>CM040128.1:141121696-141721696 GCA_022559845.1 Amorphophallus konjac | reverse complement strand
AGTCAAGGACTGTTGGTATGTTCAAAAGAACTATGTTAAACCCCATTTTGTCAAATTCCCTGCAAAACCTTTTGTGAAAATTTCATGCTATAACTGTGGGAAGCCAGGTCATAAATCTGCCGAATGTTGGATGGTTAAGAACAAGTATCAAACTGCTCATGCATATAACAGAAAATCTTATGAACATGTTTATAAACATCACCCTACTGTTAATATGCATCATAAGAATCAAAGACCAGCCATTTCATGTAGATACTATGAAAAATTTGGACATTCTATGAATGACTGTTCACTGATGAAATTTGATGATAATGTTGCTATGAAAATGTTTAGAAAACCTGTCAGGGCTAACGCAGGACCCAAAGCTGCTTGGGTACCTGCAGGATCAAGATGATCAAATACTTTACAGGTGTGCCTTGGAGGGAGAAATAAAAGGGGTTAACCAAGGCACTCAAAAAGAAAACCCCAGGACTCAATTCAGGTCAAATTCATTATTTGAAATTTGTTACAATTTCATTATTTGAAATTATTATTTTGCTTGGTTGATTTTTGATGTTCTTCTCATGCTGTTGTTTGCACTAAATAAATGAGATTGCTTTGCACTGCATATGTCATTTGAACGACCATCATGGTATATGAAATGGAACAATGCTGGAGGGCAGTTGGAGTATGTCTAGATGCTACTGCCATGTGTGAGGTGGTCCTTGGACCAAGTCCTCCGCTCAGTACCATGAGTCAAGTCATATAGAGCAGTGTATTGCATATCATGTTGATCTGTTGGTGCTAAACTGAAGTTTTCTGAAATATGAATTGAACAATCATGCTTATAGTAATTCTCTTCTGTCTAACTTGCATAAACTGCATCAATTCAGGGGGAGCTTGTTGAGCCTTATGTGAGTCACTGCATATAGACAAGGGGGAGCATTATTATATTGTTGTCACTAATTGAAATTCACATTCTACACTCTTTCAAATCATCAATTGACTATTTTGAGTTCTTACCTTCTTGAATCTGAAAAATTTGGCTGCTAATCCTCAATCTGTTGAAGAAGGAGTGTCTCATTTTGTCTGACTGAAATGACTTTAAACCTGTATTGAGTGATTGACTCTGCTAGTGTTTTAAACCTTATTCTCTCTTGCTGATTGACTCTTCCACCAGCTTGTACTCTTCCTTCATATACCTCTCAGCTGGTGTGACTATTTTGGCTGCATGATTGAGTGGTTGGTCAGCTAAATTTATTGTTCTGATCTGAGGAACTTAAGCTGCATATCATGCAATTCAGTCTGAGATTTTGGTAGAAACTCCTGTCATATGGGTTTAAGAATTATCACTGAATCAGACTGATATAAGATTAATGTATTCTCAGCCGTGTAATTAAACGAATTGAAATTATCTGTTGATAAGGTTTAATAAACTTTAACCTCTTGTGTCATGTAATCCTTAAAGTCTCTCATCTGATATCTGAAAATTTGATATCTAGGCTACTTTGGTAGAGATACATAGAGTGAGTGTTGTGGTTAAACATTAACTTGAAAAAGTTGACTAAATGAAAAATTATGAATTCAGAGCAATGACTCGGTCACTGAGAAACTGAGTTCTTTATCAATGAAATAAAGTAACTCATGTCATGAGGTGCCACAGTTATCTCTGATAAAAATTTAGTGAAACAAAACCTGACAGAGCAATAGCTTATTTGTGTTGAGTAGCTGGGGAGTCTGGCCTCTGATAAAGGTGTCTTCTCATGTAAAAAGACACTCATATTGCTAACTCTGCTCTTAAAATGAGAGGCAATGCCAGTTATCACACTGAGTAACTGGGTCACTTCAACTAAGACTTGTTGTGCCTCATGTAAAAAGGTGTTGATCAACTTAAATTGCTCAGAAAAAAAATATAATGTGCTTCAAATAAAATTATCTTGAAAAAATCTGTCAACTCATGTTCTTGAAAAAGTGTTTAACTTCAGTACTAACCTGTGTATCTTTCAAAGGTGCAATTGAGATCATATGTGTAAGATAAAAGATGATTGTTTTTGAGTGTTTTTCTGACTATTTGATTCACTTTTATTAAAACTTGGATTCAGATATGAGCATTGAGTTTAATTTGACAAAGTTGGTATACATCAAAATTAAATCAGATTGGTTAAGTTGCCACTTCATAACTCCTTATGATAGAAGAGTCTACATCTTTTAAGACTTATTGAAGTGATGTATGCATTTAAATCCCTCATGATCAGATTCATGCATGATCAACAAAGTGAACTCCTCTCTTATCAGTTGACTGATTCCATCTGCATTTTTCTGACCATACAAATGTGAGGTGCCACTCCCATTATTACCTTGTTCACTGGCAGCCCTCTGAACTTCAGAATCCTTATGGTGGTGGATTTCAGATTGATTCCTGAGATGCATTTCTCTCCACACTGTTGGAATCTTCCATCTTGTTCTGCAATAAGTTCTGATTCTGCGGTATTTTCACCAAAATTCAGATTCTTTGTAATGGCTGATTTCAGATTGATTTATTAGATAACCAGAGTCTATTCCTGTGCTTCAGGGGGAGTTATGGTTTATTTACATCTAAGGGGAGAGTAGTCAATCATGCATGTTGATAGGGGGAGAGCTGTTTCATTGTCATAAGGGAGATCTTCATTTTTTAAAGAATCATGACTCATTCTCTGCATTTATGTGATGTCTTTGTGTGCTGCATTTATGTGCTGCATTTGACTATCAAACCATTTCCCTTCTTTTTGATTATGTCAAAGGGGGAGAATAGTTTGATGAGTCAGTGTGACTCATTATGTTGCCATCATCAAAAAGGGGGAGATTGTTATGCCCCTTGTGCTTTGTTGATGATGTGGTGTTTTAATGATAGCAACATGAATGAGTCCCCACTTTATCTTGAATATGTCTGATCTATTCTGTGGGAGATTGCATGAGTGTGCCATGTCTGAATTGTGAAGAATGCATGCGTATGCTTGAGTCATGCTGTGATAAATTGGTTTGTGCTTGATTTCTGTTCTATGCATTGCTTCTCTGCTGATAATGTTCATGTTGTAGTTCATCAAGTCTATACATCCGTCTCACTGTTCACATGCATCAAGTATGTACAGCGTCCGTCTCATGTCATATGTGTTTACTTCATTCAGAACTTGGTACACAAAACAGTTTAACTGTGAGCATGGCATAGATTATACACTCACCATGTCTGCATGTCTATCTTTCATTAATATGGGTTCTGTGCAATGAGTGTGTTGACGCAGTTGGAGATTGGGTTGACGCATTGGCTGTCTGTTCACTAGCTGCGTTGACGCTACAAGGACACTGCGTTGACGCAGTAGTCGTTGGTTCACTTGCTGCGTTGACGCAGTGGATCAGCTGGGTTGACGCCATGCTGCTTTGTCTTCTTTTTGTTGCTCATTAAGTCTTAAAGTCTGTACAGGGTAGTTCATGCATCACTCTCTTTGCCAAGTGTATACATCGGTTAGCATTGCATCTTGTTCGCGGAGTCCATACATTGGGCCATTCATCAAAGTCCATACATTGCATAATGTTTGTCAAGCCAATACATTGCACTGTAGATGCATCGAAGGGAAGTATGCACATTGGTCTGTTCATATGAAGTCTGTACATTGGAAGTGTGTACAGTGTTCAGTTGCCTTCTCATAAAGTCTGTACATCGCCTTCAGACTTTCAATTGTTGAGTCTTTACATGTTTTTAGGTTGACAACACTATGAGCCTTAGTGTCGTTATTTGTTCCATCGCGTGCTGAACACTGCAGCACCTCGTGCTGCTTTCTGTGCCACCTCGTGTCGCTCCATCTGTGTCACCCCTATGTCTTCAAGTCTTCTGTATTCGTGCTGTTTCTTCCAAGACCCAGTGTCTTTCTTGCTTTGTGATTACACTTCGTGTCGATTTCTATTTTCATCTTCGAGTTTTTTTTCAGCCTGTGTCATCCTCGTGTTCGAGTCGTTTTCCTGTATCTTCGTGTTATCTTTTGTTTTTGTGTCTTCGTATTGTTTTTATGTCTTCGTGTTAATCTTGTGTTTGAGTCTTCATGTTATTTCTGTGTTTGTGTCTTAGTGTTGTATTTGTGTCTTCGTGTTGCTTCTTTCTATCTTCGTCCAAGGTTCCTCTGATCGTGTGTCTTTCTACCGTTTTACTCCGTGTTATTTCCTTCTTTACCTCGTGTCGTTCTCTTTTTATCTCGTGCTGTAGTCATTTTATGTACCTCGTGTCGTTCTCAGTATAGTGCACCTTTTGTTGTTCCTACACACCTCGTGTAGCTTTAGCTTGAGTGTCAACCGACTTATTTCAGGTATATATATATATAGAGAGAGAGTGAGAACCCTGAGTATTAATGCTTTTTAATCTCTTTGCAGGAGAAGAAGAAAAAGAAGAAGTAGAAGGATTCTGGGTTCAGGATCAAATCCGAACCAGTTTGCTCTATTCTACTGTTTGTGGAGCCTATGTAGAGTGGGCACGTGATACGAGACTGGCATCTGGCACGTGATCCGAGATGCAGAGGAGCCTCCACGTGGACTGAAGCATTTGGGCGGGAATCGTGGAGAGCACACGCCGCCCTAATCTGCTGAGAGCTAAGAGAAGAAGTGCAGAAGAGAAAGAAGAGATAGAGAAAGCTGAGAGCTAGATCGAGAGAGCAGAAGAAGAAAAAGAAAGAGAGACAGTGAGATAGAGAGAGTGAGAAGAAGGAGAAGGCAGAAGCAGTAAGAAGAAGAAGAAGTAAGAAAGAAGAAGAAGAAGAAGAAAAGAGAGTTCGTGCTGGGAGAAAGAGAGAAGCAGTAGAAGAAGTTCCTGCTGGACCGTGGATCAAATCCAGGCCAGCCAGCTCCTGCGAGAGCCACATTTGATTTTATTTTTTCAGCTTTCTGTTGCTGGGTTTTGTTTTTCTTTTGAACTATTCACCTGCTGTATTTCCGATTCTCTGTAGAGAGGTCGGGGTCTCTCCTGTTGGTTCAGGAGAAGGGAGATTGCTATCTCCGGTTGCAAGTAGCTGGGTGCTACTTGTGGGTTCCCTCTAGTTAGAGGAAGGGAGGCTCGTCCTCCGGTTCTGGGCTTGTAGGTTTCAAGTCCAGGGTGATAAGTACAATATGAAGTGATCTAGAAGGGGAGGGGATGAATAGATCACTGTTTTCGTAGATTTAAAAAATTATTGCAGAGTATATTGCTAAACGGAACTAACCTAGAGCTCTGACTATCGTAAAAGATGCAGTGCAGTTAATAGCTCAAGCAAATAGAAGGCATACCACAATATTATCACGATCAATCACACAAGGGCTCAGAGGATTTTAAGGTGGTTCGGTCCTTCAGACCTACATCCACCCCACACTCAACCTGAGTGTGGCTTCACTAAAGGCTGGGCAACACAGCTTGCCAAACAACTGCTGATACACAGCTTCCCAGGAGAACAACCTCTCCTCTTCCTCCTACCCGGAGGGAACCTCTAGCGATCAGCAGCCACTAGAACCCAGAGACTCACGTCTCTCTTCCTCTTTACCAAGAGGGAAACCCCACTAGTAGCAGCCCTGCTACTAGTGAACCAGAGGTCGAAGACCCCTCTTCCTCCCAACCCGGAGGGTACCTACAAGCAGCTCACCTGCTGCTTGCAAACCGGAGATTGACTCTCCCTACTCCTGATCTCACAGGAGGACCCCGACCTCAGTCCAGAGGATCGGAAACACAAACAATAACGGTTGAAGAAAGATAAGAACAAGAAATGAAAAATACGAACGAAGGAAATCAAATGCCAGACAATGGAAACAATGTAGCTCAATATAGAGCAATAGACTTCGGATTTGATCCGCAAGTCAGAACAATTCTTCTGATCACTCTTCTGCTCTCTTTCTATTTCTCTCTGCTATTCTTTCTTCTTTCTTTTCTTTTTCCTGGATCGAAGGGCTCTCTGTTTCCCTGTTTTCTTCTATGCCTCTCTACTTCGATCACCTTCATCTGAGGACGAAGGATTCTATTTATAGCATCAACAGCAGATGGATAGGGCATGAAACGCGTGTGCCTCCCACGCTCGATCCACAAGTTTCCTGTCACGTGCCTTTATCAAATTGGTTCCTCTTGTCTCGGATCACGTGCAGCCCTGGAGTGTGGAATGTTCTTCCTCGGACCTGTAATGAGATTAAGTCCATTAATACGCTGCATGGCTATTAAAACCAAAAACTGCATGAGGTATAGTAACAATAACACGACGTGACTATTTCTCGAGATGACATAAGAACGACACGAGATACTCTGTAACAGATCAGATATACAGAAGATAATGACACGAGGTGAGGTTATAAGCAAGAGAGACACGAGGTTACGAATGCAAAAACAACACGAGGACAATACGGGCTAACGACAGAAACCAACATGAAGACTAAAGCGAGAGACCAACACGAGGACAGAGTATAAGGAAACGACTCGAGGTGAAAATAACACGAAGTGAAGTTAGACACGAAGTAAAAAGCAACGACACGAAGTATAGTAGTGACAAACACACACTACACAGAAAAATGACACGAAATAAAAATAATGCTAAGTGAAAACAGTAATCTACACGCGGTGAGAACAACACGAGGATAGTGAGAACAGCACGAGATGAAAGCAACACAGGCTGATAACGACACAAAGTCGAAACAGTAAATGACACGGGATAACACTGCACGAGGTAAAACGACACGAAGACTTAATAATAAAAACGACACGAGGTGGCAATAAAGGAGAACGACATGAAAACAACATGGACTGCAACCGAAACCGACACGAAGTCAAACAGTACAACACGAGGTGTTGTAACCAAGACGAAGTGCCAATCAATCACGAAGACAGTATGCAAAGAAACGACTCGAAGTGAGATGAGAACAGAATGAAACAAAGAAGACGACACGGAGTGCATAAAACCAACACGAAGACGTGGACTATAGTAACCGTCACGAAGTGTGGTTACTAAGCAGGAATCGACACGAGGTCTACAGAAAAACTACTCGAAGTTCATCAGAACTTTTTAGAGCAGCTTCAGGAACACGACACGAAGTCATGAGAAGAGAAAAACGATCACGAAGTGAAACGAACACTTGAACTTAGACTGACTTAGAGACTCAGCGAAAAGACTCGAAGATAGGAATACAAAGGATGACATGGAAACAACACAGTAAACAAAGACTGCACGAGGTGAAAACGCGAAGCAAGAACTACATGATGTTTGAGGAAAAACAGCATGAAGACAGAACATGAACGAGCACACGAAGTGTTACCTCTTAGCAGTTATTTCATATAAAACCATGGATAACTCAAGTGCAAGATATCTGATCAAAAATAACAAGAACAATTAACATAGTGTTGCTCATCATCAAAATACTTAGGGAAGACACACAATCCAACAATCTCCCCCTTTTTGATGATGGCAACACTATATTAAGTATGAGAGATAAGTTCAAAAGAGATCAATTCAGGATATTTAATGCAGACAACTTAAAGCATACTTGCTTCCTTACTTCCCTTGATGAAACCTGAACACTCCCCCTCACTCCCCCTGAACACAGCAACAGTTTACCTCAGACTTGATAACTAACTCCCCCTCAACTCAATTCTCTCCCCCTTTGACATCATCAAAACTAGGGTCAAATCTGAAGATACAGAGAAGGGAAAATTGCTGACTATAGAGAGAAAACAGGACAGAGTAAGGCAGATAAATGGAGACTATTGAGATGTTTAGTCAATTAAGAAAGCCATTAATTTTATGTGAGGATTTTTGAGGAACAGTTAGTCAGACTGTGCAAAAACTGTGAATAAGGATTTGCTCCATACACAGAACCAGATTCTAAGCAAGTGAGGTACAAGATACCAGTTTGATCAAAATAAGTCTTTACTGAGAGAGTATTATGTAAGACAGCCAGAAGACAAAGACCTGTGGTATTGAGAACAAACAAATCAAAAGCTATACTTCAAGTGAGCAGGATCTTTAAAAATGGTCAAGATCAGAGATAAGTCTGTCAAGTACACCTTTGACATTAGGGAGACACCTTGTTTAGAGGCAAGAATCCCCAGTTACTCGGTGGCAGGACCACATTACCCCTTCTGATAAGAGGACAGAGATAGTATTCTAGCTGGTGTTGACATTAAGGTGACACCTTTATCTGAGGCCAGACACCCCAGTTACTAACCAGATATGTACCATAGCTCTGTATGATCAAGACAACTATTAAGACCAGATGATTACTGCCATCTCATGACATGGGAAGCTTTCACTTCATTGATGAAAATCCCAGTTTCTCAATGAGCAGTTAACAAAGTTGATAACCCTTTTATGAATTTTGTTTTTATTTACCAGCTCTTAAAACCTTGTTAATGAAGCTTGAGTCCGTTTGAGAACAATACACCAGATCCAAGGTGATTCAGACTAAAGCACAAAATACCTCATTTTGGACTCACCATTGACTAAGTAGGTATGCTGTACTGACTAGATCAGAAGACAGTTATAGTGTATGAAGATTAATCTTGAATTCAGATTTTGATCTCAGTGGGACTAACCGCTGAAATTCCAACAAGAAATTAGATGAACAGCCTTAAAGAGTAAAGCATCCAACATTTTCTTTTATACACCTAATCAACCTGATTCTCTTATGATGTCAGCAAAATGTCGTTCGGAGTATGTTCAAATTAGGTCAAAGATCAAGACATCTATTATAAATCATCTCCCCCTGAGACCTTGACCCCAATACAGACTTAGCCAAGACAACCCTCAACGCACTTCAAAAAGAACACCATGATGAATATGATAAGCATAATAACACATGACATGGTATTCAGAAATCAAATTTTCAATCATGAAATTCTGTAAATACCTAGTTCTCTGCGCATAGTGCTAAATTTTTCAGTATCCAGTGGCTTAGTAAAGATATCTGCAATTTGTGAGTTAGTGCCAACATGGATCAACTCAAAAGTCTTCCTTGCTACTTCATCTCGAATAAAATGATGCCTGATTTCAATGTGTTTAGTTCGAGAATGAAGTACAGGATTCTTTGCAATGTTTATTGCACTAGTATTGTCACAAAAGATAGAAGTACAACCTAGCTCAACCGAGTAATCCAGAAGCTGGTGTTTTATCCATATAACCTGTGTGCCACAGCTCCCTGCTGCCACATATTCAGCTTCAGCAGTAGAGAGAGCCACAGAGTGTTGCTTCTTGGATCCCCAAGAGACTAAGCACCCTCCTAGAAATTCGCAGTGACCACTAGTGCTCTTCCTGTCCAATTTACATCCTGCATAATCTGCATCAGTATATGCAATGAGATCTAAGTTACATGATGCAGGATACCAGAGACCTAGATCATCAGTGGCAGATAAGTATCTAAAGATTCTCTTTACAGCTGCCAGATGCAATTCAGTAGGTCTAGCCTGGTATCTGGCACACATCCCTACACTAAATTGAATGTCGGGCCTGGATGCAGTTAAGTAGAGGAGTGAACCGATCATACCTCTATATAGTTTAGCATCCACCTCTTTACCTTTTTCGTCTGAATCCAGTGAGGAGCTGGTACTCATGGGTGTTGAGATTGTCTTGAGGTTGGTCATTCCAAACCTTTTCAGCATCTCCAGAGTATACTTGGTTTGATTTATGAAACAACCATCCTCCATTTGTTTGACCTGCAGCCCAAGAAAATATTTTAGTTCGCCAACTAGACTCATTTCAAATTCTTGGGACATAGACTCAGAAAAGTCTTTACATAATTTTGAGTTGTTAGATCCGAAAATGATATCATCAACATATACCTGGACCACAATTAACTCCTTTCCGAGACTTTTGGTGAAGAGGGTTTGGTCAACCTTACCTCGAGTGTAGCCCTTGCTCACAAGGAACTCAGAAAGTCTCTCATACCAGGCTCGAGGAGCCTGCTTCAATCCATAGAGGGCTTTATTCAACCTAAAAACCATGTTAGGCTGAACAGAGAAATTAAACCCAGGAGGTTGTTCAACATATACCTCTTCCTTCAATAACCCATTTAAGAATGCGCTTTTGACATCCATTTGCTGAAGCCGAATTTTTCTAGAGCATGCAAATGCAAACAGAATTCTTATAGCTTCCATCCTAGCGACTGGTGCATAGGATTCATCAAAATCCACACCAAATTCCTGACTGTAGCCTTGAGCTACAAGTCTTGCTTTGTTTCTAGAGATAGCACCATTTTCATCAATCTTATTTTTGAAAACCCATTTAGTGCCAATGACATGAGTGTTTTCAGGTCTAGGAACTAGTTTCCATACATTATTTTTCTCAAATTGATTTAATTCCTCACCCATGGAGGATACCCAAGAATCATGCTTTAAAGCCTCTTCCACAGTCTTGGGTTCTACCTGAGATGTCAAAGCAGCTAAGTCCTGTTCTTGGACAGTTCTAAAGTGAGACCTTGTCCTAGTGGGATCATGCAAATTACCTATGACATTTTCACTAGGATGATCTTTGTGAAATATTACCTCACCTGAGGGTTCACCTACCTCAGTTGCTCCTTCTTGTTGTAAGTTTTCTGGTTGAGCAGTTTGCTGCATCTCTCCTACTTCAATTTTCTCCAAGAAATCTCCCTCATCAGGTGACTCCCTGTCATCATTTGTCCTTTTGTCAGATAGAACATTCTCATCAAACACCACATGAGGTGTTTCTTCAACAGTTTGCTCATCTTTATTGAAGACTCTGTAAGCCCTAGAGGTTTCTGAATATCCGAGAAAAATTCCAGGAGAGCTTCTTGCTTCAAACTTATCCAAACCATTCTTACCATTATTGTGGATGAAGCATTTGGAACCAAAAATTTTAAAGTAAGAAATGTTTGGCAGCTTACCCTTGAGGAGTTCATAAGGAGTTTTCTTATGAGTAGGTCTTACCAAGGCTCGATTTAAAATGTAGCATGCTGTATTTGCAGCTTCTGCCCAAAATCTCCTTGGAAGTCCACTCTCAATTAGCATAGTCCTGGCCATTTCAATTATTGACCTGTTTCTTCTCTCAACAATTCCATTCTGCTCCGGTGTCCTGGGAGAAGAAAATCTGTGAGTCACTCCCTCTCTTGAGCAAAATTCAGAGAATGAAGAGTTTTCAAACTCTCCTCCATGGTCAGACTGAATTGTAATAATATTATGTTCACCTTGCAGTTTGATTTTATTAAAAAGTTCTTCAAAGTGAGCAAAAGCATCATTTTTATTTGCTAAACAGAACAACCAAGAAAATCTAGTGAAGTCATCAACTATGACTAGACCATATCTCTTACCTGACAGGCTTTGTATTCGAGTAGGACCAAAGAGATCCATGTGCAAGTGCTGTAGTGGTTTAGATGAGAGACCCTCAGTTCTCAACTTAAAAACTGCACGAGTCTGTTTACCTTGAGCACAAGCATCACAGAGCTTGGACCCTAACTGGAATTTTATTTTGGGCAAACCTCTGACTAGGTTATAATTAGACAGTTTATTTAAAGTAGACACACTAGCGTGGCCTAGACGCCTATGCCAGTCAAAAGCAACCTGTTCAGAATTAGCAGACAGACACAAGTTTGTTTCAGAATTATCATCAAGATCAACGATGTACACATTATTTACTCTATGACCTTTGAACATGATGTTATCAGAATTCAGCTCAAAAACAGTGCACGAGTTGTGGTCAAAGAGTACCTTGTGTCCTTTGTCACAAAGTTGACTTATACTTACCAAGTTGTGCTGAAGTCCTTCTACAAGATACACATCTTCAATGGAGTTAGTGGAGGACTTACCAACCGTGCCAATTCCAATTATTCTTCCTCTGTTATTTCCTCCGAATTTGACCAAGCCCCCAGACTTCATTTTTAGTTTGCTGAATTTGGACCGGTCTCCTGTCATGTGCCTGCTACAGCCGCTGTCAAGATACCACTTGTTATGCTCAGCTGCCAGGCTGACCTGCAAAAATTCAGACAGAGTAATGTGGGACCCAATTCAAATTGGGTCCAAAACCAGTTTTCAGATTATGCAGAAAGCACTTGGGAATCCACATTTGTTTTATAGTTCTCTTCAGTGGATTTATGTGGGTTGATTCTTCCCTTTTGTTATTTCTTGGTGGGTGTTGAATAAGCTTATTCCTATTTGAACTATGCTGTTTCTGAACAAAGACATTGTTGGTTGGCCTCTTAGAAGATGTGCGTGTGTGTTGAGCATAATTCATGTAAGCATTTTTACTCCAATAAAATTTGTGCTGAAACTGGTGATCGTTGCCATGCTCTACTTGATAATTAGCATGATGAGTTTTCTTAACAAAACTTTTCGCTCTTTTTGTGGCCTCTATAGGACTGGTCCTGTGAGGACCTTTGTTCCACGCCTGCTGTACATGAGCAGTGCTTGTCTCAGGATTTCCTGACTTAGACTGCTGACCAGTGGAGTGAATGAATTTACTGGTCGATGACTTCATTGTAGAGACAGATTTGGAACTGGATGGTGTTTCCAGTTTCTCTTTGCCTTTGGCGGGCAGAACGTGATAGTCTTAAATTCAAAGGGTTTTTTACTAGTAGGATTGTATCCTAATCCCTCCCTATTGAAGTTTACCCTCGACCCCAGAAGGACATTCAGGTTGTTTCTCCCCTCTGTAAACTTTTCAAGCACTTTTTCTTTGTCCTCAATCTCCTTCTGAAATTCATTGCATTGGTCCTGGAGTTCCTGATTAACTGTTCTAACTGCCTCATATTTTTCAGCCATCAGTCTAATCTCTCCTTTAGACTCTTCAGCTTTACACTTCAGCTCATCTATTCTAGCTAGACTCTCTTCTCTTTCCATTCTCAACCTCTCAATCTCACCTTTAACCTGGTCTAGCTCAATGGCCATCTCCTTGGTTTTCATGCTATCAGTGACAATAGAAGAGTGTTCTTCAGACAGAGAATGAAACTTACGTCTAAGCATTCTGTGCTCCTTGTTTAAACAATTATATTTACTTAACAGGTCGCCATAGGCGTCCTCCCAATCATCCAAAGTAAAATTCTCAAATAAATTTGTTACCTCTTTCTCATGGTCGGCCATGAGGCAGGTCTTCTCTTCATTTTCACTGGACGAAGTGGCTTCTGGGTCCTCCTCCTCATCGCTCCATATGCACAGCATGGCCTTCTTCTTCTTGTGCACCACATTCTTCTGGTGTCCTGGAGCCTTAGCTTGTAGCTCTGGACATTCACTTTTCATGTGACCGGATTTCTGACAATGATAGCAAGTGATCTTCTTAGCAGACCGGTTCTTCTCAAATCTTCGTTCAGGAGACTTCATTGCAGCATTAAATTTCTTCCTCCTGTAGAATTTTCCTTTTGTTCTTAGGAACTTTCTGAACTGCCTGGTGAGCATAGCTCGCTCGTCCTTGTCCAGGTCTGAGAGTCCATCAGACCCTTCGCTGCTATCATCACTACTGCTGTTGCTGCTGTTGTTGCTCTTCTTAGTATGTCGTGAAACCTTCAGAGCAACATTCTTTCCCTTTCTGTCATGCCCATCGTTTCCTCGTTTGAAATTCATTTCATGGGTCATGAGAGAACCAATCAGCTGGGTTACTGTCATGATGGATAAATCTCTTGATTCCTCTATTACAGTCACCTTGGTATCCCAGACGGGAGTTAGAGACCTAAGGATCTTCCTGACTATGTCTTCTTGTTGAATATCCTTTCCAAGGCCTTTCAGACTGTTGATGATCACAGATAATCTGGCATACATTTCTGTGATCGGCTCCTCTGGCTTCATCTTAAATAACTCATATTGAGTTGTAAGTATGTTGATCTTGGTAGCCTTCACCTGAGATGTGCCCTCATGAATTAACTGCAAATCATCCCACATGTTCTTTGCAGTCTTGCACGCTGAGATCCTTGAATATTCTTCCGGATGGACGGCGCACTGTATGATGTTAAGAGCTGTCCAATTCAGTGCGGAGAGTTTGACCTGATCTTCTGTCCACATATCTTCATTCGGTGGAAGGGTGTATGGACCATCTGTAATGACTTTCCATAGCTTGTTGCTTTGGGCCCTGATAAAGACTTCCATCCTGTTCTTCCAGAAGAAGTAATTATTACCATCAAAGAAAGGGGGGCGGGTGATAGACTGCCCATCAGCTATGAAACTGCGAGGACCATTGGATCCGTTTCCCTGGCCGTTGGACCACATTCTGGGAAAAACCTGCTCTGATACCAACTGATAAGTACAATATGAAGTGATCTAGAAGGGGAGGGGATGAATAGATCACTGTTTTCGTAGATTTAAAAAATTATTGCAGAGTATATTGCTAAACGGAACTAACCTAGAGCTCTGACTATCGTAAAAGATGCAGTGCAGTTAATAGCTCAAGCAAATAGAAGGCATACCACAATATTATCACGATCAATCACACAAGGGCTCAGAGGATTTTAAGGTGGTTCGGTCCTTCAGACCTACATCCACCCCACACTCAACCTGAGTGTGGCTTCACTAAAGGCTGGGCAACACAGCTTGCCAAACAACTGCTGATACACAGCTTCCCAGGAGAACAACCTCTCCTCTTCCTCCTACCCGGAGGGAACCTCTAGCGATCAGCAGCCACTAGAACCCAGAGACTCACGTCTCTCTTCCTCTTTACCAAGAGGGAAACCCCACTAGTAGCAGCCCTGCTACTAGTGAACCAGAGGTCGAAGACCCCTCTTCCTCCCAACCCGGAGGGTACCTACAAGCAGCTCACCTGCTGCTTGCAAACCGGAGATTGACTCTCCCTACTCCTGATCTCACAGGAGGACCCCGACCTCAGTCCAGAGGATCGGAAACACAAACAATAACGGTTGAAGAAAGATAAGAACAAGAAATGAAAAATACGAACGAAGGAAATCAAATGCCAGACAATGGAAACAATGTAGCTCAATATAGAGCAATAGACTTCGGATTTGATCCGCAAGTCAGAACAATTCTTCTGATCACTCTTCTGCTCTCTTTCTATTTCTCTCTGCTATTCTTTCTTCTTTCTTTTCTTTTTCCTGGATCGAAGGGCTCTCTGTTTCCCTGTTTTCTTCTATGCCTCTCTACTTCGATCACCTTCATCTGAGGACAAAGGATTCTATTTATAGCATCAACAGCAGATGGATAGGGCATGAAACGCGTGTGCCTCCCACGCTCGATCCACAAGTTTCCTGTCACGTGCCTTTATCAAATTGGTTCCTCTTGTCTCGGATCACGTGCAGCCCTGGAGTGTGGAATGTTCTTCCTCGGACCTGTAATGAGATTAAGTCCATTAATACGCTGCATGGCTATTAAAACCAAAAACTGCATGAGGTATAGTAACAATAACACGACGTGACTATTTCTCGAGATGACATAAGAACGACACGAGATACTCTGTAACAGATCAGATATACAGAAGATAATGACACGAGGTGAGGTTATAAGCAAGAGAGACACGAGGTTACGAATGCAAAAACAACACGAGGACAATACGGGCTAACGACAGAAACCGACATGAAGACTAAAGCGAGAGACCAACACGAGGACAGAGTATAAGGAAACGACTCGAGGTGAAAACAACACGAAGTGAAGTTAGACACGAAGTAAAAAGCAACGACACGAAGTATAGTAGTGACAAACACACACTACACAGAAAAACGACACGAAAAAAATAATGCTAAGTGAAAACAGTAATCTACACGCGGTGAGAACAACACGAGGATAGTGAGAACATCACGAGATGAAAGCAACACAGGCTGATAACGACACAAAGTCGAAACAGTAAATGACACGGGATAACACTGCACGAGGTAAAACGACACGAAGACTTAATAATAAAAACGACACGAGGTGGCAATAAAGGAGAACGACATGAAAACAACATGGACTGCAACCGAAACCGACACGAAGTCAAACAGTACAACACGAGGTGTTGTAACCAAGACGAAGTGCCAATCAATCACGAAGACAGTATGCAAAGAAACGACTCGAAGTGAGATGAGAACAGAATGAAACAAAGAAGACGACACGGAGTGCATAAAACCAACACGAAGACGTGGACTATAGTAACCGTCACGAAGTGTGGTTACTAAGCAGGAATCGACACGAGGTCTACAGAAAAACTACTCGAAGTTCATCAGAACTTTTTAGAGCAGCTTCAGGAACACGACACGAAGTCATGAGAAGAGAAAAATGATCACGAAGTGAAACGAACACTTGAACTTAGACTGACTTAGAGACTCAGCGAAAAGACTCGAAGACAGGAATACAAAGGATGACATGGAAACAACACAGTAAACAAAGACTGCACGAGGTGAAAACGCGAAGCAAGAACTACATGATGTTTGAGGAAAAACAGCACGAAGACAGAACATGAACGAACACACGAAGTGTTACCTCTTAGCAGTTATTTCATATAAAACCATGGATAACTCAAGTGCAAGATATCTGATCAAAAATAACAAGAACAATTAACATAGTGTTGCTCATCATCAAAATACTTAGGGAAGACACACAATCCAACACAGGGGTCCCTCCGGTTGGGAGGAAGAGAGGTCCGAGACCTCTGGGTTACAGGTGACTTAATGTCACTTGTGTTTCCCTCTGGGGTTCAGAGGAAGAGAGACTTGGGTCTCTAGGTTCCCCTCCGGTTTGGAGGAAGGGAGGTTTGGTCCTCCGGTTCTGGGCTTGTAGGTAGCAAGTCCAGGGGTTCCCTCCGAGTCTGGAGGAAGAGAGACTGTGTGTCTCTGGTTTCCAAGTGGCTGGGAGTCACTTGGGGTGTCCCTCCAGTTGGGAGGAAGAGGGGTGGTTGTTTCCCTGGTCAAGCTGTGTGGCAGCATTTGTTGCAGACTGAGTCTGCTGTGCTAGTGTTACTAGTGGAAGCCTCACTCCGGTTGGGAGTGAGGGGTGGATGTAGGTCTATTGACCGAACCACCTAAAAACCCTGGTGTCCCTTGTGGTTTGATCTTCTTATATGTTCACTTAATTGCTGCGCATTAGATGCTTGCTTAGGATCGATTGAGGGCTTCTTGAGTTGTTATCTTGCTTTGATCCTTCTAAGTTTCCTCAGGCTATTTCTGCAACAGTTTTAATTCCGCATAACTGAGCTTTAGAATTTTAATTAGGCTATATTTGTAGAGGGATACATTCACCCCCCCTCTGTATCCGCGCCTTACATTCTAACAACGGCTGTGTCCCCGTGCGTTAGGTGTGTGTAACGCGCCTGCCCCAGGCCGTTACACTTCGTTTTGGGCTGAGTTTAGGTGGTTGTGCCTGTTGATTCTAACGGCCATGCCCCTGTGCGTTAGGCCTGTGTAACGCGTCTGAGATAGACCGTTACATGTTGTTTTGGCTGAGTTGGGTGGCTGCGTCGTTGGCTCTAACGGTCGCGCCCCCGCGCGTTAGGTGGTTGTAACACGTCCGTTCCGGACTGTTACATGCCTCTCAGCCAGTTGTTTTCTTGTCTTGCGTCAGGTTGGCCCTGACGCGTCTGTCTTGCCACGTTAGGTGGCTGTAACGCGCTTGGTCCCGCGCGTTACGTAGTTCGAGTTATTGTTTTGGGTTTGCGGTCTGTTGGCCCGGACGGCCCGGGTCGGGCGCGTCAGAGCGGTGTAACGCGCCTGATGTAGGCCGTTACGTGTCTTGTGCATTTTTTAGGTTGGTTAGGGCGGTGTGTGTGACGGCTCCCCTGTGACCGTCACGTGTTGGTGACGTGTCTGCGTTGGACCGTCACGGTTGGAGTGTAACGGCTTGAGCTAGACCGTCACGTTCGTGTAACGGTCTGGGGGTGGTGCGTTACAATCCTTCTGCCCCGATTTCCATCGTTTTGGTTTCTGCTTGTCTTGGCTTGCCCTTGTAGTCTGCCCGCTGTCCCATGGATGTCTCCTGACATCCTATGAGGGCTGAGACTTCGTTGTAAGGTGGCCAGGCGTCTTCTTGCTTGTGGTAGGATTCCCTATCCTCTTGTGTGTGTCTTTGGTCGGGTTCTGGTCAACCCAGGGTGACCCAGCGGTTAACGGGCGACCTTGTGTGTAGGTGTCTTGGCGCTTTCGTCTAGTCCGAGACACTGGTTCTGGATGCCTCAAGGTGTTGCCTTACCTTGGTCCGTGTGTCCAGGTGTGCTGAGGATCTCCGGTGTTCCCTCAGGTCTCCGTGAGTTATTTTTTACGGAGTGTCATTTCTTGTGGCTTAGGATTAGACTGATTGGCGGCTTGTTCCGCTGTCTGTGACGATCTTGCCTTTGTGTCGTTCGACTCAGGATCGTTACGTGGTAGGTCTAGTTGCCTTGGTCTTGAGTCTGTTGGCAGTTGGTTGGCTGCCTTGGTGCTTCGTAGTGCGCGAGACAGGGCTTTCTTGACTGTCTATGCTTTAGCACCTGTGTTTCAGAGTTTGTGCCTTGTGAGCCTCCACTAGTTGTAGCCCTAGGTCTTTGAGTACCGACCCACTGGGAGTAGTGGAGGGGTGTTTCCCGTTATACGATTTTTAAGCTAGTTCCGTGGGCCCCGGCCAACGGTGGCGTCCTACCGAGGGGAATACTAGCTAGAGGCCTGACTTAGGCAGTGGTCAGTGTGTGCACACGTGGTCAGGGACTGAGGACTTGCACCGACGGACATGACCCTGACTAGTCACTTGCAGTTGTGGTTCTGCGGTCCTGTGTCCGTAGTTGCCGTTCTTCCTTGGGACCGTTGTTCCTTGGACCTGGTTCTTGGTGTGTCCAGTCTTATCGTCCTCTGGATGAGCTTGTAGACGTGACACTTGTGGCGCAGTGTAAGACGTCAGTGGACGCATCTAGCTGTTCTACTAGTGGGAGGGTGCTCCTGTCACCTGGCTTGTGAGTCTCGGCGTTTTTTTGTGCGTCGTGACCTTTCCTGATTGGCCTTTCCGTGGCTGCACCCGAGGTCAGTGTCCTGTCACATGCATGATGTCCTGGTCGTGCGTGGGGAAGTGTGCATGATGTTCAGATCGTGCGTGTTGTCGAGTCTGTCGGTCATCTGTGTGGGTCTTTTCTAGACCTTTTGTCTGTTCTTGCAGGTCTTCGTCTTAGACCTGTTGTTGGGTCGACAGATGGGTAACTTCTGACTTTGTTAGATCAGAGTCGCCCTTCTGTCACTGCTTGGAGTAGTTTAGGGTGCCGAGTTTAGTTCGGCTGCCGCTTGTCTGGTGTGGGTTCTTCCCCTTCCTTGCTTATTCCTACTCCTACTTCCCGTCTGTTTACTACTGCTTGTAGCGTAGTTTTACAGCTTTGTAGTGTAGTTTTTCTACTTTACTACACCTGCTGTTCTGTTGTTGTTGTTCCGTGTTACTGCGTGTTTTTCAGTGGGGATCCGCGTGACCCCTACTGAGCCAGTGACACGTGACTCACCCCTGCTTTTCAGGTGGGGTGACGTTGATCGTTCTGCTTCCACGTGGTTCCTGGAGTGCATGCTCGTTGCGTGCCGTTGCTGCCAGCTGGTACCTGCGTCGGGCTTCCCCTGACCTTTTGGTACGTCTTTCCTTTCTGTCGACTGTACTGTGCTAGGCTTGTTCTCTTTAGCTTTGGACTGACTCTGGGATATAATTGATATTTTGAAACTGTTAATTAAAAAGTAATTTTATTTCTGCTACTTTAGCAAACTGATCTAATGAAATTTAGTTGCTTCTGTTATATCTCTGTGGCTTCAATGTAATCTACACAGGCCTTTTTCCCTTCGGAGCTTTCCCGCTCTTGGGAGGCCTCGCGGGTTCCAAGTGGTATCACGTGTATTCGGTAGTTCTACCGGGTACATCTGGTATCCGGGATCCGGGTCGCAACAGAGGTCTACTACGAAAATTTTAGCTCTCAACTCCCATATCTTCTGGAGGTTAAAGTTTCAGGGTAGGTTCCCCACGTGATTCCCAACCTCTAGTAAATTTCCTCCGAAAATAGAACATCATCTAATTTTCTTTTCCTCTTTAGCTTCTCGATCCACCAGTTCTGCCCCTGTTCAGATCTGTGTAACAGCAGCTCTGATCTTCCATATTTCGACCCCCTTCCCCTTGTCTTCTTGAGTTGCCAATTTTATTGGAGATTCTGTCCACCAAAACCTGCTTCCATGAATTTTTGTGATATTTATAGATCTCGTTTATATTGTCTTAAAATCACTGTCTTTTCCCAACCCAGTTCTGTCTCCCACTGTCCCGATCCGACCCACCAGTGCCATAAACTCTATTTCCCCTATTAAACCTCCACAAGAAAATCTACAAAAAACATCTACATATTCCTTACTTCTTTCTCTACAACTTTTATCAAGGAGTCAACTTCTAGATCCGACGTTCTTCCTTCGGTCAACTCGTGTTCTCAGGAAAACTTAGATATGTCCTGTCAGATCTGGTTCTGTCAACCAGCAACTTCTAAATTCGACCAAGGCCAAATCTGGGATAGTGAAAATTCTCTCTCTGGCCATAGATTGAAGTACTCCAAGTCATCTTTCCAACGTCACCATTTTCGTGTCAATCCGACATCGAGGCTGATCGTAGCAACCGTTCTCACCGGGTCGCGCGCTGAAAAATAGAAGCTCAAGCTCGTGGACAGCAAGCCGTATCGGCCGCCCGGTCGGCCGACTCGCCTTTTACAAGGTGAACCAGCGTGCCGCCTTCCCAAGGAGCGTCCCTCTAGACATCCCCGTCACAACGGTGCCGCTCCGGGCCCACTCGGCCCCACTGACCAGCACGTGGGTCCCACGTTCGTGAGTACGCGTGCGGCCGAAGCTACATAAATTGCTGCCCGTCAACCCGAACCCGCTACTCCCGGGTCCCACCGTGTAGCCCTTTACCTCCCTGCGTGGAGTGGGCAGTAAAGTCATTGCTATAATTTGATAAGTTACTGTTCCGAGAGTACGAGATCGGCTAGGATCGTCTTCCCCACGCCCGGCGCGTGGAGGTATCGTGTTCGCTCCTTACTCGGCATTTGCTTTATTCGTATATACTTTTATATGCCGCTGCTAGAGTGATAGGTTAATTTAGCTCGCCATATCAATTTAATCACTACTGCGAGAGAGAGCGAAGACCGTCCCGTGACCCGATCCGGGCACGACGAGAGAGCCTGACCACCCTCGCTCACTGTCGGTTTCTTAACCATGCACGTCCGTACACTTCCCTCATTAGGGGGGATCGCGAGCTTGTTTAGAGTCTGAGGGTCACATTTCCAATTGGAGTCGAGTCCGCGTCTGTCCCGCATCAGTTTGGTATCAGAGCTAGTCGAGTCTAGGGTAGTCATTGCATACGTCTTAGCACAGTCTAAGTCGAGTCTAGGATCATCATTGTTTTAAAACAAAAAAAAAGTGTTTTGGGTCGCATTTCATCCCAATAACCCGGTATATAAAAAGGTGTCGCCCGACCGTTAGGTTACACCTATCGGGGAGGTGATTCACTCGCGTGAGAGGATCCTCAGATCCCCGGACTCCGCCAGGTACTGGATATTGGTTAAGTCTAGGTGCATCATCTTTGCATTAGTCTGTGTTTGCATTAGTCCATGTAACCCCGTTAGTGTGTCATTTGCATGCCCACCCGTCGAGGCACCCAATACTCACCACCACCACCTATGGCGGAACCCCGAGTCCCTAGTCTCGATGCGTCGTGTGTGGCCGAAATGTTCCAAGCCATTATGGGAGAAATGCGAGGGTTGAATACACGCATAGATGTGTTAAGTACTCGAGTGGATAAGATGGACGGGTTGAGTACGCGGATGGATGGCCTAGGCCCCTGTCTGGAAGAAAGGATGAAGGCCTTAGAGGATAAGGCCGTCGAGTCGGACCAGTCCGTTCAGGGCCTGGTAGGGAGAGTTGCCACATCAGAGAGAGCCCCAGTCGAGGCACCCCCGAGTGTCCCAGTTGAGGCACCCCCCCCACCTACACTTGGTCAACAGGAGCCAGTTCATCAACCTGCTGCTCCACAGGTTCAAGGCATAGATGTTAGGAGGCGTCCAATCACCGAGGTGCATGACTATGATTCTGAGAACGAACATGAGGGATATGGTCATGACCGTCGTGTTCAATGATAGAACCATGATGTGATGAGGATGAGCGGACCCTTAGGACCGTTTGTGCAGACCCTCCCACTTTTGACGGCTCCTTAGACCCGAAGGTCTATCATGATTGGGAGGTCGACATGGACTGATATTTTGAGTGGTTCGAGATGTCGGACAAATGGCAGGTCAAGTTTGCCAAGATGAAATTGCTAGGGCAAGCTCAAACCTTTTGGAGAAACATGGAGAACCTGCTATTTCACCGTCATGAACACCAGGTAGAGACGTGGGAAGAGATGAGGTCCAAACTTAGGAAGAAGTACCTCCCTGCCACTTACCGCCAGCGTTTCATAGACAGGTGGCAGAGTCTTACCCAAGGAGATCGGTCCGTCTCCGATTACATCACCGAGTTCGATGAATATTATTTGCGATGTGACGCCACGGAGGAGAGCTCCCTTACTGTCTCTCGATTTTGGCGTGGTCTACGACCGCACCTACGGTATGAGCTTCTCCGCCACAAGGTGGACAAGTTGGAGGATGCGTACCAAGTTGCTCTCGAGATGGAGCAATTCGAGGGAGAGTTTGAGTCTATCCAATGGCTGGGCCCCGTCCCTCTCCGTAGTGCCGAGTCACGTAGCTCCTTAGGCCCATACCTGAGGGGTCCCATGGCTCGACCTCATGAGCCCGCCCGTCAGGAGCACTTCGCTCCTAGACCTCGTCCTCCCCCGCCACGGGATCTACCTCCATCCCAACCACTGGCACCCATTGCTTGCCCCCCAGCACCCGTTGCCCGCCCTCTGGCACCGGCAGCCCCACCCCTGTTGCCGACAGCCCCTACACCTCCACCCCTGTTGCCTACACCCCCGGCCCGTCGGGAGGATAAGGGTAAGGGCCCTCTTATCGGAGAGGCCAGTACGTCACGGCTACAGTGTTTCCACTGTCATGGGTTTGGCCACTTTGCCAACCAATGTCCCACTCGTGCCACACTAGCCCTAGGGGTAGGAGAAGCCTCGCCTTCTGGGCTTGTGACTGTCCACTACGAGGCCGATCCGGAGCTAGCTGATGAGTTCTATGAAGAAGGTATGGAGGAACCTACTGACACTCAGGATGCGGCACTCGGATGATGGTCACCTGGTGGGTGATGTCCTTGCCTTAAGTCTAGGGTCATGCATGAGTCAGTTGTTTTCTTCTTTGTGTGGTTTGTTTGTGTGGCTTGTTTGTGTGGCTTGTTTGTGTGGTTTGTGGTTTGTTAAGAGTCTGCATGCGTCTTGTGCAAGCTCATAGATGTCGGTCCCTTATGAGTGAGAGGCGAGTGGACTCGCTCGAGGAGTATGGGATCAACTCGACATCCATGTCCCGGATCTAGTTACCAATAGGGACCCAACGGTGATTCCTAGTGAGTCTTTGAGCCACCTCCTTCCCTTTGAGAGTGACCCCACCCCGGAGTGTCCCACCACTAGCCTTGTTCCCCAGCAGCATGCGCATATCGAGTATATACGGAATGAGCAGGTGACGATCACTTGGAGTGGAGCGTACCCACGTTACTTGGTACGGTGACGGATCCGCCGGAGCTACTCGAGCAGCCACACCCCTTACTTGACAGGGTCGAGTTCTTCCCACCCTGGGAGAATTGATGGGGACATCAAAGCAAGACCGCTCACATTTTGTTTGCATTTATGTCCTTTATATTTGTATGTATACCCTTGTGTTATATGGATACACAATTGTAAGTCTTAGTGGGTTTATTTGCAAAAGGCCATTGGGTTTCTTTGCAAAAAGGCACGTAGGCCCTGCAGGGGCCCCCTCCCTCCCTCTTATTGGTCCACGTGGATTCCAGGGCCCATGGGGCGTAGTCCATGGTCTAAAATGTGGACTTGGACCATGAATTAAATAAAGAGAACAATTCCAAATTGCTCTGTTAAGGAGGGGGGCGAACTCCCCTTGGATATTAGTTTTATATGGTGTTTTTTTTACCATGTGTGGATAATATTTCCACTCTCTTGTATGCCCCTCCCATAACCCTAGATCTGGGGTCATTTGAGTCATTAAGGTGGAACTATATATCCTATGTAATTTCCATTTTATGTGAATTACTAAGAAGAAAAATTGTGAAGAGCCAAGAGCCAACCTGCGCCCCCCCCTCTCTCTCTCTCTGGTTTCCCTCTTTCTCCTCCAATCTCCAGGGTGTGGAACCCTTCTATCTCCTCCCTTCCCCTCTGAATTCAATCTCTGCCGCCGCCGTTCGTGCCTCCATCGAGCCACCACGAAGCAACTTCCGAAGTGCTGTCCAGATTGCTGTTCAGCTGGACAGAGGTCTATTACGAATATTTTAGCTCTCAACTCCCATATCTTCTGGAGCTGAAATTTTCAGGGTATGTTCCCCACGTGATTCCCAACCTCTAGTAAATTTTCTCGGAAATTAAAACATCATCTAATTTTCTTTTCCTTTTTAGCTTCTAGATCCACCAATTCTGCCCCTGTTCAGATCTTTGTAACAGCAGCTCTGATCTTCCATATTTCGACCCCCTTTCCCTTGTCTTCCTGAGTTGCCAATATTATTAGAGATTCTGTCCACCAACACCTTCTTCCACGAATTTTTGTGAGATTTATAGATCTTGTTTATATTTTCTTAAAATCACTGTCTTTTCCCAACCCAGTTATGTCTCCCACTGTCCAGATCCGACCCACCAGTGCCATAAATTCTGTTTCTCCTATTAAACCTCCACAAGAAAATCTACAAAAACTATCTCCATCTTCCTTACTTCATTCTCTAAAACTTTCATCAAGGAGTCAACTTCTAGATCCGAAGTTTTTCCTTCTGTCAACTCGTGTTCTCAGGAAAACTTAGACCTATCCTGTCAGATCTGGTTCTATCCACCAGCAACTTCTAAATTCGACCAAGGCCAGATTCAAGATATTCAAAATTCTCTATCAGCCATAGATTGAAGTACTCCATATCAGCTTTCCAACGGCACCAGTTTCGTGTCCATCCGACATTGGGGCTGAGCGCAGCAGCCGTTCTCGCCGGGTCGTGCGCTGAAGAACAGAAGCTCAAGCCCGTGGACAGCAAGCCTTATCGGCCGCCCGGTCGGCCGACTCACCTTTTACAAGGCGAACCAGCGCACCGACTTCCTAGGGAGCGTCCCTCCAGATGTCCCCGTCACAGCGGTGCCGCTCCGGGCCCACTCGACCCCACTAACCAGCACGTGGGTCCCACGTTCGTGAGTACGCGTGCCGCCGAAGCTACACAAATCGCTGCCCGTCAACCCGAACCCGCTACTCCCAGGTCCCACCGTGTAGCCCTTTACCTCCCTACGTGGAGTGGGCAGTAAAGTCATTGTTGTAATTTGAAAAGTTACTATTCCAGGAGTACGAGATCGGCCGAGATCATCTTCCCAACGCCCGGCGCGTGGAGGTATCGCGTTCGCTCCTTAGTCGGCATTTGCTTTATTCGTATATACTTTTATATGTCGCAGCTAGAGTGATAGGTTAATTTAGCTCGTCATATCAATTTAATCACTGCTGCGAGAGAGAGCGAGACCATCCCGTGACCCGATCCGGGCACGACGAGAGAGCCTGACAACCCTAGCTCACTGCAGATTTCTTAACCGTGCACGTCCGTACGCTTCCCTCGTTAGGGGCGATCGCGAGCTTGTTTAGAGTCCGAGTGTCACATTTCCAATTAGAGTCGAGTCCGCGTTCGTCCCGCATCAGCTTTAATCTTTGCGGGGTCTATTTCAATCCCCCGATGTCTCATAATAAAACCTAGAAACTTGCCGCTGGAGACTCTAAAGGCGCATTTTAACGAGTTCATCTTCAGCTCGTACTGCCTGAGCCGTTGGAATATTGTTTGGAGATCCTGTAGATGATCCTCTCTCCTTCTGGTCTTAACCACCAAGTCGTCAATGTAGCACTCGACTGTGTGGTAGAGTAATTCATCAAAGATTCTGGTCATCGCTCGTTGGTCGGTGGCGCCAGCATTCTTCAGCCCGAAAGGCATCCTTTTGTAATGGTAGATACCCTTGGGGGTACAGAAGGCAGTATGAATGCGGTCATGCTCCGCGATCCATATTTGATTGTAGCCGGATGAACCATCCATGAAGGAAAGGGCCTTATGGCCAGTTGTAGCGTCTATCATGACTTCTATTATCGGCACTGGGAAGTCATCTTTCGGGAAAGCTTTGTTCAGATCATGGAAATCCACACATATCCGGATCTGACCATTCTTCTTTTTGACAGGCACTATATTGGCCAGCCAAGTAGTGTATTGGTTCTCTTCGGCGAAGCCCACCTTAATAAGCTTGTCAACTTCTTTGCATATTTGAGTGATGAGCTCTGGCCTTATGCGATGTGGTGCTTGCTTCACTGGCTCCATGTCGGGGCTAATTGCCAGTTCATGCTGAGCAACTACGGGGTTAAGCCCGGGCATTTCTTCGTAACACCAAGCAAAATAGTCCCAGAATTCTTGCAGCAATTACACATATAGCTCCCGCTCGGCTAAGGAGAGCTGGGCGCTAAGGAAGATAGGTCTAGGGTCCCCTTCACTCCCCAAGTTGACTTCTACCAGTTCATCGACTGTGGCCTTCCCCCGTCCTCAATTTCCGGAGGCGCGGGTTCAAGGTCAATGAAATCTGGAACATCATCGATGTCGTCGAGTTCACGGATTTCGACAGTATTATCATTTTGCCCTCTGACTTCCTCAGAGGTTCGTAGCTTAGGGGACAACTGGAGCATAGATTGACCTGATATCAGGTCCTCTCCAGTTCCTTCTCCATGGGATTCATCATCTGCTTTGCTAAGAGTTGGCTCCTCCACTGCTACATTAGGAAGGTGATTCCCCAACTCCACCGGAAGTGGGGAGCACCAGGTTTCCACTTCATCTTGCGCCGCCACATCTTTGCAAGACGCATCTTGTTTCTGTCTAGTTATGTCCTCTTAGGCAAAAATTGTTTGACACGTTGTGGCAGCCACTGCATCGACTATCTGGGAACGAGTCGTTATGATGGTAGTGCAGGGACTGCAGTAGGAAATGCATAGCTCTTCTTTGGTATCTTCAGCTTCGCTGTCATTAGTTGTATCAAACTTAGCTTGGAGAGTCACCTCTTTATCGCCAAGTTGCTCCCAACACTTGCATAGGGTAGCAACCTTCAGATTTTGGTCCTCTTGTTGGAACACCTGAGTTTGTTCATCTTCAGGTGGACTTTCATCGTAAGTTGCTCTCAGAGGCGCCTCTTCTGTTGACGGGAGGATAGAGATGGTGTCCACCTCATATCGCCCATTGTAATAGTATTCTTCTAGCGAGAATCCCAGCCCTGGATGCTGAGATACGCGCCTGAACTCTTTGTCAATGCTGGCGGGATACCAGAGCTTTTGGAAGGCCTCAGTCGTCTTTTGGGATCGGCCTGTAGGGATATGCTGTTTTACAAACATTCTAGCCATTTTGTCTGAAGTAAAAGGCAACCTCTGAACAGGCACTACAGTGCTCTCCAAATCTTTAGGGAGACAACAATCAGCATCTTCTCGCACCGCGTGCTCTTCTGTGACATTGAACAAGCTGGTGGGGCCTTCATCATGGGCCACTTCTAAGGCTCTGAGAGGCCTGACCGTGGGGTGGTCAACACTGACTATCGGCCTGAAGAGACCTTCCGGCACCTTGATATGATCATGTCGATCTTCCATTTTAAGTTCATTCACCTGTGGGAAAATAGCAGGGGGCACTACTCTGCCCACATCTCCCGTGATGGTGATATGAGATACCCCTCGGGGGTTTACATAGCCAGGCGGCGGTGGTGGGAACCAACCGTCCCTGGAAACTTTCTTTACTATCTTCACTGAGACCTCTGCCTTAGGCATCTTCTGTGGCTGTTCTATGTAGAATGGTGAATCCAACATATGACATTCGAATACTTCAAATAGATTGAGGTCGGCAAATATCCTTTCCTCCTTTCCTCCATGGCTATATTTGATGCATTGGCGGAGAGTTGAAGGTACCACCATATTTTCATGCTGCCAAGGACGGCCAAGCAATGCCTTGTACGTGATATTTGAATTTATTACATGGAACTGGACCTTCGTAGTGAAGTCTGCCATGGCAAGGGTGAATTCTGCCACGCCGAGCGGGACTTCAGACTTCTGATTGAAGCCCGTGATGCGCATATCCCGGACCTTGTCCAGGTGAACATTAAAGCAATATTTCTGAAATATCTTGTAGGGGAGTATATTGACAGCTGCCCCCGGGTCTACCAGAATCTGGCTTAGCGGCTGGCCGTTCAATTGCCCCCTCATGTACAGGGGTCTGTTGTGCTCAGCGGTCGGCAACAGCATGTCTTCTTCCGTGAATATGATATCTATCGAAGGCAATGCCTCGGTCAAACAACTCTCATACTGTGCAGGTGTCTGCAGAGCGGTGACAATCGCCTGTCGGGTCTCTTCACTTAAGGATAGGATTTCCCAAATAGTAAATCGAGCGGGAAGCTTCTTCAATAATTTCATGATTCTGCTACCTGCCCGTACATTCGACAGCTTCATCTCTTCCGCCCATCGTGGTATGGAGGAGCCCTGCACAGTGGCCCCTGACAGGCCTGCTTCGTCAGTCTCTAGTTCTGAGTCTTCTAGTGGCTTGGTGGCTTCATCCGGCTGTTTGCCGGCACCTACCTCCGCCGCGGCTTTATCTCCTTTTGTTTGGCTCGACAACTGCTGAGGCTGTAGAGGTATGCTTCCGTCTGTGGGATTGGCTTCACGGCAGGTCTGCTTGCCCTGGGACTTGTTGAGAAATTCCAGAAAGGAGGGCTTACTATTGCTGCTCCCATCCTGATTGTATAGTCCTATCAGGGGAGGAATTTGGACTCCCTTGACCTCCAGTGCATGTATCCTGTATGGCTGCTCACCCCTGAAGATGATATTATGATTAGCTGGCGGCGAGCGCCCCCATTTTCAACCTGAGCGGGTCGCATGTGTTGACTGAGAAGTTTCAGCCAGATTAGCTTTCGCAGCGGGAGTAAAACATATGTCCTCATCTCCATCCTCTTCCCCGGGCAGGGTGAAGAGGGCAGACAGTGTGTTGCAAGATAACACTGTTTCTTTCTTGACCTTTCGACACCTTCTTTTCTTCCTCTTTTTCTTTTAGTAGGCGCCTGCCCCCAGAACATGCTTTCGTTCTCTTCAAAGACTTCTTTGGGCTGTTCTTGTTGCTGTAGAGAAAGCTGCTCTAGTTCTTCCCATGGGACATGATCCTTCACCAGTAGTGGTTGTAATGCGGGCTGTTCATATTCTTCTAACCCATTATATAGGCCTGTAGCCATTGAAGCTCCGGGCCGACATTCTTAGGCTCGGGCAAAGGGCTTGGTCTCTTGTGATTGCGGACATGAATTTTGACCCTCACGGGCTGCTCAACCCAGACCGGGGCTGGGGATGGCAAGGTTAGACAGGGCGTAACGCCTCGAATTTGTGCCCCCTTAGCTGATTGGGATAAAGACTTATTTTTGTTTCTTGCAGAGACCTGTTGCCATCCCTGCTTGTCTTTTATGGGCGTGAGAAAGCACATCTCATATGTATGCTGCGTACTAGCTTCGGCCATTTCTTCAGGTAGTGCCTGATATAGTGATATCATATTGATAGCCGTCCATTTCAATTGCACTTCGTGTGGCTGTGGGGGATCAATCTTGTGCTCTCCCATATCTATTTCTCCCTTCCTTATTAGACCTTCTATGATGTCTTTAAAGACATAACAACTTTCAATTGGATGCCCTAACATTCGGTGGTAAGGACAAAACCTGGGATTGTCTTGCTTCTTCAGATCTTCTTCCCTTTTGGGCTCAGGCAGGGTAATTATGTCATACTGGGTGACCCAGTCAAACAATACCTTAGTCTTTTCTTTGGAAAAAGAGTAAGCCTTCTTCATCTTGTCCCTGAGTGAAGGGCCCTCTTTCTTATCATCTGCTTTGTCTAGTGGAGACGCATCGACTTCTTTAGCCTTATCCCTTTGCTTTTCAAAGGCTTTAAAGTCGATGGTGTTGGCTTCTTTAGGTGTCGGGCGCCGCTCGACTGCCTTCACTTTTGCTAGAGAAGTGTCGCACGTGGTAGTTGAATGTTTCGCTAGGAAGGCTTCAATCTCGACTACTACATTATTAAGACGGTCAAACGACCTAATCTCCATCCCAATCATCCTTTCCAGTACCTCTCTACGGAGGTTCTGTTTACATATCTGTACATCATCCTCCTGATGTAGGGGCCGCTTGCATCTCATTCTGAGGTTCCTCCACCTCTGTATGTAGTCAAGAGCCGTCTCGTCCTGTCTCTGACGGGTAGCATATAGTTCGGCTATAGTAACCTCCCTTTCGGTCACATGGAACCTCTCTCGGAATTTCTTCTACATATCTGGCCAGTCGCTGATGGCCCCAGCCAGCAGGCTTGAATACCATTCAAATGCTAGCCCCGTTAGAGAGGACCCGAAAAATTTCAGCAGATATGACTCTTCAGAGGCCAGATCCCCCATGACGGTCATGTAATAGGCTATGTGTTCCTTGGGGGACCCTTGCCCTTTGAACTTTTCAAACTTTGGCGGCTTGCTGACTCCCGGAGGAAGCCACTTGGCAGCATGGTGTGGTGGGTAAGGCACCCGGTAGGCATCAAAAGCCATGTATTCACCTTCGCCCCACTTGGCTAATTTCATTTCTATCATCTTTTCGACCATGAGTCGGTTCACTGTTTCAGGATCTACTGGCTCTAGATAGAAGTGGGCCGGCTGCCGGTATGGCGTGTTTAGCACAGTCGCCTGGGGCAGCGGACGCAGCAGAGGTGTCTGATGCAACTGCGGCAATATTGGCGGTATCAATGGCTGAGGAGCCCTTTGTAAGGGAGTAGCTTGACTATGCTCGGCAGGTTGAGGCAGCGTGTATAGAGGTGGAAAGTCACGGGGATGAACTCCTCCCTGTGAGAATTCTAGTAGTACTTCCGGCTGCTTGGAAGTGGATGTTTGTTCACTCTTATATTACAACTATTTCTTGAGGAGCTCAATCTCCTGTTGATATTTCTGTAACAACATCAATACAGATGGGTCCATAGTCACCGTGCTGGAAGTACCTTCTGCTGCTTCTCCTGTAGCTCCCTCAGCGGAGGCGTTCAGCAAGACTTCATCTTCCTCGGTGGTCACCATATTAATAGCCAGGGTGGCAGTCACTTCGAAAACCTCCCGGTCCCCTTCTGTTATCTGTAGTTTTTCTCTAGCGGCTGTGACCAGCCTGGTGTCCGCCCCGTGCTGATTAGCAAGACGAGCCAACTCCTACGGTTCATCTAGCAAAGTGCCACATCTTCTGGCCACTCCGGCCATATTACAAGTAACTATATTCAAATTCCTTCTATATATGGAGACACTTCTCTTCACTGGGCTTGGGTAAGCCAGTCTTTCAAAGACTGACGTCCTTCTCGTCCTTCCCTTGTGTCGTGGTGGGGTTTCTGTAGTCTCATAGCCGTGCTGGAACTAGTCTTCATGTCCGTTATCATCCACGGACGAGGCTTGTAGGTTTTCTTCTTCCCCGCTCTCCCTTGGTGGGTACTTCTCTTCTTCGGCCATAGCTGCCTGGAGCAAGCGCTGTGGGCCTAATGAGGGGTTGCCTAAGCCCATGAAATACCCTCTGACCATATCGGTCATTTCTCATTGGTCCCGCCCCCCATGGGGAATGGGAGATAGCATGTGGCCTCGCACCTGAGGCAGATATGCCAATCGGGCTCTCACCGATGGCTGATGGAATCTTCCCCTCACAATTGGGATATCGGCCTGCCTGGCACAGGCATGGAAAGCTTCACGGCGTGGGAGCTCTGCCACCACACATTCCTCCTCTTCTAGGGCCGTACCCCTCTCATTTCTCTTCATCCCGATCTTGATGGGGACATCAAGGCAAGACCGCTCACATTTTGTTTGCATTTATATTTTTTCATATTTGTATGTATACCATTGTGTTATATGGGTACGTAATTGCAAGTCTTAGTGGGTTTATGTGTAAAACGTCAATGGGTTTCTTTGCAAAAGGGGACGTAGGCCCAGCAGGGACCCCTTCCCTCCTTCTTATTGGTCCACATGGACTCTAGGGCCCATGGGGACTGATCCATGGTCCAAATATGGACTTGGACAAAGAATTTAATAAAGAGGCAAGATCCCATTTGGTCTCTTAAGGAGGGGGGCGAACTCTCCTTGTATATTGTTTTTTTATTTGTATTTTTTTGACCATGTCTGGATAATATTTCCACTCCCTTGTATGCCCCTCCCATAACCCTAGATCTGGGGTCATTTGGGTCATTAATGTGGAACTATATATCCTATGTAATTTCTATTTTGTGTGAATTAATGAGAAGAAAAAATTGTGTAAGCTTGGAGCTTGGTGCGCCCCTCCCCTCTCTCCCTCTGGTTTCTCTCTTCTTCCTCCAATCTCCAGCTTATAGAACCCTTCTATCTTCTCCTTAGCCCCTCTGGATTTCATCTCTGCTGCCGCCGCCGCCGTCGTGCCGCCATCGAGCCGCCGAGAAGCAAGTTCTGAAGTGATGTCCAAGGTTCTGTTTTGCTGGACAGAGGGTTACTTCGAGACTTTTAGCTCCCAACTCCTACATCTTCTGGAGTTGATATTTTTAGGGTGAGTTCTAGAGGTCATCACCACATCCCATAAGAATTGAAAAAAATTCCAGCCCCCGTTTTATATTTTTCTATTTTCATGCTTCCCAATCCACCAGATCTGCCAATTCCCTGTCTAGTTTCACAGCAGCTCTGAGTTTCCCCCTTTTGTTCCCCTTTTTGATTTTTTCTTGAATCCCCAATTTTACTGGAGGTTCTTTCCACCTTCCCCATACTCCACAAAGTTTCGTCAAATTTCAAAAGCTTTCCAACTAATTTTAGAAATTGTGTCTTTCTCCCAAATTCAGTTCTATTTCTACTGTCCAGATCCGACCACCCGGTACTATAAAATATGTTTCCCCAGGCAAATCTCCACCAAACCTTTCATAAAATATATCCACATTTTCCTCGCTTTTCCATGTACAACTTTGGTGAAGAGCCCAACATCTGAATCGGAGGTCTACATCACGGTCAACGCCAACTCTCAGGAAAAAGCACTTCTATCTTGAGTTTTCAGATCCTATGAACCAGCAGCTTGAATATTCGACAAAGGCTATCAACGAGAAATTCAAATTTCTTTCTCTAGTCATAGATCAAAGGATTTTGAGTTAGCTTTCCATCGGTACCTCTTCTGTGTCTATCCGACATCGGGGCCGATCGCAGCATTAGTTTTCGTCGGGATGCGCAGGTCTGAAACAGAATTCAGATCCGTGGGCAGCAACTCCAACTCGCACCGATCGGAGCCTCCTCGCCTTCCGTGAGGCGAACCAGCGTGCCGCCTTCTCAGGGAGCGCCCCTCCGGACGTCCCCATCACAACGGTGCTGCTCCGGGCCCACACGGCCCCACTGACCAGCACGTGGGTCACATGATCGTGAGTACGTGTGCCACCGAAGCTACACAAGAAGCTACCCGTCAACCCGAACTCGCTACTCCCGGGCCCCACTGTGTCACCCTTTACCTCTCTGCGTGGAGTGGGCAGTAAACTCATTGCTGTAATTTAATTAATTATTATTCTGGGAGTACGAGATCGGTCGGGATCATCTTCCCCACGCCAGGCGCGTGGACGTATCGTGTTTGCTCCATTACTCAGCATTTGCTATTCTTGTATATGCTTTTATATGCCGCTGCTAGAGAGCATGTGTTAGGGTCATTAGCTCGATATATGTATTTCACCGCTACTGTGAGAGAGAGCGAGACTGTCCCGTGACCCGATCCGGGCACTAATTTGTGAGTTGACCACTCTAGCTCACTACCGGTTTCTAAACCGTGCACGTCCGTACGCTTCCCTCAATAAGGGACGATCGCGAGCTTGCTTAGAGTCCGAGGGTCGCATATCCAATTGGAGTTGAGTCGCGTGTCTATCCCGCATCAGATCTCCCTTGACTTGGGTTCGTAGGGACGGACAGGAGTGTCTTCCTTCCTGGGTTGGACCCTCTTGGGGACCCACACCTATCTAAACTTCCTTGGCCATGTGGCGAGCTCTCTCCGGCCTCGGCAACCTTCTTCTTCCTTCTCTGCCCTTCTCCCAGACAGGGCCTGAAAGGAGTTGTGTATAGGCACAGCGGGGACTACATGGTCAGTGATGGCCTCGGCATCACGTCCGTCGATAAAATGGTGGACGCCTCCAATGAGAATAGACTTCTCGGACGCCGAGAGGCGCCCAGTGATAGTAGTAGCGGCTCTCTTCCGGATACTCCTCAACTGACGGACTCCAGACTTCCTATTGCAAATGGGGAGAACTCCGTTGGTGGCGTGATGCACCATGCAGCTAACCTCTCTCGTCGGTCATTCAGTGGGCCGTCATAGCGCGGGACCTCGGGGACCCTGACTTCTTCAACCTTCTCGACCTTTGTCAGCTTGGGAGACTCAACTCCCAATAATTCAGTAAAGGCCAGCCCCAAGAAGTTGGGGAAGCCGACAGCGGGCGGGAAGGATGCAAACACAGTGGGCATTACCAGGTACCCGTGGTTGACATGTTTGTTGACGACATCCGAACTGAACGCGAGCGCAGCTAGTCCGGTCTCCATTCTTGATCTTCTGTAGCAACATAAGCATGCAAACGATTCAGCATTCTTGGCAGAAGCCCCAAGTGGCTTCCTATCATGGCAAAGAGATGAAGGGAGACTAAGTCCCACTGGGCGTGCCACTTTGGTGGAACAATTTTATTCATTTTAAAATTAATTAAAATAAATGCGTAGGTGTGCCAGTCACAGATGTGACAAAATTATCATGCGCTCGATCTGACTTGGTCAGTCGATTGTGATGCTCGTGTCGGGACCAGAAGTCCGTCATATCGTAAAGGCTATGACGTTAATTACATCCTCCGAGAAGGAGGAAAACCCTTGATTAATTGCGAAGATAAGTGCTGCTTGGGGGAAAATGATAATGACGTACAAAACGTGACGTAAACATGAGGCTATGCAGGCTCCTATGCTTCCTTTTATTCATGCAAGAGGAATTGAGATTTATTATGTTCACATTTTGGGATGAGGTGGGGAACTTAGGTCCGAAGACCACCACCGCGCATAGCGACACTTCCAGTTTGGTGGGACCCGGCCTTCCGTCAAACACCATTTTATATACCGAAGCGAGACTAAGCACGTAATCCGACATTATTTTCATAATGTAGGTGATTAGGAAGGGCTATTTACCAGGAACATGGGAAGCACATGATATCAGCATGCTTACGTGAGCACATGTATATATATGTATATTTATATGTATATACTTATGTATATATATATATGTACATATAATGTGTTCATTCATTTATTCGGGAATATTTAGCAGGAGGGGTAGCTAGCAGATTGAGTAAACATCAAGGATTGCAAGGGTGGAAAGGAAGTCGGTGCAAAGATGCACTGAGGCAATGATGAGAAGGGCGTAGACAACATGGGTCGGTGCAACTGGTGGAGAAGCGATGATAGGGAGCGACGTAAGTCGGTGCAGACTGGGGGGAAGAGCAACGTAGGTTGGTGCAAAGGCTAAGGAAAGCGATGAGGGGTCGGTGCTAGTGGCGGAGAGGTGATGATGCACCGACGCAGCGGCGAGGGGGAAATGAGGATGTGTTGGTGTGAATGAAGGCGATAGTCGGTGCACAGTCGGAGGGAATCGGTGTGGGGTAGGGATGAGGTCGATGCAAGTCGGTGCGATGCACACCGAGGCAGCAGCGGAGTCGGTGATGGAATGAGATGAAGGCGATTGGGTGGGAGGAGATTAATAGTGGTGAAGGATGGTGATGCAGCGGAGTCGGTGACGGGCAATGAAAAGGGCGAATCGGTGACGTCGCCATTGAATCAAAATTCGTGGGGTTAATTCAGCGGCGACGCCTCCGTTTAAGTTTTGGCAAGGAATTTCTATCTGTGGCTTTGCGTCAAAAATTGCATCGGGATGGGGATCCAGAAGAATTCAAGAATCCAAAGGCATGATTGCTTAAGTGTTAGAAGGAATTTTGTTGTTATCATCTTTTACATGAGTTCTTATCTCATTCGTTTGTCTTTTCTCCTCTTTTGCTCGTCTGTGCGAGGTTCGTACTCCAGCACTAGACATGTGTTAGAGATACAGAGAAAAATCATCAGGAAAACATGAGGTTGTCTAAGAAAATTTGGGCAGCATCTCCCCAGCACAGGGAGATGGTCAATTAAACAAGTGGCATGGCACACGGTAGACGGTGCCAAGCTGTAAACACTGAGGAGCCCAGATGGACTGCCCTAGTCCCTAAAGTCATCACGAATGGAGTCTCGAGGACCGGCCGACTAGAGACTCGTGATGATTCAAGGGAGCGAAGGGTCTATGATTGTAGCCATATAGATGCCAGCTTTATTTGCTCACTCGATGCACAGGGTTTCCAGGAGAACATGTGATGAAACGACAGACCCCCTTGAACCCGGAGTGGCGTTAGCTCAAGGAGATTGAGCAGGCGGACAAATGGGTTGTGTCCCTCCCCAGTCAGGGATGAGTAGAAGCAGCCAGAGAAAACCGTTCGTCGAGCAGTAACAGTTTCAGGAATGCAGTGTACCACCATGCCTTGCCACGGGACAAGCCTCATCCTGTGAGCTGTCATGATTGCCATAGGCTATTCATGCTCATCGCCACCAAACATAGGGTGGACGAGGGTTGAAAACCTCAGGAGTAAATCATCAAACACCAGGGGGGAACAAGGCATGCGGCAGTTCTGCAAGAGAACGATAAATGGCTATCGTATAGACTATCAGAGTGCACTGGTGCCCTTACGACTAACAGGAACGAGTGAAATGGCACTCAGCATTCTCTTGTTTGTCATTCACCCAAACGAAACATGTAAACGAAACTACATTATCGATGAAAAAAAATAGCTCCTGGGGAGGGGTGATTTGTTGTCACCTACGAAGGGCGTGGCTTCAAGCCATTATCTATCATAAAGGAAATGAAATACTCCAAGATGAGCGGTCACAGGATCTACTATTGATTTGGCATGAATGGCCTCCTCACGCTTAGGGGAAAGTCAAGAACCTCGACACGCAATCGGGAGAAACAATTGGCAGTTCAGTAGAAATAGAGTAGTAGGAGGGAAGTATATTCAAGCCACATCAAAAAAAGAAACGGAGCCCTCTCTTATTCACTCTCTCGGTCGATTACAGCAATGGAGAGGGGGATTTCTGTAGCCCACCCAAAGAGCAGCCCAATAAGACTCAACAGGGTCCAACGAGGCAAGCTCACCCGAGTGATAGCCCACGGGGCCCACTCAGGGAAGAAAAGCCCAATAAACAGGCACTCGAGGAACCAACTCTACCCGGCGGCCCCTAGGCTCGGAGGGCCTGAGTGATGGTCAGGTCACAAGGAAGGTCCAGCCCAGGCCGCTTTTCCGCTCGGGAAAGACAGGCGCCAGCCGACCTATCCGACCCCTCCTTCGATCGAGCTATCCTCCTCGCCCGGACAGGGCTGGCGTCTCAGTAGCTCGGACTGGACGCTAGCCGTTCGCGCTACCTTTAAGAGTCCCCAACGGACAGGGGAATCAACCAGCCACCGGGTTTCAAGGCGATAACGCCCCCACGATAAAGGCCATGAAAGCCCACGTTGAGGACGTAACTCCCGCCGGAGACCCCCCAGCTTACAGGATTCCTGAAGGCGGCACACTATTTAAACAAGGGATACCCTCTGGTGGAAGGTAAGAAAAGAAAGGAAGGTAAAACTCCTGAGCAATCCGCTTCACCTCATCCCCCTTTTTGGTGAAGAGGAGTCTCGCGCACCAGCTTTCTTCCTCCCTTCATTGCTTCCACCAAAGCTCTACTGACTTAGCCATCGGAGAGTTTCACCCCAGGGAAATCCCCTGGGCCCTCTGACGCGTTTTCCTGTCTTACAGTTCATCTACTAGTGATCCACGGCCCGCTCAGGACGTAGCGTGAGATTTCGCCTCTTCATCTGGCGCCGTCTGTGGGAAACGCACAAAGAGCCGAGATGGTGAGAAGAAGCTCAGGGAGGAGATCCACCGTCGAGAAGGGTAAGGCCGTGGTGACGGCGGGATAAGCCCCCTCTAGGGCCTCACAGAGCCCTCCCTCCAACACCAGCGTCCCCACCAACGGGCCGCCGCCCCTTCCGACGGCAACGGGGGTAGCCCCCAACGGCGGCGTCGAGATCTTCTAGGCCCTCAGTAAGAAGCTCGACGTTCTCGTAGAGCTCGTGAGGGCCCAGGCGGCGAGGGAGGCCAAGTCTCGCGCCCCGTCCGGGAGCCCCCCCCATCGAAGTGCGTCCCAGCACACCGCTGGAGGCCGCTTCACCCTCCGTGGCCAGCAGCTCATCCGCAACCACGTGGGAGGACCCTCGCAAGCTCCACCCCCGGAGCAAGAGGCTTCCTCCACGCCCAGGAGAGGGAAACAGGGGGCGAGGCCTCCACGCCCGAGCGCCGGCGGTCCTGAGGATCGCCTCGACGCTCCCCCCAGCCCCACGGCGCGACCGCAGCCGGAACTATCCCTTTGGCTGAGAGATTTCGAAAGACGCTTCGCAAAGCAAGAGCGCGCCCTCCGCGCCCTGCAGAAGACCTCCCTCCCGGAGGAGGAGGAGAAATCCCCTTTCTCTGAGCACATCTTGAAGGCAGAGGTATCTCCTAGGACCTCCATTCCTACCTTCAAACTCTATGATGGACAGGGCGACCCAGCCGACCACTACGACAGCTTCGACGCCCTGGTGACTCTGCATGGGACACCGGATCCCATTAAATGCCGAGCCTTCGCGGCCACCCTGGTCCAAGGCGCTCAGGCGTGGTTCCGGGCCCTCGCCCCCGGGTCCATCCAGGATTTCAGGCAATTCGGGCGAGTCTTCAAGGAGAGCTTCGCCGGAAGCGCCCCCCCGAGGTCAGTAGCGGGGCTCCTGGCCCTCAAACAGGCACAAAGGGAAAGGCTCCGGGCTTATGTCCACCGATTTAAATCAGAAGCCATCAAAATTCCCCACCTAGATGTGGCCTCAGCCACGACCGCTCTGACCAGGGGCACCCGGGACGAAAATCTCCGCTGCGAACTGGTCCTCCACCCTCCCTCGACCCTTGCCGAGCTAGTGACTCTGGCTCTGCGCCACGCCGAGTGCGAAGAGGTGCTCAGTGCCTGCCGAGACACAACCGGCTCGGGTCGGGAGGGGGACAAGAAGCGGGCCCCCGAGTCAAACCCTGGCTCGGGCAAGAAGCGTGATCGGGAAGGAGAGCGCAAACGGAGGTACGAGCGGTACACCCCGTTGACCACGCCAGTCTACGAGATCTATGAAGACATCAAAGACTCGGGACTCCTCCGCCGGCCCGAACCGATGAGATCGAAGAACCGTAAGCGTGACAGACATTGCTCGTTCCACGACGACCATGGGCACCACACCGGCGACTGTCACCAGCTCCAGGACGAGATCGAACGCCTCATCCGTCAGGGGCACCTAGCCCGGTTCGCAGCTGAGCACAAAGAAGACAAAGACGCCGCCGAGGAGATCGACAACGCCCCCCGAGGGGTCCACATCAACGTCATCTCCGGAGGAACAGCATCGGGTGGCGACACCAGCCGAGGAAGGAAGCGCCATGCCGAGCGGGCCAGCCGGGTCTCAGATCCCTCAGGGGGCCCGCCGAGGGAGCCCCAGGCCATAGTCTTCTCCGACCAAGACCTGGAAGGGCTAAGCACCCCGCATAATGATGCCCTCGTCATCTCGGCCACAATAAACCATTGTAACGTAGATAGAATTTTGGTTGACAATGGAAGCGCCCTCGATGTATTATCTTATGACTATTTCCTCAAGATGGGGGAAGACTCATCCAAGCTCCGCCCGATCCGAACCCCCCTTTGCTGGTTTAACGGCCTGGCCACCTACCCCGAGGGAGCCCTAAGCCTGTCGGTCACCATCGGCACCCCACCTAAAACCGTTACGGTCATGGTGGACTTCATAGTGATCAAGGGTATGATAGCGTACAACGCCATTTTCGGCCGGAAAAGTCTCAGCCGAATGAAGGCCATACCATCTACCTATCACCAAAAAATGAAGTTTCCCACCAAAAATGGGTTGGGGGAAGTCCGAGGTAACCAGGCCACGGCTAGAAGGTGCTACAACATCTCGGTGGAAGCCTCAAGGCCAGACGGAGGGGATAAGGGCCCTAAGGGAATCGAAGGGAGGACCGTAACCGCCGAGCCCAGTGGCGAGTTGCTAACGGTGTTCCTGAACGATGACCCGGCCCTCGGAGTAAGGATCGGAGCCGACCTACCACCTAAGGAACAGCAACAATACAAGAAATTTCTTTCTGAGTACGCTCAGGTCTTCGCTTGGGCCGATGATCAACTCCCTGGCTTTCCAGGGGAGACCGTGATGCACAAGCTCAGCCTTGACCCCACCGTCAGGCCCGTACAGCAACGGAGAAGGAAGCATGCGCCCGAGAAACAGGCGGTCATCAAGGCGCAGGTCACCAAGGGACAAGAGACAGGCCTCTTCAGGCCAGTCCTGTACCCCACGTGGCTAGCCAATGTCATCCTTGTGCCAAAAACCACAGGCAAGTGGCGAATGTGCGTGGACTTCACCGATCTAAATAAGGCTACCCCCAAGGACTGCTATCCGCTACCGAGCATCGACCAATTGGTTGATTCAACCTCGGGCAACGAGATACTCAGTTTCCTGGATGCCTATTCAGGTTATCACTAGATCAGAATGAATCCAGAAGACGTCGAGAAGATAGCCTTCATCACTGACTGCGGCGTGTACTGCTACACCCGGATGCTCTTCGGGTTAAAGAACGCCGGAGCCACATATCAGTGACTGGTAAATCACATGTTCGAGGGACAGCTAGGTCAGAACGTCGAGGCTTACATTGACGACATGCTCGTCAAGACCCCCAAGGCCCAAGACCACTTCACCGACCTTGCCGAAACCTTCGGCACCCTCCTGAAGTACAACATGAAGCTCAACCCCGCCAAGTGCGCCTTCGGAGTAAAATCCGGGAAGTTCCTGGGTTTCCTAGTCACTCAGCGCGGGATCGAGGCCAACCCCGACAAAGTCCAGGCCATCCTGGACATGCACCCGCCTACGTACATTAAAGACGTCCAGCGTCTGATGGGGCGTGTCGTCGCTCTCAGCCGTTTCCTGTCCCGTGCGGCCGAATGATGCTTGCCCTTCTTCAAATTGATGAGGGGGCCCAAGCTGGCATCTGCTACATTCGCATGGGATGAAGAGTGCCAGGCAGCATTCGCCGAGCTTAAGGAGTTCCTGGCTTCACCACCGGTGCTCTCCAAACCCATCCTAGGCGAAGTCCTGCTGCTCTACCTCTCGGCGACGCCATCCACGGTCAGCTCGGTCCTGGTCAGAAATGACTCGGGAATCGAAAGACCGGTCTACTACACCAGCAAGGTGCTCAATCGGGCCGAACGGAGGTACCCCACAACCGAGAAACTCGTGCTAGAGTTGGTCACCTCCGCGAAGCGCCTCCGCCCCTACTTCCAGGGGCACCCCATCACCGTGCCAACCGGTGAGCCGCTGAAGAAGATTCTGGCCCACCCCGAGGCCTTGGGACGACTCGTCAAATGGGCCATCATGCTCGGGGCCTACGACATCTCGTACCAACCGCGATCAGCAATCAAAGGCCAAGCGCTCGCCGACTTCATTGCCGAAAGCACCATCCCTGCCCAGGACAGGCCTCCGACCGCGACCGAGCCAGCCTGGGAACTGTTCGTCGATGGGTCGTCCAATTCGGCAGGCAGTGGTGCGGGGATCCTCCTAAGGTCCCCCGAAGGGATAGAGCTACAGTATGCCTTAAAATTCAACTTTCAGGCGTCCAACAACGCTTCCGAGTATGAGGCCCTTATCTCGGGAGCATGCATGGCCCGACGGCTGGGGGTCGAGCGAGTCAGGATCCACACCGACTCTCAACTAGTCGCAGGTCAGGTCAACGATGAGTATGAGGCTCAGGAGGTACCCATGATCAAATACCTTCAGCTGGTCCGGAGCCTGGCCCAACAGTTCGAGGGATTTGAGGTAGTCCGAATAGCTCGGGAGCGAAACTCCCGGGCGGACGCCCTCTCTCGATTGGCCTCCTCCCTAGACCCGGAAGGTACACGATCGGTCCTCCTAGAAGAGCTAGAGCGTCCGAGCATCGACACGGAGCTCCTCGCTGTTGACTCGGCCACCCCAAGTGATTGGCGCTCCCCCTACCTGTCCTGGCTACTAGACTCCCAAGAGCCCCCCGACCCTCGGGAAGCCCGCCGAATGAAGTATCAAGCTCGGCGCTTCGTCATCCTCGACAACGCCCTCTACCGAAGATCATTCTCCGGTCCCCTCCTGAAGTGCCTCGGTCCCGACGAGGCAGGCCGAGCCATCCAAGAGATTCATGAAGGCCTGTGCGGAGCGCACTCAGGGGCCCGGTCGCTAGCCCGAATCCTGTTACGAGAGGGGTACTGGTGGCCCACCCTGCAGCGCGACTACTCAGCCTATGTTCAACAGTGCGACCGATGCCAGCGGTTCGACCACTTGGTCCATCAGTCGGCAACAGAACTTGTCACCCTAACCGAGCCCTACCCTTTCGCTCGGTGGGGAATCGATATCCTTGGGCCATTCCCAACGGCCCAGTCCCAGAAGAAGTTCATCATCGTCACCATCGACTACTTCACCAAGTGGATCAAGGTCGAGGCTACGGCAAGGATCACCGAGACAGTCGATTGGGGCTTCATTTGGAAATCGATCATTTGCCGCTTTGGCATCCCCCGAGTGATAGTCAGCGATAACGGTCGGCAATTCGACTCTCGGTACTTCCGAGACAGATGCGCCGACCTAAATATCCGCAACCACTTCACTTCGGTCGCCCACCCTCAGGCCAACGGGCTGGTTGAAAATGCCAACAAGACTATCTTGAAAGGCATAAAAACCAGACTCAGCAAGGCTAAGGGTAGCTGGCTCGAGGAATTGCCTAGCGTACTGTGGTCGCACCGAACAACCCCCAGGACGGCAACCGGTGAAAGCCCCTTTCAGTTGGTATATGGCACCGAGGCCGTCGTTCCGTTGGAGATCGCCAACCCGTCTCTCCGAGTGATCAGCTTCTCACCCGAGGCCAACGGGCAAAAATTGCTCGAGAACCTCGACCTGACAAGCGAAGTCCGAGAGATCGCGAACGTCCGGGCAACGGAGTACCAACGCCGCCTCACTCGATACTACAACGCCAAGGTCCGGGACAGACGTTTCCAACCGGGAAACTTCATCCTCAGGAAAGTCGAAGCCTCTCGACCACTGGAGGCGGCGGGCAAGCTATCCCCCAACTGGGAAGGCCCCTACCGAGTGGTCGAGACGCTCGGGAAAGGTGCGTACAGGTTAGCGACAATGGAAGGGGAGCCTATTCCTCGGACGTGGAATGCAGCCGCACTACGCAGATTCTACTTTTGAAATTGTACAGCGAGATAGACAGAATAAAATTCATGTTCTTTTCATTCCAAATCATTGGTACATCAGGTAGGCAAATGCCAGTACATCACATAGCAAAAACAAAGCAAAAGTCCGTCTAACATCTTTTCTAGGGGTCATCGCTCGACTGACTCGGTCTTGATCTCCTCGCATCCAGCCACTGACTCTGTCTCGTGCGAAAACTGGCTCGGACAAGAGGTGGTCGAGCCAGTTGGCTCGGATGGCCCGTGACAAAGGTGACAGAGGGACTTCAGGAGAAAGGCCAGCTTTAAACGTTGAGGAAGGCTACCTCCCAAGTTGGCAACAACCGGGAAAAAGGAGCGCCGGGAAGGCCCCCCCTCTTCCAAACTACCAACTCCTTGGAAGGAAGGAGAGAGCAAGCAGCCCCCGAAGAGTGAAAGAAATGAAGAGCAGAAGAGAGAAAAAGAGGCTGCAGACGGAGGAAGGCCTCGGTGAGGAGGGAGCCGGATACGCCTCCTCCCCTCACACGGAGGGAAGTGACGGCAGACTCCCCTGATGCCCCCATCCGTCCTCCACCTCGGCGTCCACCCGGAAGCCTCGCCGGAACCAAGAAGAGGCCAACGGCATGCTTCCACACGCCAAAGTCCTCCCCAGATCCGTGCGGCGACCGTAGGACCCGTCTCGTACACGCACGGCGACCGTGGGATCCGTTCAACCTCACAACACAGCAGGAGCCCACCGCTCCCCGTCGGCGGCGGCATCGCCCTCCGAAGGATCCTCCATGCTCCGGATGCAAAGGCACAACGCGGAGAGAAAAGGAAGGAGCAAGGAAAGACTGTTAGAGACAATCCCAAGCGATGGAGAGGAAAGGGCGCCCTCCGGTCCTTATAGGCCAAAGGAGGCTACACGCCTTAAATGCCCCCCTCGGAAACACGCCGAAGGATTTCTCCCCTGAACAGTCACCTCCAACTCCTCGTTTCCCGCCCTCGCGGGATTCACAAAGCAGCCTGACATTCAAAGCGTGAGGGGACGGAGGAACACCCCGTCAGAAGCCTACCAAAATAGCGTGCGAAAACCGTGCAGGACATATCGGCACCTCTCAACCACCCAAGATTCGCCAACCAAATCACGGCAAGGATAGTACCCAAACAGAGCAAGTCATTTATTATCGTACCAAAAGGAAACCCTCTAAAAAGAGGAAAGAGGGACAAAAAGGGAAAGAGGCACAATACATCAGGCCTCGGGCCCACTTTGACGCTCGAGATTGGCGGAAGGAGACGCGTCACCCCCGGCGCCTTCGGTGACGGCCGGCTTGGACACTGACCTCGCCTGTGCGAGAACTGTCTCAGTCGTGAGCCCTCCCGAGAAGCCCGGAGCCGGTGACCCCGACGGAGGTGATCCCTCCGAATCGTCTCCGACCGACGAAGAAGAGCTGGAAACCGACTCATCCGAGTCATAACACTGGCCAGAGGGGAACTCGATCGCGGAGTTCTGTTCATGGGCGCAGCCTACCGCCCGGCGATAGCCCTGCTTGAACCCCTTTCGAGCACCTCGGCGTAGCGCTACCTCGTAGTAAGGCAGGGCGGCTCCCAACAGGTCGGCCGAGTAAGCATCCGAGCTCCTGTAACGCTCGATTGCCTCCGCCTCGATCTGTCCCGCCCTACCGACGAACTTGACCCGCGCCCGCTCTGCCTCAGACGCACGTTCCTCTGCCCTGGCCCGTCCACCTCAGCCTCAGCTCAGAGACGCTCCGCCATCTCCACCCGATCTAGCAGCTCGGCACGCTCGAGCTCCCAGCGATTGTCCAGATCGAGGCGACGCAGACGCTCCTCCTCCAAGGATCGGCTTGCCCTCTCAAGAGACTCTCGGGTCTTGGCGAGCTGTTCGGTCAGCACCTCAGCCTCCAGTCGGCTCGCCCGCGCCACCTCTCGGAACGCGGAGAACTCCTGCCGGAGTCCCTCATGCTCCCCCTTGAGTTGGGCCAGCCTCCTCTCGCATCCCCCCAGGGTCCAGGCAAGGTTCGATCGCTCCGTTTCCGTCCGCGCGTGCGCCTCCGCCATCAAAGCCGCCGACCGAGCTATGACCAGGCCGCCTTCCATCAGAACATAGAGGAGCCCGGGGGGGTATTACACCTTTCTCCCCCCTTCGTCCTCGCGGCAATCGATTGGCAGACCCGATATAGGTCGCCCGTAATGCCGAGCCTTTCTAAGGGCTCCGGCAAAGGAGATCGCTCCGCCTGGGGCACTCCGCCAGAGGGCTCTGCTCGAGCAACGGGACCGGCCACCTCGCGCGCCACGGTCGGTTGGGGTTGCAACGCCTCCCCGGGCGAACCTCCAACCTCGACCGATGCCGCAGGTCCAACCGCATCGGAAGCTCCCAGCATCTGGGTCTGCAACGCCCTCGCGGGTGAACCCCCAGCCTCGCCTGTCTCGGCCCGCACCTCGGCGACCGGGACGTCACCGCCTCCGGCCGACCCCCTGGCCTCGGTGACTGCTACTTCAACATCGGCCCCCTCTACCCCCGTGGGGGGGAGAGCCGACCTATCGCCGTCCTCTGAAGGGCCCCCGGTCTCCTCGGCCCCCTCTCGCCCGGCAGATGGGGGAGCTGGCCTCGAGGGGTCGGCCCCATCTTGTCCCCGGGAGGGGAGTGCCGCCGAGCCAAAGTCACCCCCGGCGGTAGGAGGGAGACCTGCCTTCTTAGCACGCTTCTTGGCCTTCGCGGCCTCCCGCAACCTTCCCGCCATGGGATCCTTTCGCTTTGTGCCAGCCGGCCGTGAAGACCCCCCGGGGGTCACCCCCTTGCCCTTATCCCGGGCTTGGGCGCGACCCACAGGAGCCTCCGGCTCGTCGGCCGCCTAGTCATCTTCTCCCAGATCGATGACCTGAGCAGTATCCTCCAGAGGTTCCCGCCTCACGTCTACAGCAAAGAAAGAAGGCCCGGTCAGGAGAAGAAAAGTAATTACCACCCCAGGGGAACAACCTAAAGGGCGGTACCTGTCGACTTCAACCGCGTAAGCAGGCACCGTTCGATGTTCTCCGGCGTCACCAGCTCCTCGGTCGACCGGCGGTTCTCCAGCAGACGGGCGGCCTATTGCTCCACATGGGGAGGGAACTCCTCCTGGCGAGGAGGAATGTTCGGATGGAAATTGGGCGAGATCCGGCATCTCCAGAGTTCATCCGTCGCCTCCGCCTTCACCCAGAAGAATTGGGTTTTCCACCCCTTGTGCGAGGAGTCCTTCACCGCGAGGGTGATGCAACTCCTGTTCCTCCTTGCCTGGATAAAGTAGAAGCCCTTCCCCGCCGACGGGTGCACCTTCAACTCGAAAAAGTAATGAAAGAGGTCCAAGGAAGGGAAAATGTTGTGCTGGCGATAGAGGATCCGAAAGGCAGAGAGGAGGAGGTACGAGTTGGCCACCAGTTGAATGGGCGCCAATTGGAAAAGTTCGAGGATCTGGAGTACGAGGGGCTCGAAGGGAAGGCGAAACCCACTTTTCCACGCCAGAAGAAACGTGCAGATGTGCCCCGTTCGGTCGTCCAAACTCATCTCGAACGGGGTGGCGGCGGCAAAGCTATACCTGAAAGGCAAGCGAAAGCGATGCTCCAGCTTCTTCACCTCTGCCTCCCCCAACTCGCTGCAGCGGGAGACAGGCTCCCGCCTCACCTGCCCGAGTTCCAGCGGCGGATCAGCCATCGAGCAGGAAGAGGACCCCTCGCAAGAACTCGAAGACTCCGGAGGGGAAGGAAGTTGCTGGACCGCCTCCGCGGTTATCCTCGCCAACTCCTCGAATGCCGCCGCAAGACTTCGCACCTCCACTATGCCCTCACGATGCATCAAGAAGCTCCGAAAGCCAAGAAACTAAGGAAAGCCCGAAACCCTGGAAGCCTAGAACGACAAACAGCGCCCAACGCCTATAAAACCCTAGAGGAAGGCGGCGCGTCGTTCCATGCTCTGAGAAAAAGGGGGGCCCCTTCAGTTCAAATCCGTCAGGATCATCATTACGGGCCCAGGCGACCACTCCCCGTGGCACCTCAAACGCCAACGGAATTCCACCCACCTGAGCCACGCCGGTCCAAAGCCTCAAAGACTACTCAACCGAGCTTCCATGGCTCGGGAGTAGGAGGGGGATAAGTGGAGAGGGGGATTTCTGTAGCCCACCCAAAGAGCAGCCCAACAAGACTCAACAGGGTCCAATGAGGCAAGCTCACCCGAGTGATAGCGCACGGGGCCCACTCAGGGAAGAAAAGCCCAATAAACAGGCACTCGAGGAACCAACTCTCCCCGGCGGCCCCTAGGCTCGGAGGGCCTAAGTGATGGAGGTCACAAGGAAGGTCCGGCCCAGGCCGCTTTTCCGCTCGGGAAAGACAGGCGCCAGCCGACCTATCCGACCCCTCCTTCGACCGAGCTATCCTCCTCGCCCGGACAGGGCTGGCGTCTCAGTAGCTCAGACTGGACGCTAGCCGTTCGCGCTGCCTTTAAGAGTCCCCAACGGACAGGGGAATCAACCAGCCACCGGGTTTCAAGGCGATAACGCCCCCACGATAAAGGCCATGAAAGCCCAGGTTGAGGACGTAACTCCCGCCGGAGACCCCCCAGCTGACATGATTCCTGAAGGCGGCACACTATTTAAACCAGGGATACCCTCCGGTGGAAGGTAAGAAAAGAAAGGAAGGTAAAACTCCTAAGCAATCCGCTTCACCTCATCCCCCTTTTTGGTGAAGAGGAGTCTCGCGCACCAGCTTTCTTCCTCCCTTCATTGCTTCCACCAGAGCTCTACTGACTTAGCCATCGGAGGGTTTCGCCCCAGGGAAATCCCCTGGGCCCTCTGACGCGTTTCCCTGTCTTACAGTTCATCTACTGGTGATCCACGGCCCGCTCAGGACGCAGCGCGAGATTTCGCCTCTTCAAGCAAGAATCGGGGATGGGGATTACAATGCTTGGAGAAATTCCAAGGAGGAAAGAAAAGAGAAATGCATCAGAGGAAGAAGAGAACAACTTATAGAAAGAACACCAAGCCGAAGGAGAACTGTGGGCCCATCGAAGACCCACCTTCTTCTTCTTGTTCCTCTCGATTGCTCCCCTCTTCTCTTATCTTTTCTCTTTTGATTGAGCTCCCTTCTTCTGATTCTGCCCTTCCTGGTGCGGACACCCGAACGAGCGAGTAGCACGAACCGGCGAGCCGACGGTACCATACGCGGAGCACCAATCGGACTACATCGGCTTCTCTTTGAAATGGAGACAGTTTGGCTTGAGTTTGGGTACTTTTAGCCTTTGTTTGCATTAAATTTGGGCTTGTAATGTGTATTTCACTTGGGTTTTCATTTTGGGATGTTTGTAAGGCTTTTAATAAGCCATTTGGTTTAAAGCCCTTTAGAGTCCATTAAGGAGGAGTGGCCATTAGGCTTCATGATGGATCCATAAGCCACTTAAGGCCCAATTGGGATTCCTTCTTTCATGGGCCACCTAGGTTGGAAGGGTCATAAGCCATGCATGGGTGAATGGGCTTAAGGGTGACCTTGGACCAAACTTGGCCCAAGCTTGGCCCATGAAGGGGGTGCCCCCTTCTTTAGATGTATTAGGCTAGTTTTTTTTGTTTTCTTTTCTTCCCTCCCTCATTTACCACAAGGGAATATGGAGAAGGCTGCTGGTCCAAAAGAATGGCTGCCACCTACCCCCCCTCCCCTTTGAATTTCAAAGGTAGGTGAAAGTAGGTGAGTCTATGTCTCCTTGTCCCCCCCTCTCTCCCTCTCATTGTCAAAGGGGCGCACCCCTCTCCCTCCCCCCTTGTTCCATCGAAACTCCCAGCCCCCTCCCCTTGCCAAACCTCTATTTAAACACTTGTATAATGTTTGTGCAAAGGTTAATGAAGTTTTTGTGAATGGATTTTGAGTTAAGAGAGTGATTCTCTTCCCCCCCCCCATAGGTGTGATGCCATGCCCAATCCTGTGACGGGATTGATCTTGGGCATGTGACTCGCCCCTCTATCCTCCCCATCCTCTTATCATCTGGTTCCATGAACATGACCAGTGACACTTCGTCAAGTCAGGAAGATTTTAGAGGTGGTTTCGCGTCGATCGAAGTTCTAGATCGCCGGCAGTAATTCTTTTCGTGACGGCACACAGATCTGCCCGAGCATGCTGTCCAGATCTAGAGTTTACTGATTTTAAATTTCTCCAGATCTCCTCTCAAGCCATCAGGAGCTGCCTTTCGAAGTGATTGTAGGATTTTGAGTCCTCTTCGCGCTGCTGCTGATCTCGTCTCGATCCGAGATCTATGCTGATCGTGGCAATGATTCTCGTGGGATCGAGGGAGCTGATCTGTGCAGCGCCGACTCAGCACCAGATCCGAATTCCCGAGTCTGGCCCCCCTCATCCTGTCCAGATCTATGTGAGCTCTTTGGACTACGTCTTCCCCTTGACGTCGCCGACGACCTCCCAAAAATGGCGCCTCGATCCGACATCGGCAACCAATTTTCCTATAATTAATTGTCTTCCTGTGCAGTTCTGGGTGAAAACCAGAATCCGAGTTCAATCACTGATGTGCCCAGATCTGAAAAGATATGATCGTGCCCTTCGGAGTAGAAAAACTACGTCCAATCGTCGACGTACTCCAACCAACGGCACTTCGATCCGCCTTCGGATCTTGGCATACCGGCCTTCGCAAGTTTACTGCACAGGGTGACCAACGCGGGCAGAATCGAGTCTACTTCCATTCGGCTCACCCTATCGGCTCCGACTCCCGTCCCTCGCCTCCTGCAAGTGTGGCCTGTCAACCCGGGTTCCAGCAACCCCAAAAGTGGTTTTTGTAGCCTTTTACCTCCATGCGTGGAGTGGGCAAATATTTTTGAAATTATAATTTTAACGATTGTGTGTATTAGGGTTGTTTGAATTCGGCCGGGAATTCTTCCCCACGCCTAGTCGTGGAGGTGCGTGCTCGTTCCTCTCTCACATTGCTAGTTTAGTATATGGTCTATTATGCTGCGTTTGTGAGATTAGGGCTGATAGTTAGTTACAAATCACCGTGATTGTTAGTTGTGAGCGCCCGTTCCTTGGCACCGGTCAAGCACCGAGCCCGAACTGGATACCCCTAGGCGATGGTAGTTCCTTAACCGCTGCGATCCCCATGTTTCCCTCGCATATGACGATCGTCGGGATAGTTAGAGTGCTATTGAGAGACGTCTCCACCCGGAGAACACCACGGTGGTCAGCCGCCCGACTTGCCTTTAGCGTGTTAGTGCTGGCCGCACATCAAGTCCGTCGTACGTCTTAGCCCGGTCATCATCCGTCCCGCATCAAATTGGTATCAGAGCATCAGTTTAAGTCTAGGGTCATCTAAGTCTAAGGTTGTATTTGCATTCCTCTACTCGGTATATCCAAAGGTGTTGTCCGAACGTTAGGCTACGCCTATCGGGAAGGCTGCACACTTGTGCGAGTGATCTTCGGATCGATTAGCTCCGCCACGTACCGAGTCTTGGTTTAAGTCTAGCTTCCTAATTAGTGCATTCCAACCTTCGTGTCTTTGCATGCCCACCTGGCATGGTACCCAATACCATCGCCCCGCATCTATGGCTAACCCACGGGATGCCCCACCGGGAGATTTCCACTCCTTACATGAGGCAATGATGGCCATTATGGCTCGATTGGACCAATCCGAGGCTACCTTTCGGAATTTCTCTGATAATATGGATGGCCGCCTTAGGGCCATGGAGGGACGCATGGAGACCTCCGACAGCTCTGTCCAAGATCTAGTTGGACGGTTAGATAGAATGTCACACGGGGACCCCCCGGGAGCGGCTCAAGGCCCACCCGCACCTCCTCCCGCGGTGGCCCAAGGCCAACCCGCTCCCATGGCCCAAGTCCAGGCGACTCCCGCAGGCCCAAAACCAGCACCCACCCGCTCCTCAAAACGCACGGCAACAGGCCATCGAACCACAACATCGTGACCTTGGTCTAGAAGACTATGGGTCCGATAATGCGTATGGGGGGAATGGCCGACGCCGTCATGGCTTTCATCAACCAAGAGATGAGGAGGACGATAGAGTCCTTAGGACCGTGCGAGCTGACCCTCCCACTTTCAACGGGTCTTTGGACCCAAAGGTCTATCTCGATTGGGAGGCCGGCATGGATCGGTACTTTGAGTGGTTTGAAATGACGGACCTCCGGAGAGTCAGGATTGCAAAAATGAAGTTGTTAGGGCAAGCGCAAACTTATTGGCGCAATGTGGAGAGCTTGCTCTATCAGCGTCGAGAGCCCCCGGTTGAGTCTTGGGATGAAATGAAGGATAGGCTTAGAACTAAGTATCTTCCCACCTAGTACCGTCAACGGCTCATTGATCGATGGCAGAACCTCACCCAAGGTGATAGGTCTGTGTCCGAGTACATCGCAGAGTTTGATGACTATTTTTAAGATGTGACATCTCGGAAGAGAGCACGATGCCTATTTCTCGCTTCCGTCATGGTCTGCGGCCCCACTATCAGTACGAACTATTTCGCCGAAATGTAACCACCCTAGAGGCCGCCTATCAAGTTGCCCTCGAATTAGAGCAGTTTGAGTCAGATTTTGCTCTTGTCCAGCGACTGGGAACCATCCCTCAGCGTGGGTGCGACTCTCGTACCACACCTAGTTCCTATAGCCGATTTCCGGTGGTTCGTCCTCCGGAACCCCCTCGCCAGGACCCCTTTGCTCTCAGGCCTCGGCCTCTCCCTCCAAGGGACCCTCTCCCTCGCCCACAGGCACCAACCCCCACCCCACACCCCCAACAGTCCACATTGCCTACCCGACCTCCGCTCCCATCACCCCCGGCCCGACGAGAAGACAAGGGAAAGGGACCGATGACCGGTGGAGCATCTTCTAGCATAGGGCCACGTGACCAGTGCTATAGGTGTGGTGGAATTGGCCACTTTACGGCCAAGTGTCCCACTCAGGAATCATTGGCTATTTCGGACACTCTAGTCCGCGACTCCACACCGGAACTAGTGGAGGTCATCTATGAGGCAGACCCCGAACTCGAGAAGGAGTATTTTGATGCACTTTTAGAAGATCATGCTGCCGACCCGGGTACCTAGGGCAATGTGCACTTGGGTGGGATCCTCCAAAACCTCTGAACCCTCATTTAGAAGTCAGTAGGTTCATGTTAGGTGTCTAAGAGTTCCCCAACTTTGGGTTACATTGTTTGTTTGGTGTCTAGGTCTGTCTAAAGTCATGTGTGTGTCTGTTTGTTTCTACAGTTTGTTTTCTTTCATGCATATGGTTTGTATTAAGTCGTGTCTCAATAAACGGCCAGCCATGCACGTATAAGGAGTTAGCTGATGCATGCTACATGCCCGTGAGTTCAAAAGGGAGAGTACGTCATGATCAGGGTCATACCTGAACGGTTTCCTCTTGGGGCCGTAAAGCAACTCTAGGTCCACGATACCCGCCCTTCCAGGTCAAGAAACAAGTGGGTTCGAATGCGTACGTTATTAAACAATCAGGCGACTATGGTGTCAGTTCGACGTTCAATGTTTCTGATCTGGTAGCATTTCAGAACCCGCAGTGATCCCTAGTGAGTTTTGGGCTTTCTCATCCTGTTGTGAGTGACACACAACCCGAGAGTCCACCTCTTCCAGCCCCAACGACGCATATAGATTGTATAATGGATGAGCAGGTGATCACCACTAGGAACGGAGCCTACCAACACTTCATAGTGCGTTGGCGAGGATGACCCTCGATGAACAACACCTTGATCACATGCGGAGAGCTCAAGCCTCGGGACCCTTACTCGACGGGGTCGAGTTCCTCCCACCCCGGGAGAATTGGTGCGGACACCCGAACGAGCGAGTAGCACGAACTGACGAGCCGACGGTACCATACGCGGAGCACCAATCGGACTACATTGGCTTCCCTTTGAAATGGAGACAGTTTGGCTTGAGTTTGGGTACTTTTAGCCTTTGTTTGCATTGAATTTGGGCTTGTAATGTGTATTTCTACTTGGGTTTTCATTTTGGGCTGATTGTAAGGCTCTTAATAAGCCATTTGGTTTAAAGCCCTTTAGAGTCCATTAAGGGGGAGTGGCCATTAGGCTTCATGATGGATCCATAAGCCACTTAAGGCCCAATTGGGCTTCCTTCTTTCATGGGCCACCTAGGTTGGAAGGGCCATAAGCCATGCATGGGTGAATGGGCTTAAGGGTGACCTTGGACCAAACTTGGCCCAAGCTTGGCCCATGAAGGGGGCGCCCCCTTCTTTGGATGTATTAGGCTAGTTTTTTTTGTTTTTTTTTCTTCCCTCCCTCATTTACCACAAGGGAATATGATTTACCACAAGGGAATATGGAGAAGGCTGCTGGTCCAAAAGAATGGCTGCCACCTACCCCCCCTCCCCTTTGAATTTCAAAGGTAGGTGAAAGTAGGTGAGTCTATGTCTCCTTGTCCCCCCCTCACTCCCTCTCATTGTCAAAGGGGCGCTCCCCTCTCCCTCCCCCCTTGTTCCATCGAAACTCCCAGCCCCCTCCCCTTACCAAATCCCTATTTAAACACTTGTATAATATTAGTGCAAAGGTTAATGAAGTTTTTGTGAAAGGATTTTGAGTTAAAAGAGTGATTCTCTTCCCCCCCCCATGGGTGTGATGCCCTGCCCAATCCTGTGACGGGATTGATCTTGGGCGTGTGACTCACCCCTCTATCGTCCCTATCCTCTTATCATCTGGTTCCACAAAAATTACCAACGATACTTCATCAAGTCAGGAAGATTTTAGAGGATGTTTCACGTCGATCGGAGTTCTAGATTGCCGGTAGCAATTCTTTTCGTGACGGCGCGCAGATCTGCCCGAGCCTACTGTCCAGATATGGAGTTTAATGATTCTGAATTTCCCAGATCTCCTCTCAAGTCATCAGGAGCTGCCTTTTGGAGTGATTGTAGGATTTTGAGTCCTCTTCGCGCTGCCACTGATCTCGTCTCGATCCGAGATCTGTGTTGATCGTGGTGACGATTCTCGTGGGATCGCGCGAGCTGATCTGTGTAGACCCGACTCAGCACCAGATCCGACTTCTTGAGTCTGCCCCACCTCATCCCGTCCAGATATGTGCGAGCTCTTTGGACTACGTCTTCCTCTTGACGTCACCGACGAGCTCCCACAAATGGCGCCTCGATCCGACATCGGCAACCAATTTTCCTATAATTAATTGTCTTCCTGTGCAGTTCTGGGTGCACAAAACCAGTAGCCGAGTTCAATCGCTGTTGCGCCGAGATCTGAAAAGATCTGATCGCGCCCTTCGTAGTAAACAAACTACGTCCTGTCTCCGACGTTCTCCAACCAACGGCACTCCGATCTGCCTTTGGATCTTGGCGTACCGGCCTTCGCAAGTTTGCTGCGCAGGGTTACCAGCGCGGGCAGAATCGAGTCGACTTCCATTCGGCTCACCCGATCGGCTCAGACTCGCGTCCCTCGCCTCCTGCGAGTGTGGCCCGTCAACCCGGGTTCCAGCAACCCCAAAAGTGGTCTTTGTAGCCCTTTACCTCCCTGTGTGGAGTGGGCGAATATTTTTGAAATTATAATTTTAACGATTGTGTGTATTGGGGTTGTTTGAATTCGGTCGGGAATTCTTCCCCACGCCTAGTCGTGGAGGTACGTGCTCGTTCCTCTCTCACATTGCTGGTTTAGTATATGGTCTATTATGCGGCGTTTGTGAGATTAGGGCCGATAGTTAGTTACAAATCACCGTGATTGTTAGTTGTGAGCGCCCGTTCCTTAGCACCGGTCGAGCACCGAGCCCGAACTGGATACCCCTAGGCGACTGTGGTTCCTTAACCGCTGCGATCCCCACATTTCCCTCTCAAGGGACGATCGTCAGGCTAGTTAGAGTGCTGTTGAGAGACGTCTCCACCTAGGGAACACCACGGTGGTCAACCGCCCGGCTTACCTTTAGCGTGTTAGTGCTGGCCGCCCATCAAGTCCGTCGTACGTCTTAGCCCGGTCATCATCCGTCCCGCATCAAATTGGTATCAGAGCGTCAGTTTAAGTCTAGGGTCGTCTAAGTCTAAGGTTGTATTTACATTCCTCTACTCGGTATATCCAAAGGTGTTGTCCGAACGTTAGGCTACGCCTATCGGGAAGGTTGCACACTTGTGCGTGTGATCTTCGGATCGATTAGCTCCGCCACGTACCGAGTCTTGGTTTAAATCTAGGTTCCTAGTTAGTGCATTCCAACCTTCGTGTCTTTGCATGCCCACCTGACATGGTACCCAATACCATCGCCCCGCATCTATGGCTAACCCACGGGATGCCCCCCGGGGAGACTTCCACTCCTTACATGAGGCAATGATGGCCATTATGGCTCGATTGGACCAATCCGAGGCTACCTTTCGGAATTTATACGATAATATGGATGGTCGCCTTAGGGCCATGGCGGGAAGCATGGAGACCTCCGAAAGGTCTGTCCAAGATCTAGTTGGACGGTTAGATAGAATGTCACACGGGGACCCCCCGGGAGCGGCTCAAGGCCCACCCGCACCTCCTCCCGTGGTGGCCCAAGGCCAACTCGCTCCCATGGCCCAAGTCCAGGCCGCTCCCGCGGACCAAAACCAGCCCCCACCCGCTCCTCAAAATGCCCGGCAACAGGCCATCTAACCACAACATCTTGACCTTGGTCTAGAAGACTATGGGTCCGATAATGCGTATGGGGGGAATGGCCGACGCCATCATGGCTTTCATCAACCAAGAGATGAGGAGGACGATAGAGTCCTTAGGACCGTGCGAGCAGACCCTCCCACTTTCAACGGGTCTTTGGACCCAAAGGTCTATCTCGATTGGGAGGCCGGCATGGATCGGTACTTCGAGTGGTTTGAAATGATGGACCTCCGGAGAGTCAGGATTGCAAAAATGAAGTTGTTAGGGCAAGCGCAAACTTATTGGCGCAATGTGGAGAGCTTGCTCTATCAGCGTCGAGAGCCCCCGGTTGAGTCTTGGGATGAAATGAAGGATAGGCTTAGAACTAAGTATCTTCCCACCTAGTACCGTCAACGGCTCATTGATCGATGGCAGAACCTCACCCAAGGTGATAGGTCTGTGTCCGAGTACATTGCAGAGTTTGATGAATATTTTTTGCGATGTGACATCTCGGAAGAGAGCACGATGCCTGTTTCTCGCTTCCGTCGTGGTCTGCGGCCCCACTATCAGTACGAACTCTTTCGCCGAAATGTAACCACCCTGGAGGCCGCCTATCAAGTTGCCCTCGAATTAGAGCAATTTGAGTCAGATTTTGCTCCTGTCCAGTGACTGGGAACCATCCCTCAGCGTGGGTCCGACTCTCGGACCACACCTAGTTCCTATAGCCGATTTCGGTGGTTCATCCTCCGGAACCCCCTCGCCAGGATCCCTTTGCTCTCAGGCCTCGGCCTCTCCCTCCAAGGGACCCTCTCCCTCACCCACAGGCACCAAACCCCACCCCACACCCCCAGCAGTCCACATTGCCTACCCGACCTCAGCTCCCATCACCCCCGGCCTGACGAGAAGACAAGGGAAAGGGACCGATGACCGGTTGAGCATCTTCTAGCACAGGGCCACGTGACCAGTGCTATAGGTGTGGTGGAATTGGCCAGTTTGCGGCCAAGTGTCCCACTCGGGAATTATTGGCTATTTCGGACACTCCAGTCCGTGACTCCACACCGGAGCTAGTGGAGGTCATCTATGAGGCAGACCTCGAACTCGAGAAGGAGTATTTTGATGCACTTTTAGAAGAGCATGCTACCGACCCGGGTACCTAGGGCAATGTGCACTTGGGTGGGATCCTCCCGAACATCTGAACCCTTATTTAGAAGTTAGTAGGTTCATGTTAGGTGTCTAAGAGTTCCCCAACTTTGGGTTACATTGTTTGTTTGGTGTCTAGGTCTGTCTAAAGTCATGTGTGTGTCTGTTTGTTTCTACAGTTTGTTTTCTTTCATGCATATGGTTTGTATTAAGTCGTGTCTCAATAAACGGCCAGCCATGCACGTATAAGGAGTTAGCTGATGCATGCTACATGCTCGTGAGTTCAAAAGGGATAGTACGTCATGATCAGGGTCATACGTGAACGGTTTCCTCTTGGGGCCGTAAAGCAACTCTAGGTCTGCGATACCCGCCCTTCTGGGTCAAGAAACAAGTGGGTTCGAATGCGTACGTTATTAAACTATCAGGCGACTATGGTGTCAATTCGACGTTCAATGTTTCTGATCTGGTAGCATTTCGAAACCCGCGGTGATCCCTAGTGAGTTTTGGGCTTTCTCATCCTGTTGTGAGTGACACACAACCCGAGAGTCCACCTCTTCCAGTCCCAACACACGCATATAGATTGTATACTGGATGAGCAGGTGATCACCACCAGGAACGGAGCCTACCAACACTTCATAGTGCGTTGGCGAGGATGACCCTCGATGAACAATGCCTTGATCACATGCGGAGAGCTCAAGCCTCGGGACCCTTACTCGACGGGGTCGAGTTCCTCCCACCCGGGGAGAATTGGTGCGGACACCCGAACGAGCGAGTAGCACGAACCGGCGAGCCGACGGTACCATACGCAGAGCACCAATCAGACTACATCGGCTTCCCTTTGAAATGGAGACAGTTTGGCTTGAGTTTGGGTGCTTTTAACCTTTGTTTGCATTGAATTTGGGCTTGTAATGTGTATTTCTACTTGGGTTTTCATTTTGGGCTGATTGTAAGGCTCTTAATAAGCCATTTGGTTTAAAGCCCCTTAGAGTCCATTAAGGGGGAGTGGCCATTAGGCTTCATGATGGATCCATAAGCCTCTTAAGGCCCAATTGGGCTTCCTTCTTTCATGGGCCACCTAGGTTGGAAGGGCCATAAGCCATGCATGGGTGAATGGGCTTAAGGGTGACCTTGGACCAAACTTGGCCCAAGCTTGGCCCATGAAGGGGGCGCCCCCTTCTTTAGATGTATTAGGCTCGTTTTTTTTGTTTTCTTTTCTTCCCTCCCTCATTTACCACAAGGGAATATGGAGAAGGCTGCTGGTCCAAAAGAATGGCTGCCACCTACCCCCCCTCCCCTTTGAATTTCAAAGGTAGGTGAAAGTAGGTGAGTCTATGTCTCCTTGTCCCCCCCTCTCTCCCTCTCATTGTCAAAGGGGTGCACCCCTCTCCCTCCCCCCTTGTTCCATCGAAACTCCCAGCCCCCCTCCCCTTGCCAAATCCCTATTTAACCACTTGTATAATGTTAGTGCAAAGGTTAATGAAGTTTTTGTGAAAGGATTTTGAGTTAAGAGAGTGGTTCTCTTCCCCCCCCCCCATGGGTGTGATGCCCTGCCCAATCCTGTGACGGGATTGATCTTGGGCGTGTGACTCACCCCTCTATCCTCCCCATCCTCTTATCATCTGGTTCCACGAAAATTACTAATGATACTCCATCAAGTCAGGAAGATTTCAGAGGTGGTTTCACGTCGATCGGAGTTCTAGATCGCCGACAGCAATTCTTTTCGTGACGGCGCGCAGATCTGCCCGAGCCTACTATCCAGATCTGGAGTTTACTGATTCTGAATTTCCCCAGATCTCCTCTCAAGCCATCAGGAGCTGCCTTTCGAAGTGATTGTAGGATTTTGAGTTCTCTTCGTGCTGCCGCCGATCTCGTCTCGATTCGAGATATGTGCTGATCGTGGTGACGATTGTCGTGGGATCGCGCGAGCTGATCTGTGTAGACCCGACTCAGCACCAGATCCGACTTCTTGAGTCTGCCCCACCTCATCCCGTCCAGATCTGTGCGAGATCTTTAGACTACGTCTTCCTCTTGACGTCACCGATGAGCTCGCACAAACGGTGCCTCGATCCGACATCGGCAACCAATTTTCCTATAATTAATTGTCTTCCTGTGCAGTTCTGGGTGCACAAAACCAGAAGCCGAGTTCAATCGCTGCTGCGCCCAGATCTAAAAAGATCTGATCGCGCCCTCAGAGTAGACAAACTACGTCCTATCTCCGACGTTCTCCAATCAACGGCACTCTGATCCGCCTTCGGATCTTGGCATACCGGCCTTCACAAGTTTGCTGCGCAGGGTGACCAGCTCGGGCAGAATCGAGTCGACTTCCATTCGGCTCACCCGATCGGCTCCGACTCACGTCCCTCGCCTCCTGCGATTGTGGCCCGTCAACCCGGGTTCCAGCAACCCCAAAAGTGGTCTTTATAGCCCTTTACCTCCCTACGTGGACTGGCGAATATTTCTGAAATTGCAATTTTAACGATTGTGTGTATTGGGTTTGTTTGAATTCGGCCGGGAATTCTTCCCCACGCCTAGTCGTGGAGGTACGTGCTCGTTCCTCTCTCACATTGCTGGTTTAGTATATGGTCTATTATGCGGCGTTTGTGAGATTAGGGCCGATAGTTAGTTACAAATCACCGTGATTGTTAGTTGTGAGAGTCCGTTCCTTGGCACCGGTCGAGCACCGAGCCCGAACTGGATACCCCTAAGTGACGTTGGTTCCTTAACCGCTGCGATCCCCATGTTTCCCTTGCAAGGGACGATCGTCGGGCTAGTTAGAGTGCTGTTGAGAGACGTCTCCACCCGGAGAACACCACGGTGGTCAGCTGCCCTACTTGCCTTTAGCGTGTTAGTGCTGGCCGCACATGAAGTCCGTCGTACGTCTTAGCCCGGTCATCATCCTTCCCCCATCACTTCCCCTTTTCTTTCGACCAAAAAGATCCCCTTCTTCTGAGGGCCAAGGGGCCCTTTTATAGGCAAACGCCCCAAAATAGGGTATCAGAACCAAGATGGGATGGGTGCGCTGCCACCGCCTCACCGTTAAAGCCGCCACCGGCTCAGCATCAAAGGCGCCACCACCTCAGCATCAAAGGCACCACTGCCTCGGCCATCAAGAACGCCACCGACTCGGACGAGGTAGCGCCACCGCCTCGGCCATTCGAGGGCATTTTTGTAATTTTGTCATTTCACCTCGAAATTAACTCGGTGAGAGCTCTTCATCTGGAGTAGCTTCGGGATTGGTGTAGTAGTCCCGGTCTACGCTTTGAAGTACTGATTCGGGGCTTCCGTAGATTTTCGAGACATGCAGAACCCATACCGGTTTTCTCGAGATTTGTTCTGATTCGGCCCTCGGTACTATAGTTCGTGTGACCAACTCAACTTCGTATATGTGCGAGATGTCCTTATCGAGCGTACTATCCCTGGAAGTATTTTCGTCCTGGCTGGGCATCCTTTCGGTCACTTACAAACCTTTACGGTGCGATGTGTACCCGAGTCGGGTAACCCGAGTTTTCTCCTGATTTGGCATTCGGCAAGTTGATTCGTGTCGCCAACTCCGTGCTGTCGACACGTGAGGTGTCTTCATCTGGAGGGGCATCCCTCGAAGTATTCCTATCATGATCAGATGACTTTCTGGCCACTGACGGACCACTTCGGCATTCCGTGTGTCTTGATCGGATCACTCGGATTTTCCACTAATGTTGCCCTCAGTTATTTATTCCGAGGTGCCGAGGACATTTCTTCATCTCAGAGAGGCTTCTTTATCAGGTGGGAACAACCTGTTACATTCTCGTCCTGATCGGACGGGGTAAGAGGTATATCGGGCACGATCATCTCGATGCCGGTTTCGTAGGCTCTGACCATCAACATGCCCTAAGCGAGCTGTGGTGGGTGTCTGAACCTGAGATGATAGAATATTGGTTCCCTGGCACCTCCTGTAGGGTGGCCTGAGGCTTCAGTGGTCCGAGTGGATCCATCTTCGACTTCCGGTTGACTTCTTCGGGAAGCACGATCATAGTCCGATCACAATTTGTGTGTCAACAAATGCCCCCCAGCCGCGGATGTTGCGCCCAAAGGATGAGCGGAGCAGGGTCCGCAGATATATCTACTTTATCGGGCTTAGCACGTAGGGCCCACTTTGTCTTGAGTCGGCGACGTGACTTAGGGACGTGAGTCGGTGGTGACTTAAATCTTGAGTCAGTGGGTATTATGACTTGAGGTGGTGGAACCATCATATACCGAATCGGCGGCCATTGGGGCTGAGGCGGTGGGGATCACCAAATGTCGAATTGATGGCTGTTGGGGCCTGAGTCGGTGGCTTCCTTGATGTGCCGAGTTGGCGCGTGTGAGTGTGCCTGAGTCGGCGACACTTTAAACCATCAAGTCGGTGGTGGGCTCGGACTTGAGTGGGAGGCGGGGCCACCGCTTCGTGCCCCTTCTCCCCTTTTTTCTTTTCTTTAAAACCTCTTCGAGTCCTTCGAGGGCTTAAAACCCTTCATCTTCCTTCGCCGCTCCTCCTTTCTCAAACCCTAGTTGAGGACTTCACCCTTCTTTCCCGCTTACAGAGGTGGGGTATCGGCGGTGGTTCACCGGCGTCATCGTGATCTCCTCGTTTTCCCGGCGAGCGCGGCGAGCGTCTTCGCCTTCACCGTTTCCGGCGAGCTCAACGGTGAGCACGGTGGGCCTCTCCCCATGCCCTTCATTCTCTTCCACGGACGGCGAGAGCATCGCGGTAGAAGGCTGCCCCCTTCTGTCCCTTTTACCGGTGGTGGTCGTCGTAGAGGCGGCGGAGAGCAAGCAAGGCCCTCTCCCCTCTTTCTGTCCCCATCCCCGACCGTGACGGGCCGAAGGCAAGCCGGCGGCGAGCCGAGACGATGGCTGCCACCACCGCAGCTTCAGCGGGCCTTAGGGTTGATGATGGGCCAGGAGGCCCAATCTCCCTGCCCTTGGAAGGGGTTTCACCATTTTCTCCAAATGGCTTCAGGAGGTTCCTTGTAGGCTAGACCTCAGAACCGGTACTCCTGTTGTCCATTCGGCCCAAGTGTTTATCACTTGTGGCTCTATTTTATGGACCATCCCGGCCTAGCCAGTGGACGTGTTCCCCTTTGTTTCCGGATGCTCTCATCTAAGGGGAGACTCTACCGAAATTTCATTAGAGATTACTTTTGACACAGTTTGTCCTTCTAACTTTGTTGCTTTCTTAATTGCAGTGAATGGCTTCAACAACTTCTTCTGCGACAGGGCAAGGGGCGAGCAGCGCCTTCGAGGTCCGGCCAGTGGTGACATGGCAGAACGTGAATGAACTAGATCAGAGACGGGACCGCCTGGCCATTGTTTCAGGATCATTAGATTCAGAGTCTGAATTGATGGATACCGATCGTTTGACCATTTCTGGCAGAGATAACTTTACCTTCGACCGGAGTCAAGACTATCGGGTCGATTTTCCGAAGGACAAACACCTAATGGCTTTCCTTCACGCTTTCAACTTAATGGAAAAGCGGGATATCTTCACAGTGCGAGCAACTGAGTATAGCATTCTTTCCGACCGAGATAGCCTGATCGGTTCAGTAGTGAGAAGGGAACCGATTTATTTCCTAGGTGACACCAGGCAATGGGACGCCGCTACCGGCGTGCTAGAATTGAGTCCGGAACAGGGCATGTTGACTCGCACTCCTGAATTTACTCCGGCCAGGTAGGACTTATCAGCAGGCATTGTCCACAAAGAGAAGCCCATATTTGGCCTTTTCTTAGCCCCGTTGAAGTGGGGGTTCTGAGAAGAGCCATTTCTTTTAGATTGTTTGGCAGTCAGGTTCAAACATCAGATTGCCGTGGGCTAGTTCGCTGATTGTAAAGCCACCGATGATCATGCTTTTATAGACGGGGCTGTTGAATTTACTGAGTACGTACTCCAGAATTATGGTCCCATCCTGATGAAGGCCGGAGTGTACCAGAGCGTCTACGCATCCCGCTTTCGCTACCCTATTTCGAAGGGCTTGTGTTGAGGCATGATGGAGACGTTTTGTCCCGAGTACAATACCTTCTATACTACGAAAGGGGAGACTTCCTTAGACTTATGGAGTCTACATCAACTTTATGGTCTTCCAATTGATGGCAAACCATATGAGGAGGTGTGCTGGCCTGACCGGATTAAGGACCGTACCGACGGTGAGGGCCGCTATCATATCAGATTTGCATATCGGTACCTCATGAAGGTGTACCGTACGCTATGGCTGTCCATTCAGAGTACTGTAGAGTCTGTTTCGTCCCGTTTGTGCAAGGAGCGGAAACGGGTGCGCCTGGGCTTATGGCTGGAATATTTCTTCGCTTGCGAGCCGAAGTATAAAGATTTTCCTTCTGTCGGAATGGCTTCGAACAGACTGAAGACGCGGTCTCGCCGGAAGACTCATTTATCTTCTTCACTTCGCAGAGGGCGCCAGAGTGGTCCTAACCCAGTGGGATTAGACCCCATTACTCATTGTGTGGCCTACTTGACATATTGGCTGTGCACATTTTCCATGCTACAAGGTGATGAAACAGTCATTCGCGCCGAAGCCATATATCTGGCGTACTTAATTGCGTGGGGGTGTGAAGTTGTCCCTCTGCCCCGCAGCATTATGTTTGACTTACAAGATGTTGGGAGACATCCACCGTAGCCGTCTCCCAAGAACCTTGAGGACCGTGGGTCCCCTTCATTTCTTCAATGCCTGGGTGTGTTCATTATTTCTGGAGTTTGCTCCCAGGTTACTACAATCTCCAAACTTGTTCCCGAGAATGCTAGAGTTCGCCGATGCCGAGCCACAACAGATGTCAGATCAGCTTTTCTCGATCAGGGGAAAATTGACGAAAGTGCCGATGAATGCTCCTGGGGCCCTGCATTTCTGGTGTTTGGTTGCTCATTCAAGCCCCTTGGCGAATCGGCTAAGAGAATGCAAATTTGGCGAAGTTGAGCAGTATATTCACCCTATCTCGAGCAAGCTCAGTGATAAGCTGTCATTAGAGGTAGAGTTGGTAGATTGGGCTTTGTGCATTAGACCCAGTGTTCTAGTATTTAGAAAGGACATCTATAGCACCCCGAATAAAAAAATGATAAAAAAATTATTAATAATATTTCCCAAATAAAAAAAATATTAGATAAACTCTAGAGGAAGCCTAAGTAAGAAGTTGGAACACGGAGTTATCATATGTAAAGATTATTCACTTAACAAGTGACTTCCTGGTGTAGTTGGTTAAGTGATGTGCCTTTCAACCTAGTGACCAGGGTTCCAATCCCAGCATCCACCATTTACCTTTTATGCCAAATAATTATACGTTATAGGCTAGCAAAACTTGCACCAAGGTAGAAACCTATATGCAACACAATGTACAAACTTGGTAAATTGATGCACGAACACAACAACAAGCATTGTATAGACTTTGCCTGAAGGATTGCACAAATGTAGATAGTAAATGTAGCAAATGGATAATGCACAGACTCTGCGTGTGTGCTAGTAGACTTTGAGTTGCAGTAAATGGACAATGTACAGACTCTGCGTGTGTGCTAGCAAACAATGTACAGACTTTGAGTTTGTAGCAAATGAGGAATGCACATGCTATGCATGGCAAGCTATGCAACCAATGTATAGACTTATGTGTTTGCTAAACCAGTGAACGTAGGTAAAGATAGGAATGTATAGACTTTGAATGCATGGAGCACACAGGCTGTACAGACTTGGTCCGAGAGTGTATAGACTTTGAGCTGATGGATGTATAGACTTAGTGTGCATGCGACAGGATGATGTACAGACTTTGAGCTGATGGATGTATAGACTTAGTGTGCATGCAGCAGGACGATGTACAGACTTGCGAGAAGAGTGTACAGACTTTGAATGCATGCAATGGCAAGGAGTGTATAGACTTTGAATGCGTGCATGCTACAATGCGATGTACAGACTTTCTATAATGATGCACAAATGCATATATGAAAGTATGCACATTGAAGAGGGATGCTCAGGCATGCAATGTACAGACTTTGAAGTGAAAGATGTATAGACTTTGTGTGTGTGCGCGACAAATCAATGCATTGACTATGTATATGCATGAAGAGCACTGGCTGTACTGGAAGTGTTGTTCAAGCTCTTGATCGTGATCGTTTGCACTGGAAGTATATTGACCTATACCTACGCTTGAACATGTTTTGCACCAACCTTAGGTACATGAATAGTGTCAGTTTTATTTAAAGAAAAATTTGAGAAATAAATTTTATGAAAAATAAGAGAAAAATATAAGGATCCTAGCCATGAAATTTCATAAACTGATCCCATCAATTTTTAAAGATAAAAATATTTAAAGTTAGATACGGAGTTTCGGGTTGAATTTTATTCTGGCATATTTTAATAAAATAAATTTTTGATAAATACCAGAAAAATCTAGGGATCATAAGAATATGTAATTTACTATTTTTATTAACATAGTTAATTAGATATAAAATTTCTAAGCGTTGTAATCATTGTTAACATATGATGGTGCGCCCCTATAATTTTGCTTACACGACCCCCTCCACGTTGTGACTTTTTCCAGACAAACCTTGGTTGGCATCCCATTATCCTCTGTCCTTTTCAGACATGAACAGCACGTTTGAGCTGGCATCGCACTGTGACGCGATTATCTAGGATCTTGTTTCCCCTCCTGTCTATCCAAAACACTATAATATTCCCTAGATTGACGCTCCCTCCCATCTTCCGAAGACTTGCTGCAGAGAGGGGGGAGCATTCTTTGAAGTTGCAGAGGTTACAGAGGAGAGAAGAAAGCTGTCCTTTTCTTTTACCCGTACCTAGTTGTCTTCACAGAGGTAGGTGTTCTCAGACTTTTAACCAAAGATTAGCTAGTCTAAGATAACTAATCTAGGAAAAAAAATATAGTATTAGCTCATCTCCATGCGATGTTCCATACGATAAACCGTGTTTACAATAATTTCTATCATGCTTTCACATAGATCAAGTAAATGTTAGCTAATATGTTAGAATATATGAACTAGTAAGTTAGATCACCTAATCTAATCGCATGATGAGCTAAATCTTCACATTACTTGTGTTACATACATGTTTTACGCTAAATGATTACACCATATTCTAGATAGACCATGTTTAAGTAAATGGGTTGGTAGGTATTCTCAAGCTTTAACCTAATCAGCAGCTAATCTAGCAGAGCTAATCTAGAGTAAAATAAGTATTAGTAGTATTAACCTCATCCCCACCCGATATATTGTGCTAATCTGTTAAATAAATTTGCTAGCCTAATCTAATTACATGTTTACATGATTAACTTTGCATATTTTACCTAATCTACTAGATAATCTGTCAAATAATCTGTTAGCCTAATCTAACTACAAGCTAAACCTCCATGTCGACACCTACAAACACTTGTGTCAACACCTAGTGTTGACACTTGTGTGAACACCAGCAAGTGTCAAAACTAGTGTGTAGAACGGGTGGAATAGATTGAAGAACACATGGAAAATTATAACGAGAATAGGATGAGTTTGGAAGAGAAATAACTTTAAAACCAGAAAAAAGTAGAAGAAGTGATAGAAGACAAAGTTGAAGATCTGAGAGTTAGAAAAAAGTTTTATGAAGAGTACAGAGATAGAAAATGAGAGGAAGATGGTGAAAAATATGAAACACTGACATCTATCGGCGCGGATGAATAGAAAACTAGTAAAAGATAGAACAGTGGGAAAATAAAAATAACTTAAAAATAGTGAGGAATCAGAGGAAGTGGTAGAAGAAGAAAATTTATATCTATAAGAGAGGAACAACTGTTATGAAGAACTCAGAAAGAAAAGAGGATTATAAGAGCTTCAAAATGGAGGAACAAAATAAGGTATCAACTTAGATGAATAGTAATTTGCCAGGATAGAACTTAGAAAAACGTGCAATAACTTAAAAATGAAGAGGACTTAGAGGAAATGATAAAAAGATAAAATGTATAGAACTTAAATATGAATAACTTTGAAGAAGATAATAAATTTAAATGAAGATCATATAAGCATGTAAATGACTAAACAAGACTAAAATACTCAAAAACATAAAGTAACGGTGAATGAAATTGAAACCTGAAGGGGTCTCCTGATAACACCAAAAACCCACAAACTCTCTCACAAAAACTAATAACAGCAAAAGAACTAAATATGTATTACAAAGCTATTTACAAAACTAAAAATGAAGATCATGGCAGCCCCTAGGACGCCTTCTAACAGAAGGTGGCAGCCCATGGCACCAATTTCAAGAAGATGGCAGCCCCCTGGGTGCCAATTTCAAGAAGATGGCAATAACCTGGGCGCCTAATAAACGGACCCCGAGTTTTGTTTTTCCAAGACCATGAACCCCCGAATGATGCGCCTGGTTTCTGGATGCCATTCACCGATAAATGGCAGCCTGAGAGGCACCATTTAACCCCTGACTGGGTTTCCTAAACCCTTTATAGTTCACAGGAAAGGCACCCCATTGTGAGGATGTCATTCCTGAACATGTCAGGTAGCCTACAAGGCACCAATCTCACCTAGTTTTCTTCCATGTATCAAACGTTGTTGGTTTTTACTCCTAGTTCGTCCCTACATAACGATATGCCTTGGATTCTGTTCTATAATCCACCTTATATATATCCTACCTGGTGAACCCTTGAAATTCCGTATTGGCTATAAATGAGAGTGGATGTCGACAAACATGACCAATAATGTGCATATAGGGCCCGGTCTGGTCCTGGGAGGAGCACCCGAAGGTACTTGTGCCCATGTGAGTTTATTGACCATGGTGTTTGGTATTGCACCGGAGTACTTGCTTGCTAGACTTAAGACATTCCACTCATTCTCGTGATATTACTTGATTGATTGACTTGAGACCCGCAGAAGGGTAAAAGTGTTTACTTGAATGAATTGATAAATAGCCAATTCTAGTTATACATGCTTGAAATTACTTTGCTTACTATTGCTTGATTGACATGTTGTTATTCCAGTTATTACTCCTCAGTTATCACTTGCTTGATATCATTTGCTATCACTTGCTACTGCTGCTTGAAAATGCGAAATCTATATGCTCTCACTTTCTACTCTTGTCGATCTTACGATTCCTTGATATCTATCTGTCTGCATGCATAGATTACCCACAATAAATGAACTTGTAATTCACTTAAAGCGTGTTAAATCTTGAGATGTAATTCCTACTGAGCGATTCGCTCATCTAGTTATTTTCTAACCTTTTTAGGTAGTTTGGATATCGGCCAGAACACGGAAGGGGATGAGTCTGAGTGATGAGTGTATGGATGGAGTCATCAATTGTCATGTTGTGTTATTGTAATTCCACTATTTTGTGTTAAATTGTAATCCCTACGTATGTCAGTTGTTGTCCAGTTATGTCATTTGTATTTCCTTTGATCAAAACTAATAAAGGAGTGAGGACTAGTAGTTGATTCTATGAATTTGAAATTTTGGTTAGTTGTAATAATCGATAGCTCGAACTATTTATGTTATTTTCAAATCTAGGCTTAGTAATTTGCTTAGTCATTTGCGCACTCTTTAAATTGTCTAAGGAAGATCTCCACTAATTAGCTAGATCGCTTTGGTTCTATATAAAGGACTGTCGCGTCACAGGTAAGCTTCCGCGCTCGGGACGTGACAACTTTCTTCTTATCAGAGCCTAGGATTTCAATTTCCGAGGTAAAAACCTGAGTCCAAAGATAGAAATGTCTAATAGAATTGTCTATGGATAGGTTTAGATCTTACCTGGTGTGATGGGTAAAGCCAAGGGTTAAGTTTAACAATGACAATTGACCCCATAATAACGAAACCCAATATTATTTACACCTTAATTCTTTTGTAGGATTATGGCCGCTGAAAGAGCACAATGGCGCGAGATGCAGCGCACTGTGCAAGGACTTACGCAGGCGCTACAGCAAGTGGCGCAAGGCAGTGCTGGCGGTGCTCACTGTGGAGCTGGTGACCTTCACCAGGATTTTCGTAACATGAACCCACCAAGATTCACGGGTTCGGTGGACCCCGATGATGCCGAGAATTGGCTGAAGGAAATTGAGAGGATCTTCCGTGTAATGCAATGCACGGATACAGAGAAGGTTCTATTGGCTACGTTCTAACTGGAACGGGATGCTCGATGCTAGTGGGAATCTGTAGAAGCAACACTGCCCGACAACCATGTCACCTGGGCGGAGTTTGTTGAACACTACAACAACAAGTATTTTTCTGACCGTGTTCAAGAGAAGAAGGCCGCGGAATTTGCCACGTTAAAGCAACGGAGCCTGAAGGTGGCCGAATATGAGGCCCAATTCACAAGACTTTCCCGTTATGCACCCCACTTGGTGTGTATGGAAAAGATGAAAGCAAGGAGATTCCTCAACGGGCTACGGCCCCAATATATTACACAACTTGTGCCAATGGACATCCAAGTCTATTCGAAAATGGTTCGGTGTACTCAATTGCTGGAAGATGCCACTAAATTCTCTGAAAGGATTCGAGGCAAGGACAAGAAGGAACCCATCCCTAGTCCGGGAAACTTCAAACCACCATTTGGCAAGAAGCGATTCTTCAATGGAGGAGAATTTTCTAAAGAGAAGAGGTTCCAGAAAAGCAACAAGCCCTTCTCCATAATCGACAATAAGCCTTCCTCCGCCATCACACCTTCCAAGGAAATCTGCAAGTATTGTGACAAGGTTGGTCATAAGACTGAGGAATGCTGTAGGAAACTGGGAGCGTGTCTTCGATGTGGGAGTGGAGAGCATCGAATCCCCGACTACCCCTTGATGAAGGAACAAGCCAATAAAGACGAGAAGCGTCTGGTAAAGAAACAAGGCCATCTACAAGCTCTTCAAGGGATGGAACCCATGGAAGGAGGAATCGTGGAAGGTACATTAACTGTTTGCTCTAAACCTGCTAAAGTTCTATTTGATACTGGAGCAACTCATTCATTTATTTCCAAGAGATTTACTGCCTCATTTTCTAAAGAACCTGAATGGTTAGATTTAGTAATATCTACACCTCTTGGAAACAAGTCTGATATCATGCATCACTACCCAAGTTGTGAGGTTATGGTCCAAGGTAACAATCTACCAGTCGACCTGATATGCCTTGATATGGAGCATTATGATGTCATATTAGGAGCTAACTAGTTATCCACCTACCAAGCAACGGTAGACTGCCGGCATGGCACGATAACTTTTACGGATTATTTCGAGTTAGTTTATGTTAGCCCTCGGAATAAATCCCCTCTCATCTCAGCTCTTCGAGCTAGCAAACTTGTGAATAAAGGATGTGTGGCTTTCATAGCTTTTGTGACTGCCATGGAAGTCGAGAAGACTGAAATTGAAGACATCCGTGTAATTCGGGACTTTTCAGATGTTGTTCATGAAGAATTACCTGGTTTACCCCCGGAGAGGGAAGTGTCGTTCACTATCGACATTATTCCTGGTGTCGGTCCTGTGTCTAAGGCACCTTATAGAATGTCTCCCACCGAGTTGAAGGAGCTAAAAGAGCAGCTAATGGATTTACTGAAAAAGGGATTCATTAGGCCGAGTACTTCCCCCTGGGGAGCACCCGTGCTCTTTGTTAAAAAGAAGGATGGAACATTGAGGCTATGCATTGATTATCGGCAGTTGAACCATCTTACAATCAAGAACAAGTACCCGCTGCCGAGAATTGACGAGCTGTTCGACCAATTGTCTGGAGCTAACTATTTCTCCAAGATTGATCTTCGGTCTGATTACCACCAATTGAGGATCAAAGAAGAAGACATATACAAAACTACATTTTGAAGCAGGTATGGGCATTACGAATTTACTGTTATGCCTTTTGGACTAACAAATGCCCCCGTAGCTTTTATGTAGTTAATGAACAACATCTACAGGCCTTATTTAGACCACTTTATTGTGGTCTTTATCGATGATATATTGATCTATTCAAAAACTGAAGAAGATCATGAAGTGCATCTCAAGAAGGCATTACAGATATTGCGAGACAACAAACTATATGCCAAATTCAGCAAATGCTAGTCTGCCTTGAAGAAGTGTCCTTCTTAGGCCATGTCATATCAAAGAATGGAATTTATGTTGATCCTACGAAGGTCAAAGCTGTACAAAATTGAGGACGACCAACGAATGCAACGGAGATTTGTAGCTTCTTGGGTCTAGCTGGCTACTACCGGCGTTTTATTAAGGACTTCTCCAAGATTGCTGTCCCTCTTACCAGATTGACTCGCAAGGAAGTGCCTTATGAATGGAGTGAAGACTGTGAGAAGAGTTTCCTAACTTTGAAGGATCTCTTGACTACTGCTCCGGTCTTATCTCTACCAATTGAAGGAGAGAAGTACGAGTTATATACCAAGGCATCTGGTATTGGCCTGTGGGAACGCGGATTTTTTATTATTCTATTTTTTTGATTTATTATTTATTGATTTATTGGCGTGCCAGTCACCGGAGTGATGATTTTATTATGCGCTCAATCTGACTTGGTCAGTCGATTGTGAGTGATCATGTCTGGACCAGAAGTCCATCATACCATAAAGGCTATGACGTTAATTACATCCCCCCTAAGGAGGACAACCCTTGATTAAACGCTAAAGATAGGAGGATGACAGCGGTAAAGCCGCGTGCTCAAAAGAGACGGAATTCGTTCTCTTGTAAGACGTTAAATGGATTTGACAAAGCAGGAGTTTGTTATTTTTTTGGGATAAATCCGACGGCATATTCCCACCATCTTGGACCATGCCAAGCGGGGAATAGGAAACCACCCATGCAGCGGCAGGGTGAGATCCGTAAAAGATCGGGCATAATTGACCCAGAATCTGAGTAAGTACTGGCGTGATATGACACGCTCCATGTGGGTGCGGTGGCGCATCTATATCCCCCTTCGAAGGGCCATCGGAGAGCATGTAGGGACATAACTCCGTGGGCCGACGGGGTTGAGAGAGAGAACATCACAGCTACCTGGCAAGGTATGTGTAAATTTCGGCAGCATGTCCCCTCAACTTGGATTATGCCAAGAGAGGATAGGTCATCATCCACGGAATGCCGGGACGACGACCGAACGAGGATGGGCACCGGGCCCCGGGACATCGCTTGCCTTTATACCATCGATTAATATCCTCTCGAAACCCCTCAGAACTCATGCAACGACATGGCCCTTTGGGTTCATGAGGGTGGAATCCGGATCGGGAATGAGGACTATAGGGGAGGTCTTCCCCAATAATGTATCATCTCAAGGCATCAATGACAGTCTCTGAACATCCCTGGGACATATGTGTGAAGAGATCAGAAGGCTGACAACTGGTAGTGCAGAGATGGGCCTCTGACTGGACTTCATTTGGCCAAGATGAAGGGTCTCGGCGGTGGCTTTAGTTGGCCTGAAGAAGGCTCTCGGCGTAGGGCTTACTGGCCAAAAAAGGGGGGTCTCGGCATGGGCGGAGTTGGCCTGTAGGGGCTCTCGGCGTGGGACTTCCCGGCGCGCCCATTACCGCGCCGGGAAGGGCTGGGAGGTTTGCATAAAAAGGGGGGTTGGCTTATAGGGGGGTCTCGGCGTGGGCTTCCCGGCGCACTCCCGGCCGCGCCGGGAGCCTGGCGCCGGGAGACTCATGTGAATGGGGTTTGAATGGCAGGGCCACGTGGGGTTTTTTTGTCGTTTTAGCTGAGGAGGAAGGCCTCTCGGCGGGACAGCTCTCGGCGGGGAATTTTGCACACCGAGAAGATGGAATTGCTACAGGATTTCATGGTTTACAGAACTCAAACGATACTCTGTTTCTGGGATTCCTGAGCTTTCTGACTACGATTGAAGCCGAATTTGAAGTGCACGAGGGGGGATTCAATGGATGCTTCTCTGAGGAAGGGCCAAGGGGGATCTGGAGGGTAGAATCGATGGGGGAACGAGATCATCGTCTGGATTTCTGAAGACTTTATTTATTTCTGCCGCCGGCCGTCTGGGGATCAAGAGATGACTGTCTCTGATCCCCTGGACGAACCCAATAGCATCTAAAAACTGGTGACTGAGGAACCTTTGGCATCGAAACTCCAGACCCTAGTCATCCAAGGGGTTAGAATGGAGGGTCGAGAGATCGAGATCGTCATTCGCTAGAATCCGAGGGATATCAGCGGTCTGTGGAATCGGCATGTCCTCTCGTATAGCCGGCAGTTCAGGAATCCAAGAGATTGATGTCTCTGGTCCTGGACGGCACAAAGAGGAGCCTTGAGGGGCCTTGTGAGAAAGCTCAAAAGGGTGCGATGGATCTGCCCTCGAGACAGGAAGGGGGAAGGTGACAGAACCCAGTAACCCATTAGATAAGGGTAGGGGTTCTGTTCTCATGCCTCTGAAGAGAAGATTCGTATGAATCATTAGACATTTCGCATAAACGATAAGCATACACGGAGGAACGAAGAGCAGATACCTCAATCAGAGGGGAACAGACATTTCAATCAGAAGATCCCCAAATGGGTCACGTTGATATTTCATTGCATTGCTCGAAGCCTTACACTGATTGTAAAAGAGAAATGCAAAATAGAGAGAGAGACGGAGCTCGAGACCTAAAACTCGCTAGCTACGTTTGATAAATCGAGAAGAAAACTTGCTAGATTACATCAATAGAAAGAAAAGACAACATGGGGAGGGTGGAGCATTGACTCCTCTCCCTCCCCGGAGCAGCCCACCTGAAGCTTGTCTGCTTCTTCCTCTCTTCTGCTTCTTCTCTTCTCTCAGCCGAGGGGGGGCTCTCTCTTGGCAGGACTCCCTCTCGATTCTTTTTTTTCTTTCTCTATCTTCTTTTTTTCTCCGATCCCTCTCCCCCTCCTCTTTTTTATCTGTTCGAAGACAGGGGTTTTTATAACCGTTTCCCCCCTTCTCGGCAGGCTTCATCACGGCGCGCCCTTTGGGCTTCCCGGCGCACCTGCCTTCAGCTTTTCGGCACCACCTTTTGGGCTTCGGCAAGTGACTCTCGGCGCCAATATTGTAGGCCCAATTAAAGTATTTTAGCCACTTTCACAGGCCCATTTGGGTCTTTCAAGGGCATCCTCACCCAAAAGGGTCTTCCATTGGTGACACAGCTTGTGTCATTATTACGATTTTCATCAGTCCGTAGACAGGGGTTTCATCAGTCCGTAGATAGGGGTTTCATCAGTATTGCCATCTGAATGGTGACAAAACCGGGTATTATCTTATCGATATCGTCACTTGAATGGTGACGAGCTCGGACATCAACTTTAGTCTGGAAAGACTTCATCCGGGTGTATAATCTGTGGAGACGATTCTTCTTCTGTTCTGACTTTGCAAAAGCCTTTACAATCTTCATCTGCCGGTACCAGCTTCATCTTTATCTCATATTACATCTGTCGGTAAGCCGACATCTGACTTACCCTGACATATCGTCCGTGGATTCTTGGACGAAGCAGTAGTACAGCTAGCATTAGATTGGGCTAGAAGGTCTCATCAGTCGAGTGACTGCTGCTTTACCAGTGCTACCGTCTGAGTGACATCGGCACCGGGCATCAGCTTGGCCGACAAGGGTTTTAGCCGGGTGAATGGTTGACGAGCTTCATCAATGGTCTTTCACTGTTGGTCCGACCTCTTTTCAATTATGCTTCCACCCTTGTTCATTTTCAAGGTGTCAACAAATGCCCCCCACCTGCGGGCGGCGTAAGCGCAGAATAAGCGGCACGGGGCTTGCAGGTGTCTTTCATCATTCGAGGGTATCTTCCTCAATTTGTCTTCAAGCCGGTTCTCAGATCTGATCATCTTGTTGCAACAATATTTTGCACACTTATCTTTCCTTTTCATATTTTTCATTCTTCATATTTTCTTTATTTTCAGCAATTTGGAGCTTCTCGGCACGGGGCCATAGGCTTCTCGGCACGAGCTTTCTCGGCGCGAGCCTTCTCGGCGCGGAGCTTCTCGGCGCGGGGTTCGCGTTGCTTCTCGGCGCGCCTTGGGCAGGGCTCTCGGCCTGGGCTTCTCGGCGCGCCCTTTGGCCGCCTGGAGTTCTCGGCGTGAGGGGATCTCGGCGCGCCCTTTGGCCGCCTGGGGTTCTCGGCGTGGGGGTCTCTCGGCGCGCATTGTTTCGTGCCGAGAAGTCTCTCCCCCTTTCTCTTATTTAACCCCCCCCGAGAGGGTTTTCTCTTCATTTCTACATCTTCTTTCTCTTTCTTCATTTCTATTTTTTTTTGTCTCGGCGGTGGCGAGTTCCTTGTCTCGGCCGTTCCCGTTTTCTTCCCGTTTAGTTGGGTTTCGCCCGGGTAGGACGTTATTTGGGATTTAATCCCTTTTTCTTTCGGGATCACCCCCTCTTGGTTGGTGATTCCCTACTCTTCTTGGGCAGACCCCGAATAAGGGGAGGTGCTGCCGAAATTTTCATAGGATCTCATGTTACAATCTTTATAAGACTGGCTTTTAATTCACACTTTTTCTCCTACTGCAGGCACTGCAATGGCTTCCAGTTCTGATGCTGCATCTTCCGGAGCTGTTGGTGCTAGCTCATCGGCTCAGCCAGACATATCTCGGGCCACAGTAAATTGGCTGAATGTGCACAACCTGGATTTCGGATATGATAGGATAGCTTCAGTTGACGAGTCGTCTGACTCTAAAACTGACACAGTGTCGACGGCCCGGGTATACTCCACGGCGACCGAGACATGCTTCAGGCGGGATGATAGCTATCGGCCAGATCTCCCGAAGGACCGACATTTGATGCCGTTCATCCGGACTTTCACCGTGGGCGGAATGCGGAACTACCGAATAGCCCGTACAGTTGAAGCCGCAATTCTAGCTGAGAAAGACAGCCTGAAAGATTCGGTGTATCGCGGAAAGGCTATATATCTTCCCGGGGAGAAGCGTGACTGGGATGCAGTCCTTGGCCTATCGGAGCTGGAGCCGGAAAAGAAAATGTTGACCCGGGCCCCGGAGTTCACACCTGCTCGGTGGAATAATGCCAGCGGCCGAGTCAATAGGGAGAAGCCCGGCTATGGTCTCTTCCTGGCGCCAGTGAAGTGGGGGTACCGCGAGGAGCCCTTTGTGCTGAATTGTTCGGCCATTCAGTTCAAGTATCAATTGGCCGCTGGTTGGTTTGGGGATACCAAAATCACTGACGCCCACCTATTTCGGGTAGGAGCCGTGGAATTTACTGAATTTGTTCTGAAGGAATATGCCCCTCTACTGATCAGTATATCATAGTGTTTTTGCTTCCCGATTTCGTTACCCTATATCCCGAGGGTTATGCTGTGGGATGTTCGAGGTTTTCTGCCCCTTATTCAACATATTCTATACAGCAGAGGGTGAGACATCTCTTGACCTCTGGAGTCTGTCACAGCTTTCCGGACTGCCTATTGACGGCGAGCCGTATGAAGAGGTCTGCTTGGCAGATTCTGAGAAGGATAGCTCTGATGGTGAAGGCAGATATTCCATCGGCTTCTCATACCGGTATCTGATGAAGGCATATCACTCCATTTGTCTAGCATACAGTAGAGGGTCCTCCAAAGGTTATCATCCCCGGGAGAAGGGCAGCAAGCTGCGGATCCGGGTAGGGCAGTGGATTCAGTACTTCTTTGACGGCCCGCTGAAATATTCAGACTTTCCTTCCATGGGTCCGACTTCTAGCAAGCAGGTAAGGGCTCCCCGTTATAAGTCGGCGCTGCCATCTTCATTGCGCCGTGCAGGCAGCGGTGGTCCCAACCCAGCAGGCATAGACCCCATCACACACTGTGCGGCTTATTTCACATTCTGGCTGTGCACTTTCGCTCTCCCTCAAGGGGACGAGACAATCATCCGGCCAGAAGCTATATATCTGGCCTGTCAGATGGCATGGGGAATGAGGCTGTCGCTCTGCCCAGTGGCCCTGTGTCTGATATACAAGTCTTTGGGGGATCTGTACAAGCATCGGACTCCCCGTTCTTTGAGGACCGTGGGTCCTTTTCATTTCTTCAATGCCTGGGTCTGCAGTTTATTTCCTGAGTTGGCTCCCAGAACTTTGCAGGCAGACACAGTACTGCCCAGAATGATTGAGTTTGCCAGTGCTGAACCTGGTCCTTTCTATGATCAGCTGTTCAAAATAAGGGGCCGACTGATAAAGGTGCCGGTGGATGCCCCTGGCAGCATTCATTTCTGGAGCTTGGCGGCAGGTTCAGCTCCTTTGATTGATCCTCAGAGAGAGTGCAAGCTGGAAGAGGTAGAGACATATATCCATCCTGTCTCAGGGGTTAACACTGCCCGACCAATCCTGGAGCCGGAGCTGGTTAGATGGGCCATGGCCATCCGTCCTAGTGTCTTAGTTTTCAGAAAGGGTGGCCTGCTCCTTCTGGAACCATACTATCCATTCCGCTTTGGGCGGAACTTTGGTTATGATCAGCATATCCCCACAACAGTTGCTCAATTTCCCCTGGAGAGCCGGGCTAAGCATGGGTCCTCCATTGTCGGCGATGGCCGGTTGTGGTGGGATTTCTACCATCGCCAGGATGGTGCAGTTTTCAGAGTTCCCACAGTTTCCAACCGTGATCCCCGGGTAACATCAGAATATATCAAATGGTGGAACATTCGAACCAACTTCTACAGGGATAGTAGAGGTGCATTCTGGGACGTGGCTGAGCGCTCCTTTCTGAAACAACAGCCCGGGCCAGTGTTTGACATCCCCGAGGCCCACCTGAGAAGGCTTTATTCACAGCACCAGAGGGAGGCTGAGAACTATCTGGCCCAGCGTCGGGCTTTGAAGGAAGAGGATTCCGACCCGCCTGCTCCTGTCTTCGCTGCTATCAATGAGGACACCTTCATGCAGAACTTGAAACATTTGAGCCGTGTAGGGGACGCTCGTTTGGAGGCGCAACAATATCCATTTCCTGTTGAAGAGCCGCTCCCGGTAGTAGTTTCTTGGAGGGGTCCGACAGATAGATTTCACCCGTATAGGACGTTTGTGCGCCGGGAAGATAGGACCCAGACATACTATAAGCAGACATCCTGGTTGTTTATTTTGCTGAATTTACACGGGTTATCTACAGAAAACCCAATAGCCGGCATATTGAACAAGCCGTTGTTTATCTCTTTTCATTATGTCGACGGCTGGGGTATGGACCACCTCGACTTGTTTCGGTGTCTTGACCTTCATGGTCATAGTGACCTGGCAGCTTTAGTGGAGAAGTGCCAGGTACTTGGTGATGTATGCTGGCTTATCAAGGAGGCTGCTTCACGCTCCAAGGAGGTAGCTTATCTGTACTGGCCGCTCTCTATCTTTTACGACGGCCCAGCATGTATGATCTCTTCTTTCCTGACTGCAGTGATTTCTGCTCAGTATTTACACTTTGCATCCAGTGATCACATTACCTCTCTGACATCTTCAACAGACAGGCCTGATATAAAGCGACAGGGGCTTTATAGAAAAATCATTGCGCAGGCTGAGAAGCCTACTTATTTTGAAATCCCTGCAGCAGCACCGACTACTACTCCCCTGCCTCCTGGCAAGAAGAGAAAGGCTTCTGTAGTTAAGGCTGCAGTTGGGAAGGCCAAGAAGGCTTACGCTCAGTAGTCGGCTTCGGTGGCTATGGACACCGGGACCCCTCTCCCTGATATTCCCTCCTTTGATGAGTTCGAGTCTCAAAGGGCGGCTGCTGAGACATCGTTTCAGGGTAACATCAATAGCCTGCAATTACATTCCTCATTCTCTTTCGCTGGATTTCAAAGAAGTCCTTGAATCTGACCCCTTCCTTTTGCACAGCCCAAGAGCCAGTTGTAGCACCTTCTGTGGTGGAGACCAGGTTGCCTTCTCCTACGCCGGCTAGTGAGGCGGGGGGTAAGTGTATTTTCTCATCTGTTTCATACCTGCATTGTTTTTCTTTCTTATATTTCTCAGAGGTCTCTTTTTTGCAGCAGTGGCAGGAGAGGAGCAGACTGAAGCTATGGTGACAGAAGAATTGTTTCAACCACAGGAGGGTCACAAGACTCAGTCGAAGCAGCGTACTGTTCCGGCCAGGCGCATAATTACCCGGTCTACATCTCGACATGTTTTAGAGGTGGCCCCACAGCGTATAGCTAGTGTGGAAATATCCTCAGGCAGTTCTAAGACCGCCTCTGATGAGGAGGAAGCGACCTTCAGCGACAGTGAGGGGGATGCTCCTGAATCAGAGGCCCCACTTGTATTTGCAAAAGGTGTTCTGCCTTTTCAGCCTACTAAGCTGCTGGTGCTAACTTCTGAGGAGGAGTTGCAAGAGGAGTTCACCGGGCTCGACACCGAGATCGACATAACTTCACCATTTATCACTCCGACTACGGAGCTTCCTTCTCTTTCACCCCACTTCGAGGATGTGGACCCCGCTTCAAGGGTGGGTTCCTTTTCATGTTTGTTGCTTCGTCTGTTTCTTTCATCTAGTGCTGAAAGTTGCTTTGCTTCGGTCTTAGGGTATTGCCACTGCTAGCTCAGACACAACCGCGGCTATCACGGACACTTCTTCTACAAACTGGGCTATTGTCCCTTTTCTGCGTTTAACTTGCATGGGGGTCCCTGAGGTCATTCGCCCTGTGCCAATGCGGATACAGTCTTCGACGGATTTATCATCGTTGGATTTAGGGGCCTCAGGAGATAGTTGTATTCCTATCAGGGCTTCGGATTTCAGAGCCGAAGCCGATCCATCTAGAAGCTCTGCTTTTATACCGGCTGCAGTAATGTCAATTGCGCCCAAGTCAGCAGTCCCTGCCATAGTGGCTATAGAGACTGGACCTCTGCCTTCTCCGACTATAGCAGCTCCTTCCCAGTCACCAGAAAGAGCAGCCGAAGATGAAGCCCCTATTCAAGAGACTCATGAAGAGGCAGCTCCATCCTTCATCGATTCTCCCCCTGCGGATGTTCAAGCTATAGCTTCCGATACAGCAATAGGGGAGGAATCTTCAACTCAGCAGGAGAGCGCAGAAAAGGACTGGCCAGCCCTTACAGTAGATCTGCCGTCTTCGTACTCTCAGCCGGACGTTGCATTGTGGGAAGATATTGATGGCGAGGTGACCTTTGAAGTCGTCCCCTCCGCCTCCTTCGGCTTCGCTTCCTCTGACAACTTTGTCTGGCAGCACCTGGACATGCTACGTCAGCTGGTAAAATCCCAGCCTGGCTTGACGTATCTGCAACTGAAGGAAATCGCCAACCGCTTCACTGCTGGCTTGCAGGCCATGGGCTGCTCTTTGGACATATGGGTTCAGCGGGTGCTGCTTCTACTGAAATTCGTGCATCGGAGAGACTTTCTAGCACGGACTTTGGTTGATAAGCTGACGGCGTTGAAGCTGCAGAGGTCAGAATATAAATCTGAGCTGGGAAAGCTGACGCTTATGCTTGATGAACGCCGAGCCGAGCTACAAGGTGCTATTCAGCGGGAAGAAGCTGTGCGGGACCGGATGGCCATCTTGGAGACGGAGCTCTCTGGACTTCGGGCCGAATTGTAGCAATTATCCTTTACCCGATCGCGGTCCGAGGAGGAGGTAGCCTCGCTGGAGGGACGAGTGATGTCTCTCCAAGACATGTCGATTGGACTTCAGGAGGAGGAGGCGTGCCTTCATGAGCTGGGGGCCGCTCCTTATGTGGGTCTTCTGGCCTTCGAGGATATATTCCGACGGCCATAAATTGTTTATCCCTTCTTTTTCTTTTTATTCTCTTTTGTGATATGGTGTCCCCTCGGGGCCCTTTATGTACTCCCTTTTTAATGGAAAGGAATCTCACGGCTTCATGCGTATCCATCTTATTCTGCATGTGGTTTTATCACTTTGGGAGGTGGGGTAGCGGTTTTAACAATCCCTCATGCGAATGGCTCGTACCTTGGTAGGAGAGCGTCCACCCCTTCAGAGAAAGGATGGGGAACTCGCTCCACCGCGTGACGGCATCCGAGGAGGTGCTTGAACCGAATTTGTTGGTGGCAGCAAACGTCCTATTGGCCATGTGTGCCATATGGGAGACGAGTTGCCGGAATGCAAATGAAGAGGTCTCATCAGAGTAGACATATGGTCTAGGCTGGGTAGAGACTATCGCAGGTGGGACATTTGAAAAAGGATATGGGGCTTTCATCAGAACGGACATAAAGTACGAACTGGACAGGTTTATCATTGGCCTGGGTGATGTACCGATCAGCCAACGGTTGACTTCATCATCGATATTGAGCTTATATCGATGCAAGGGGGATTTCAGAATAGACGTAAGGTCTAAACTGGATAGGGTTTCATCATTGATCGGGCAAGGTGCCAATCGATCAACAGTTGGTTTCATCATCGATTTTGGGTTTATATCGACGCAAAGGGATTTATAAGTTTCATCAGAATAGACGAAAGGTCTAAACTGGATAGGGTTTCATCATTGATCGGGCAAGGTGCCAATCGATCAACAGTTGGTTTCATCATCGATATTGGGTTTATATCAACGCAAAGGGATTTATAAGTTTCATCAGAATAGACGAAAGGTCTAAACTGGATAGGGTTTCATCATTGATCGGGCAAGGTGCCAATCGATCAACAGTTGGTTTCATCATCGATATTGGGTTTATATCGACGCAAAGGGATTTATAAGTTTCATCAGAATAGACGAAAGGTCTAAACTGGATAGGGTTTCATCATTGATCGGGCAAGGTGCCAATCGATCAACAGTTGATTTCATCATCGATATTGGGTTTATATCGACGCAAAGGGATTTATAAGTTTCATCAGAATAGACGAAAGGTCTAAACTGGATAGGGTTTCATCATTGATCGGGCAAGGTGCCAATCGATCAACAGTTGGTTTCATCATCGATATTGGGTTTATATCGATGCAAAGGGATTTATAAGTTTCATCAGAATAGACGAAAGGTCTAAACTGGATAGGGTTTCATCATTGATCGGGCAAGGTGCCGGTCGATCAACAGTTGGACGTACGTAAAGGTGTAGGTCTCGTCAGGAGAGACGTAAGGTCTATTCCAACAGGTTTTATCATTGATCGGGCAGTGAGCCAATCGATCAACAGCAGGTGGGGCTTGCCAAGAAATGCGTAGGCTTCATCAGGACAGACGTGAGGTCTGAGCTAGACAGGCTTCATTAGAATGGTGATGGGTTTCATTGTCGGTGGGACGTTTGAAAGAGGGTACGTAGATTTCATCAGGGTAAACGTAAGGTCTACCCCGGAAGGGTTTTATCATCGGTGGGGAATGGAGCCAACTGACCGTCGGAAGGTTTCATCAGTGAAGGGGAGGTAAAGGTAGCGTGCCGGTTGGCATGGAACTTCGAATTACCACATTACTGACCCAAGCGCCCTTTCGGGTTTTCACCGGAGCCAGCCCCCTCTTGCTTTTGCCCACGCGCCCTTTCGGATTTTCACGTGGCGGGGTACCCGATTTTGCCTGCAGTGCCCTTTCGGGTTTTCACCACAGCTGGGTTTTGGCCATTTTTGCCCTTGTTCAGAATGTCCGAACAAGTCTGACGGGGTATCTCTATTTTTAACCCCATCTTTTTTTTATTTATTATATATATATATATATATTTTGAATTGGGATTTTTAGCACGGATCAGGCGACGTGCTGCTTCATCAGTGGTTGCTCTTATCATCGGTATTGGGTTTATACCAATGCAAGGATTTCATAGGCTTCATCAGGATAGACGTAAGGTCTAAACTGGACAGATTCTATCATTGATCGGGCAGTGCGCCAATCGATCAACAGCAGGTCTCATCATCGGTATTGGATTTATACCAATGCAAGGATTTCATATATTTCATCAGGATAGACGTAGGGTCTAAACTGGATAGGTTTTCATCATTGATCGGGCAGTGCGCCAATCGATCAACAGCAGGTTTCATCATCGGTATTGGGTTTATACCAATGCAAGGATTTCATATATTTCATCAGGATAGACGTAGTGTCTAAACTGGATAGGTTTTCATCGTTGATCGGGTAGTGCGCCAATCGACCAACAGCAGGTTTCATCATCGGTATTGGGTTTATACCAATGCAAAGATTTCATATGTTTCATCAGGATAGACGTAGGGTCTAAACTGGATAGGTTTTCATCATTGATCGGGCAGGGTGCCAATCGACCAACAGCAGGTTTCATCATCGGTATTGGGTTTATACCAATGCAAGGATTTCATATGTTTCAGTAGGATAGACGTAGGGTCTAAACTGGATAGGTTTTCATCATTGATCGGGCAGTGCGCCAATCGATCAACAGTAGGTTTCATCATCGGTATTGGGTTTATACCAATGCAAGGATTTCATATGTTTCATCAGGATAGACGTAGGGTTTAAACTGGATAGGTTTTCATCATTGATCGGGCAGGGTGCCAATCGATCAACAGCAGGTTTCATCATCGGTATTGGGTTTATACCAATGCAAGGATTTCATATGTTTCATCAGGATAGACGTAGGGTCTAAACTGGATAGGTTTTCATCATTGATCGGGCAGGGTGCCAGTCGATCAACAACAGGTTTCATCATCGGTATTGGGTTTATACCAATGCAAGGATTTCTTATGTTTCATCAGGATAGACGTAGGGTCTAAACTGGATAGGTTTTCCTCATTGATCGGGCAGTGCGCCAATCGATCAACAGCAGGTTTCATCATCGGTATTGGGTTTATACCAATGCAAGGATTTCATATGTTTCAGCAGGATAGACGTAGGGCCTAAACTGGATAGGTTTTCATCATTGATCGGGCAGGGTGCCAATCGACCAACAGCAAGTTTCATCATCGGTATTGGGTTTATACCAATGCAAAGATTTCATATGTTTCATCAGGATAGACGTAGGGTCTAAACTGGATAGGTTTTCATCATTGATCGGGCAGGGTGCCAATCGACCAACGGTGGACTTCACCATGGTGGGACTTTGGCAAGGTATGAGGGTTTTATTAGGACAGACGTAGGGTCTGTACTGGGTGGGTTTGATCGTTGATCGGGCAAGGTGCCGATCGATCAACGAGAAGTCTATGGCGGGAGGTGAGGTTTCTTTAGGATCACCACATTACTGACTCAAGCGCCCTTTCAGGTTTTCGCCGGAGCCAGCCCCCTCTTGCTTTTGCCCACGCGTCCTTTCGGGTTTTCAAGTGGCGGGGTACCCGATTTTGCCTGCAGTGCCCTTTCGGGTTTTCACCACAGCTGGGTTTTAGCCATTTTTGCCCTTGCTCAGAAAACCTGAACAAGACCGGCGGGGTATCTCTATTTTTAACCCCATTTTTTTTATTGTTTTATTCTCTCTTCCCCTCTTTTTTTTTTGAGGGTGACAAGTCGGAATGCCATTGGATCATGATGAGGGATGGCTTGGTTAGGGCGGAGCGCCGCTATACCAAGAAAGGGTGTAGCTCGGCTAGGACAGAGTGCCACTAAGCCAAGGAAAGGGTGTATCTCGGCTAGGGCGGGATGCCACTAAGCCAAGGAAAGGGTGTATCTCGGCTAAGGCGGGATGCCACTAAGCCGAGGAAGGGGTATATCTCGGCTAGGGCGGGATGCCACTAAGCCAAGGAAAGGTAGTATCTGCCCGATTACTCAGGGAATATTGGTTGTGCAGCATGATACAGCTTGAGGTGTTTACTGTTGAGCGGCGAGAACTGAATTTCCCCTCGATGGTTAACCACTACATAGGCCCCTCCTTCATAGACCCTTTGTATCACATAAGGACCTTCCCAATTAGCATTTAGCTTTCCTTTTGGGTTGGACGCCATGACTTCTTTTTTCTTGACCATGAAGAGGTCACCTTTCTTGAATTCTCGTCCTTTTACGAGTTTATTGAATGCAGCGGCCATACGGGCCTGATACATTTGGATATTCTTCTGAGCTTGGAGGCGCTTTCCTTCCAATTCAGCCAGTTCTTCTAACCTTCTTTCAGCATTTGTTTGTTCACCATGGGCCAGGCCATATTGGATTGCCACTCTGAGTGACGGGACTTCCAGCTCTAGTGGAACTACTGCCTCCGAGCCGTATACCAATGAGTATGGTGAGCACCCTGTAGGTGTCTTAAAGACGGTGCGGTATGCCCATAGAGCTTCATACATCTTTTCTTCCCAGTCCTTTTTATTAGAACTGACAACTTTGGCCAGCAATGTACACAAGGTCTTATTAAAAGCTTCTGCCAACCCGTTTGCCTGTGGATTGTAGGGAGTGGAGGTTCTCCATTCAATCTTATACTTCTCGGCAAGCCGATAGATTTTCTGATTTCTGAAATGACTTCCATTATCAGATATTATTCGGTTAGGGATCCCGAACCGGAAGATAATGTTTTGCTTGATGAATCTGGAGACCAGCTCACCAGTCACTTCTCTTAATGCTATAGCTTCCGCCCATCGGGAGAAGTAATCTGTTATGGCCAGTATGTACTTATGTCCGGCCGAGGAAGTTGGCAATGGCCCGACTACATCAGTTCCCCATTGTGCAAACGGCCAGCTAGGAACTGTAGGGTGCAGAGTTGTAGGTGGCCTTCTAGGCACGGTAGCATGCTCCTGACACTTCTGGCATGACTTTGCAAATTTACAGCAGTCTTCAAACATGGTAGGCCAATAGTAGCCCAGCTTCTTGATTTCTATCTTCATTTTGGGGCCAGCCTGGTGGGCGCCTGCTGTCCCAGCGTGTACTTCTCTCATCGCTTGCCAAGCTTCCTCAGTGGACAGGCAGCGGAGTAGAATCTTTTTGCGTGCATCCGCCATTATTCGGAATAAAGTTCCATTTCTGAATTCATAGGAATCTTTGATTCTCAGGAGTTTCATCTTTTCCTCCCTTTTCTGTGGCAGCTGTTGGTGCAGAAACCACTGTAGCAAATGCTGTCTCCAATCAGACGCCTGTACTGCGCTGATAGTGGCAACTTCTTCCTCTTCGGGGCACCCTTCTAGCATACTGGGGACCTGCCGTCGGTTCATAACAATGATGTTCAGTGTTTCATCTGGCGGGACTGCTAGCGAGCTGGCCAGCTTTGCCAGTGCATCAGCCTGGGCATTATGTCCACGGCCCACATGTTTGAGTTCAATATGATAGAACTTTGCCATGAGGCGTACAGCTTTCTGGTGATAGGGATTTAGTTCTGGCTTCCGCACTTCGAACTCCCCTTGGACTTGTTTTATTATCAACATCGAATCCCCGAATACCTGAAGCATTTGGATACCCATGTTGAGGCTGACATTGAGTCCGATTATCAGAGCTTCATATTCGGCTTCATTATTGGTGCATGGCTTGTTTATAGAACAGGAAGTATGCACAACCTCCCCCTCTGGTGATTTCAGCACAACACCGGCTCCAGCCCGTATTCTGGTCTTTCCATCGGAATCTGTCTCCGTTCTGGATGCTCCATCAAAGAACAGTTGCCACATAACTGGCTGAGCTTGACAGGCCTCGAGTGTCTCATCATCGGGTAATTCAGTCCCCAACATATCATTCTCCGGCACAGGATGCTCTGCGAAGAAATCAGCCACGGCCTGTCCTTTTATTGCCCTCTGGGGTATATATGTGATATCGAATTCCATCAGAATTACTGCCCATTTGCCCAACCGGCCTTTCAGTACTGGCTGAGTCAATATGTATTTGAGTGGATCTGCTGCAGATATCAATCTGATTTCATGTGACAACATGTAGTGTCGGAGCTTTTTGACAGCAAAGACTAGTGCCAAGCAGGTCTTCTCTATGTAGCTGTAGCTTTCTTCAGTTCTCATCAGCCTCCTACTTAGGTAGTACAGGGCTTGTTCTTTGCCTTCCTCATTTATCTGTGCCAGCATTGCCCCCAGGGAACAGTATGTGGCTGCGATATACAGTATCAAGGGCCTGCCCTTAATGGGTGCCCCCAGCACCGGAGGGGTCTTGAGATATTCTTTTAGCTTCTCAAAGGCCTCCTGACACCCATCGTCCCAGAGGAACGGTACATCTTTCATCATGAGCTTGTGAAAGGGGTGACATCTTCCCGACAGATTTGATATGAATCGTCGGACGTAGGCCAGACGCCCCTGCAGAGATCTCAGCTCGTGCAGATTCCTTGGTGGAGGGAGCTCCTGGATAGCCTTAATCTTGGATGGATCAATTTCAATACCCCTATGTCGGACAATAAATCCGAGGAATTTTCCACTGGACACGCCAAAGGCGCATTTCATAGGATTCATCTTGAGTTCATATTTGCGCAACCTCTGGAATACTATCCTTAGGTCTCGCAAATGATCTTCTCTTTTGCTGGTTTTTACCACTAGATCATCAATGTAGCACTCTACCTTTTTGAAGAGCAGGTCATCAAAGATCTTTGTCATGGCTCTTTGGTAGGTAGCGCCGGCATTCTTAAGGCCGAACGGCATCCTTTTGTAATGGAATATCCCTTTTGGAGTGCGGAATGCAGTGTGCACCCTGTCTTCTTCAGCAATCCATATCTGGTTGTATCCGATGACCCATCCATAAATGACAGTGCTTCATGACCAGTAGTTGCATCAATCATGACTTCAGTGATCGGCACTGGGAAATCATCTTTCGGGCAAGCCTTATTAAGGTCCCGGAAGTCAACACATATTCTGATCTGCCCATTCTTCTTCTTTACGGGCACTATATTGGCTAGCCATGTGGTATACTGGTTTTCTTCGACAAACCCCACATCAATCAGCTTATCAACCTCTTTGTTAATCTGATTTATCAGTTCAGGGCGCATTCTCCTGGAAGGCTGCTTTACAGGGTTAGCCTCTGGGTTTATTGCCAATCGGTGCTGTGCCACATCAGAGCTCAGTCCGGCATTTCATCATATGTCCATGCAAAACAGTCTCGGAATTCTTTCAAGAACTGTATATATTGCTCCCTGACATCTGGCTCCAGCAGTGCGCTGAGGAATGTCGGCCTTGGTTCATCCGTGGACCCCAAATTTATTTCTATCAGCTCATCGACGGTGGCTTGGCCTCCGTCTTCGACTTCGGGCGGGGCTTCTTGCAAATCAATAAAGCCTCCCGGGATGTAATCTTCCTCAGTTTCATGCTCCTCTGTTTCATCGTACTGGTCATCAGCGGATGCTGGTGCATCATATAGGGCTAATATTACCGGATTCTGTTCAGTCTGTCCCGAGGACGAGGCTAGTTCAGCAGGAAATTCAGAAGTGGACTCTTCCGTTCTTAGAGGCTCTTCTGATGTGGGCTCCCCTGAAAGGTCATCATTCTGTAGAGCCCGGAATTCTTCTAGGATGCGCCCGAACTCCAGACACTCCTCCAGCTCTCTGGCTATTTGATCTTCATCCGGGGTTCCCGTATCAAATTTTGCTTCAGCCTGGAACAGATCCTCTTTGGAAGATAGGTCCTCCCAGTACCAAGCTTTCTTTGTCTCATCAGATGTCTCTGCTTCTGACAGGTTGTCTGAGGCTTCATTGCTTATTATGGATTGATAAATGATTTCTTCATCTTCCGAGGGGTATTTGTCATATCCTACCTCGGGAGGATCGTCATGCTGGTAGGAGACAGATATGACGTCTACCTCAGCCTCATAGTATTCCTGGAGGGTATAACCCAATCCCGGGTGTTGAGTGATCTTCCTCATTTCTTTACTATCTCGAGGCGGATCCCACAGTTCCTTGAATGCCTTCTTCTGAGCAGCAGGCTGCATTGATGGCATTTGCATCTTGGAGAACATTTGTGAAACCCGTTGGGTAGTATAATCCAAGCCTGTAATCGGTACCATCAGGTTTACAGCTTCTTCAGGGGCCATACAGTCTTGATCATCTTCCTCGACTGGCTCCCCGATGTAGAATATAATAGGAGGTTCGCAGAAGCGAGGGATTTCCATAGTCTTCAGTGGTAGCACCGTTTGGTACTCAAGGCTGACGATGGGTTTAAATAAACCCTGCGGCACCTCCACCTGAGTGTACTTTTGCTTCATTTCTTCATCGGGATTATCCGGGTGGACGCTAGGAGGGGTAACCCGAGCAAAGTCACCGGCATAAGAGATGTGAGATACATTATGCTTCTTAACATAGCCCTTTGGTGGCGGCGGAGACCAACTTTTTGTCTTTGTCACCGGCCTCTTCTGGCTGACCACAGCCTCTCTTTCTTCATCCTTCTGTGACACCTCGGTGTAATAGGATGCATCGAGCATATGGCACTCGAATACTTCAAAGGGATGTAGATCAGCAAACACCCTTTCTTCTTTTCCTTCATGGCAATATTTGATGCACTGGTGTAGCGTGGACGGCACTATCTGATATTCATGCAGCCATGGCCTTCCCAGCAGGGCTTTGTACGTGGTATTGGAGTCGATCACATAGAATCGTACCACGGTAGTGAGGTCTCCCAATGTGAGGTTGAAATCAGCTACCCCAAGAGGTGTCTCACACTTTTGGTTGAATCCTGCAATCTTCATGTCTCTGACCTTGGTGAGCTGCAGATCAAAGTAATATTTCTGATAGATGCGGTATGGGAGAATATTCACAGCAGCCCCTGGATCTATCAATATCCTGCTCAATGGCTGACAGTTCAGGGAACCCCTCATATACAACGGTCTGTTATGACTGGAATTTGGGATCAACATATCATCTTCTGTGAACGTGATCGAGGGCCCAGAATTCACTTCTGTCAAGAGTGCTTCATATTGTGCCGGCGACTGCAAGGCATCAATGATGGCTTGGCGGGCTTCTTCGCTCAGAGAGAGGATCTCCCAGATGGAAAACCTGGTAGGGAGCTTCTTCAACATTTTCATGATCCGGCTACCCACCCGGACATTGGATAGCCTCATCTCCTCCACCCAACGGGGTCTTGGAGGTTCATGTGGTGCCTGTGGCCTTTGATGCCCGGCGCCAGTTTCATCCTCTAGGTCGATTCCCTGGGATGTTTCTTCTGTAGCAACGGCCCTTGGCTTTGCTAAAGGGTTACTTCTTTCATCTTCTTCATGCTGCTTCTGCTTTCTATCTGCCGACTGCTGGCACTTGTTGTTTGTAGCTGGGATAACCTGCACTGACTGTTCGTTCTCCAGACTGGACAGAAATTCCAGGAATGAAGGGGCTTCATCTGCTTTTCTTCCCTCCTGGTATAAACTGGCAGGGGGAGGAACCTGGACGCCTCGCATCTCTGGTTCCGGGATTTGATAGGGCTGCTCCCCTCTGAACATGATGTTATGGTTAGCTGGTGGTGGGCGCCCCCATTTTCTCCCAGAACGTGTTGCATGGGCCGAGGTTGAGGCCTCAGCATGGTTGGCTTCTAGCGGGGCACTTGACGATTCAGCCTCGTCACTCTCCCCGGGCAGAGTAAAGAGTACCGACAGAGTGTTGCACTGTACTGTCGCGACTTTCTTCTCCTTTTTGGACTTGGGTCGTCTCTTCTTCTTCTGGGAATTTGGCTTTGCTGGCTCCTGCCCCCAGAAGGGCTCAGTCTCATCTTTTCTTTGTTCTGCCTCTGGCTGCTCTTCAATTTTCAATTCCTCGAGCTGTTCCCAGAGTATACAGTCTTTCACCAACAGGTGCTTGGGCTCTTTTTGCTCATATTCGTCGAGCTCATTGATATACTGTTGTAGACGCCTGGCTGCAGGACTTACTTCTTTATGTGCAGGGAGGGGAGTTTGTCTCCTCCGGTTGTGAGTAGGGATCCGGATGACTGGTCCGGTCTCAGCTGTACGCCATACTGGCTTTATTGGAGGCGGCTCGGGCCTTGGGGTGACACCCCGGATAACTGCTCCGCTGGTACTGGCTGCGGGAGTCTTCTTTCTGCTCTTTATGGGTATCATCTGCCATCCCTCCTGATCCTTCTGTGGGGTGAGGAAGCAAGCTTCATAGGTATGCCTGGTGCATTCTTCAACGGCTTCCTTGGGCAGCTGTTGGTAGACTGAGATCATATTGGCAGCCATTCTCCAAGGTGGAGGCTCATGTGGACGAGGCGGCTTCACCTGGTAATCTCCCAGCTGCAGCTCACCCTTCTTAACCATTCCTTCCATGATATCTTTGAAGACATAACAGTCCTCAATCGCGTGCCCCAGCGCACGGTGAAATGGACAGAACAGCGGATCATCTTTCTTTTCCGCATCTTCGGGTCTCTTTGGTTCAGGCAATGTTACCTTATTGAACTTATATGCCCAGTTAAATAGTGCTGCCGTCTTATCCTTGGGAAAAGAGTAAGCCTTTTTTCTCATCTTGTCTCTCAGAGAGACCTTGTCTTTTCTTTCTGCTGTGTCTGCCATTGGGAGAGCTTCATCTGCCCCTTTCTTCCCTTTTTGTTGTTCAAAGGTTCTGAAATCGACGGTGTTGGCCTCAGAGTGTGATGGCCGTCGATCATTGGATTTTCCCTTCGGCATAGTGGGAGCATTGGCGGTCGGACGCTTGGACAAGAACGTCTCGACTTCCGCTACTATATTGTTCAGTCGGTCAAATGTTCTAACATCTGCACCGATCATCTTTTCTAGCACCTCTCTCCTGAGGCTTTGTTTACATATCTGCACTGCATCTTCTTGATGGGGAGGTCTTCTGCATTTCATAGCCAAGTTCCTCCACCTTTTGATGTAATCCAGTGCTGTCTCATCCTGTTTCTGCTTGGTTGCATACAGTTCTGCTATAGTGATCTCTCTTTCTGTGACATGAAATCTGTCACGGAACTTTCTCTGCATATCAGGCCAGTCAACCACCGACCCAGCTGGCAGGCTCGAATACCATTCAAAGGCTAACCCAGTGAGGGATGAGCCAAAGAATTTGAGCAGATAAGCTTCGTCGGCTGCCAAATCACCCATAATTGTGGTGTAGTAAGCTATGTGCTCCCTGGGGGAGCCTTGGCCATTGAATTTCTCAAATTTTGGCGGCTTACTGACGCCCGGAGGCAATCTTTTAGCCGCATACTGGGGCGGATACGGCACCTTGTACACATCGTAGGTGCTGCCATCGTCACCAGTCTTCTCCGACAGCTTCATCTCCACAATTTTCTCAATCATCAGCTTGTGGGCTATGGCTGGATCTATCTCCTCTGGGAAGAAATGAGCTTGTTGCTGGCTGTGAGGAGTCGTCATCACAGTTGCGCGCAAGATGGGCGCGACAGGCTGCGTCTGAGATATAGAGGGCTGAGCCACTGTCTGCTGTGGAGTAGGTTGGCTCGGTGCTTTGCCCTTATCAGCCAGGAGAGGATTAGCAGGGGCAGCCGTTTCTGTAGAGCTGGAAGTTTGCCCCACAGGCTCAGCCTGTTTGGAGACCGGCGTAGCTTCATGTCTCTCATTGAGCTGTCTTCTGAGAGCACTGATCTCCTGCTGATATCTTCTAAACATCATCTGGATCATGGGATCGAGGGTTGATGGGATCTGTATATCTTCTGAGGTCCCTTCAGTATCATTAACGAAGGGATTATCCCCTTCTTCCGTTGTCACCACGTTGACTGTCATAGTGGTAACTCTGCGGGCTGCATCATCAGCTTTCATCTTATCTTTGGCTGCCTGGCCTCTTCTTGTGACGGGACCAGGTCTGGTTGCCAGCCTGAGCAGTTCATCTGGTTGGGTTGGTAGCATACCTTGCCCCCTGGCAATTCCAGCCATGTTACAGGCGAAGATTTGCATTCTTCCTTTCTGCCTGTAAACTTTTCTTTTCGCCTGGTCGGGGTATTCGAGTCGGTCAAAGACCGATACTCTTTCTGTAGCTTCTTCCATGTACAGGTCTTCTCTGTCATATCCGGCCCTGAGGCCTTCTTCATAATCATTTGAATCGGAGGAGGAGACCCCGACCATCAGTTCTTGCAGAGTTTCTTCTTCTTCTTCATCCATGGTGCGCAAAACATGGGACAATCTTTGTTGACCTAGGGCAGAGTTCCCTAGGTAATGGAAGTAGTCTTGGACCACTTGCTTCATCTCCTCCGGATTGTGCCTTTGTGGCTCGGGTTGGAGTATCAATCTGTCCTGGCTCTTTTGCTGATAAGCCAGTCTCGCCACCTGAGCATTCAAATGCTCGGTTCTGGAGTATCTGAAGATATCAGCCTGTCTGGCACAGGCTCTTGGTCTTCTTGCAGCAACCACAGTGATTGGTTCACTTCTTCTCACATCGCCAACTTGGCAGTAGTTGGCAGCAGCATCATGGTTCTTTCTTTGCCATCTTCTGCCCCCGGCCCCGGAGCGGGTGGCAGTAAAGTCCTCCTTCTTTTCATACCTTCTACCCCTCATCATGGGGCAAGCAGCAGTCATATTCCTTCCTTGACCCTCAGTCTCATCTCTCCTCCCCCGGGTCTTGGGGTAGACAGCAGTAGCATTTCTTTCATCTTTTCTCTCTTCCCTTCTGCCCCCTGCTCTGAGGCGGGCAACAGTGACATCAGTAAGATTCTCTCTGTCTCGAGCTGGGACCCAGCTCCGTATCTTCTTCGGCCGCCAGGCCTGTTTGTATCTTGCTGGCTTGGGCGCCAGCGTCTTCCTTTCATCAGCTTCCCGGTTGGCCCTCCTGGCGGCCAGAACTTGGAACTTGTTGTTGGTCGGGATGGTCGGGATAATCCTGTCCGGACGGATCTCCCTGGGGCGGCCGTCAAGGTTCACCCTAATATCACCCATCATCATCGTCTTCCTGGAATTGGAAAGACGACGGTTAGCAGCGGCACACCGGCTTCTCCGGTTGGTTCTTTTCCCCTTCTGGGCAGCAGCGGGGACCATGTCCTTCCTTTGGACATGATGGACATAGCAGGAGACAACGGTGGAAGCTGTCTTCTTCAGTAAGCTAGCTTTCTCATCAGTGGTCTGCGTCGGGGCACTTGCGGCAGTGCCTTGCTCATCGTTGTCGACCTGCAGAAGGTCGGTGAAGATGAGGCCCAGGCAGTTGGGCAGCCCGACAGCAGGCGGCATTGATCAGAATGTAAGAGGTACCGCCTGGTAGCCCTCTCGCACATGCATGTCAATCGGTTGCTGGTTGAAGCAGACAGACATGATTCCAGCCGTCACTATAGATTCCTGAAAATGAGGAAAGTGGACGGAATCAGAGGTTTGAGGGGGGCCCGCTGGGCCTCCTACTTTAGCGTAAAGATGAAGGGAGACTCGGTCCCACCGGGCGTGCCAGACTTGTGGGAACGCGGATTTTTTTTATTATTCTATTTTTTTTATTTGATTTATTATTTATTGATTTATTGGCGTGCCAGTCACCGGAGTGACGATTTTATTGTGCGCTCGATCTGACTTGGTCAGTCGATTGTGAGTGATCGTGTCTGGACCAGAAGTCCGTCATACCATAAAGGCTATGACGTTAATTACGTCCCCCCTAAGGAGGACAACCCTTGATTAAACGCTAAAGATAGGAGGATGACAGCGGTAAAGCCGCGTGCTCAAAAGAGACGGAATTCGTTCTCTTGTAAGACGTTAAATGGATTTGACAAAGCAGGAGTTTGTTATTTTTTTGGGATAAATCCGACGGCATATTCCCACCATCTTGGACCATGCCAAGCGGGGAATAGGAAACCACCCATGCAGCGGCAGGGTGAGATCCGTAAAAGATCGGGCATAATTGACCCGGAATCCGAGTAAGTACTGGCGTGATATGACACGCTCCATGTGGGTGCGGTGGCGCATCTATATCCCCCTTCGAAGGGCCATCGGAGAGCATGTAGGGACATAACTCCGTGGGCCGACGGGGTTGAGAGAGAGAACATCACAGCTACCTGGCAAGGTATGTGTAAATTTCGGCAGCATGTCCCCTCAACTTGGATTATGCCAAGAGAGGATAGGTCATCATCCACGGAATGCCGGGACGACGACCGAACGAGGATGGGCACCGGGCCCCGGGACATCGCTTGCCTTTATACCATCGATTAATATCCTCTCGAAACCCCTCAGAACTCATGCAACGACATGGCCCTTTGGGTTCATGAGGGTGGAATCCGGATCGGGAATGAGGACTGTAGGGGAGGTCTTCCCCAATAATGTATCATCTCAAGGCATCAATGACGGTCTCTGAACATCCCCGGGACATATGTGTGAAGAGATCAGAAGGCTGACAACTGGTAGTGCAGAGATGGGCCTCTGACTGGACTTCATTTGGCCAAGATGAAGGGTCTCGGCGGTGGCTTTAGTTGGCCTGAAGAAGGCTCTCGGCGTAGGGCTTACTGGCCAAAAAAGGGGGGTCTCGGCATGGGCGGAGTTGGCCTGTAGGGGCTCTCGGCGTGGGACTTCCCGGCGCGCCCATTACCGCGCCGGGAAGGTGGCGCCGGGAAGGGCTGGGAGGTTTGCATAAAAAGGGGGGTTGGCTTATAGGGGGGTCTCGGCGTGGGCTTCCCGGCGCGCTCCCGGCCGCGCCGGGAGCCTGGCGCCGGGAGACTCATGTGAATGGGGTTTGAATGGCAGGGCCACGTGGGTTTTTTTTGTCGTTTTAGCTGAGGAGGAAGGCCTCTCGGCGGGACAGCTCTCGGCGGGGAATTTTGCACGCCGAGAAGATGGAATTGCTACAGGATTTCATGGTTTACAGAACTCAAACGATACTCTGTTTCTGGGATTCCTGAGCTTTCTGGCTACGATTGAAGCCGAATTTGAAGTGCAGGAGGGGGGATTCAATGGATGCTTCTCTGAGGAAGGGCCAAGGGGGATCTGGAGGGTAGAATCGATGGGGGAACGAGATCATCGTCTGGATTTCTGAAGACTTTATTTATTTCTGCCGCCGGCCGTCTGGGGATCAAGAGATGACTGTCTCTGATCCCCTGGACGAACCCAATAGCATCTAAAAACCGGTGACTGAGGAACCTTTGGCATCGAAACTCCAGACCCTAGTCATCCAAGGGGTTAGAATGGAGGGTCGAGAGATCGAGATCGTCATTCGCTAGAATCCGAGGGATAGCAGCGGTCTGTGGAATCGGCATGTCCTCTCGTATAGCCGGCAGTTCAGGAATCCAAGAGATTGATGTCTCTGGTCCTGGACGGCACAAAGAGGAGCCTTAAGGGGCCTTGTGAGAAAGCTCGAAAGGGTGCGATGGATCTGCCCTCGAGACAGGAAGGGGGAAGGTGACAGAACCCAGTAACCCATTAGATAAGGGTAGGGGTTCTGTTCTCATGCCTCTGAAGAGAAGATTCGTATGAATCATTAGACATTTCGCATAAACGATAAGCATACACGGAGGAACGAAGAGCAGATACCTCAATCAGAGGGGAACAGACATTTCAATCAGAAGATCCCCAAATGGGTCACGTTGATATTTCATTGCATTGCTCGAAGCCTTACACTGATTGTAAAAGAGAAATGCAAAATAGAGAGAGAGACGGAGCTCGAGACCTAAAACTCGCTAGCTACGTTTGATAAATCGAGAAGAAAACTCGCTAGATTACATCAATAGAAAGAAAAGACAGCATGGGGAGGGCGGAGCATTGACTCCTCTCCCTCCCCGGAGCAGCCCACCTGAAGCTTGTCTGCTTCTTCCTCTCTTCTGCTTCTTCTCTTCTCTCGGCCGAGGGGGGCTCTCTCTTGGCAGGACTCCCTCTCGATTCTTTTTTTTCTTTCTCTATCTTCTTTTTTTTCTCCGATCCCTCTCCCCCTCCTCTTTTTTATCTGTTTGAAGACAGGGGTTTTTATAACCGTTTCCCCCCTTCTGGCGGGCTTCATCACGGCGCGTCCTTTGGGCTTCCCGGCGCGCCTGCCTTCAGCTTTTCGGCACCACCTTTTGGGCTTCGGCAAGTGACTCTCGGCGCCAATATTGCAGGCCCAATTAAAGTATTTTAGCCACTTTCACAGGCCCATTTGGGTCTTTCAAGGGCATCCTCACCCAAAAGGGTCTTCCATTGGTGACACAGCTTGTGTCATTATTACGGTTTTCATCAGTCCGTAGACAGGAGTTTCATCAGTCCGTAGACAGGGGTTTCATCAGTATTGCCATCTGAACGGTGACAAAACCGGATATTATCTTATCGATATCGTCACTTGAATGGTGACGAGCTCGGACATCAGCTTTAGTCTGAAAAGACTTCAGCCGGGTGTATAATCTGTAGAGACGATTCTTCTTCTGTTCTGACTTTGCAAAAGCCTTTACAATCTTCATCTGCCAGTACTAGCTTCATCTTTATCTCATATTACATCTGTCGATAAGCCGACATCTGACTTACCCTGACATATCGTCCGTGGATTCTTGGACGAAGCAGTAGTACAGCTAGCATTAGATTGGGCTAGAAGGTCTCATCAGTCGAGTGACTGCTGCTTTACCAGTGCTGCCGTCTGAGTGACATCGACACCGGGCATCAGCTTGGCCGACAAGGGTTTTAGCCGGGTGAATGGTTGACGAGCTTCATCAATGGTCTTTCACTGTTGGTCCGACCTCTTTTCAATTATGCTTCCACTCTTGTTCATTTTCAAGGTGTCAACATGGCCTCGGATGTGTATTGATGCAGAATGGAAGAGTCATTGCATACTCTTCCCAGCAATTAAAGAAGCATGAAGAAAACTACCCTGTGCATGATTTGGAACTAGCCGCAGTGGTATTGGCTTTAAAGATCTAGAGGCACTATCTCTACGGAGAGCAATTCACCGTATACTCCGATCATAAAAGCCTTAAATATCTATTCTCTCAGAGGGAGCTGAACATGCGACAAAGGCATTGGCTCGAGTATCTCAAGGATTTCGACTTCACTATACAATATCATCCTGGTAAGGGTAATTCCGTAGCAGATGCCCTTAGTCGGAAGCCGAGAGCCCTAGTAACCAACTGTATGGTTCAAGAATGGAAGCTGCTGAAAAAATTCTCTGAACTCAATATAAGCATGGATGAGAATGACGGGTGTATTACTCTATCTCTCATAAGTGTACATCCGGATTTGCTAGCTGAAATCAAGAAGTTGCAAGAAGAAGATCCTACCCTAGTGGAAATAAAAGAAAAGCTGGACGAGAAATCTGATTTCAAGTTGGCACTCGATGGCAGATTATTATACCATGAACGGACATGTGTACCAGATAGTCCAGAGCTGAAGAAGAGGATTCTTGAAGAAGCTCACCGATCGAGGTATACGATCCACCCTGGAGCCACTAAGATGTACCAAGACATAAAAAGAACCTTTTGGTGGCCCAACATGAAAAGGGAGATAGCAGACTTCGTGTCTAGATGCTTGACATGCCAACAGGTGAAGGCGGAACATTAGAAGCCCGCTGGAAGATTGCATCCACTAGATATCCCCAAGTGGAAATGGGAAGACATCGGTATGGACTTTATCATGGGTTTGCCAAGGTCTAGGGGCGGATATGATGGAATTTGGGTAATCATCGATCGCCTTACTAAATCGGCTCATTTCTTGCCTATCAAGAGTCGATGGTCGGTTGATGTTCTTGCTGCCCTATATATCAAGGAGGTTACTAGATTGCATGGAATTCTTGTGTCTATAGTATCTGATCGAGACCCACGCTTTACTTCTTATTTTTGGAAGGGTCTACAACACTCTCTGGGGACGAAACTTAATTTCAACACTACTTTCCATCCCAGACAGATGGTCAGACTGAAAGGACAAATCAGGTTGTTGAAGATATGTTAAGAGCATGCATTATAGATTTCGGCGGAAGCTGGCATGACCACTTACCCCTAGTCGAATTTGCCTACAATAACAGTTATCAAGCTAGTATCCAGATGGCACCTTTCGAGGCACTTTATGGCAGGAGTTGTCGATCTCCAATATGCTGGGATGAAGTCGGTGAAAGACAACTTCTAGGCCCAGATATGGTTAGAGATTCAACTGAAAAGATACATCTTATCAGAGAGAGACTCAAGGTAGCTCAGTGCAGGCAAAAATTTTATACTGATAACAGAAGGAGAGATTTGGAATTTCAAGTGGGTGACCATGTATTTCTCAAGGTATCTCCCGGATGAGGTATTAGAAGATTCGGTGTTAAGGGCAAGTTTATACCAAGGTTTATCGGTCTATTTGAAGTATTGGAAAGAGTGGGCGAGGTGGCTTACCGCATTGCCTTACCTCCTCAACTCTCGGAAGTGCACAATGTATTCCATATTTCTATGCTGAAGAAGTATGTGCAGGATCCTCTCCACGTCATCGATCACACTGACTTGGTGATACAGAAGGACCTTACCTATGAGCAAAGGCCAGTAAAGATCCTCGACCAAGAAATCCGAGTTCTAAGGAACAAGACGATCCCTATGGTTAAAATTTAATGGAATCGATGCTTAAAACAAGAAGCTACATGGGAAACTGAGGAGTCTATGAGAAGGAGATTTCTAGAATTATTCTAGTCCGTAAGTAATTCTCACCGTCCTTGTCTCCATATATGCAATTGAATTTGGGAGACCAAATTCTTTTAAGTGGGGGAGGGTGTAGCACCCCGTACAAAAAAAATGATAAAAAAATTTATTAATAATATTTCCCAAATAAAAAAAATATATTAGATAAACTTTAGAGGAAGCTTAAGTAAGAAGTTGGAACACGGAGTTATCATATGTAAAGATTATTCACTTAACAAGTGATTTCCTAGTGTAGTTGGTTAAGTGATGTGTCTTTCAACCTAGTGACCAGGGTTCCAATCCCAACATCCACCATTTACCTTTTATGCCAAATAATTATATGTTATAGGCTAGCAAAACTTGCACCGAGGCAGAAACCTATATGCAACACAATGTACAGACTTGGTAAATTGATGCACGAACACAATAACAAGCAATGTATAGACTTTGCCTGAAGGATTGCACAAATGCAGATAGTAAGGTATGTACATTGGAAATGGATGCTCAGACATGCCATGAACGAATGTATGGACTTAATGTGCTTGTGACAACAATGTACATACTTTGAGTAATTATGTACCGACTTATCAACGGAGAATGTGCAGACTTTGTGTATGCATGCAACCAGCCAATGTATAGATTTTGAGTTGCAGCAAATGGACAATGTACAGACTCTGCGTGTGTGCTAGCAGACTTTGAGTTGCAGCAAATGGACAATGTACAGACTCTGCGTGTGTGCTAGCAGACGATGTACATACTTTGAGTTTGTAGCAAATGAGGAATGCACCGGCTATGCATGGCAAGCTATGCAACCAATGTATAGACTTGTGTGTTTGCTAAACCAGTGAACGTAGGTAAAGATAGGAATGTATAGACTTTGAATGCAAGGAGCACACGGGCTGTACAGACTTGGTCCGAGAGTGTATAGACTTTGAGCTGATGGATGTATAGACTTAGTGTGCATGCAATAGGATGATGTACAGACTTTGAGCTGATGGATGTATAGACTTAGTGTGCATGCAACATGACGATGTACAGACTTGCGAGAAGAGTGTACAGACTTTGAATGCATGCAATGGCAAGGAGTGTATAGACTTTGAATGCGTGCATGCTACAAGGCGATGTACAGACTTTCTATAATGATGCACAAATGCATATATGAAAGTATGCACATTGAAGAGGGATGCTCAGGCATGCGATGTACAGACTTTGAAGTGAAAGATGTATAGACTTAGTGTGTGTGCGCGACAAATCAATGCATTGACTATGTATATGCATGAAGAGCACTGGCTGTACTGGAAGTGTTGTTCAAGCTCTTGATCGTGATCGTTTGCACTGGAAGTATATTGACCTATACCTACGCTTGAACAGGTTTTGCACCAACCTTAGGTACATGAATAGTGTCAGTTTTATTTAAAGAAAATTTTGAGAAATAGATTTTATGAAAAATAAGAGAAAAATATAAGGATCCTAGCCATGAAATTTCATAAACTGATTCCATCAATTTTTAAAGATAAAAATCTTTAAAGTTAGATACGGAGTTTCTGGTTGAATTTTATTCTGGCATATTTTAATAAAATAAATTTTTGATAAATATCAGAAAAATCTAGGGATCATAAAAATATGTAATTTACTATTTTTATTAACATAGTTAATTAGATATAAAATTTCTAAACGTTGTAATCATTGTTAACATATGATGGTGCGCCCCTATAATTTAGCTTACACGACCCCCTCCACATTGTGACTTTTTCCAGACAAACCTTGGTTGGCATCCCATTATCCTCTGTCCTTTTCAGACATGAACAGCACGTTTGAGCTGGCATCGCACTGTGACGCGATTATCTAGGGTCTTGTTTCCCCTCCTATCTATCCAAAACACTATAATATTCCCTAGATTGAGGCTCCCTCCATTCTTCCGAAGACTTGCTACAGAGAGGGGGGAGCATTCTCTGAAGTTGCAGAGGTTGCAGAGGAGGGAAGAAAGCTGCCCTTTTCTTTTACCCGTACCTAGTTGTCTTCACAGAGGTAGGTGTTCTCAGGCTTTTAACCAAAGATTAGCTAGTCTAAGATAACTAATCTAGGAAAAAATATATATAGTATTAGCTCATCTCCATGCGATGTTCCATACGATAAACTGTGTTTACAATAATTTCTATCATGCTTTCACATAGATCAAGTAAATGTTAGCAAATCTGTTAGAATATATTAACTAGTAAGTTAGATCACCTAATCTAATCGCATGATGAGCTAAATCTTCACATTACTTGTGTTACATACATGTTTTACGCTAAATGATTACACCATATTCTAGATAGACCATGTTTAAGTAAGTGGGTTGGTAGGTATTCTCAAGCTTTAACCTAATTAGCAGCTAATCTAGCAGAGCTAATCTAGGGTAAAATAAGTATTAGTAGTATTAACCTCATCCCCACCCAATATATTGTGCTAATCTGTTAAATAAATTTGCTAGCCTAATCTAATTACATGTTTACATGATTAACTTTATCATGTTTTACCTAATCTATTAATTAATCTGTCAAATAATCTGTTAGCCTAATCTAACTACAAGCTAAACCTCCATGTCGACACCTACAAACACTTGTGTCAACACCTAGTGTCGACACTTGTGTCAACACCAGCAAGTGTCAACACTAGTGTGTAGAACGGGTGGAATAGATTGAAGAACACATGGAAAATTATAATGAGAATAAGATGAGTTAGGAAGAGAAATAACTTTAAAACCAGAAAAAAGTAGAAGAAGTGACAGAAGACAAAGTTGAAGATCTGAGAGTTAGAAAAAAAATTTATGAAGAGTGCAGAGATAGAAAATGAGAGGAAGATGGTGAAAAATATGAAACACTGACATCTATCGGCACGGATGAACAGAAAACTCATAAAAGACAGAACCGTGGGAAAATAAAAATAACTTAAAAACAGTGAAGAATCAGAGGAAGTGGTAGAAGAAGAAAATTTAGATCTATAAGAGAGGAACAACGTTTATGAAGAACTTAGAAAGAAAGGAGGATTGTAAGGGCTTCAAAATGGAGGAACAAAATAAGATATCAACTCGGATGAATAGTAATGTGCCAGGATAGAACTTAGAAAAACATGCAATAACTTAAAAACGAAGAGGAATTAGAGGAAATGATAAAAAGAGAAAATGTATAGAACTTAAATATGAATAACTTTGAAGAAGACAATAAATTTAAATGAAGATCATATAAGCATGTAAATGACTAAACAAGACTAAAATACTCAAAAACATAAAGTAACAGTGAATGAAATTGAAACCTCAAGGGGTCTCCTGATAACACCAAAAACTCACAAACTCTCTCACAAAAACTAATAACAGCAAAAGAACTAAAAATGTATTACAAAGCTATTTACAAAACTAAAAATGAAGATCATGGCAGCCCCTAGGACGCCTTCTAACAGAAGGTGGCAGCCCATGGCACCAACTTCAAGAAGATGGCAGCCCCCTGGGTGCCAATTTCAAGAAGATGGCAATAACCAGGGTGCCTATTAAACGGACCCCGAGTTTTATTTTTCCAAGACCATGAACCCCCGAATGATGCGCCTGGTTTCTGGACGCCATTCACCGATAAATGGCAGCCTGAGAGGCGCCATTTAACCCCTGACTGGGTTTCCTAAACCCTATATAGTTCACAGGAAGGGCACCCCATTGTGAGGATGTCATTCCTGAACATGTCAGGTAGCCTACAAGGCACCAATCTCACCTAGTTTTCTTCCATGTATCAAACGTTGCTGATTTTTACTCCTAGTTCGTCCCTACATAACGATACGCCTTGGACTCTGTTCTATAATCCGCCTTATATATATCCTACCTGGTCAACCCTTGAAATTCCGTATTGGCTATAAATGAGAGTGGATGCCAACAAACATGACCAATACTGTGCATATAGGGCCCGGTCTGGTCCTAGGAGGAGCACCCGAACGTAGTTGTGCCCATGGGAGTTTATTGACCACGGTGTTTGGTATTGCACCGGAGTACTTGCTTGCTAGACTTAAGGCATTCCACTCATTCTCGTGATATTACTTGATTGATTGACTTGAGACCCGCAGAAGGGTAAAAGTGTTTACTTGAGTGAATTGATAAATAGCCAATTCCAGTTATACATGCTTGAAATTACTTTGCTTACTATTGCTTGATTGACATGTTGTTATTCCAGTTATTACTCCTCAGTTATCACTTGCTTGATATCATTTGCTATCACTTGCTACTGCTGCTTGAAAATGCGAAATCTATATGCTCTCACTTTCTACTCTTGTCGATCTTACGATTCCTTGATATCTATCTGTCTGCATGCATAGATTACCCACATTAAATGAACTTGTAATTCACTTAAAGCATGTTAAATCTTGATATGTAATTCCTACTGAGCGATTCGCTCATCTAGTTGTTTTCTAACCTTTTCAGGTAGTTTGGATATCGGCCAGAACACGGAAGGGGATGAGTCTGAGTGATGAGTGTATGGATGGAGTCATCAATTGTCATGTTGTGTTATTGTAATTCCACTATTTTGTGTTAAATTGTAATCCCTACGTATGTCAGTTGTTGTCCAGTTATGTCATTTGTATTTCCTTTGATCAAAACTAATAAAGGAGTGAGGACTAGTAGTTGATTCTATGAATTTGACATTTTGGTTAGTTGTAATAATCGATAGCTCGAACTATTTATGTTATTTTCAAATCTAGGCTTAGTAATTTGCTTAGTCATTTGCGCACTCTTTAAATTGTCTAAGGAAGATCTCCACTAATTAGCTAGATCACTTTGGTTCTATATAAAGGACTGTCGCGTCACGGGTAAGCTTCCGTGCTCGGGACGTGACAACATCAGCACTTACTTAGAGCCCTATTACCCTTTCAGATTCAGCAGAAATTTCGGTTATGCCCAACAGATCCCTTCCTCTTCAGCATAGTTCCCATTGGAGAGTCGATCCAGAGGAGGATCAGCCGCTGTCGAAGAAGCCCGTACATGGTGGGATTATTTTCATCGTCGCGAGGCTACTTCTTTCCGAATGCCAGTTCCTGGGCATTTTCCCCGAGTGATGCCAGAATATATTAAATGGTGGAATGCTCGCATTGGCTTCTATCAGCTTTCTCGAAACGACTGTTGGGACATTGACGAGCGCCAGTTCTTGAGCTCCCAACCTTCCGCCATATTTGAAATTGACCCTTATCATCTGCGGAGGCTGAAGTCTCGTAAAGATGCTGAGGTACATGCCTATTTGATAGCATGGAAAGCTGTCAAACGGGATAAGTCCAAGCCATAGCCGGTACTTCTAGAGATTAACAAAAACAGCTTCACAGAGGCTCTCCTAGGCCTGTGTAAAGTTAGCAACGAGAGGGTTGCTCTCCAGCAGTTTCCGCTACCAGTGGAGGAGCCTGTCACAGCCCCGGCTTCATGGCATCCTTGCATCGATCGCCTATGCCCGTATAGGAGTTTCGTAAGGAAGGAGGATCGGGGACCCACCTTGTATGGCCAAACCTCTTGGCTCCTTGTCTTACTACACATTCACGGCCTTTCTATTGCTGACAAGGCCGAGGCTATATTGGAGAGGCCTCTCTTCATTGCATTCAAGTATGAAGACGGGTGGGGTATGGACCACCTCGGCTTGTACTATTATCTTTCTGCTCGTGGCCATGGGGACCTAGCACTTCTAGCCGAACATTGTGACAAAATTGGCGATATCTGCTGGCTGATTCGGAAGGGGGCCTCCAGGAATAAAGAGCCCTCCTTGTATTATTGGGCCCTCTCTCCATTGTATTCGGGCCCGCCAGGTACATGATGTGTCATTCTTGCTTGCTCCCTTAGTTATATATATATGCGTCTCATTCATATAGCCACCATGAGGATGCATCATTTGTCTGCAGATTTTCGGCCTCTAAGGTAACTTTAGAGTATCGGTTGAGGAGTTCTTCAAATTCTTCTTCTTTCTGCTGCCGCTGGTTCTTCCTTTAAAGGGGAGGAAAATCTTCTTCCTCTTCTTTGATTGCACGAAGAACGAGAGGGATGGGAAAGCTATTCCTTACTCTACTTCTCTATTTTCAAAGAAGCTGCTGTGTGCCGCTCTCACCTTTCTGTAGCTTCATAGAAGGGTTGCTGCTATTTGCATTATCGAGAGTTGCTGTCTACGAAGGAAGGGCTCTGCTACTTCCTATATCTTTATTTCTAAAGGATATCTCTGTGCAACATAGATTATTATTCTCTTTCGTTCTTCACCAAATCAACATCCAAGGTAGGTTTTCTCAATAACAGAAGCCCAAAGATAATAGTAGTTAAATTGCATGTTTAAGACTCATGTTTTGTTACCATCGATTGCTTAAGTTTAGTTTACTGCTTAATTATCTTAAATAATCTCAGTACGTTAAAAATTTTAAAACGAAGTAATCATACACCAAAATTTTTGGATAAATATACTTTAAAAATCTTCATGGTTATTCTGAAATTTCCATGTCTTATATGGTGTATTTACTATAAGTTTAAACAAGTTAAATCATTTAATATGTATATAATCATGTTACTCGGCGAATTCCAAAGATTACTGTAGCATGCTAGTTATAGGTTTTTCCTTTGACGACTTGATTCTCATCACCGGAGCGTCTTTTGGCTATGAAATTTTATGAGTGTATTGTTGGGGAGGAGACCGAGGTAGTGAAACTGGTTGCACCATTTTTCGTGTCCCCTATCTCAAGATCCCCCATCTCTTAACGGAAAATTATTTTGAACGTCTGGTTAGGTAGAGTTTTTCGAGCCCGTCATTTCGGTATATTATAAGCTCGATTCCGACATAGTTACATCGAGAAACGAGATGTTTGAAAATAGACAATTTTTGAAATGACGACCAACTAAAGGTCGTCAAATTCATTTTGGACGCCACTGTACAATGGCGTCAGATTAACTAATATATATATATATATGTAAATATATATATATATATATATATATATCATGTATGTATATCTGGGAAAATCCATATTTATTAAAATATGTAACAGACAATTATAAAAATTATATATTTAGAATCCTTGTATTTTTCTCCTAATTATCATATATTCTATTTCCTTAAATTATTTTAAATAAATCAATGTGTCTTTGAATGTATGTTTTTGAAATTATTCAATTAAATAGATATAAATGTGAATTCTTGTTAAATAAATTAAGTTAAAAATCATAAAATTAACGTCCCTCCAAGAGGACGCTAATTAATAAATGACGCCACCCCTGGGCGTCAAATAATATAAGTTTATTTAATTATAGTTAATTATAGAATTGGATGGACATGAATTCTATAATTAACGCATTCATGTTCTCACCGTTTTCTCCCGATTTTGACCCATACCGCGGGTCTTCTGGCACTCTCATCTCATGTCCATAGATGGAGTCCTTGTTTCATGATTGGTTCACGTATACACCTCAACTCTCGGTGACATACTAGCTCTCCGTTGGACATTCCGTTCCTTCGGACTAGCAAGTTAGTCATCGGGACCTCCGTAAGTCTCCTCGTAGCCTTAGATTCCCTCAAGGTCGACTGAGCTGGTTGTACCTTAAACACCTTGTACCCATTTTAATGCCACGTCACTCTAGAGAAACATGGTAACCCAGCCCTTTCATGGTGCTATTCTTGGCCCTGAGAGAATTCTCTTAGCCAGTGGAATGAGTGATCATTTCACTAGGCGATATATTGAATTGGGTATCTTATAGTTAGGTGCCAATTCTTCAGCTTGCTTCGTGTCCATTGAATTGGTGACTATCTTGTTAGTCATCTATTCAAGTTATTCATGGCAACCTATCTAGGTGCCAATTCCACCCAGTTTTTTTGACATGTCATAGTTACTATGCTTTCACGTGGATTTTATAGCACATCTATCCCTACTCAAGGGCTTTGTCCTTGAATTCCGTGAATTCTATGTTATCGTTCTATTTAAAGCTTGATCTTGAAACTCTTTATTGGCTATAAACTATCGTGTATGTCTAGATCTATCTTTAAATGATGTGCATATAGGGCTCGATCTGGTCTTGGGAGGAGCACCCGAAAGTACTAGTGCCCATGGGAGTTATATTGATCACGGTGTCTGGCATTACACCGAAGTACTTGTCTCTCTTGATCTTTGGCATTCCACACTCTCTCTCTTTCTCTCGTGACTTGCGTGCGTGACTCGACTTGCGTGACTTTACTAGCGTGGCCCGAAATGGGCAAAGTACTTGCGTGAAATAGCCAATATTCTATAAATCTCTCTTGGATATCTCTTGCTTGAAAGTTTTTGCACGACGTTGTTAATCTCTTGCTAGTTTTGTTTCACTTGCTCGGTTAATTCTACATGCATAGCCTTACTGCATTTACATGTGAAAGATGTAATTACTTAAACCAATTGCTTGTTCTTGAGATATAATTCCTACTTAGCTTTCGCTCACTCAGTTTATTCCAACATTTTTCCGGTAATCAGGTGGCTAGCGAGACCCTGACTCACATGGGAGGGACAAGTGTGCAAGCGAGCTTCGAAAACTAGTGAACATGTGTCTTTTATCTTTCTTGAGTCTAGCATGATGTCTCTTATTTAGTTATCTTATCTAAGTCTATTAGTGCGTCATCTCTTTTTCTTTCATAGTGACGTAGTTGAGTCTTCAAGTTCTTGTAAGAGATTTATATTTGAAATAAATTTTTTTATTATTGTTCCAAATTATTTGGTCTCATGCCATTGCTCTTGATCGTTCACGACTGTTTAACTGCCACGTTCCGAGCAAACGACACGTTTCGCTGCTATCGGTTCGGGGCGTGACAGAGGTGGTATCAGAGCCTCGGCTTTCATATCTTCCAGTTATTAGGTTCTAGTGATAGGTCAAGTATCCTTGTCAGTCATATCAGAGCTTCGACTTTCTAATTCCTAGGTCATTAAGTCCAAGAGATAGGTTGAGTATCCTTGTCGGTCATCCTATAGGAGTTTCGTGAGAGATTGGTAGAACTTGGGGTTAAAGTTATAAAAGAAAGATAAAATATTTGCATTAATTCTTGAGTCAATAAATTATCTCCTCACTCATCTTTGCAGGAACTTAGATAAAATGGAAGCGTCTAAGCCAAGCTTTGTTCCTGAGATGGTACTAGTAGATGTCCAAGCTTATGCGGACCTTGTTAGGAGAATCCAGGAGCTAGAGAAGGCAGTGGAAGTAAAAGAAAGAGTTGAAGGGAAAGATCAAGCCCATGAGTCAGGAAAGTTTATCACTACCAAGAAAAGGATAAACGAGGGTGATATTTCACAAAGGTGTAAGAAATGTCAGAAATGTAAGAAGTGTAATAAGAAGGGAACTTCGACAGATCACTCGCAAGGTAAGTGTAAATCTTGTGGAAGATATGGTCACCAATCGGAAAAGTGTTGGTGGAGTTCGGGAGCGTGTCTGCGTTGCGGGAGCTTACATCATAAGATAGCGGAATGCCCTATTTTGACCAAGAAGCCTCCAAGAGGAGTTCAAGATTTAACCAAACTTGCCAAAGGGAAAGTTACGGAAGGTACCCCTCACCCTTAAGCCTAAATTAATTCTTCCTAAAATTAGTTATGTTCCACTCAATGTATCTAGACTTTTTCTACGCATTATAGCTAGTTCTCCATCGTGAGTAAGGGATAATGTGAATTTGGGGATCAAATTCTTCTAAGTGAGGGAGGGTGTAACACCCGGTAATTTTGAAGGTAAAAAAGGAAATAAATATATAAATATATATTTAGATTTCGAAAAGAAAAATAACATATACATGATGATATCTACATATCTCTATAAATAGTTAATAAAGGTTCTTAGAATTTACAAAAGACTAGTTAATATTACCTTTTGGAATGGAAGTAAACATTTATCTAGGATCGAACCTGCCTCTGATACCTAGGACAAGGACAAATAAAAGTTAAAGAAATTATGAGGAATAAAATCTCTGTATACATACAAATTATTAATAGGTATATGAGGGTTAGTAAATCCACCCACACACATTGTAAAGGCCCTTAAGTCTCAACCCACTCATCCATATATCTGTGTATATATATATAATGCAGAATAAATAAATATAATACAACGTAAATAATGAAGGCCAGACTATACACAACCCTCTAACAGCCTAAGAAGTCTCACAAGAAGAACTCATGGACCCTACTATTATATTATAATAAATTTAATAATAACATGTTATTTTAAGTAGCCATTTAATGCACAATATAATTTTAATTGAATTGAGAATCATTAAATCTTGAAGAAAAGGTCAGTTTATATTTTTTACTAATTTAGCAAATTTAATATTCCACATTTATTACATTATAAAGGGAGGATATATATAAATGAATGTATAGACTTAGAAGGAATGTATAGACATGGGAGAATGTATAGACTTGAGAATGTATGAATGTCTCATGCAATGGGGAATGCACAGACGTTGGACGTATAGGCTTACGATGTGTAGACTTTGCATTGTATAGACTTTGCATTGTGTAGACTTGGAGGATGTATGGACTTGGAGAATGTATGGACTTGAAGAGTGTATGGACTTGGGGAGTGAGATGCTCTGGAATGTACAGACTTAGGAATGTGCAAACTTAGATACTTAGGCTTGTGAAATGTATAGACTTGGATTAGATGAATGTACAGACTCTATGCAATGTATAGACTTATGAAATGCAAAGACTTTGGAATGTGCAGACTTAGAATGTATGGACTTAGAATGTATGTACTTAGAGCTTGGACTTGCGAGTGTATAGACTCTATGGAATGTGTGGACTTGTGAGTATATAGACTTAGGGAATGTGTGGACTTTGACGGGTGTACAGACTTGGGATGAAGGAATGTACATACTTAGGATAAAGGAATGTGTGGACTTGTGAGTGTATAGACTTAGAGAATGAATGTATAGACTTGGAGATGAATGTATAGACTTGGAGAAGGAATGTATAGACATTGGAGAATGTATGGACTTATGGAATGTTAACTAAAAATGCTAAAACTCAATTGACGCCAATGTCAATGGACGTCGATTGCATAGAAAATGACCTTGAACAAGTCGTCATTTCAAATAAAATGAATAGTGCCAATTTTTCGACTAAAGAATTTTGGAAAACTAATTATATGGAAAAATAGAGAAAAATGGAAAACTCATACCCCTAAAATTTTCCATCTAGATCACATCTAGAAAAAAAGATAAAAATCTAGAAAGATCGTTACACCTTAAATTAACAAAATAGGAAAGGTGAATGACGCCTTTGTTCAAGTCGTCAATTAAGGAATTGACGACTGTGCGTACAAGCATCGTTTATGAAAATAACACCCCAACCTGAGGCGTCATTTCCAAAAGGGACAGTCGGTGTTATCTGAGTAAGTATGTTTAGGGAAAGGATTAATATGAGGAAATCTCCATTCCAATAAGGATTCTTCCGGGAGTAATATCACTCCCAATCGAACTCTAACCATGGGAGAACCTTCTCCCTATAAATAGGATTCCTCCGGAGACTTTCAGAGGCTACTACCTCTGAGAGTTCTTCGTCCACCTGCTTTTTCCCTCTACCCCTGTTTATTAAGATTGAGGACCTTACTGCTGTAGCTGTGGAGGAGTTCCACTTTTCCTACGCACTGGTTTTTTGATTTAATCATTGCCAAAGGAGCAAGTCTTCTTCAAACGATCGTGGGCTACTGTTGCCTGCTTCTTAGTCTTCCTGCCCAACGAAGCTGTTAATTGCTGCTGCTTCTTCCACATTACGAGAAGAACCTGAGGAGTTCTTCAAATTCTTCTTCTTTCTGCTGCCGCTGGTTCTTCCTGTAAAGGGGACGAAAATCTTCTTCCTCTTCTTTGATTGCACGAAGAACGAGAGGGAGGGGAAAGCAATTCCTTTCTCTGCTTCTCTATTTTCAAAGAAGCTGCTGTGTGCCGCTCTCACCTTTCTGCAGCTTCATAGAAGGGTTGCTGCTATTTGCATTATCGAGAGTTGCTGTCTACGAAGGAAGGGCTCTGCTACTTCCTATATCTTTATTTCTAAAGGATATCTCTGTGCAATAGAGATTATTATTCCCTTCCGTTCTTCACCAAATCAACATCCAAGGTAGGTTTTCTCAATAACTGAAGCCCAAAGATAATAGTAGTTAAATTGCATGTTTAAGACTCATGTTTTGTTACCATCGATTGCTTAAGTTTAGTTTACTGCTTAATTATCTTAAATAATCTCAGTACGTTAAAAATTTTAAAACGAAGTAATCACACACCAAAAATTTTGGATAAATATACTTTAAAAATCTTCATGGTTATTCTGAAATTTCCATGTCTTATATGGTGTATTTACTATAAGTTTAAACAAGTTAAATCATTTAATATATATATAATCATGTTACTCGGCGAATTCCAAAGATTACTGTAGCATGCTAGTTATAGGTTTTTCCTTTGACGACTTGATTCTCATCACCGGAGCGTCCTTTGGCCATGAAATTTTAATTTATGAGTGTATTGTTGGGGAGGAGACCGAGGTAGTGAAAGTGGTTGCACTATTTTTAGTGCCCCCTATCTCAAGATCCTCTATCTCTCAACGGAAAATTATTTTGAACGTCTGGTTAGGTAGAGTTTTTCGAGCCCGTCATTTCGGTATCTTATAAGCTCGATTCCGACATAGTTACATCGAGAAACGAGAGGTTTGAATATAGATAATTTTTGAAATGACGACCAACTAAAGGTCGTCAAATTCATTTTGGACGCCACTATACAATGGCGTCAGATTAACTAATATATATATATGTAAATATATATATATATACATATATCATGTATGTATATCTTGGAAAATCCATATTTATTAAAATATGTAACAGATAATTATAAAAATTATATATTAGAATCCTTGTATTTTTCTCCTAATTATCATATATTCTATTTCCTTAAATTATTTTAAATAAATTAATGTGTCTTTGAATGTATGTTTTTAAAATTATTCAATTAAATAGATATAAATGTGAATTCTTGTTAAATAAATTAAGTTAAAAATCATAAAATTAACGTCCCTCCAAGAGGACGCTAATTAATAAATGACGCCACCCCTGGGCGTCAAATAATATAAGTTTATTTAATTATAGTTAATTATAGAATTGGATGGACATGAATTCTATAATTAACGCATTCATGTTCTCACCATTTTCTCCCGATTTTGACCCATACCGCGGGTCTTCTGGCACTCTCATCTCATGTCCGTAGATGGAGTCCTTGTTTCATGATTGGTTCACGTATACACCTCAACTCTCGGCGACATACGAGCTCTCCGTTGGACATTCCGTTCCTTCAGACTAGCAAGTTAGTCATCGGGACCTCCGTAAGTCTCCTCGTAGCCTTGGATTCCTCAAGGCCGACTGAGCTGGTTGTACCTTAAACACCTTGTACCCATTTTAATGCCACGTCACTCTGGAGAAACGTGGTAACCCGGCCCTTTCATGGTGCTATTCTTGGCCCATGAGAGAATTCTCTTAGCCAGTGGAATGAGTGATCATTCCACTAGGCGATATATTGAATTGGGTATCTTATAGTTAGGTGCCAATTCTTCAACTTGCTTCGTGTCCACTGAATTGGTGACTATCTTGTTAGTTATCTAGTCAAGTTATTCATGGCAACCTATCTAGGTGCCAATTCCACCCAGTTTTTTTGACATGTCATAGTTACTATGCTTTCACGTGGATTTTATCGCAAGTCTGTCCCTACTCAAGGGCTTTGTCCTGGAATTCCGTGAATTCTACATTATCGTTCTATTTAAAGCTTGATCTTGAAACTCTTTATTGGCTATAAACTATCGTGGATGTCTAGATCTATCTTTAAATGATGTGCATATAGGGCCCGATCTGGTCCTGGGAGGAGCACCCGAAAGTACTAGTGCCCATGGGAGTTATATTGATCACGGTGTCTGGCATTACACCGAAGTACTTGTCTCTCTTGATCTTTGGCATTCCACACTCTCTCTCTTTCTCTCGTGACTTGCGTGCATGACTCGACTTGCGTGACTTTACTAGCGTGGCCCGAAATGGGCAAAGTACTTGCGTGAAATAGCCAATATTCTATAAATCTCTCTTGGATATCTCTTGCTTGAAAGTTTTTGCATGACGTTGTTAATCTCTTGCTAGTTTTGTTTCACTTGCTCCGTTAATTCTACATGCATAACCTTACTGCATTTACATGTGAAAGATGTAATTACTTAAACCAATTACTTGTTCTTGAGATATAATTCCTACTGAGCTTTCGCTCACTCAGTTTATTCCAACATTTTTCAGGTAATAGAGTGACTAGCGAGACCGTGACTCACATGGGAGGGACAAGTGTGCAAGCGAGCTTCGAAAACTAGTGAACCTGTGTCTTTTATCTTTCTTGAGTCTAGCATGATGTCTCTTATTTAGTTATCTTGTCTAAGTCTATTAGTGCGTCATCTCTTTTTCTTTCATAGTGACGTAGTTGAGTCTTCAAGTTCTTGTAAGAGATTTATATTTGAAATAAATTTTTTTATTGTTGTTCCAAATTATTTGGTCTCATGCCATTGCTCTTGATCGTTCACGACTGTTTAACTGTCACGTTCCGAGCAAACGACACGTTTCGCTGCTATCGGTTCGGGGCGTGACAAACAAGGACGAAAGGTCCGAGTTAAAGTTTCAATCACTGACGTCACTGATGCTGATGACAATCAGGGTAGGTGTATTCGTCGACATTGGGTTAAATGTCGAAGTAAGTAATGGTTTTAATCGTCGAAACAGGTGAAAGGCCTATTCCGATTGGACTTTGCCGTATAGGTGGTGTATTTTCGGTGGGTCATCTAGTAGTACCCTGCTTATGAAGATGTCTTGGGAGAAAACATCTTTATTATATATATATATATATATATATATATATTTATTTATTTAGAAAACCACATTACCGATACAAGTGCCCCTTTTTTTTTGGGTTTTCACCGGTATCGGCCCCCTCTTGCTTTTGCCCACGCACCCTTTCAGGTTTTCACGTGGCGGGATACCCGATTTTGCCTCCAGCACCCTTTCAGGTTTTCGCCACAACTGGGTTATTGCCCTTTTTGCCCTTGTCCTAATGAAGGAGCAAGTCTGGCGGGGCACCTCTATTTTAAGGCCCATTTTTTTTATTTTCTCTTTTTTTTTCTATTGATGACAATCAGGAACAATAGATGATCATTGGTTCGGACCCAGAGCCTTTGGTCAATAGAGGGTTTGTTCATCGGCAGAGACGGATGCCAATGCAAGAGAAGGGATTAGCGCCGAAGAAGGGCATATTCGTTGATAAGATCAAATGCCAATGCAAGGGGTGGGATTTCTACCGATTCGGGCGTAAGGCCCGCAATGGCAACATTGTGGACGTAGCTGGCCAGGGCACGAAGCCTTGTGCCGAAGAAGGACGTATTCGTTGACAAGGTCAAATGCCAACGCAAGGGGGAGAATTAGTGCCAATTCAGGCATAAGGCCCGTAATGGCAATGCTGTGTGTATATGGTTGGCTAGGGCACGAAGCCTTGCGCAAAAGAAAGATGTGCTCGTTGACAAGATCAAATGCCAACGCAAAGGATAGAATTTTTGCCGATTCGGGCGTAAGGCCCGCAATGGCAATGTTGTGGACATGTTGGCTAGGGCACAAAGCCTTGTGCCGAAGAATAGCTTATTCGTGTGCAAGGATGAATGCCAACGTAAAGGATAGAATTGGTGCCGATTCGGGCGTAAGGCTCGTAATGGCAATATGACATATGAGCTGGCTAGGGCACGAAGCCTTGCGCCGCTAGGCTGTGTATTCACAGACATGGGGTTAATGTCTATGCAAAGAAAGAGTTTTCTTTACCCTCATGGACGTAAGGTTCATCTAGGGCCTTTACGAAGATGGTATTCAAGGCAGGGTTCTTTTCATCCACATGGATGTAAGGTTCATTGGATGTCTTGAAAATGATGTTCACGGGCATGGGTTCAATGCCCCAGCGAAGAGAGAGTTTGCTTCTTCCGAACAGATGCAAGGTTTATTGGAGGTCACGCAAATAGCATTCACGGGCATGATTCTAATGCCCGAGCAAAGGAGAGGGAGTTTTCTTCTTCCGAACAGACGCAAGGTCCGTTAGAAGTTATGTAAGTAAGATTCACGGGTATGGGGTTATTACCCGAGCAAAGGAGAGGGTTTTTTTTTTTTTTACCCAGACGGATGTAAGGTCCGTTGGAAGCATTATGACCCAGTGGGATTATGGTTGGACCATAGGTGTTTTCCAATCTTCAGGCGTTGGCACAGTCGCCCGATATAGCTTCATATGCTTCCCGTTGAGAGAGGAGAACTGAACTACGCCCTTGTAATCTACAAGGATGTACGCGCCTCCTTCGTAGACCCGATTGACAATATACGGGCCCACCCAATTTTCAGTCAGCTTTCCCTTGGGGTTGGTTGCCATCACATCCCTTCTCTTGACCATGACGAGGTCGCCATTCTTGAATTCTCGCTCTTTGACTAGCTTGTCAAAAGCACGGGCCATGCGAGCTTGGTCTAGCTGAATATTCTGTTGTGCTCGGAGTCGTTTTCCTTCCAAATCAGCCAGCTCCTCCAATCTCCTTTCCACATTAGCGTGTTCGCTGCTGACCAAACCATGCTGAATGGTGACCCGCAGTGATGGGACTTCCACTTCAATTGGTACCACTACCTCTGACCCATACACGAGGAAGAAAGGTTAGCAGCCCGTTGGGGTTTTGTATACTGTACGATAAGCCCAGAGTGCTTCGTACATCCTTTCTTCCTAGTCTCTTTTACTAGAGTTAACAATTTTCGCCAGTAAGGTGCACATCGTCTTATTGAAAGCTTCTGCAAGCCCATTAGCCTGGCGGTTGTAGGGGGACGAAGTCCTCCAATCAATTTTGTATTTATCAGCCAATCAGTATATTTTCTAATTCCTGAAATGGCTGCCATTGTCAGAAATGATTCGACTGGGAACCCCAAACCAGAATATTATATTCTGGCGGAAGAACCTGGCGACCAGCTCTCCCGTCACTTCCCTTAATGCCACCGCCTCCGCCCATCTGGAGAAATAGTCTGTGGCTGCCAGGATGTATTTGCATCCAGAGGAGGAGGATGGCAGAGGACCTACCACATCTGTCCCCCATTGAGAAAACGACCAACTTGGTATGGTAGGATGTAGCTATAATATCCCGGACCCTTCTGATCCCTCTTCTTGGGTCTCAGATCTATTTTCTTGGAGATTTTGTTCTCATTTTGCCACAGGGTTATCTTTTGGACATCTTTCGGGTTTGGATCCATGCGTTTCGGATCAGTTTCGGAGGTACCGGAACGTGTTCCACGGTTTCCCGTATTTTTCCCGGATAGGACCTACGGAACCCCATAGCAGGTGAACCGGGTGGTTCACCTACTCAGGAATGGTACCACAGCAATCAACGTGTTCCCACGATCGCGGCGATATATTTTTTTATTTTTCAATATTTTCTAGAATTTCTGGATTTTCTATATAAACCCCTATTTTCTTTTTCTTTTTCCCTTTCTTCTTCTTTCTTCCCCTTCCTTCTTCCTCCCGTGAGCAACCACCCCCTTCCTCTCTCTCTTCATCCGGCGTGACCGCGGCGGCACCCCTCCCCGGCTGTAGACGGTAGTGAGGTGACGGCGTGGCGGCGACGGCGGCGGGAGGTGATCGTGGCGGCGTGTGGCTAGTGGGACTTCGTGAAGGAACGAGGGTTCTAAAAGCTTCTTCTTCGCGTTCGGTGGCGTTTCGACGGAGCTCGTGCTCCATTGAGGTAGGGAGACATGTTGGCCCGGTTATGAGGCAATTGAGAGGGGGGTGAATTGATTGCCTACCCTTTTTGTAAATATAAAAACAACCCACACAAGCCACATATATGAGGAAAAAATCTAAGACAGAGGCTTGATTAACACAACCGAAATTAAATCAAGCAAGCTCTCACAACTCTCCAGCGCACAGATGTACTTACTCGGACATCAATATTTTGACGGACAGTTGAGAACACTCACGTCTCACCGAATCACACTCGTATAGCGAACGGAGAAATAGATAACAACAACCACCAGACAAGCAAACCACGGCATAGTATTTTTAGGTGGTTCGGACGCACCAAGTGCCGTCCTACGTCCACCCCTCTCACCTCGAGAGGATTTCACTATAAACGCTACTCGATGGTAGCAACCACACACACACGGGCTCGACAGCCCACACACGCGGGTTCTCGTACGACGACGAGACAACCCACACACACTCGGAGCAAGCTCCGAAATCGTCTAGATATGTGAAATAGAATGAAAAAATTACAAGCCCAATTCTGAGAGAATCCTTCTAAGCACAAATCACTATGAAAAAGATAAATAAGACGATCTACCCCATAAAATTGCTAAGAGAATGATAAACGAGATGATCTACCCCACAAAACCTTAAACAAGCTAGGAGAATAGAGAAGGTAACACTTAGAACAAATGAACCGAAGGTTGGATGAAGCCGGTGTAGAGGATGTAGTCCCCAAGGCTCCGGATGAAGAGGATGCAGTCCGCGACCTCCAGATCTTGGCTCGGGCTCGATGGAAAACGACCTTGGCATAGCTCTCCTTCACCTCCACCAGATGGGAGCACCTTCTTCTCCTGCAAGGCAAAGAGTCCAATGTTAGAAGCTCAATGGAAATGTTCGATCGGAAGAGAGGGGCGGCTATTTAAACCAAGGGGTTTGAAGCCCCAAGGGACTTAAAAGCCCTTCCCAAACCCCCTTCATAACACATACAAGATGCAAAGGTCGCCCTAAGGCCATTATGGTCAAAAGCCATGCCATTTGGATCCACCTTATTAGGGTTCGAAACATATCCGGAAAGCCCGTTCGAAAGTTCAGAGAAAGTGTCGACCCATGGGGTCGACCCTTTTTCCTGAATGTTCAGCCAAAATATATATAAGAGCAAAATCGCGACACGAGTGTCGACCCATGGGGTCGACACTTCTTACGAAGTGTTCTGGCCTGTTAAAAGAACAAAACATTTGTGATGAAAAGTGTCGACACACGAGGTCGAAACTTTTTCATGAACATTCTATTTTCACATAATTGAACAAACTTTACCTGATAGTGTCGACCTTCAGGGTCGACACATTTTCACGAGAGTTCTGCCTTAGCAAAGTTACAGACTCCTGGTGAAAGTGTCGACCCCTGGGGTCGACACAATCTGCCAGCGTCCTATATCTCAACGAAGGCAGGGACTCCACAAATAAGTGTCGACCCCTGGGGTCGACACTTTTACTGACAGTAGCAAAACTTCAGTAAATGTAATTGAAACCTTCATGAATCAAATACATATATCAAGGTTGATCAAGGGAGTTCATACAACTCAGATAAAAATGATTAAGCATGAATTTTTACCCGGATCAGTCCATTCACACAAGATCCAAATAGTCAAGTATTCATACCTTGGCCTTGAGAGATTGAGTGACAAGCTTCACAATAGTCCTGCATTTAATTTCCCATTCAAATTAACAACTCAATTTAACAATTGAGATTCTTCCACATTTGAAACATCCATTCATTTTGCGATTCACCGAATGACCTATTCACTCATTAGTTATGTCCATCGTTCGAGCTCAATCAACAATAGCTCACGCCAACATTCAACATTCAATCAAGTTGATTCGGATCTGCCTTCTTCAAATTGAGCATTCTTACAAATCAAGCATTCAAGTTTGAAATTCATCAACCTCACCTTTCATCAAATATGTATATCAATGAAGATCAATCATGCAAGTTTTCATTCAAGGCAATCATTCATCAACCCTGTATACATGCAAATTCATTGAACCCGAAATCATGACATTTCATTCAGAATCTTCGTCAAAACAGTCCGGGGCACAACAATCTCCCCATTTTTGACGAAGATAAAACCATTTATAGATCTATGATATTTGCATGATGGATGACAAAACAACCAGATTAAGTCAAAAGCATAATCAATCAAAGACTAAGCAAGTCATAAATCTTCATTCAAGCAAGCAATGCAAAGTTATTTCTCCCCCTTTTTGTCAGAGTCAAATAAGGGATTATTAAAATGGTAAAGGATGAAGGTTAAGCCTCAATATGCACAATGGACTCAATGAGATGCATATGAAACGCAAGTTATGACCAGTCAAGCACATATGCACTCAGCATACCATAAAATAGCAAACATGTTCTTTATGAACGGGTTAGGAAATATGCTATAGACCAAGAATAGGAATTTCATGTGCAATAGTAAAAGGGTAGTGCTTACAATAAGTGGTACTGCCAGACTCATGAAATATGGCTGATTCAAGGTGTACATCCATACAATCACTCCCTCGATGAATATGTGAAATATGAGCAATGAAATCTAGATAGCATGGATTTTCAGATTATCTAAAGAACACAAATAGGAACTTTTCTTCCCTACACTTTCATACGACGTGCTCGACTTTTGGTAGCTTCGCACAACCCCAAGATTATTTTGATTTTTTAAAGTCAAGATGACTAACCTTTTGACACGAGTCATGCCCTTTGTTTCAGGGGCACTTCCCGGTTACTCGGCATCGTCACTTATGATAATGTGGATAGGACACTTTTCAATGTGAGTTTCCTCTTTATATCAGGGGGGATTCCCGATTTACTTCATGTCAAATCACACTTATTGACTATTTTTGACGGGGCTGATAGCTTTTTCCTCACAAGTCACGTGATTTCTATGTAGGGGTTCCAGAGTCCTAAAATGTGTTAAGTGGAATAAGTGAAATCCTTATTAGTTAGATTCATTAACTCACATGTGCAAATTGTGTGAGAGATTGCGTAGAATGTAAGAGATGAATTAACATATTCATGGTGATGTCTCCCCCTAAGTGTATGCACGGTTATAGCAAAAACCTCCCCCTTAATATGTGCCATGTTAAAACATGTCCTAGTCAAAGCATTTTATTTAGCAAGGGCGTAAGGTCTTAGAAGATTTCAACTGAAAGGTGTGTAGTATATATACACTCAAGCATTTCAAAATGATGTTTTCAAGTAATTTGATTACCGGTACGTGGCGGAGTACTTAGGTCCGAAGACCACACTCACACATAATAAAAGCTTCCTGGTGGACTTGATCCACCTTTCCACTAACACTATTTGATATACCGGTAAATCATGGCATTCATGCACACATTGATGAAGTATATGCAGTTATGTACATGCGGATGCAAAAGGATGAAAGCATGTATAATAACCAAAGTTGTTATTCACTGTGATATGGACAAAAGACCAAGTTTGAAGAGTGAAAACAATGAAAACTTTTATGTGCAATTCAAACGGCAGTATGAATAGTTTCTTTATGAAAAAGATGAAAAGAGTGTTTGTACAATTTAGCTCAAAATATCTAAGTGTCTAATCTGCACACTCCTAATTCTCTTCTTAGAAAGTAAAATTATTCAGAATTCAAAGGTTTTGCAAATATATCAGCAAGTTGGTGTTTTGTATCAACAAAAACAAGTTCAAAATCACCTTTATTGATATGATCTCTTATAAAGTGGTGTCTAACTTCTATGTGCTTAGTGCGGGAATGTTGGACAGGATTCTTGGACAAGTTTATCGCAAAAGTGTTATCACACAATATGGGAGTTTTCTTTAAAGAAAAACCAAAATCTAGCAACTGATGTTGGATCCAAAGCACCTGAGCCGCACAACTACCGGTAGCCACGTACTCGTCTTCGGCAGTTGATAAAGCCACACAATGCTGTTTCTTTGAGGCCCATGAAACCATGCAACCCCCAAGAAACTGACAGTGACCACTTGTGCTTTTTCGATCCATTTTGTAACCAGCATAATCAGAGTCAGTGAAAGCATGTAAATCAAATGAATTATTCCTTGGATACCACAAACCAAGGTCAAGAGTTCCATTCAAATATCTAAATATCCTTTTCACGGCCGCTAAATGAGAGTCCCTAGGACAAGATTGGTATCTTGCACAGAGACAAACACTGAAGTGTATATAAGGCCTACTAGCAGTCAAATAAAACAAGGATCCTATCATACCCCTAAAAAGTTTTTGATCAATTTTGTTACCTTTTTCTTCCTCCATTTTCTGTGAGGTGGACATCGGTGTTGCAAAGGGCTTGGCTGTCTCAAGTTGAAATTTCTTCACAATTTCTTATGCGTACTTCTTCTGGTTGATGAAAATGCCATCATCCATTTGCTTTATCTGTAATCCCAAGAAGAAGTTGAGCTCTCCCATTAAGCTCATCTCGAACTCCCCCTGCATAAGTTGGGCAAATTCATCATTCATTTTTGAATTGGAGGCTCCAAAAATAATATCGTCTACATAAACTTGAACAATTAGTGAATGATCATCACAAGTTTTTGTAAACAAAGTTTGGTGTATGTTACCTCATTTGAAGCCGTTTACAATAAGAAATGAACTTAATCTATCATACCATCCCCGGGGAGCCTGTTTCAAACCGTATAGTGCCTTGTCCAATTTAAATACGTGGTCGGGAAATCTTTCATCTTCAAAGCCCGGTGGTTGCTCCACGTAGACATCTTCCTTGATCACTCCATTGAAAAAGGCACTCTTCACGTCCATTTGAAACAGTTTCATGTTCCTGTGACAAGCATAGGCAAGTAAAATTCTAACTGCTTCCAATCTAGCCACAGGTGCAAATGATTCATCAAAATCAATACCAAATTCTTGAGAGTAGCCCTTGGCTACTAATCTTGCCTTATTCCTCACAACCACCCCATCTTCACTAAGTTTGTTTCGGAAAACCCACTTAGTTCCAATGATAGGATGGTCATCAGGCCGGGGCATGAGGAACCACACCCGATTCCTTTGGAATTGGTGTAGCTCTTCTTGCATGGCGAGAATCCAAGAATTGTCATTTAAAGCATCATCTAATGATTTAGGCTCAATGCTGAAAGTAAAGCTAGATTATCATGTATTTCTACTTCTCTCATTGAAGCCCGAGTTCGAATTCCTTCATCCACACCGCCGATCACGTTCTCCAATGGATGGTCCATGTGCGTGGTCCATTGGTGTCATGCCCCAATGCGGAATCTCGGGACGTACGGTTAGGGGCAAGCGAGCAATAATTCCGAACCATTGCAAACCATTGCACAAAAGGTTGGAAAAGATAATAATCAGAGTTTTATTGATAATAAAGTTGAGTACACTGGGTAGAACAACTACATCCAAATAATAAGCAAAATACTAGAACAATCTCTCACTAATACTAAGGGTACAAACTGACTCAATAAACTAAAACTATCTCTCGATATCACTCCAGTCCATTCCCGACAAGTTCATCACCTGGAAAGAGGGGAAAAGTAGGAGTGAGCTAAACGCGCTCAGTAGATAACCACAAACAGATTTACGTAATTAACCATTGATTTCTAATTTATATGAAATGCAGTAAATAAAGAATGACGATACGATAAAAGAAACAATGTAAAAGATATCTTGCAAAGTCAAGAAATATAACAATTTACCAAGTAATGAACAAGTAAAGTAACAGTAGAGAATTTGGCCAGCAAGTATGTTACACATGTAGCCAAGTAAATACGCACGAGTCAAGTAACAAGAGTTTGTCATAGACGTAACATGTCAAGTCAAGTATTCGAGTGTAATGCCTCACCCTGTCATAAACATCCCAATGGGCTCAATATCTTTTCGGGCGCTCTCCCCAAGACCAGACCGGGCCCTTATGATGCGTTGGCATTTCATTTCAATTGGATCACCGATCCCCCGTCTAGACATAGTCAATTATGGCCAATATAATCAGATGAATTTCTGTCGGGTACAAGATGTAAAGGACGACACTTGCCTCCTTTGATTCAAGAGTATAACCACGATGAAAAACTCAAAACAAGGTAGTCGTACGGCAAACACCGGGCCGTACTCACATGAGTAACGAGTCACGGGGCCAAGAATGAGCGGTTGACAGTAAGCCGTTCGAGAGAGAGAAGTAAGTTCCGAAGAGCGAATATACGAACCATTCGGGTCGTATTTTAAGAAATACGGTTCAAGAGAATCCCTATTAAGCATAACGATAATGTCTAATTATAAGATAATTTATGCAAAATAGTTACCGGGTTGCCAATAACAATTAAACCAACCAATTTCAGTTTAATGTCCATTGATCAATTCCGGGCTCAAATATGACCGAAGATTATCCAAGGGTAATCGATCAATTAATCAAGTTAAAACAATAGTCATGATGTAACCGTAATTTACCACGGTAAAAATGTTCTACGGTAAAAAAAAATGTAAAGTTTGCCGGATGGAGTGTCCGGCTAATTGGTCAAAGACTTGCCATAAGTCGGCCAGTAATTTTCTGGTTTACAGTAATTTACAGAAATTACCTATGGTAAAGTTTAGCTATTTACCATACTTATTCAATTTATCCAAAGTTACAAGTGAATTTCAATGATTTTCACTTTAAACATTTTATCAAAATAGATATTGCAAATAACAGAAATTTACTCATGTCATTATCTGTTATTTATGTGGATTGTCAATTTTTTACTAATTAACATTGTTAAATGGGTCAAAATAGCAAAAAAATCAGTTTTCTGGAAGTTAAACGGATGACAGTGGGCCGTTAAACCTACTAGCTGTAAAACGGTTATCATTGGGCCGTTTTATACAAGGCGGGCGGTTCTAATTGGGCCGTTTGTATAAGTCGGGCGGGCAGTTCTGAACCGTCTAAGAGATAAAGCGGTCCGGTTGGAACCGTTAATCCCTGTAACACGGGAATAGCGAAACAGAAGCATAAATCCGGCGTTTTATGCATTTGAGTACGTAAATAAATGGAAAAGCATGGTTTCTACAAGCTAACATGATGCCCTTTCATTCCATTTATCAAATTCAAGGTTTGTGCCATGGTTACCTACCTTAACCGATGAAATAAGGAAAGATGAATGGGGAAGAAGATGAACAGTAGACTTGCAGAGCTTCTTCACAGCAGCAAGAACCCTTTTGTGTTTAAGAAATGTTTAAGGGGGGCTTCCTCTACTTATAGGTTTGGAAGAGGAGTGTTTAATCTTCACACACGGTTTGGTCAGAGCCGCAAAATCCTTTGCATTGTTGACAACGTGTTTCTGCCAACCAAAACACGGTTTCACGTGTTTCTCAAGATAAGGTTAGCCTAATCTAAGCCTAATCGAAAAGATTAAGGAATGGTTAACTAAGACCTCAATTTAATGTTACTAAATGATTTTTAATGAATTGGACCCAGAAGACAAAATTACTAATCAAGACATGCTCTTTCATAATATGATTTTTATGAAATTTTATCACGAGGTTTATTGTTAATCTCCCAATCTTAAGATTAAAATAATAATTTAACCCAATGTTCAACGGTTTAGTCGATAGAGAGAGTTTCTGATTTTTACCGATGAAACTTCAGAAGACAAAGTTGCTAAGAAAAATACCCTCTATCAGATGTGATTTTTACAGATTTTTCTAAGGTAGTTGTATTTTCATATGAATAGTGTTTTTTGCGTTTTTAAGTCAGGCTTAAATCACTGATTAAGCCATGTAAATGATTTTATTAGGGTCAAGTACAGAAGACCAAAGTGTTTACCATGGTCTTTACTAATTAACTACCATTTTTCGGAATTTTTTTTTTATATGATAGTCAAAATTTTTACTATTTACTATTTACCACAGTCACTATTCAACATTTAATATTTGTACAGAAACTCGGGGTCTTACACCCTCCCCCACTTAAAGAATTTGGTCCTCCAAATTCACTGGACCAAAATATAGTAAGGAAAAAAATAGCTTACCTAGAATAGATCGGGATAACGCTTCCGTATGGCGTCCTCGGATTCCCATGTAGCTTCTCTATTCCACGCCGACTCCATTGGATTTTAACCATCGGTATGGAATGATTTCGAAGTTGTTGCTCTTTCCGATCCAGAACCTTCACTGGTCTTTCTTCATAAGATAGATCCTTCTTAAATTCAAAGTCCACATGTTGAATGATGTGACTAGGGTCGTACACGTATTTTCGAAGCATAGATACATGGAATACGTTATGTACACCAGATAATTGAGGAGGTAAGGTCAATCTATAGGCGACTTCACCCACTCGATCAAGGATCTCAAATGGACCAATATACCTTGGGCTTAACTTGCCATGAATACCGAATCGACGAATACCTCTTGAAGGAGAGACTTTTAAGAACACATGCTCGCCAATTTGAAATTCCAAATCTCTTCTTCTATTATCAGCATAGCTCTTTTGCCTCGATTGAGCCACAAGTAACCGGTCTCGGATAATACGAATATTTTGTGATGACTCCGAGATAAGATCCGGTCCAAGCCATTGCTTCTCGCCAACCTCATCCCAACATAATGGAGAACGACAGCTCCTTCCATACAAAGCCTCGAAAGGTGTCATCTGTATGCTGGATTGATAACTATTGTTGTAGGCGAATTCTATCAATGCTAAATGATCGCTCCAACTTCCACCGAAGTCGATCATACAAGCTCTCAACATATCTTCCACTATTTGATTAGTTCTCTCGGTCTGTCCATCTGTTTGCGGATGAAATGCAGTGCTAAAATTCAAACGGGTACCAAGAGATTCTTGCAATCCTTTCCAAAAATGAGAAGTAAATCTCGGATCTCTATCGGATATAATGTTGACTGGGATACCATGAAGCCTAACCACTTCCTTTAAATATAATGCTGCCAGCACATCGACTGTCCACTTGGACTTAATAGATAAGAAATGTGCAGATTTAGTCAGTCGATCCACAATTACCCATATAGCATCATAACCACCTCGAGTCTTAGGAAGACCCAGAATGAAATCCATACCAATACTCTCCCACTTCCATTGGGGTATATCAAGTGGTTTCAATTTACCTGCCGGTCTGAAATGCTCGGCCTTTACTTGTTGACAAACAAGACATGTACTTACGAAATTTGCAATTTCCCTTTTCATGTTCGGCCACCAAAATGACCTTTTCAAATCCTTGAACATCTTAGTGCCTCCCGGATGGATAGTATATTTGGATCTATGGGCTTCTTCAAGAATCCGATTCTTTATATTAGCCTCATTTGGTACACAAGTTCTACCTTGAAATAATAATCTTCCATCATCAGCTATCGAGAAATCAGGTCTGCTACTCAAGCTTTCCTCAATCTCGACTAGCTCGGGATCAATATCTTGCAATAACTTGATTTCTACCAACAATTCGGGCTTCAGTTGCAACTGGGAAATCAATATCCGGTCATTATCAATATTGATATCCAGACTAGCCATTTGCTCCAGTAATTCCCATTCTTGTAACATAAGACTAGATATCTTAGCCACAGGCTTCCGACTTAAAGCATCAGCAACCACATTGCCTTTGCCCGGGTGATACTCAATAGAAAAGTCAAAATCCTTTATATACTCCAACCATCTTCTTTGTCTCATGTTCAATTCCTTTTGAGAAAATAAGTATTTCAGACTTTTGTGATCCGAAAATACCGTAAATGATTCACCATATAAGTAGTGCCTCCAAATCTTCAAAGCAAATACCACGGCTGTCAATTCCAAATCATGAACTAGATAATTAACTTCATGCTTTCTTAACTGCCTAGAAGAATAGGCAATCACCTTGCCGTGCTGCATAAGCACACGGCCTAAGCCAATACCAGAAGCATCAGTGTAAACCACGAAACCACCCTCACCAGAAGGTAAGGTTAAAATAGGGGCAGTAGTCAGACAATCCTTTAGAGTCTGAAAACTCCGTTGGCATTCAATTGACCACTCAAACTTAATCTCTTTACGGGTTAACTTCGTCAGAGGTACCGCAATCTTAGAGAAATCTTGAATAAACCTTCGATAGTAACCAGCCAGGCCAAGAAAACTCCTCACTTCAGTAACACTGGTAGGTTGTTCCCAATTCTTTACTGCTTCCACCTTCGATGGATCTACAGAAATACCATCCTTGGTAATAATATGTCCTAGAAAAGACACCTCTTGTAACCAGAAATCACACTTGCTCAACTTAGCATATAATTGGTGATCTCTCAATAATTGCAAAGCCATCCTCAGATGCTCGGCATGTTCTCTTTCACTCTTGGAATATATCAAAATATCATCTATGAATACCACAACCCATTGATCAAGGTAGGGTCGGAACACACTGTTCATTAACTGCATGAAAGCTGCCGGTGTATTCGTTAACCCAAAAGGCATAACGACAAACTCATAATGGCCATACCGGCTACGGAAAGCTGATTTATAAATATCCTCTTCTTTAATCCGTAACTGGTGATATCCAGATCGAAGATCGATCTTAGAAAAATAAGACGCTCCAGTAATCTGGTCAAATAACTCATCAATCCTTGGCAAAGGATACTTGTTCTTGACAGTCAACTGGTTAAGTTGCCGATAATCGATGCATAATCTCATCGAACCATCTTTCTTCCGAACAAACGATACAGGAGCTCCCCAAGGGGAAACACTCGGGCGAATAAAACCGTTCTCGAGTAATTCCAACAATTGCTGCTTCAATTCCCGTAATTCCTCAGGAGACATGCGATAAGGGGCTTTAGAAACAGGAGACGATCCAGGAATAAGATCAATAGAGAATGTAACTTCACGCAGAGGCGGAAGTCCTGGTAACTCCTCTGGAAATACGTCCGGAAATTCTCGGACAATAGAAATGTCCTTAATCTCCATCTGCTGTTCAGGGGACGCAAGAACAAAAGCCAGAAAAGCTTCGCATCCACGCCTCAATAACTTATCAGAACGAAGAGTCGAGATAAGAGAGATAGAACTAGGGTGTTTCACTCCCTTGAAGGATAATCCGGGATGTCTAGAAAAAGACACGGAACAAGAACTACAATGAACATTGGCCTCATACCGAGCCAACCAATCAGCTCCTAGGATTACATCGTAATCCTTCATGTCCATACAAATCAAATCAGCTGGAAAATTCTGATCGTTTACCATAACCTTACTAGAAGGATAGTAATGCTGAATTGATGATTTAGAACCAATAGGGGTTGATATTTCTAACGGAGAACTCAACAAAGCAGGTGCCATAGCTAAAGATTTAGCAAATCTCTGTGAAATAAAAGAATGTGTTGCACCAGTATCAATTAGAACAAAAGCTGGCAAGTCGAATATAACAAGAGTACCTTCGACGAGTCCACCCTCCTCGGCGATATCTTTTTCCTTTGCATGGAGAGCCTGGAGCCTGCCTTGAGGCTTCTTGAAATTCAGAAGTTTTGCCGGGATAGCTTGTTCCGATAATAAAGGACAGTTGGGTATACGGTGTTCTTTGCTTCCACACAGCAGACGTGCACCTAGCTTGCGCCAACAATCTTCCATCTTGTGACCAGGACGATCACAATATCGGCATATGCCCTTGAATGGAATCATAGAATCAGGTTTCTTGTCTTCTTGTCGCGGCATTTTGCCTTTCCACGAACCAGAACCAGAACTTGAACCAGAACTAGTAAAGGGTCTTTTCTTGCTCGGGTCAGTGCCAAATCCAGGTTTAACATTCTTGAGTGCCTTCGGTTGCTTTTTCTTGTTACCTTGACCACGAATCCTTTCAGTCATTTCCAAAGTATCTTCTAATATTTGTGCCTTTCTTACCATCTCAGAATATGTAGAAATTTCCAGTGGTGCAAGTTGATTGATATAATGAAGTCGAAGACCATTGAGGAAACGCTTCGCCTTCATTCTCTCAGTCGAAATAAGATGTCTTGCATAACGAGAGAGTCGTGAAAACTGAGCCTCATATTCTGATACCGATAAACTTCGCTGTTTTAAAGCTGCGAATTCTGCTCCCTTCTTTTCTTGCACGCGGTCAGAAAAATATTTATCATTGAAATATTCCTCGAATTCCTCCTACGAGACTTGTTGATCTCCGAGAGTCGGCTTAACAAGCTCCCACCAAGCACGTGCATCACGTTCCAGTTGGAAAACGGATAAAAGAACACGTTCTTGGTCAGTGCATTGCATGACCTCAAAAATTCTTGCCATCTCGTCGAGCCAATTCTCGGCTTCATCGGGATCAGTTGAACCAGCGAATCAAGGCGGGTTCATTCCTCGAAAATTCTGATATAAATCACCAGTGCCATGAGCTGCGCCATGAGGTGCCACTCCAGCTCCAGCTCCTGCCTGAGCCAGTGCATTCAAGGCTTGCGTAAGTCCTTGAACTGTACGCTGTAAATTCCTCATCTCAGCACGATTGGCTGCCATTTCTAGTTAAGTGCCTATATAAAATAGTTACTCGGATTATTTATGAGAGAAGAACTTCTTAGATGAGAAGAGAAGAACTAGATAAGAAGAACATGATTATGGTTAAATAACTTAACCCAAATTTCTACCCAATTCTCACAAGGTTGTTTTCTTAAGCCTATAACCAATAAACCTATAATTTTAAAGTGAAATACCTAGGACAAATTGAACTTGGCTCTGATACCAACTAAACTGTCACGCCCCGATGCGGAATCTCGGGACGTACGGTTAGGGGCAAGCGAGCAATAATCCTGAACCATTGCAAACCATTGCACAAAAGGTTGGAAAAGATAATAATCAGAGTTTTATTGATAATAAAGTTGAGTACACTGGGTAGAACAACTACATCCAAATAATAAGCAAAATACTAGAACAATCTCTCACTAATACTAAGGGTACAAACTGACTCAATAAACTAAAACTATCTCTCGATATCACTCCAGTCCATTCCCGACAAGTTCATCACCTGGAAAGAGGGGAAAAGTAGGAGTGAGCTAAGCGCGCTCAGTAGATAACCACAAACAGATTTACGTAATTAACCATTGATTTCCAATTTATATGAAATGCAGTAAATAAAGAATGACGATACGATAAAAGAAACAATGTAAAAGATATCTTGCAAAGTCAAGAAATATAACAATTTACCAAGTAATGAACAAGTAAAGTAACAGTAGAGAATTTGGTCAGCAAGTATGTTACACATGTAGCCAAGTAAATACGCACGAGTCAAGTAACAAGAGTTTGTCATAGACGTAACATGTCAAGTCAAGTATTCGGGTGCAATGCCTCACCCTGTCATAAACATCCCAATGGGCTCAATATCTTTTCGGGCGCTCTCCCCAGGACCAGACCGGGCCCTTATGATGCGTTGGCATTTCATTTCAATTGGATCACCGATCCCCCGTCTAGACATAGTCAATTATGGCCAATATAATCAGATGAATTTCTGTCGGGTACAAGATGTAAAGGACGACACTTGCCTCCTTTGATTCAAGAGTATAACCACGATGAAAAACTCAAAACAAGGTAGTCGTACGGCAAACACCGGGCCGTACTCACATGAGTAACGAGTCACGGGGCCAAGAATGAACGGTTGACAGTAAGCCGTTCGAGAGAGAGAAGTAAGTTCCGAAGAACGAATATACGAACCATTCAGGTCGTATTTTAAGAAATACGGTTCAAGAGAATCCATATTAAGCATAACGATAATGTCTAATTATAAGATAATTTATGCAAAATAGTTACCGGGTTGCCAATAACAATTAAACCAACCAATTTCAGTTTAATGTCCATTGATCAATTCCGGGCTCAAATATGACCGAAGATTATCCAAGGGTAATCGATCAATTAATCAAGTTAAAACAATAGTCATGATGTAACCGTAATTTACCACGGTAAAAATGTTCTACGGTAAAAAAAAATGTAAAGTTTGCCGGATGGAGTGTCCGGCTAATTGGTCAAAGACTTGCCATAAGTCGGCCAGTAATTTTCTGGTTTACAGTAATTTACAGAAATTACCTATGGTAAAGTTTAGCTATTTACCATACTTATTCAATTTATCCAAAGTTACAAGTGAATTTCAATGATTTTCACTTTAAACAATTTATCAAAATAGATATTGCAAATAACAGAAATTTACTCATGTCATTATCTGTTATTTATGTGGATTGTCAATTTTTTACTAATTAACATTGTTAAATGGGTCAAAATAGCAAAAAAATCAGTTTTCTGGAAGTTAAACGGATGACAGTGGGCCGTTAAACCTACTGGCTGTAAAACGGTTATCATTGGGCCGTTTTATACAAGGCAGGCGGTTCTAATTGGGCCGTTTGTATAAGTCGGGCAGGCAGTTCTGAACCGTCTAAGAGATAAAGCGGTCCGGTTGGAACCGTTAATCCCTGTAACACGAGAATAGCGAAACAGAAGCATAAATCTGGCGTTTTATGCATTTGAGTACGTAAATAAATGGAAAAGCATGGTTTCTACAAGCTAACATGATGCCCTTTCATTCCATTTATCAAATTCAAGGTTTGTGCCATGGTTACCTACCTTAACCGATGAAATAAGGAAAGATGAATGGGGAAGAAGATGAACAGTAGACTTGCAGAGCTTCTTCACAGCAGCAAGAACCCTTTTGTGTTTAAGAAATGTTTAAGGGGGGCTTCCTCTACTTATAGGTTTGGAAGAGGAGTGTTTAATCTTCACACACGGTTTGGTTAGAGCCGCAAAATCCTTTGCATTGTTGACAACGTGTTTCTGCCAACCAAAACACGGTTTCACGTGTTTCTCAAGGTAAGGTTAGCCTAATCTAAGCCTAATCCAAAAGATTAAGGAATGGTTAACTAAGACCTCAATTTAATGTTACTAAATGATTTTTAATGAATTGGACCCAGAAGATAAAATTACTAATCAAGACATGCTCTTTCATAATATGATTTTTATGGAATTTTATCACGAGGTTTATTGTTAATCTCCCAATCTTAAGATTAAAATAATAATTTAACCCAATGTTCAACGGTTTAGTCGATAGAGAGTTTCTGATTTTTACTCATGAAACTTCAGGAGACAAAGTTGCTAAGAAAAATACCCTCTATCAGATGTGATTTTTACAGATTTTTCTAAGGTAGTTGTATTTTCGTATGAATAGTATTTTCCGCGTTTTTAAGTCAGGCTTAAATCACTGATTAAGCCATGTAAATGATTTTATTAGGGTCAAGTACAGAAGACCAAAGTGTTTACCATGGTCTTTACTAATTAACTACCATTTTTCGGATTTTTTTTTATATGGTAGTCAAAATTTTTACTATTTACTATTTACCACAGTCACTATTCAACATTTAATATTTGTACAGAAACTCGGGGTCTTACAATTGGTGTGGAAGGTTCGGATATTATTCTTGATCCGCTTCTTCTTCTTGTTGTTCTTTTTCTTCTTCTTGATTTGCTGCCTCACCTTGTTTGCTTGATTCTCCCTTTTCAACTTCGCCCTCACCTATAATAAGAAAATGATAATCATTCGATTTTCTCATTGTGAATTCATCAACAACTACATGTGGACTTTCCTCGATAACAAGTGTTCTAGTGTTATACACATGGTAAGCTCTAGATGTTAGAGCATACCCGAGGAAGATCCCTTTATCACTTTTTGCTTCAAATTTCTCTAGATTGTCTTTTCCATTGTTCAAGATATAACAAATTGAACCAAATGGCTTGAAATGAGATATGTTGGGTTTCTTATCTTTGTAAAGCTCGTACGGATTTTTCTTAAGGATTGGTCTTACCATTGCTCTATTTGTGATGTAGCAAGAGGTGTTCACCGCCTCTGCCCATAAATATCGTGGAAGACCATTCTCGGCAAGCATGGTACGCGCCATCTCCACGAGCGTCCTATTTTTCCTTTTGACCACGTCATTTTGTTGAGGGGTTCTTGGTGAGGAGAACTGATGCTCGTACCCCTGTTTCCTGCAAAAAGCATCAAACTCATGATTCTCAAACTCCTTTCCGTGGTCACTTTGAATTTTCTGAATTGAATATCCATTTTCATTCTGAACTTTTGTGCAAAAATCAATAAATTCATTGCAAGCATCACATTTCTTAGCAAGATAAAAAACCCATGCATATCGCGAGAAATCATCGACAATCACAAAGTCATAAAGCTTCCCTCCAAGACTGCGAGTCCTGGTGGGACCAAATAAGTCCAAATGCAACAATTGAAGGGGTTTTTCTGTAGACACAATGTTTTTGCATTTAAAGGATGCGGTGGTTTGTTTTCCTTTATTACATGCTTCATAGATCTTAGAAGTTTCAAAATTCAGTTTAAGAAGTCCTCTGACTAAATCATGACGGTTCAACTTCCTAATCACATTAAAACTGGCATGTCCAAGACGGCGATGCCACAACCAAACATCTTCACTTCTGTTAGCAACTAAACACAGTTTCTTTGGTGCAAGTTCATCAAAGTCAACTTGATAAGTGTTGTTACATCTTACACCTATGAATTTAATTTTCTATGAGTTAGCATCAATGATCGTGCAGTGTGAAGATTCAAAAATCACTTTGTGACCCTTGTCACAGAGTTGACTTACACTAAGCAAATTATGATGAAGACCTCTAACTAATGAAACATCTTCAATGCAATGGTTAGGGTCCTTACCAATTCTTCCAATTCCTATGATCTTACCCTTGTCCTGTGCTCCGAAGATTACCATTCCGCCATTCTTCTCAGCAAGGTCTGCAAAGAGGAGTTTGTTTCGATTCATGTGCCTGGAGCATCCGCTGTCCAGGTACCATTTATTATCTCCCGCCTTCATGCAGACCTGCACCAATGACCAACCATGCTCATTTTGATTTGGGTACCGAAGCAAGCTTGGGTCCCTTCACGTTAGCGTTCCCAAGTGACTCATAATATCTACTGAAAAATAATTCATCATCATATTGCATGAGTTGGCATATATACATGTCATGCCCTATTTTCCCACAGTAAAAACACGTGGGTCTTCTCCTACCAAAATCTTTCCTTTTATTTACATTTATAAAGGTTGAGGGGAATTTAGAATTAACAGTTTGTTTTCCAAAGTATGTGTGTAAATATTCTCCTTGATAAAATGAATTCTTCACAGCATAATGAGCATGATTTTTGTTGCTATGCACTACACTTTGATTCTTTACAACTTGTTTTCCTTTCTCTCTCACTTCCTTTCCATTCCCATTTTTCAATTTTTCAATTTCAATGATAGAATTCTCATTCTTCTCTTTCAAGTTTTCTTTCTCTTTTTCACATTCACTCAGTTGAACATGCAATTTTTCAAACTATTTGTTCAAGAGGTCATGCTTTTCTTGGATTTCATCTTTCAGCTTAAATGCATTTTTCTTCTCTATATCTAAGCATGCTATCTCCTCTTCAAACAAAGATAACTTGGTTTCTAAAACATCATTAACATTCTTCAGATTTTTAAGTTGCATTTCAAGTAAATTGCACTTTCCACAAGAATTAGATGAGTGAACAATTTCATGGATCTTTTTCTTTAAAGTCCTATTTTTATTTTTCATTCTTCTATATTTCTCATCTAACTCTTGTTGAGTTATGATTTTGATGATTGTTGTGATTATTATTCATGACCGTTATGGTTTTGATGATAACTAAACTTAATGAGTGATTACGTGATGATAACTAAACTTGCATGGTTCGGATGGTAAATGGCAACGATTACATGGTCTTGATCCTTGGTTTGTATGTAATCTTTGGTTGAATGTTTGATGTCAATGGGATGCATATATAGATCATTTGGATTCACAAAATGAAGGCTTCATGAGAATCTTGGCTGAAAGTGGTAGATGGCATCGAAGTGATTGAACTTGCATTGTCTTAACTTCATTTACTCTCTTATGTAGGTTTAAAATGGAATGCCAATCCCATATGCAAAGGTATCAAGATTCATGGTGAGAACTTGACACTTTGCATGTGTATATTTTTGGGAGAAAATGGTAAGTTTCCATTTGGAGTTTTTGATCTTGATAGGATATATGATTGATATGTGTTCTCACATTGCATATACACTTGGCAAATTAGACCCAATCCCATTGTTGAATGGCATCCTCATGATATATGAAATTTGGTTCAATGATGCTATCTTATTGCACAAATTGGATAGCCATATGATCTTGATGTTATGTTATGGTTGATTGAGTTTTTCAAGTGTTTTCATCCTCCTTGTTAATAATTTCATGTATGTACATCATGCATTCATCACTCGGGATCATTGGGCATGTGTTCTTACATGTTTACAAATGTTTTTATTTTTTCTGTAATTTTTCTGCAGGTTTAGGTCGACCTAAAGGACAGTTTAGGTCGACCTAAAATTACTGTAGCTAGCGGTCGACCGCCAGGAAGTTTAGGTCGACCAAAAATCCCAGAAACCAACGTCCAACAGTTTTCTCAGTAGCGGTCGACCGCCAGAAGCTGCAGGTCGACCGCCAGTCCCGAGCCAACAAAAGTTGACTTTGTTCTCCACTTCGAGAAGAGCCATTCTCCTTGTATTTCTTTAATCCTAATGACACTTAATCATCCACAAAATGTGGATCTGGTCTGGAGGATGTCCAAGGACCATTCAAAGGTTATAAAACCTCCACAAGAAGGGTTAGAAACCCTAATGCTTCAAGGGGATCAAGAGAGATCAAGGGAGGCTAGAAGAGGAGATTCACGGGTACTGTAGCACCTCCGTGAACAGTGCTTCGAGCTGAAGTTCTTCATCCTTCCTCAACACATTGAAGGTAAATCTGAAGCCAATATACCCCCATCCAAGTGAAGAAGCAAGCAACCAACAAAGAGAGATCAAGAGGGAGGCCATCAAGGCAAGAAGAAGGCTGCAAGAACTCTTGCAAACATACTCCATTTTGTAAGTTCTTCATCCATCTCCAAGGTGTTTCAAGCCAAAGCTGAAGCCAGCAACCTCCAAGGAAGTGAAAAAGCAAGCAAGCAAGGATTCAAAGGAAGATTACCCAAGGGGGAAAGAAGAAGAAGCAAGCAAGCACCGATTCGAGAAAAGGCTGCTAAAAGGTGAAAGAATATTATTTCTCAAGATCCATATGAAGTCTTTAAAGCTTTGCTCAAGTGAAGATTGAAGCCACGTTCAAAGATCAGCAGCATACGTTCAAAGGGAAGTCAAATCAGGAGTTTTCTAAACTGTGCATCACTGCCTTTGTGTTTTGGGTGTTGTTTTTGTGTTCCTCATAATTGCGAAAACTTGTGTGTGTGTGGATCGTTGTTGGATCCGTGGTCATGTGTGTGTGTGTTGTATTTTATTCGTGTGTCTGTAGGTCTTCTTAGATCTGCGTGTGTGTGTGGTTTTATCCAGATCTTAGTGTTTGTGTGTGTGGAGTGCAGCACTTGTCGCAGCGTGTGTGTGTCTTGTTGATCCGCTTGTTGGATCGTGTTAGAGACCTCGTCTCCGTGTGTATGTGTGTGTTGGGGTGCGTCCCAGTGTGTGTGGACAGGCGTCGTCCTGCGTGTGTGGTTGGAGCGTCGTCTTCGTTTGGGGATTTATCCCCGAGTGAAGCCTCACCGGGTTTGGTGAGGGGTGGACGTAGGATTGCCGTCGTTGCATCCGAACCACCTTAAAAACCGCTGTGCATTGTGTGTTATTTGTGTGGTTTGATTGTTTTTGTTATATGGTCGTGTGGGAATGGAGAGATTGAGAGAATTAGTTAAACAGTTTTCAAATTGCTAATTAATGTTTATCACATATTTTGTAAAAAGCCAAAAGTTTCTTTAAACTTTGTAAACACCCAATTCACCCCCCTCTTGGGTGTCGTTGATGGCGGGACTTCAATTGGTATCAGAGCTAAGGCTCTAATTTCATAGATCTAACGATCTAGAGTGATTCGGATCAATAACTACCATGATATACACTTTGAATTCTCCACCGGTATTTGATGGTTGCAATTTTGATTTGTGGTTAGGTAGAATGTTTAGTCTAGTCAATTCATATGACCCTAAGCTATGGAAGCTTATTTCACATGGTCCTCATGAATTGCCTAAAGATAAAAATATCTGGACTGAAAATCAAAAGTGCAAACATGATCAAAATTGCTTGGTTTTGAAATTGCTTATTGCTGCAGTTGATTCTAACTATTTCCCTTTTGTCTCCCATTGCAGGTCTGCGAAGGATATCTTAGATGGCTTAACCAAAGTCTAGAAAGAGTATGAAGACCAAGGCCTTGTGGCAGGTATGAGCGATCAAGGGAGTGATCAGTAAATTGAATCAAGCTCAAAGGTAAATTCTGATTCTGATAATGAAGATGAAGTTACTTATGAAGATTTGTTGATTGCATATGATGATCTTGCTGAAAAATACAAGAAGTTAAAATATGAAAACAAAAAATTGAAAAAGGATGTCGAACAAAACAAGTGTAATTCCTCCTGTAAAAAATACTTGCATCTAGAGGAAATGATTGAGGCTCATGTGTTTGACATTAAATTTCACAAAGATCAAATATGTTCTTTAAGAAATGAAAACAAGGAGATGACTACAAAATTGAAATCTATGGCCGATGATCAAACCTTGATAAATGAACTGATTCATGATGAAAAGCTTGTTAAAGAAAATGAGAAACTGAAGGAATTGAACAAGGTCATTTCTGAAAGATTGTTAACTCTTGAAAAATGAAAATCTGTGGTTGTTAGAGAATGTGAAAATGTGGATGAACTTAGGCAAGAAGTAGAATGCCTTAAGACTACCAATGCCATGTTGAATGTTAGTCTTTCCACTTGTGAAGAAGAACTTGCCAATTCTGAATTACAAATTTCATCTCTTCAATCTGAAATTCTTGACTTGAATGAGTCGCTGTCTAGATTTGTAAATGGTCAAGAAAACTTGAACAAATTACTTGGGATGAAAGTGAATTTTCAAAGGGAAGGGCTGGGCTATAATCCTGTGAACAAAAAGAAGTTTGAAAAAAAAGTTTATACATCCTTTATGCACAATTCAAATATAGTCAGCACATCAAATGAAAATCGGAAAAAGGATAATCATGTTCCACACACACATGCATCCACAAAGAAAATCAATTTGCATAAAAAGACCAAAAATGCTGCTAGCACACCCATACATGTTGAACATTCTTCTACCATACACAGACAACCAACTAGAAAGAAACTCACATGCTTTTATTGTGGAAAACATGGACATGCTATGCATAATTGCTTCATTATGAAGAATGATGACTTGAGAGCATGTAGGAACGAAGCTGTTTTGAAAAATGCAAAGGAAGTCTTCACCACAAAACCTTCCATGCATTGTAATCACTGTGGTAAAAGAGGTCACACCAAGTCATACTGCTGGTTATTCATGAAGAAAGAGAGTCTTCACTCAACAAGTCATGCTCACATACATAAACTAGTAGAGCCAATGAGAAAGAAAAACGTGATGCCACGTGCTTCCCCCATCACTTTGGCAAATCTGGGAATGTTAAGCATGATTATTTTCTCATGAAAAATTATGACTTGAATGTTGTTAAAAATTAGAAATTGCATGCCAAAGTTACTGCTAACCCACAAGGACCCAAAATGATTTGGGTACCTAAAAAGGCCAAATGAGTAATCTGTTTTGCAGGTGTGCCTTGGGAATGAAAAGCATGAAATCTATTTTCATCAAGAAGGTAAGGCACATGGGCTAGTGACATAAGTCAGCTTAAAAGAAAAACCAAAACGAAATTTGGAAACTCAGGTGATATCCCTCTATATTTCTTCAGTAATTGTGTCATTGGTTTGATTCATATTGTGCTGAATAGTCTTGTGATAATGCACATATCTGTACATGCACTCCATCCATAGTTGTTTGCATATCTATGTGTACATCACTTGTCATATAGCATCTTGTTGTAGGAGAGCTTGAAGATTCTTCAGATCATGATTTCACTACATGTATTGAGTCTGCATACACTTTCACGTACTGTCATGTATAAGTTGAATATTGTGAATTCATGTGATAATGCATAGCAATCCTCCTACCTTCACCACCCTTGACTATATAGTATATCAAATGGTGACATGTGGAAGGGCAGGTTTCGTCTGTCTGAAAGCTATCACTACGTGTGAGGTGATCTTCGGATCTAAGTTCTCCGCCCGGTACTATGAGTCAATTAGTTACAGGCTGCATATGGCATTGGATGGTAACATCTTGCATTCATGCACACACTAAGGGGGAGCAACCGCATTCGTTATATGGGATTAATGTTTAGGTTCACACATGAGTCATGCATTGCATCTATAACTGTCTAGGGGATGTTGGTTGTTAAAATAATTTGTCATGCCATTGTCAATAAATTTGAATTAAAATTGACAACTCAAATTCCCTTGTCCCAGGATGCAGATTATACTCCAAAAAATTCAAATGATGATGGGCTAGTCATGACCAAGCTTGAATCAACTGAGGAATACCTTACAAGGATGAAAATGATAAAAATCTCCTCAATCCGCCACCAGGAGATAGAAAGTGATCTAGATAAGTACCCAAGGTATGGTATAAAAGGCCCGCAACAGGTAAAGTTGATCAACCATTGTTCATGAAAAAATCAGGTAAAGTCCTTTTAGTGGTTCATGCATATGTGTTTATTATCATATCTCGAACTACTAATAATGCTTTATATGATTATTTTACAGGGATTATACAAGAAGATTTTGAAATGAGCATTATGGATGAACTAATTTGTACCTTCTTTGAATTGCAGGTGGAAGATTTGGAAGATGACGGATGCTCAAGGCCCAAGTATTGGGAAATTAACTTTTGAGCTCTGTTTGAAAAACTCATAGTTGTTTTAACCATATTTCCATGAATGAAGATAAACAAAAATTGGTTTTGTTATTAGAATGCATATCCATTTTCATGCATAAACATTTGTGATGAATCTTGACATTTGCATGTGGAAGATTATGGAATGCACCTCTCAACAGGTCTGTTGAACTCAGGTAAAAATTCTGGAAACCTGACATGTTGTTGCCCTAGTATGATGTGATGATTTTGTCAAATTGCTTGAACCAAATTAAAAATCTTGAGAAATGTGTATGAGGTGATTGGCTATTGAATATCTCTCAATTTGAATTGCATGATGACATCTGAGCTCAATTGAGTATCTAGTATATCAAATACTGAGTAGTGAAAAGGTGGGTCACATCCACCTGGGAACTCTCACTATGCGTGAGTTGGTCTTTGGATCAACGTTCTCCGCCTCGTACTAGAACTCAAAGAAGTCAAATGGTTGATCTATAAATGAATCTTTGAACTGAGTTATTTCAATTGAAAATATGTTTTTGCTCATGATTCAAACATTTGGCTTGTGAATGATTTCTAATTTCAAAACTTGTAAAAGATTTCTGAAAATCTGATTTTGAACAATTCTGAAAATTGGGTTGCATTGTTTAATTTTGATCATGTATACAGTCTCATTCATAAAGATCATGTCAAAAAAAAATGTTTGGTTGATCCATTAATTGAATGTGAATAGTCTCATGTGGAAGTTGTCACATTGGATTGGAATCAAAGCTCTCATCGTGCTTTTACATCCTGCTTTCCATTTGTATATAGTTATAGGTTGCATGCATCATCATTCAATGCATAAGGTGCTTTTAGATCATACAAATGAATATCATAAGTCTGAATCACTTTACACACTACATCGCATTCTTATATGCTCATACGTTGTATTGCATTGAAACTCATGCATTAGTCGCACTTAGTTCATTCAGTTAGCATCCATTCAATTGGTATCATATTGTCCATTCAATTGGTATCAAATTGAGATCACATTGCTCGCATGCATGTCATAGTGCATTTGCATAAACTCCCAATGAGTGTTTGCTTATTATTATATGTTATTCACCCCCATCCTTGAAACTTCTATGACATTATGTCTTCTTGATAAATAATGATATATTTGAGTCATTTTTGGAGTGCTTCATATCGTACACTCTGGGGGAGTTTATATTTCATAAGTGCATCTATTTAGGGGGAGCTGCACTGTTATGTATTCATGATATTTTCGGTATACATGCTGAATCAAATTCGCACACTTCTTGCACAAAATGTGAAAATGAGTGTTAATGATAAGGATATATGAATTTCTTTTTAACACTCTTGAGATGTTAAACTTACTGCATGTATGTTGAAGAGACAGTTGAGGGAGCAATGCTCGATCTCACTGAGTAAACTGGACACATGTCACCTGAGACGTGATGTGGTTCATATCTGAAAAGTGTTGACTAGTATCTCTATTCAAAATGAGGTGAAATGGTTCAGTATTCTGAGTAACCGGGGATTCTGGCATGAGCTCCATGCGTCTACTCGCGTAAAAAGGAATCATTTGAACCCGATCACTCTTGAAAAATTCTGACTATCATGTGATATTAGTTGAGTTGAAAAATATTGGTGAAAACTCATTGTGGTAGAGCGTAGCCTCCAATACGCTGTTCTCAAAATTGAAGTGCAGTTTGTAAAATGTCTCCTTGTGTTGATTTAAAAATCTGAATATCCATATTACAACTATCATTTTTCATGTTACTCACTTACACTCTTGAAATTTGATTTAATATGTATTCAGAAAGTTGATTGACTGTATTAGCAATTGCATGAATCTCCTATATGCTTGCACAACCTCCCATGTGCTACACATGTGCATTTCAATTGCCATGACTCTCTTGCACCCTTCTTATACCTATCCTCTCTTAAACAAGTCTGGGGGAGCTATGTTGCATGTATATATATGTATTTGTTTGATTGTACATCTCATATGTCATCATTTGCATATATATAGCTTCATACACTATAACCGAAAATGTCAAAATCTGAAAATCCATCACATTCTAAAAATATTTTCTGAGTTCAAAAATTGGCCTAGTTATTTTTCATTCCATTGTATGCTTGCATTGAGTTTCATATGATTGCATTCATATTGTCATCATGTCTGTTCAGTTGCCTTGCAGGCATTCATAGTGTCACATGTGTTGCATTTCATGCATTTCAAACCAAAACATAAAAATCAGAAAATTTGAAAATCAAAGAAAATCCTTTTGATATGCATTCCTACTCTTGCTTGTTGTGAAAATTTGACATGGGATCTAGATTCTGAATGCTATCATGCTGAACACCCCATCCTGTGCACATATTCCCCCACTGGTTCATATCCTTGAGGCCAATCACCATCTTCAATTGGTATCTATACATGCTTGACTGTATTTGCTTTGGATGGCATCATATTGACTTGTGAGACTAATCACCAATTGATCCCATCTGATTGGAATCATGTTGATTTGTTTGTCCATGATTTGCCCTTGCTTCTTCTGATTTGATAAGATGGGCTATTGCTGTTTCAAAGGGAGATGCTGTTTCAAAGGGAGATCAGTTTGTTCTTCCAAATTTGACTTCTTCCATCTTGTGATATTGTTGATCATGTCACAGGGGCAGAAAGATCTGCATTATCCCACTTTTTGATTATGTCAAATGGGGAGAAAAATTGATGATTGTGTGTGATGATTGATGTGTAACAAGGGGATTGTGTGTGACAAGGGGAGAAGAACATTTTGTGCCATTCTGTTATATCATCCTAAGTTTATCATTAAATTTGTCATCATCACTAAGTTTGTCATCATCAAAAAGGGGGAGATTGTTGAGTTATGATTTTGATGATTGTTGTGATTATTATTCATGACCATTATGGTTTTGATGATAACTAAACTTAATGAGTGATTACGTGATGATAACTAAACTTGCATGGTTCGGATGACAAATGGCAACGATTACATGGTCTTAATCCTTGGTTTGTATATAATCTTTGGTTGAATGTTTGATGTCAATGGCATGCATATATAGATCATTTAGATTCACAAAATGAAGGCTTCATGAGAATCTTGGTTGAAAGTGATAGATGGCATCGAAGTGATTGAACTTGCATTGTCTTAACTTCATTTACTCTCTTATTTAGGTTTAAAATGGAATGCCAATCCCATATGCAAAGGTATCAAGATTCATGGTGAGAACTTGACACTTTGCATGTGTATATTTTTGGGAGAATATGGTAAATTTTCATTTGGAGTTTTTGATCTTGATAGGATATATGATTGATATGTGTTCTCACATTGCATATACACTTGGCAAATGAGACCCAATCCCATTGTTGAATGGCATCCTCATGATATATGAAATTTGGTTCAATGATGCTATCTTATTGCACAAATTGGATAGCCATATGATCTTGATGTTATGTTATGGTTGATTGAGTTTTCCAAGTGTTTTCATCCTCCTTGTTAATAATTTCATGTATGTACTTCATGCATTCATCACTTGGGATCATTGGGCATGTGTTCTTACATGTTTACTAATGTTTTTATTTTTTCTGTATTTTTTCTGCAGGTTAGGTCGACCTAAAATTACTGTAGCTAGCGGTCGACCGCCAGGAAGTTTAGGTCGACCGAAAATCCCAGAAACCAACGGCCAATAGTTTTCTCAGTAGCGGTCGACCGCCAAAAGCTGCAGGTCGACCGCCAGCCCCGAGCCAACAAAAGTTGACTTTGTTCTCCACTTCGAGAAGAGCCATTCTCCTTGTATTTCTTTAATCCTAATGACACATAATCATCCACAAAATGTGGATCTGGTCTGGAGGATGTCCAAGGACTATTCAAAGGTTATAAAACCTCCACAAGAAGGGTTAGAAACCCTAATGCTTCAAGGGGATCAAGAGAGATCAAGGGAGGCTAGAAGAGGAGATTCACGGGTACTGTAGCACCTCCGTGAACAGTGCTTCGAGCTGAAGTTCTTCATCCTTCCTCAACACATTGAAGGTAAATCTAAAGCCAATATACCCCCATCCAAGTGAAGAAGCAAGCAACCAACAAAGAGAGATTAAGAGGGAGGCCATCAAGGCAAGAAGAAGGCTGCAGGAACTCTTGCAAACATACTCCATTTTGTAAGTTCTTCATCCATCTCCAAGGTGTTTCAAGCCAAAGCTGAAGCCAACAACCTCCAAGGAAGTGAAGAAGCAAGCAAGCAAGGATTCAAAGGAAGATTACCCAAGGGGGAAAGAAGAAGAAGCAAGCAAGCACCGATTCGAGAAAAGGCTGCTAAAAGGTGAAAGAATATTATTTCTCAAGATCCATATGAAGTCTTTAAAGCTCTGCTCAAGTGAAGATTGAAGCCACGTTCAAAGATCAGCAGCATACGTTCAAAGGGAAGTCAAATCAGAGTTTTCTAAACTGTGCCTCATTGCCTTTGTGTTTTGGGTGTTATTTTTGTGTTCCTCATAAACTGCGAAAACTTGTGTATGTGTGTGGATCGTTGTTGGATCCGTGGTCATGTGTGTGTGTGTTGTATTTTATTCGTGTGTCCGTAGGTCTTCTTAGATCTGCGTGTGTGTGTGGTTTTATCCAGATCTTAGTGTTTGTGTGTGTGGAGTGCAACACTTGTCGCAGCGTGTGTGTGTCTTGTTGATCCGCTTGTTGGATCGTGTTGGAGACCTCGTCTCCGTGTGTATGTGTGTGTGTTGGGGTGCATCCCCGTGTGTGTGGTCAGGCGTCGTCCTGTGTGTGTGGTTGGAGCGTCGTCTCCGTTTGCGGATTTATCCCCGAGTGAAGCCTCACCGGGTTTGGTGAGGGGTGGACGTAGGATTACCATCGTTGCATCCGAACCACCTTAAAAATCGCTGTGCATTGTGTGTTATTTGTGTGGTTTGATTGTTTTTGTTATATGGTCGTGTGGGAACAGAGAGATTGAGAGAATTAGTTAAATAGTTTTCAAATTGCTAATTAATGTTTATCACATATTTTGTAAAAAGCCAAAAGTTTCTTTAAAATTTGTAAACACCCAATTCACCCCCCTCTTGGGTGTCATTGATCGCGGGACTTCAACTCTTCATAAGCAAGTTCCCACTGTTCATTTGAAATGGCCTCAGTGTCAGAAGTTACCTGTTCACTATCGCTATTGGCCATCAAACACATCATCTTCACGAGTTCTTCAATGTCCTGCTCCTCATCATCGGTCGTGGGCTCATCTTCATCTTCATCGCTCCATGTTGCCTTCATGGCTTTTGGCTTCTTGCCCCTGACGACCTTTCCTTTCTTCTTTTGGAGCTCGGGGCATTCTCCTCGCATGTGCCCCGCTTTCTTGCATTCATAGCAAATGATTTCGGCGGCCTTGGATGGTTCATTTCTTTGTCTTCGCTACCTCTTCCCTTTCCTGAACTTCCCGCCAAATCTTCTTCTTTAGCGCAAGAATTATCTTACCTTTCTTGTTAGCATAGCAACCTCTTCATCGTCGGTGGTTCCCAACGATTCCTCTGGGCTCGAGAGACTCTCCGGGAGTGCTTCCAAGGCGATTGGCCTTTTCTTCTTTGGATCCTCTTCTGTCCTTTTGATCACATTGATCTCATAGGTCATTAATGACCCTATGAGTGCATCCACGATGAGTGTTGTCAAATCATTGGAGTCTTCTATCACTGTCACCTTGGTGTCCCAACTCGGTGATAGTGACCTCAACACCTTCCGCACCAATTCCTTATCGGTGAACTCTCTTCCGAGTGACTTCAGTCCGTTGGTGATCTCCATAAGTCGTGCGAACATCTAGGAGATATCTTATTCATCTTTCATTTTAAAGAGCTCGTAGTCACGGGTCAGCATATTCACCTTTGTCTCCTTGACTTCTGTGGTGCCTTCGTAGATAAGCTTGAGCTTATCCCACATTTCCTTGGCGCTACTGCACATGGAGACACGAGCATACTCATTAGGGTGAATAGCACACTGAAGTATATTCAAAGCATTAAAATTCACAGTGGCTTTCTTTATAGCATCATCATCCCACATATCCTCATCAGGGTTTACATCATACGGACCATTCCTAATAACAGTCCATATTTCATGACTTTGCGCTCTAAGAAATACGGTCATCCTATTCTTCCAGTATGGGTAATTACTCCCATCGAAGAAGGGTGGCCGTTGAATAGAATGCCCTTCGGGCATCATCCCCTTGTTGAGGTTGTTGGCCATCCCTAACAGATCACTCTAAAACCGCTAGGTTTTCTAAAAAGCAGAGCCGAGGCTCTGATACCAATTGTTGGCCCGGTTAGGAGGTAATTGAGAGGGAGGTGAATTGATTGCCTACCCTTTTTGCAAATATAAAAACAACCCACATAAGCCACATATATGAGGAAAAAATCTAAGACAGAGGCTTGATTAACACAACCAAAATTAAATCAAGCAAGCTCTCACAACTCTCCAGCGCACAGATATACTTACTCGGACAACAATATTTTGATGGACAGTTGAGAACACTCACGTCTCACCGACTCACACTCGTATAGCGAACGGAGAAATAGATAACAACAACCACCAGACAAGCAAACCACGGCACAATATTTTTAGGTGGTTCGGACGCACCAAGTGCCGTCCTACGTCCACCCCTCTCACCTCGAGAGGATTTCACTATAAACGCTGCTCGATGGCAGCAACCACACACACACGGGCTCGACGGCCCACACACGCGGGTTCTCGTACGACGACGAGACAACCCACACACACTCGGAGCAAGCTCCGAAATCGTCTAGATATGTGGAATAGAATGAAAAAATTACAAGCCCAGTTCTGAGAGAACCCTTCTAAGCACAAATCACTATGAAAAAGATAAACAAGACGATCTACTCCACAAAATTGCTAAGAGAATGATAAACAAGATGATCTACCCCATAAAACCTTAAACAAGCTAGGAGAATAGAGAAGGTAACACTTAGAACAAATGAATCGAAGGTTGGATGAAGCCGGTGTAGAGGATGTAGTCGCCCAAGGCTCCGGATGAAGAGGATGCAGTCCGCGACCTCCAGATCTTGGCTCGGGCTCGATGGAAAATGACCTTGGCACAGCTCTCCTTCACCTCGACCAGATGGGAGCACCTTCTTCTCCTGCAAGGCAAAGAGTCCAACGTTAGAAGCTCAATGGAAATGTTCGATCGGATGAGAGGGGTGGCTATTTAAACCAAGGGGTTTGAAGCCCCAAGGGACTTAAAAGCCCTTCCCAAACCCCCTTCATAACACATACAAGATGCAAAGCCATGCCATTTGGATCCACCTTATTAGGGTTTGAAATAGATCCGGAAAGCCCGTTCGAAAGTTCAGAGAAAGTGTCGACCCATGGGGTCGACCCTTTTTCCTGAATGTTCAGCCAGAATATATATAAGAGCAAAATCGTGACACGAGTGTCGACCCATGGGGTCGACACTTTTTACAAAGTGTTCTGGCCTGTTAAAAGAACAAAACATTCGTGATGAAAAGTGTCGACACACGAGGTCGACACTTTTTCACGAGAGTTCTGCCTTAGCAAAATTGTAGACTCCTGGTGAAAGTGTCGACCCCTGGGGTCGACACAATCTGCCAGCGTCCTATATCTCAACGAAGGCAGAGACTCCACAAATAAGTGTCGACCCCTGGGGTCGACACTTTTACTGACAGCAGCAAAACTTCAGTAAATGTAATTGAAACCTTCATGAATCAAATACATATATCAAGGTTGATCAATGGAGTTCATACAACTCAGATAAACATGATTAGGCATGAATTTTTACCCGGATCAGTCCATTCACACAAGATCCAAATAGTCAAGTATTCATAACTTGGCCTTGAGAGATTGAGTGACAAGCTTCACAATAGTCCTGCATTTAATTCCCATTCAAATTAACAACTCAATTTAACAATTGAGATTCTTCCACATTTGAAACATCCATTCATTTTGTGATTCACCGAATGACCTATTCACTTATTAGTTATGTCCATCGTTCGAGCTCAATCAACAATAGCTCACGCCAACATTCAACATTCAATCAAGTTGATTCGGATCAGCCTTCTTCAAATTGAGCATTCTTACAAATCAAGCATTCAAGTTTGAAATTCATTAACCTCACCTTTCATCAAATATGTATATCAATGAAGATCAATCATGCAAGTTTTCATTCAAGGCAATCATTCATCAACCCTGTATACATGCAAATTCATTGAACCCAAAATCATGATATCTCATTCAGAATCTTCGTCAAAATAGTCCGGGGCACAACAAGACAGATCCCCATGCTCATCCCGTCATCCCCCGTGATTTGTAGGCCGGGGAGAGGTCGAGAGGGGCGTTTTTGAGCCGGGTAGGGCAAAATCCATGTTTTGGGGGTTGTGTGTCCATCTACCGTTTCGTCGCATTTCGGACCGATTCGAGGCCGTAGATGCATGCTAGGGGCTATAGGGGAGCTTCCCCCTTGTTTTCCCCCTCATCCGTGGATGATCGAGGCATGGAACGAGTTTTTGGGTTTGTTCCCGCCGGCCCGTTCTCGGGACGATTTGGCAGTCCTTCCAGAGACCGCCAGAGCCTTTGGCAGCCCAGGGTAGGTGCGCCAGAGCCTGTGGCGGACAAAGGTTGGTGCGTCACAGGGCACTATTTTGTCGAGACGTCCCCATGTCTTCTTGCGGCTGCACGATAAACTGCCAGAAGATGTGGCGGCCAAGGGTCAGTCCGCCGAGGGTGAGTTGACCGTTGATTTTCGACCGTTGGTTTTCGACCGTTGGAAGTTTTTGGAGTGTGGCGGCCAAAGGTACGCCCGCCACGTCCTTGTGGCGGACCGAGGTAGGACCGCCATTTCCTTCATAACCCAGGGTGTGGCGGCCCATTGTTGGACCGCTACAGTCCCTGTGGCAGCCCAATTCTGGACCGCCAGACTCTGTGGCGGCCCAAAGGTGGACCGCTAGAGATCTATGTCCGACCGGAGTTATGTTTTGCCGATTCGAGTCCCGGGTGAGTGGATCTCGATCCACGTACTGACCCGTGGTCTGACTGATGTTGGGCATCATGTGGGGGCCACATGTAGGGCGCCGTGAGATCTCGGGAGTTGGTGTTCTCGGCTTGTGTCACCGTGAGTCGGTGTCGGTATGAGGAGCGGCCCTTGTACTTTATCCGGTTTAGACGTCGTTTTCCATTGACTAGAGAGTCTACTCCTTCAATGATCCTCCACTAGCCATAGCCTTCCGACACGCGAGTGGTCCCACCAGGGAGTGGTGGCGAGGCTACCCCGAGAGATGGTTTTTAGACTGATTTCTGTTGGGCCCCAGGTCTTGCAGCCAGAGTCCGACTGGGGGAAAACCAGTTAGAGGGTTAGACCAGGGACGTGCGGTCTGTGTGTGCACACGTGGTTGGGGGCGGTTGGACCCGCGCTGACGAGCGTGACCCCAACTAGTCACGTGTTCTATGGTTACTAGTACGGTGTCCCCGTTCCACTGGGGGTTGAGGGGGACACCCGAGGTGCGGTTTAAGTCATCTGTCGACGCATCCGGCCTTACTTCTAGTGGGTTGGTACTCCTGTCTTTGTATGGTAGTGACTCTTGGGTTTTCTTTGGCTTTTGACGAGTGATCTCGATTTTCGTACTGTGTTCGGTACTAGTCGTCGTATTAGCTTGTAGTTACTTTCTGCACAGTTTCTCAGTTTACGAGGTGGGGACTGGATGATCCCAACTGAGCCTTGTGTTTTGAGGCTCATTCCCTGTGTGTTTTCACCATGTTTCAGGTGAGACGAGGCTTCAGGGGAGCGCTTCAGAGGCTCCACGTGGTTCAGGTGCCCAAGGTTAGTAGCCAGTTTCCTAGTTCCGGGGTATGCCCCGCGTAGTTGTACCTTTCTCTTTGGACTGTACTAGTTGTCGACTACTGTCTTTTTGAGACTGCTATTATTTTTACGGATCATGTAATTTAATTAATGTTATTAATTGCTTCCTGCTGAATTCATTTAATCTGCGTAGCTCTGTAATTATTCTAGATTCTTGTGTATCTCTACACCATCTTTTCAACCCTTCCGAGTCTTCGGGCTCGTGGGTGGCGGTTCAAGATTCGGGCTATCGGGCCTTCCCGGTGTTCAGATTTCGGGTCGTTACAGGTGGTATCAGAGCACGGTTGTTGATATATATGAGAATCGTAAATAGTTACAGTGATCCACTAGTCCATAATGATGATGTACAGTCGGCACTGGCTTAGGGCATCGCGTGTTTTATTGATTTCACAATTTCTCATGTCTTCTGTCTATTTGTAGTAGGCGAGTATGGCGCCGAGGCGGAGGACTCGCTCTCAGCAGGGATAGTCGGTAGAGGAGCAGGAGGAGCAGAGCAGAGTGCCACCAGTTACCAACCAGGCAGGGGATGCAGTGAAAGTTTCGGGGGCCGAGGATTTCTTTCGAAGTATGTTTCAGGCCATGGCTCAGCAGTTTGGCAGTGATGCTGGTGAGGGTTCGTCGGCTAGGGGTGGACCCAGTCATGCTATGAGGGACTTCTTGCAATTTCACCCACCCTATTACGAGGGCCAGCCAGATCCCGATGTGGCCAGGAGATCGCTTGATGAGATGGAGAGAGTGTTCAGTTCCATGCGTTGTGCTGTGGAGGACATGGTGATGTTGGCCTGTAATTAGTTGTAGGGTACGGCTCGAGATTGGTGATCTTCAGAGTGGAAGATGTCCTTTCGGTCTCGTCCCCTTGAGGAGATCATGTGGAAGGACTTTGTTACGGTCTTCGAGCATAGTTACTACCCATCCTATGTTGGTACGCAGAAGATGCGTCAATTTTTGGAGCTGGTTCAGGGCGACATGTCAGTGTTGCAGTACAGGGCTCGGTTTATGGAGTTAGGCCGTTATGCTCCCCATATCATGGAGCATGAGGGAGTGAAGACGGAGCAGTTCGTTCAGGATTTGAGGCAGGAGCTGAGGCACCTCTTGATGGCGAACACTGCTACTAATTTGGAGACAGCGTCTTGAGTGGCAGCATCTTTGGAGTTGGATATGCAGAAATCCGAGGACCGGGAGGCCAAGGGCAGTCCCAGTCAGGCCGTAGTCAACACACGGCTACCCAGCAGTAGAGTACTTTCTAACATACTGTGGGTAGTTCGGGAGTGTCGACACCGGCAGCGTCAGCAGCATGATCTGCGTCTTTTGGCTCCAAGTTCAAGAAGTTTCTCAAGAAGGGCTTTGGTAAGAAGTGCAAGGATCAGAGGCAGGGGTCTTCGGGCAGTGTGCAGCAGCCGGTCCCTTTTCAGCGTCAGGGATCAGTGGGTGGATCACGGGGATTGTGTCTCCGGTGTGGCGAGTTGCATCCAGGTAGGCAGTGCACGGCGTCGGTGATTTGTTTCAGGTGTGACCAGCCAGGGCATATGGCGCGCGACTATCCTCAGAGGCCGCAGTAGCAGTAGTTTCCTCCACAGCAGCAGTACCCTTAGCAGTAGAGGTAGCAGTAGCAGCAGCAGCATGGGCAGTGTCCGCCTCTACCTAGGTCAGCCAGTGTGGGAGGCAAGCAGAGATCCCAAGGCCAGATTACATACATGACCAGGGCAGAGGCAGTGGCGTCACAACTCGTGGAAGGTACCGTTCAGATTTTGGGTTGTGCGGCTCGAGTTTTGTTTGATTTTGACACGTCTCATTCGTTTATTTCAGAGGATTTTGCGCTAAGTATTGAGGAGCCGATGACCCAGTTGTCCTGTGATTTGGCAGTGGAGTTACCTTCTGGTGATTTTATGATCACTCCGTATTGTTTTGATGAGGTTCTTGTGTGGGTTTAAGGGCGGAGTTTGCCGGCCAGGCTTTATGCATTGTCACTTCAGGACTTTGATGTGATTTTGGGCATAGATTGGCTCGAGGCACATCATGCTTTTGTGGATTGTGGCTCGAAGAGGGTTTATTTCTGGCGACTTCGTGGACCCACCTTCTATTTCCAAGGTATTAGGTCTTCCTCTTCCCGCTTTCTTATTCCGGCTATTAGGGCTCGTCCTTTGCTTGATGCGGGTTGTCAAGGTTTTCTCGCTTCTGTGGTCACGGTGGACCAGTCGGAGCCGGATGTGGGGAACATTCCGGTGGTGTGCGAGTTTCCCGATATTTTTCCCGAGGACCTACATGGATTGTCTTCCCAGCGGGAGATTGATTTTGTGATCGAGATTGTGCCTGGTACGGGACCTTTGTCAAAGGCTCCTTACCGTATGGCTCCCGCTGAGTTGAGAGAGTTGAGGGCGCAGTTGCAGGAGTTACTAGCCAAGGGGTACATTCGTCCTCGCTTTTCCCCTTGGGGTGCGCCAGTGTTGTTCGTGAAGAAGAAGGACGGTAGTCTGAGGTTGTGCAGTGACTACCGGCAGCTGAATGAGGTGACCGATAAGAATAAGTATCCGCTACCGCGGATTGATGACTTGTTTGACCAGCTTCAGTTTGCTCGAGTGTTCTCACGGATTGATTTGTGGTCCGATTATTATCAGTTACGGATTCGAGAGTCTGACGTAGAGAAGACTGTGTTTAACTCGAGATATGGGCATTATGAGTTTTTGGTGATGCCGTTTGGGCTCACCAATGCCCCCGCAGCATTTATGGATTTGATGCAGAGGGTGTTCCATCCCTACTTGGACCAGTTCGTGGTCGTGTTTGTGGACGACATCCTTGTTTATTCATAGTCTGCAGATGAGCATGCATATCATTTGAGGGTTGTGTTACAGACTTTACGAGATCACCAGTTGTATGCTAAGCTCAGCAAGTGTGAGTTTTGGCTTCACGAGGTGCACTTTTTGGGGCACGTGATTTCTGGTGATGGTATTTTCGTGGATCCAGCCAAGGTCGAGGCAATGATGCAGTGGCCGAGGCCATGGTCCGTGATGAAGATTCAGAGTTTCTTGGGGCTTGCAGGCTATTGCCGGAGGTTCATTCAGGATTTTTCTCGTGTTGCAGCCCCGATGACCAGGCTTACGCGGAAGGATGTGTTGTTTGTCTGGACTGGTGAGTGTGAGCAAAGCTTTATAGAACTTAGGAGGTTGCTCACCTCGGCACCAGTGTTGGTGTTACCTTCTAGATCGAGAGGTTTTGTGGTGTGTACAGATGCTTCCGAGACTGGGTTGGGTGCTGTGCTGATGCAGCACGGTAGAGTGGTGGCTTATGCATCTCGACAGCTAAAGCCTTATGAGGAGAACTACCCTACCCATGATGTTGAGTTAGCGGTTGTGATCTTTGCATTGAAGATTTGGAGGCATTATCTGTATGGTGAGAAGTTCGAGGTGTTCACAGACCATCAAAGTTTAAGGTATGTGTTCACTCATAAGGACCTCAACCTCAGGTAGAGGCGATGGATGGAGTATTTGAAGGATTATAACTTCACCCTGTCTTATCAGCCGGGCAGGATGAATGTCATTACCGATGCCTTGAGTAGGAAGGTCGTTATCAGCACCATGATGATGAGGAAGTGGAGGCTCTTGGAACACGTGCCGGCTGTGACATTTAGGCTTAAGGTTCCGTAGGAGCCGGGGTCAGCTGTTCTTTCGAGCTTGACTGTCACGCTTGCGATTCGTCGTCAGGTGACAGATGCTCAGCGTGCAGACCCTGAGTCGTCCCGGATCTTGGCTTTGGCTGATGTGGACTACGGCGAGGATGGAGCTGTGAGATTCCGTTGTAGGTTGTACGTCCCAAACGAGGAGCAGGTGAGGCGTGCGGTGTTATGGGAGCCTCATGAGAGTTGGTACACTGTGCACCTGGGCACGACGAAGATGTATCAGAACTTGAGAGGCAGTTCTAGTGGCCAGGCATAAAGAGAGATATTACCGTGTATGTGGCCCGATGCCTGACCTGTCAGTAGGTGAAGGCAGAGCATCAACGACCAGGTGGTACTCTTTAACCTTTGGAGGTTCCCACGTAGAAAGGGGACCACGTGACCACGTATTTTGTGGTGGGTTTGCCGAGGACTCCGAGTGGGTAGGATAGTATTTGGTTGCTGGTGGATAGGCTAACGAAAGTTGCTCGTTTGTTACCGATCAAAGTCAATTGGAGCGTGTCCAAGTTGGCTCATCTTTATGTGGAGCGGATCGTACCTTTGCATGGGATTCCCATTTTCATTGTGTCCGATCGAGATCCGTGTTTCACTTCTGCATTCTGGAGGAGTTTCCAGTGAGCTCTTGGCACGGAATTAGCGTTTAGCTCAGCGTATCATCCTCAGTAAGATGGTCAGTCGGAGAGGACCATTCAGACGTTGGAGTATATGTTGAGATCCTGTTGCCTAGAATGGCAAGGGAGTTGGATTCACCATTTACCATTGGTGGAGTTTGCCTTCAACAACGGCTATCATTCGAGCATTGGGATGGCTCTTTATGAGGCGTTGTACGGGCGACCGTGTCGGACTCCACTCGATTGGTCAGAGGTTGGTGAGCGTGTTGTGACGGGGCCGGAGCTGGTGCAGCAGTGCATTGATGTGGTGCATCTTGTTTGTCAGAACATGTTGGCGGCGCAGAGTCGGCAGAAAAACTATGCCGATCGGAGAAGGCAGCCACTCTGTTTTACGATCGGTGACCATGTATTTTTGAGGGTTTCTCCCATGAAAGGAGTGATGCGATTTGGGCAGCATGGGAAGTTGAGTCCTCGCTATGTTGGTCCTTTCCTCATCGTGGAGCGCATCAGTGAGGTTGCTTATCGGTTGTAGCTACCTCCTGAGTTTGCAGCGGTGCATGACGTGTTCCATGTCTCGATGTTGAGGAAGTATCTACCTGATGTTTCTCATGTGTTGGAGGTTTCGGTTTGGCCCGAGGTGACTCCTGATCTGTCTCTATCGGAATTCCCTATCTGTATTGAGGATCGGCGTGAGCAACACCTGCGGAACAAGGTTATCCCTTTGGTTAAGGTGGTGTGGTAGTGGCACTCTGGTGGTGAGGCTTCTTGTGAGCATGAGGATGAGATGTGTCAGTAGTTCCCCTTTTTGTTCGAGTGAGTACCCCTTTTTCTTCCCCTGTGCTTTGGTTTAAATTTCGAGGATGAAATTTGTTTAGGGGGGGAGGGCTGTAATATCCCAGACCCTTCGTATCCCTCTTCTTGGGTCTCGGATCTATTTTCTCAGAGATTTTGTTCTCATTTTGCCTGGGGATATCTTTCGGACATCTTTCGGGTTCGGATCTGTGCGTTTCGGATCAGTTTCGGAGGTCCCAGAATGTGTTCCGCGGTTTCTCGTATTTTTCCCTGACAGGACCTACGGAACTCCGCAGTGGGTGAACCGGGTCGTTCACCTACTCAGGAATGGTACCACAGCGATCATCGCGTTCCAACGATCGTGGCGATATATTTTCCTATTTTTTGGTATTTTTCAGAATTTCTAAATTTTCTATATAAACCCCTATTTTCTATTTCTTTTTCCCTTTCTTCTTCTTTCTTCCTCTTCCTTCTTTCTCCCGTGAGCGACCACCCCCTTCATCTCTCTCTTTGTCCAGCGTGACCACGGCGGCGCCCCTCCCCGGCTGTAGACGGCAGTGAGGTGATGGCGTGACGGAGGCGGCGAGGCTATCGTGGCGGCGTCTGGCTCGTGGGACTTCGTGAAGGAACGAGGGTTCTAAAAGCTTCTTCTTCGCGTTCGATGGCATTTTGGAGGAGCTCGTGCTCCATTGAGGTAGGGAGACAGATCACCATTTTCATCCTGTCCTCCCCCGTGATTTGTAGGCCGGGGAGAGGTCGAGAGGGGCATTTTTGAGCCCGGTAGGGTAAAATCCATGTTTTGGGGTTGTGTGCCGGTCTACCGTTTCATCGCGTTTCGGACCGATTCGGGGCCGTAGATGCATGTTAGGGGCTATAGGGGAGCTTCCCCCTTGTTTTCCCCCTCATCCGTGGATGATCGGGGCGTGGAACGAGTTTTTGGGTTTGTTCCCGTCGGCCCGTTCTCAGGACGATTTGGCGGTCCTTCCAGAGACCGCCAGAGCCTTTGGCGGCCCAGGGTAGGTGCGTCAGAGCCTGTGGCGGCCCAAGGTGGGTGCGCCACAGGGCACTGTTTTGTCGGCAGGTCCCCATGTCTTCTGGCGGCTGCACGATAAACCACCAGAAGATGTGGCGGCCGAGGGTCAGACCGGTAGAGGGCGAGTTGACTGTTGATTTCCGACCGTTGGTTTTTGACCGTTGGGAGTTTTTGGAGTGTGGCGGCCGAAGGTATGCCCTCAACGTCCTTGTGGTGGACCGAGGTAGGACCGCCATTTCCTTCACAACCCAGGGCGTGGTGGCCCATTGTTGGACAGCTACAGTCCCTGTGGCGGCCCAATTCTGGACCGCCAGACTCTGTGGTGGCCCAAAGGTGGACCGCCAGAAATCTATGTCCAACCAGAGTTATGTTTTACCGATTCGAGTCCCGGGTGAGTGGATCTCGATCCGCATGTTGACCCGTGGTCTGATTGATGCTGGGCATCATGTGGGGGCCACATGTACGGCACTGTGAGATCCCGGGAGTTGGTGTTCTTGGCTCGTGTCACCGTGAGTCAGTGTCGGTACGAGGAGCGGCCCTTGTACTTTGTTCGGTTTAGACATCATTTTCCATTGACTAGAGAGTCTACTCCTTCAGTGACCCTCCACTAGTCGTAGCCTTCCGACACACGAGTGGTCCCACCAGGGAGTGGTGGCGAGGCTACCCCGAGAGACGGTTTTTAGACTGGTTTCCGTTGGGCCCCACGTCTTGCAGCCAGAGTCCGAATGAGGGGAAAACTAGTCAGAGGGCCAGACCAGAGACGCGCGGTCTATGTGTGCACACGTGGTTGGGGGCAGTTGGACCCGCGCTAACGAGCGCAACCCCAGCTAGTCACTTGTTATGTGGTTACTAGTACGGTGTCCCCGTTCCAACAAGGGTCGAGGGGGACACCCGAGGTGCGGTTTAAGTCGTCAGTGGATGCATCCGGCCTTGTTTCTAGTGGGTTGGTACTCCTGTCTTTGTCTGGTAGTGACTCTTGGGTTTTCTTTGGCTTTTGACGAGTTGTCTCAGTTTTTGTGCCGTGTGTTTGGTACTAGCCATCGTAGTAGCTTGTAGTTACTTTCCGTGCAGTTTCTCGGTTTGCGAGGTGGGGATCGGATGTTCCCTACTGAGCCTTATGTTTTAAGGCTCATTCCCTGCGTGTTTTCACCGTGTTTCAGGTGAGACGAGGCTTCAGGGGAGCGCTTCAGAAGCTCCACGTAGTTCAGGTACCCAGGGTTAGTTGCTAGTTTCCAGTTTCGGGGTATGTCCCACGTAGTTATACCTTTCTCTTTGGACTGTACTAGTTGTGGACTACTATCTTTTTTAGACTGCTGTTATTTTTGCGGACCATGTAATTTAATTAATGTTATTAATTGCTTATTGCTTAATTCATTTAATCTGCGTAGCTCTGTAATTATTTTAGATTCTTGTGTATCTCCACACCATCCTTTCAACCCTTCCGAGTCTTCGAGCTCGTGGGTGGCCATTCGAGATTCGGGCTATCGGGGCTTCCCGGTGTTCGGATTTTGGGTCGTTACAGTAGCGCTGCCGGAGGCCTCCTCGGGATGTTAGCATGCTCCTGGCATTTCTGACAAGTCTTGGCAAACCTGCAGCAGTCATCAAACATGGTGGGCTAGTAATAGCCCAGCTTCTTTATCTCGATTTTCATTTTCAGACCGGCTTGATGTGCCCCAGCTGATCCAGCATGCACCTCATGCATGACTTGCATGGCTTCGTCAATAGACATGCAACGTAGCAGGATTTTATTTCTGGCATTCGTCATTATTCAAAATAGAGTTCCATTTCTCATCTCATAAGAATCTTTGATTCTTATTAACTTCATTCTCTGTTCTTTTTCTTTTGGCAGTTGCTGGCGTTGAAACCACTGTAGCAGATGCTCCCGCCAGTCAGGTTGTCGAACTTCTTCTACAATCATTACTTTATTTTCTTCCCCCATAACTGGGACATCCATCACACTTGGCACCTATCGCCTATTGATGACGGTCACATTCAGGCTTTGATCTGGTGGGACTGCTAGGGAACTAGCTAGCTTTGCAAGGGCATCTACCTGAGCATTCTGCCCTCGGTTGATGTGCTTTATCTAGATGAAATAGAATTTCACCATCAGGCCTAGGGCCAGCTGGTGATAGGGCATGAGCTTTGGCTTCCGAACATCGAACTCTTCTTCGACTTGTTTAACAATTAGCATGGAATCCCCATAGACTTCTAGCATTTGAATCCCTATGGATAAGGCGATTTGCAGGCCGATAATTAAAGCATCATATTCTGCCTCATTGTTTGTGCAAGGCTTGTTGATTGAGCAGGAGGTGTGTACAACCTCCCCTTCTGGGGACTTCCGGACTACACCTGCACTGGCTCGAATTCTGCTAGGCCTGCTGACCGTAGTGTCAATTCTGGAAGCACCATCGAAATATAGCTGCCATAATGCAGACTACACCTAGTTTGCTTCTAGTGTTTCATCTTTGTGCAGTTCAGCCTACAATAGAGAATCTTCCGATATTGGATGCGCAGCAAAGAAATCTGCAATAGCTTGCCCTTTGACGGCTTTCCGCGGTACATAGGAGATATCAAACTCCATAAGTATGACCGCCCACTTCCCCAGACGGCCCTTCAGTGCTGGCTGAGATAGAATATACTTCAATGGATCTGCCTTGGAGACTAGCTTAATTTAATGCGACAACATATAGTGTCGGAGCTTCTTGGCCGCGAAGACCAGCGCCAAGCAATTCTTCTCAATGTAAGAATATTTTTCCTCGGTTCTCACTAATCTTCTGCTGACATAGTAGAGGGCCTATTCTTTCCCTTCATCATTATTTTGGGCCAACATCGCCCCTAGAGAATGATGTGTGGCTGCTATGTACAGGATCAACGGCCGCCCTTTTACTGGTGCGCCGAGCACAAGAGGGGTCTTAAGGTATTCTTTCAGCTTCTCAAATGCCGCCTGACATTCTTCATCCCAATAGAACGGGACATCCTTCATCATCAGCTTATGAAAAGGGTGACATCTCTCGGACAGATTTGATATGAATCGTTAAATATAGGCCAGCCTGATAGTTTGGTGCGATAGATAAACACAAATCCAGAGGGGGGTGAATGGATCTTCTAAAGAGTTTTGACCAATTTAAAATTCGTATGAAATGATAAGCACAAGATCAGTGGAAAATTGCTCAAACATAAAAGATGCAAACCCAATTAAACTCTAGGACATGAATAATCAATCAGATCACGGTCCTAGCATGCATCTAGCGGAAGCAAGCAATCAAACAAACCACTGCACAAGGGATTTTTTAGGTGGTTCGGTCCACAGACCTACGTCCACCCCTCACTCCCAATCGGAGTGAGGCTTCCACTTGCAATCAGCTAGAAAGCAGACTCAGTCTGCAAACAAGTTGCTGCCACACAGCTTGACCAGGGGAACAACCTCCCCTCTTCCTCCAGACCGGAGGGAACCCACTAGTGACACACAGTCACTAGCAACCGGAGACCCAAGTCTCCCTTCCTCTGAAATCCAGAGGGAACCACAAGTGACTCCCAGCCACTTGCGACCAGAGACTAGGTCTCTCTTCCTCTAGACCAGGAGGGAACACACAGGTAGCAACCACTACCTGCAACCGGAGTCAAGGACTCCCTTCCTCTGAAACCATAGGGAACTCACAAGCGACACTCAGTCACTTGCAGACCGGAGACACAGTCTCCCTTCTCCTGAGTCCACAGGAGGAACCCGATCTCCAACCAGAGAATCGGAAGAACAATGTTCAGTTTGAAAAGAAATCAATAAAAGAAAATACAGCAACTAAAAGCTGGAAATATAAAATCAAAATGTGGCTCTCGCAATAGCTGGCTGGCCTGGATTTGATCCACGGTCCAGCAGAAACTGATCTTCAGTTGAAGCTTCTTTTACTCTAGCTCTCTCTTCTTCTCACTCTTCTTTTTCTTCTCTTTTGCAGGCTCTCTCTGTCTCTTCTTTTCTCTTCTCTTTTTCTACTGCTGCAGCTCATTGCCTCACTGCTCCAACTCTTCTATTTCGATCAGAATCACACTCTGCATTGTCTGCTTCATCTTCCTCTCTATCTTCATCTTTTCTTTCTTCTGCTCTTTTCCTCTCCACTTCGATCACTCTTCCTTTTTCTGTTCTCGATCAGTCTCTTTTTCTCTTGATCTTTCTTCTCCAGATGGAGGAGGCTTCGTATTTATAGCAGTAGCAATTAGGGCGTTGTCCTCGGATCACGTGCCAGGTGCCTACCTCGGATCATGTGCCCAGACACCTGCAAGTTTAATGAAGAGTTCAGTCGATGTACAAGCCACAGGCTGTATAGACTTCATATAAAAGTAGCAGAGTTTAGACTTAAGGATGTAGTGTGTATGCAGTGTACAGACTCTGCATTGCAGTCTAGCAGCGATGTATAGACTTGCGGCGTGCAGGCTGGCGGACGCAGTGTACAGACTCTACGTGCAGGCTGGCAGCGATGAATAGACTTGCTGCGTGCAGGCTGCCACGATGTATAGACTTTGCAGCGCAGCTGTGGGACGTTGTATAGACTTGCTGTGGATGCTGTGTAGACTTAGCTGCAGGCTTTGGGACAAAAGTCTAGACTCTGCAGACATGCGATGCAACTGGATGTATAGACTTAGTTGTGCTGTGCAACCGATGTGCAGACATGGCGTGCAGGCAGCCAGACTATGTATAGACTTGGCGTGCAACGATGCAACACAATGTATAGACTTAAGCTTGAAGAACGTTCAGCCTTTGAGTGCAGAAGTGTGTACAGACTTGCTGAAGAGTGTTCAGCCTTTAAGTGCTGAAGTGTGTACAGACTTGCTGAAGAGTGTTTAGCCTTTGAGTGCTGAAGTGTGTACAGATGAGAAAGTATGTACAGCGAGAATGAATGTACAGACATTACATTCACGAGTGTACATACTTTAACTGCATGAGATGCAGGCAACCAGTGTGTAGACTTGAAGTGTGAATGTGCATGAGAAGCCAATGTACAGACTTGCTGACTTGAAAATGAGTGAATAGACTTGAACAGCTAGCCAACGAGTGTATAGACTTGATAAAGCTTCAAAGCACAAGACACTTGGCCAATGTACAGACTTGGAAAGCTTGAAGGCCAATGTACAGACTTGGAAAGCCTGAACCAATGTGCAGACTTGAAACAAGTGAACACGGCGATGTGTAGACTTGGTGTCTGAACGTAGGTAAAGATAAGCAATGTATAGACTTGAACCTGTGCATGCTAGAAGCAATGTTTAGACTTGCAAGAGTGAGACACTGAATGAGACGGTCGGAAGTACAGACTTGCAGTGTGCAATGCATGCGATGTATAGACTTTGCCTTAGAGACGAATGTATAGACTTTAGTGAATGCGTTCTAGGCAGACCCTGTACAGACTTGAGAGGCGATGCATTTTAGCCAAACCCTGTACATACTTGAGAGACGATGCATGCACGATGTATAGACTTGTTAATGCACTGATGCATGTTGTACAGACTTAACATGAGACGCTACATTCTAGCCAAAACGCTGTACAGACTTTGAACAAAGATGAACGTGAGTGAAACACGGTGTATAGACTTTGGAATTGCTTAGCACATGATGAACAAGGCTCTGTACAGACTTAAGGCTCTGTACAGACTTAGCCTGAGCATAGTTATAAAATGCATGAGTCTAGAAAGTGTATAGACTTGTAAGACGCTCATGCACTAACGATGTATAGACTTCACTGAAAAATGTTCAGATTAGCTGCAACAAAGTGTAGACAATACAATGTATGGACTTGAGTGTGTCCAGACAATGTATGGACTTTAGACATAATGCATGAGAGACATGCTGGCAAGTGTATAGACTTCATTCAACAAAGTTCAGGCAGACTGTCTACGGATGTACAGACTATGCTGAAAGGGTATAGTAGCATCACCCATTGTACAGACTAACATCAAACAATCCAGATAAAATGCAATGATGAAATGCATCAACAATTATGAAATGCACCAATGCACATAACACACAGCCTCAGCCTGTTCGTTGGTTATGTAATTCAGATAAGATGTTCAATGAAACATTCATATGCAACACAAACATATTTATATGCAGACTCAAACAGTATGCAGACTAAAACAAATGATGACTATGCAGATTCAAACAGATTTATATGCAGACTCAAACAATATGCAGACTTAAACAGATGATGACTTATAGTGTTTGCTATCATCAAAACCACAGGGACACAACACAGCCGGCCTTGGAGAGACCGCAGCTCGGAGACGTTCCTTGGCGGAGGCAACTCCTGAATGGCTTTAATCTTTGCGGGGTCTATTTCAATCCCCCGATGTCTCACAATAAAACCTAGAAACTTGCCAAAGGTGCATTTTAACAGGTTCATCATCAGCTCGTATTGCCTGAGCCGTTGGAATATTGTTCGGAGATCCTGCAGATGATCCTCTCTCCTTCTGGTCTTAACCACCAAGTCATCAATGTAGCACTCGACTGTGTGGTAGAGTAATTCATCAAAGATTCTGGTCATCGCCCGTTGGTTGGTGGCGCCAGCATTCTTCAGCCCGAAAGGCATCCTTTTGTAATGGTAGATACCCTTGGGGGTACGGAAGGCAGTATGAACGGGGTCGTCCTCCGCGATCCATATTTGATTGTAGCCGGATGAACCATTCATGAAGGAAAGGGCCTCATGGCCAGTTGTAGCATCTATCGTGACTTCTATTATCGGCACTGGGAAGTCATCTTTCGGACAAGCTTTGTTCAGATCACAGAAATCCACACATATCCGGATCTGACCATTCTTCTTTTTGACAGGCACTATATTGGCCAGCCATGTAGTGTATTGGTTCTCTTCGATGAAGCCCACCTCAATAAGCTTGTCAACGTCTTTGCATATTTGAGTGATGACCTCCGGTCTCATGCGACGTGGTGCTTGCTTCACTGGCTCCACGTCGGGGCTAATTGCCAGTTCATGCTGAGCAACTGTGGGGTTAAGCCCTGGCATTTCTTCGTAACTCCAGGCGAAACAGTCCCAGAATTATTACAGTAATTGCACATATAGCTCCCGCTCGGCTAAGGAGAGCTGGGCGCTAAGGAAGATAGGTTTGGGGTCCCCTTCACTCCCCAAGAAAACTTCTACCAGTTCATCGACTGTGGCATGCCCCCCGTCCTCAATTTCCGGAGGCGCGGGTTCAAGGTCAATGAAATCTGGAACATCATCGATGTCGTCGAGTTCAAGGACTTCGACTGTATTATCATTTTACCGTCTGACCTCCTCAGAGGTTCGTAGCTTAGGGGACAATTGGAGCATAGATTGACCCGATATCAGGTCCTCTCCAATTCCTTCTCCATGGGATTCATCATCTGCTTCGCTAGGAGTTGGCTCCTCCACTGCTAGATTAGGAAGGCGGTTCCCCAACTCCACCGGAAGTGGGGAGCGCCAGGTTTCCACTTCAGCTTGCGCCGCCACATCTTTGCAGGACGCATCTTATTTCTATCTAGTTACGTCCTCTTCGGAAAAAAATGTTTGACACGTTGCGGCAGCCACTGCATCGGCCATCTGGGAACGAGTCGTTATGGTGGTAGTGCAAGGACTGCAGTAGGAAATGCATAGCTCTTCTTTGGTATCTTCAGCTTCGCTGTCATTAGCTGTATCGAACTTAGCTTGGAGAGTCACCTCTTCATCACCGAGTTGCTCCCAACACTTGCATGGGGTAGCAACCTTCAGATTTTGGTCCTCTTGTTATAACACCTGGGTTTGTTCATCTTCGGGTGGACTTTCATTGTAAGTTGCTCTCAGAGGCACCTCTTCTACTGACGGGAGGATAGAGATGGTGTCCACCTCATATCATCCACTGTAATAGTATTCTTCTAGCAAGAATCCCAGCCCTGGATGCTGAGATACGCGCCTGAGCTCTTTATCAATGCTGGCGGGATACCAGAGCTTTTGGAAGGCCTCAGTCGTCTTTTGGGATCGGCCTGCAGGGATATGCTATTTTACGATACTTCTAGCCATTTTGTTCGAGGTAAAAGGCAACCTTAGAACATGTACTGCAGCGCTCTCCAAATCTTCAGGGAGACATCAATCAGCATCTTCTCGCGCCGCGTGCTCTTCTACAACAAAGTCAACAAGTGCCTAACCTTTGATGGCAGTGCGGGGGCAGTAAGAGATGTCAAATTCTCCTAGCATGACCACCCACTTCACTAGGCAACCGGAATCCTTGGGATTAGCAAGAATCCGCTTTAGCGGCTTATTAGTAAGAACTACGATGTTGTGCCTCCGAAAATATGGGTGAAGCCATTTGGCCAAGGTAGCTCGCGCTAGCACGAGTTTCTCGATTGTAGGGTACCTTTTCTTGGCATCCAGGAGTAACTTGGTGACGTAGTAGACCGATCTCTATATCCCCTGGTCCTCCCGAACTAGCCCCGAGCTAACTATGGAAGGCGTTGCCGAGAGGTGGAGATAGAGGGTCTCTCCTGGGATAGGCTTCGAAAGAATGGGTGGCGCTATCAGAAATTCTTTTAACTAAGTGAAGACATTTTCACACTCTTTGTCCCAAGAGAAGGTCAAGGCGACCATCTTGGGTCTTCTCAGCAGCTTAAAAAATGGCAGACACCACTCTACAGCCTAAGACATGAAGCGATTAAGTGCGACCACTCGTCCTATCAGGCGTTACACGTCTTTGATGCTCTACTATCGCTACGTATCCAAGATGGCTTGGATTTTTTTAGGGTTCACTTTGATGCCTCGATGGGAAACCAAGAAGCCCAAGAACTTTCCTAACCTAATGCCGAAGGTGCACTTGACGGGGTTGAGCTTCATACTATATCTCTATAGTGTCTCAAAGGTCTTCGCCAAATCAGCGAAGTGATCTGCAGCCTTTGGGGATTTTACTAGCATATGGTCGGTGTAGACTTCTACGTTCCTTCCAATCTGATCCTCAAACATTTGGTTCACCAGTCTTTGGTATGTCGCTCTGGCATTTTTGAGCCCAAAAGGCATCTAGGTGTAGCAATACATGCCGAAGTCTGAGGTAAAAGCTATTTTCTCTGCATCCTTAGGATGCATCCGGATCTGATGGTATTTGGAGTAGGTGTCGATGAAGCTAAGCAGCTCATTACCCGACGTCGACTCGACTAGTTGATTGATGCTCGGGAGTGGGTACCAATCCTTCAGAGTAACTTTATTTAGGTTGGTGAAGTCCACACACATCTACCATTTGCTAGAAGCTTTGGGCACCAGGACGACATTGGCCAGCTAGGTCGGGTAGAAGACCAGATGAAATAGCCCGGTCCCCCATCCTATAGTGATTTGTTCTTGGATAATCACTTGCTTGGCCGGAGCATGCCTCCTTTTTCGCTATTGGACTGGCTTGATGGAAGGATCTAAGTTGAGTCGGTGTGTCACTTTGTCCTAGGGAATCATGGGGAGATCATCATCTGACCATGCAAGGACATGGATATACTCTGAAAGAAAATTCTTTTATTGATTATGCACTTCTGGTGATAAATCAGCCCCTATCTTGACCTCTAGAGCAGGGTCATCTTGCAAGAATATGGGCAATAGCTCCCCTCCAGGTTTGCTTGTCACCGCTTTCTCCTCCAAGACCTCCTTCCCTCAGCTTTCAACTCCAGGCTTTGCAGCCTCAATAGAGATTACATAGCATTTTCTAGCCATGACCTGATTACCCCAGACCTCACCCACCCCACCTTTCGTGGGAAATTTCATTTTTTGGTGGTAGGTGGAGGGCAATGCCTTTATTTGGCCGAGGATGCTCCGACCGAAGATGACGTTGTAGGCCATCATCCCTCATACCACAATGAAGTTTGCCAAGAAGGTAATGGCTTTGGGGGGAGTTGCTAGAGTAACTGGAATGTTGATTGCTCCCTCGGGATAAGTAGCATGGCCATTAAACCCACATAGGGGGGTTCAGACTAGACACAATTTTAATGGATTTTCACACATCTTCAAGAAATAGTCGTAAGATAAAATATTTGGGGCACTACCATTATCCACGTGGACTCTATCTACATTACAATGGTTGATTGTAGCCGATATTACAAGGGAATCATCATGCGGGGTGATCACCCCTTCCAAGTCTTCATCAGAGAAGGTCAAGGCCTGTTGCTCGTGCGAAGAGGCTGCTACCTTTCTTGCCTCATTCTCCTGGCTTGCTCACTAGGCATGGCGCTTTCTCCCTCGATTGAAGTCCCCACCAGAAGCTGATCCTCCCGAGATGACGTTGATATGAACACCTCGGGGATGGTTGTCAATCTCCTCGGTGGAATCCTGAGGGGCGTCACGTCGGTCAGCGACATACTGGGTCAAGTACCCTGCTGGATGAGAGCCTCGATTTCATCCTTGAGCTCCTGACAGTCACCAATGTAGTGGCCATGATCATCGTGGAACTGGTAATGCTTCTATTGATTGCGACATCGTGGGTGGGACTTCATAAGGTCAGGTCGGAGAAGAAGGCCCAAGTCTTTGATCTCCTAATATATCTCATAAATCGGGGTCCCCAGCGGAGTATAGCGTTCAAACTTCTTGGGCTGCTCTTTCCTTTTGTCATTGCTACTTTTCTTCCTCCCCAACTAAGAGGACTAGTCAGACTGGCGCTTCCTCTCCTCCTCCTTTCCCTGGCCAGAGCTATCTCGGTAGACCGTTAAGACCTCCTCGCACTCTGCATGACACAGGGCTAAGGTGACGAGGTCGGCAAGGGAGGTGGGAGGATGGAGGACCAAGTCGCACTAATGCCCTTCATCCCAGGTTCCCCCTGTCAGGGTTGTGATCGTGGATGTAGTGTCAAGGTGGGAAATTCGAAGGGCTTCCACTTTGAAGCGGTTAATGCTTGCCCGGAGCTTCTCCCCAGGAGCATGCTTGAGAGCTAGCAGTCTCGCGATCGACCTTGGAGGGTCATTTCTAGTGAAGCTTTCCTTGAAAAGCTACCCAAACTACTGGAAGCTGGAGAAACTTCCTACCACAAGGGCTCGAAACCCAGCTAGGGCACCCTATACCAAGGTGGTAGCAAAGACCCTCCACTTTATGGCATCCAAAACCCACTACAAGTTCATCAAGGCATCGAAGCAGTCGAACTGGTCAGTCGGGTCCTCCAGGCCATTGTGGGATTTCAGCGTCGGAAGTTGAACCCTAGGCGATAAGTCGGCCACCAGAATTTTTAGAGAGAACGGAGACTACTCCTCGTCTTTGTCGTTCAATGAGCTTAGCTTGGCCCTTTACAAAGCCTGGAGCGCGTGCTCCTATTCAGCGAAGCATTGCTCGAACTCTTGGAGCTAAAGAGTGAGCTCCGGATGTGTGTAAGAAGGCACCGGGGGTGGATTTCCCTAGGTGGGAGAAACCAACAACGTCCCCTCTCCCCCCTATCACTGGGTGGTGATGGGAGTGGTGGTCGTAACTGGGGCAAAGTTCTCCGTTGTACGCTACTCCGTCTCCCCTGCGGATTAGAGGAGGCTTCTTGATCCGCAATGTAGGGCGGGGGCTGGGATGGCCCACCCGCGTTATTATAGATGATACAACCATCTTCTATGATAAAGCAGCCACCCACTGTAGATGCACAAAAAATAACATCATTTTGAGTAAATCTCCTATCGCATTGTAATGCCATAAATTGACCCTCAAATCAACTTATTTGAGTGGTCTTCCTCATTTTCTTTAATATCCAACTTTCCCCTATTTTTTCAGATTTTTTTAAGGTTTTTCTCCAATTTTTCGGGGCCTTTTTTTAATTTGCGTCAGCCTCTTGGACGCCAATTTTCAAATTCACGTTAGCATCATAGACACCAATTTTTGAAAAATTAAAAACTTTTATGCTCGACCTGATGGCGGTCGCCTTGGTGACTGCGTTCATCAGGTCACAGTCGCCAAGCCTACCACGTTCATCCGGTCGCGGTCGCCTAGGCGACCGCGTTCTCCAAAAGTTGCGTCGATCCAGTTGACACCAATTCCTTGATAAATCCACGCCCGTCTAGAAAGACGCCAATTTTTAAATATGTGCCCACTACATGGACACAAATTTTGATTTTTCACTTTTTTCATAAAAGTCGTGCCAAAATCCTATAATTTTGAATCCACGACTCTCTAGAAAGTTGCCAATTCTTAAATTGGCGTCTAGAGCAATGGATGTGAATTATGTTTCCATATTTTGATCATTTAATTCCTACCAAAATTCGTATTAATTCTTAATTCGCGTCTGCCATGTGGACGCCAATTCTTTTCTAATTTTGGTAATTTTAAAACTTTCAAAAAATAATTTTAAATTGACATCTATCTACGCGGACGCGTATTTAATTTGCGTCCACCACAGTGGACGCAAATTCTTCCATCATTTCGATTAAAAAAACTAGCCCCTCCCTTCCTCATTTTAACCTCCTTTTCCACTTGGGAAAGAGTTCCTATGGCTTTCTAAGGCAATGAGGACACTTAGAGGATGGATGCTCTTTTTCAAATCTCATTAGAACATTATTTAATATTTTTAAGGGAATTAAACCAGTGAATTTTACCTCTATAAATAGGACCCTTCACCCTTGTGTGTTTAAGGTTGATTTCTATGGACCTTGGGGAAGCTATGCTAGATTGAGGTGTCAAGGAGGAGTCTCCCTGTCATGCCCCAACGCGGAAAATCGGAAGGTGGCAGAACAATTTAAAATATGTTGATTTTCAGACATGCTGTGACTTGGGTTAGCATTTACAAAACTCCAAAAACACAAGGCAAAGGGAAGGAATAATTCCTAAATTAATCACTCATTCCAAACTAATGAAACATAATTAAGTTCCAAATATCCACCAACAACTAAATGAAACAAGAAGTTCCCACCATCCACAGACTTCATAACATTACAACTCAATAATGACTGAACAACCAAATTACAATTTCCAAAAACAACTTTAACATGACAACACATGACTCAAGCTATCGAAGGACGCTCCAAGAGGCTTTCTAGCTGGCTCGCTCCAGGGACTTCACTCCTGCCCATCCCCGTCTGTTTGCGTGTCATCACCTGAACTACCTGAAAAGGGGAAAACGAGGTGAGCGAGCGCTCAGTAGACAATAGCAGGCAAGTTTAAGTAGTTAACCAAGTTAAATAACTGTTTACGCATGCGAACTAATACGATAAACAAATTTACATAAGAACTGATGGAACGAAATTAATAGAATGAACTGAATCAAGATATATCAATTCCAGGAAGATTGGCCGATTAGGCACGCAAGCAAGTCATATTGAGATAAATTCCATGTAGGAATCTAATAAAATGTATGGAGAAAAGGAGATGAATTTCATAGACACACGCTAGTCATGCACTCGGTGCAATGCCTCACCATGTCATTACAACTCCCCAGGCCACTAGTACTTTTCGGGTGCTCTTCCCAAGACCAGATCGGGCCCTTATGATGCGTTGGCATTGACATGGTGGATCCAAGATCCCAAGTAATATCTAGACATTCATAGGAATCGGCCAAGAATTATAAGGTCAAGCTATGCGACTTGATCTCTAAGATTAAGTAAGTTTTTTAGTAATGGAATGGAAATCCATAAGCCCATCTTGGCTCGGCTTACCAGAACATACAAGAAACACGTAAAGCAAGCTTCAGGTTGAGTCGCAGTCAAATCTGGGTCGCAACCAGACAAAAACGGTCTAACATGGACCGCTACAAGTGATATCGGGCCAAAAGAACAAGACCCAAAAATCAGGAGTAAAAACGGTCCTAGATGGGCCGTTAACAATTGAAAACGGTCCACAAGGGGTCGCCACGCACAAAAAGGTCCCTCGGCCACAGCAATGTAAACGGTCACCCATTGGGCCGCCCCATCCTGAAACGGTCCATGGAAAACTGCTAGGAGGATGAAAACGGTCCATTGACAACCGCGACAACATGGGCCCAGTAAGATTGAATCAATCGACCCAAAAGGGCTCCCAACCCGCCCAAGACATGATGGAACTGAACCAGGGTCCAGCCCACTCCTCTCCGATCGAACCAGAGGCGTTTTAATAAATTTTGACATTTGCTAGGTCGATGGAGTCAAGGATGACGACCAGCAGAACCTGACTCATGGCCAGAAAGAAAACGGTCAGGATTGGACCGCTTAAAACGCCACACGGTCTAGCCAGGGCTGCCTTAAAGCCAAGACAGACCCGAATTTCGGGCTGTAAAATGGTCTGTTCGATCGAGAGATTGGTGCAGGCCTTGGAGGTACAACCCACCCGACGTCCTAGTGAGAATCCCAGGCTCGCAAGGTCTTACGGAGGTCTCATAATGGAGGTCCTAGTCTGACGGAAAGAGTATCCAGCGAAGAGTCCCAACCATTACAAGATTAAAGGGCAATAAAGCATTGGAAAAGAATAGCTGATGGGTCAGTCAGTACCACCGGAGTGGAGTGACTGTCAACAATTCCTAGAAATTGTTCACATTTGTTACATGTTGATACAAGTTTAAATTTTTGCACCGAAATAATGTAAAAGCACATAGGATGATGGAATGAAAGAGAAATTAACCATTTCATATAGTTAAACAAGTTCATATATTCTATAATTTACCAAATTTTTGTGTGTGGGTTTCTCTCCTACACATGCCATCTTAACCAAGATAATCAACTTAATCAAAACATACAATTAATGAATCAGCGACTCTAAACGGTCTAGGGAGGACCGCTAGCACAGGCTAGCGGTCTATCGTAGGATCGCTTAGGGCGACGATCTACGGGGCTGGTAAAACAGGGGAAAATGGTCTATCGAGCGACCGCTGGATGTTCTCAAACGGTCAATCGTTCGACCGCCTGGGATCCTGGGGGTTCCTGTTACGACAGCTAACAAGTCGACACGCCCAGTATCCAGTGATGAATGATAGACTCTAATTGCTAAAAGAAATTCACGAAGTGTAATGCATAAGATTTGGGCAAAATAGGACTACTGGAAAGAGCATAAGATTTCACATGATTAGGTATGTTTTAATTTGGATTTAGCTTGCTAGATAGCCTACAATCAGATCACATGTGTAACTAAGCATAGAAGAAACCCTAGTTTGACATGCTCTTACAAAAACCTGCCATACGATCTCAATATAAGATGAAATTTGGGGCTTTTACTATGGATAGAAAGAGGACTAAGAGGCGCTTCCAATGGTATAATTTTTATTAGATTTGGGCTACCGTTGCTTACCTTAATCGAAGGAAGAAGACAATGCCGGTCGCCTGATACGCGAAGAATACCCTCCAAGAACACGTCAAAATTCACCCTCGATCGTGCTCCTCGTCGGCCGCCACTGTAAACGACCACTCTAGGTCGGGTTAGGGTCGGTTTTATAGGATCAATAGATTTTTAGAAGGATCGATTGAGGGGATAGAGTCCACACCCGCCGGCCGCGTGAGATTCGCGTTTGGCAAAGTCGTGCATCTCCGTTCGCCACCGAATTCAAATTTTAGGGTTAGTTCTAGCGCGACGAATGAGAGGGCTTTAGGGCTACAAGTCAAGGGCTTTCTAATGCGCCTGGTTTGGGCTAAAACCATCGCGATTTGGGCTCGAATTAGGCGATCCAAAGTTTAGCTAGATTAAACTCTGATTTTGCTTTTAAATCCATTATTCGGTCTAGTTAGAATTTAAATTAGGGTTTGCCCCAGAAGACAAATAGTCTAAAAGTTTCGTTCTCTACGTGATTAAATTTTTTTCCAGATTTTTATGAAGTAATTGAATTTTAGCCAAAAAGGGATTCCAATTAAATAAGGCAAAAATTATCAAAATATTAGAGATCTCGTTTAAATAAATTCTCGGGGCACTACACCCTCCCCTATTTTAAGGAATTTGGTCCTCCAAATTCACTGCACTTATCGAAATGGGAAAGGTATGATACTGACCTCAGAATAAATCGGGGTATTACCTTCGGATAGCATCTTCGGACTCCCAAGTAGCTTCTTCGATTCCTCATCGGCTCCATTTAACCTTAACCATAGGGATGGATCGATTCCTGAGTTACTGTTCCTTCTTATCCAAAATCTTGATTGGCTTTTCTTCATACGTCAAATCTTCCTTAATTTCCAAATCCACATGTTGAATAAGGTGAGTGGAGTCATAAACATATTTTCGCAACATAGACACGTGGAACACATTGTGTACTCCAGATAACTGAGGTGGTAAAACTAATCTGTAAGTAACCTCTCCCACTCTTTCCAAAATCTTGAAAGGGCCAATGTATCTTGGACTTAACTTACCACGGACGCCAAACCTTCGAATTCCTTTCATTGGCGAAACCTTCAAGAATACATGCTCACCTACTTAAAACTCCAAGGCTCTTCTTCTGCTATCAGTATAGCTTTTTTGCCACGATTGTGCCACTTGTAGACAATCTCGGATAATACGGATGTTCTTGGATGATTCTGAAATGAGATCTGGTCCCAACCATTGCTTCTCTCCAACTTCATCCCAACACAATGGTCATCGACAACTTCTCCCATAAAGGGCCTCGAACGGAGCCATCTGGATACTAGACAGGTAACTGTTATTGTAGGTGAACTCAATCAAAGCTAAGTGATCATGCTAACTGCCTCCAAAATCAATCATGCAAGCCCTTAACATATCTTCAACAATCTGGTTAGTTCTTTCCGTCTGCCCGCATGTCTGGGGATGAAAGGCAGTGCCAAAACTCAGACGCGTTCCCAAGGACTCTTGCTGTCCTCTCCAAAAATGAGAAGTAAACCTGGGGTCTATATCTGACACAATGCTTACTGGTACTCCATGCAATCTTACAACTTCTTTCATATACAGGGCAGCCAAAACATCAACAGTCCATTTTGACTTAATGGGTAAGAAATGTGTAGACTTAGTTAGTCTATCAATAATGACCCATATTGCATCAAATCCACCACGAGTCTTGGGTAGACCCATGATAAAATTCATATTGACACTTTCCCACTTCCATTGTGGTATATCGAGCGACTTTAACTTCCCTACGGGTCTGAAATGTTCAGCCTTTACTTGCTGACATACCAAGCATCTACTCATAAATTCAGCCACTTCCTTTTTCATGCTCGGCTACCAAAAGGTCCTTTTTAAATCCCGGTACATCTTAGTACCACCAGAGTGAATAGTATACTTGGACCTATGGGCTTCTTCTAAGATCTTGCCTTTTACTTCGGCCACATCAGGAACACACGTTGTCCCTCGAAACAATAACCTGCCGTCATTGGCTAACATAAAATCTGGTCTATTCTTCAGACTTTCCTTAATTTCTACCAACATCGGATCAATTCCTTGCAGAGACTTGATTTCCATCAATAATTCTGGACAAAGCTTAAACTGAGCGATCATGACCCGATCCTTGCCATCATTGAGGTCTAAACTAGCCAATTATTCTAGCAGTCTCAATTCTTGCAACATGAGACTTGACAATTTTGCAATCGGCTTACAGCTCAAAGCATTTGCCACCACATTACCTTCCCAGGATGGTACACAATAGAGAAATCGAAATCCTTCAAATACTCGAGCCACCTTCTCTGCCTCATGTTAAGTTCATTTTGAGAAAATAAGTATTTAAGGCTCTTATGATCAGAGAACACGGTAAAAGCCTCTCCATATAAATAGTGCCTCCAAATTTTTAGGGCAAACACTACTACAGCAAGTTCCAAGTCATGGATGGGATAATTCTCTTCATGCTTCCTCAATTGCCTTGAGGAATAAGCTATCACCCTGCCATTCTGCATAAGCACACAACCCAAGCCAATACCCGAAGCGTCCGTGTAAACTTCAAATCCTCCTTCTCTAGAAGGCAAAGCTAAAACTGGGGCAGTGGTTAAACAGTCCTTCAGAGTTCGGAAACTCCACTCACAATCTTCCGACCACTCAAACCGATTCTCCTTGCAGGTCAATCTAGTCAAGGGTACAGCAATCTTGGAGAAATCTTTAATGAATCTCTGATAGTAACCTACTAGGCCTAGAAAACTTCTTACTTCCGTGACATTCGCAGGTCTATCCCAATCTCTTACTGCCTCTACCTTCGAGGGGTCAACAGAGATTCCTTCTTTAGTGATAATGTGTCCTAGAAAAGACACTTCTTGCATCCAGAAGTCACATTTACTAAACTTTACATACAATCAATGATCCCTTAACAGTCTCAATGCCATTTTCAAGTGCTCAGCATGCTCCTCCTCACTCTTAGAGTATATCAAAATATCATCAATAAACACCACGACCCACTGATCTAGGTAGGGCCGAAACACACTATTCATCAACTGCATAAAAGCTGTAGGAGCATTCGTCAGTCCAAAAGGCATTACTACAAATTCAAAATACCCATACCTGTTACGGAAGGTAGTTTTAAAGATATCCTCATCCTTGATCCACAGCTGATGGTATCCCGATCGAAGATCAATTTTAGAGAAATAAGATGATCCCGCTATCTGATCAAATAGTTCATCTATCCTTGGCAATGGATACTTGTTCTTGACAGTAAGCTGGTTCAATTGCCGGTAGTCAATGCACAGTCTCAATGAACCATCCTTCTTTCGTACGAACAACACGGGTACTCCCCACGGAGATGTACTAGGGAAAATAAACCCCTTCTCGAGCAACTCCATTAATTGCCTCTTCAATTCTCTCAACTCAACAGGAGACATACAATACGGAGCTTTAGAAATAGGAGACGCGCTAGGCATCAGATCAATAGAAAAGACTACCTCTCTCTCAGGTGGAAGTCCTGGCAAATCCTCCGGAAAGACATTTGGAAAATCCCGGACAATAGGGATATCCTTTTTTTTAATCAAAGGAGCAACAGAGTGCGCAGCCAGTCGAGTGTACCCCCCTCCAGCAGAGGGGAGAGAACCACTCCCCGAGGCGCTCAATCTGTCACCAGAATTTTATTAATGTAACCATAAAGGGGGAAATAACCCCGAAAGTACAAGAGTAACGATATTAGACAAATCTAATACTAGGGGACCTGGATCTATCAAGCACAACATTGCCCCGGCATATCCTGGGTAACTCGATGAATGAAAGGAAAATAGAGCTAGAAGAGGAGAGGCAGGCGTATGTGGCAAGGCTATCCGCTACACGGTTCGCCTCTCTGTATATGTGAACCAGAGGGCCAGCATGAGTTTGGAGGAGGTCGATCGCCACCTGCCACCACCGAATGGTGTCCCACGATGGTGGGACGTTATTCCTGATAGAGCGCACCAGAGTGGCAGAGTCAGACTGAATGACGGAGAGCTTGTACCCATAATCAGCAGCCACACGAAGCCCATCACATAACGCCCTTACTTCTGCGATCATGCTGTTGCCCATACCATAAGAATGTGTGAACCCGATAACAATGCGACCCGAGGAATCTTTAATGCATCCGCCTCCCCCACATGGTCCTGGGCTCCCATTGCATGCTCCATCAACATTGAGGCACAAGCCGTTTATGGGCGGGTTCCATTTCACAGTAATCGGCACCTTCATCTTCACGGAAGGAGAGTATCTGAAAGAAGAGATAACCATTAGTTGTTGAGCGTTGGGTGCCACAGTGAAGATGGTGTTCTGAATAGCCACGGTGACCATCGACTGAATCTCCTGAATAATTTTCTGAATAGTAGGCCGAGCTTGTTTGTGGCGCATTCGGCATCTCACCTTCCAGATTTCCCATAGCATGAGAAGTATACTATAAAGAGATATAAAGCCATAAGGCGAAGAAATGTTGCAATTCTCCAAGAAGGGCCACAGTCTAGTAGTGATGTGAGGATGAAGTGTGATGTTAGAATCCACAATAGGGAGGATCCACCGCCAGAGCTGCGAGGCAATATCACTGGAGAGGAAGAGATGGTCCATGTCTTTAATATGAGGGTTGTGGCAATAGTCGCACCTGGAAACCATATGAACACCGCACTCAGCAACCCAGTCATCCACAGGCACCGCCCTATGAAGGATTTTCCACCCAAAAACTGTAGCTATCCTATGAAAAGAAGAGTGCCAAAGCCGCTTCATGGAAGGACATCAAATGCCCCTTGTCCTGACAATGTCATACGCCGATTTGGTAGAGAAAACCCCATACAAGGTTGCCGTCCAAACCTGGAGGTCTTGGGCATCATTGAGGTGAATGGCCTCCAATGCAAAGTTAGAGGGAAGGAGTTGTCTGAGGAGATGACTAGATGAGTGAATGACCTGCTGCACCGTAGCTGTAAGACCATGGTAAGGCGCCGTAAGAATAGCACGCAAGGGTGCATTACCCAACCAGATGTCATCAAGGAAATCCACCGTAGAGCCCGAGTCGACAATCCAACGTGAATTGTCCCTGAAGACACTGAAAGCCCTTGTGAAAATGTCCTTAGAGATGCCACGAGGGAAGGGAATTGGAGAGGTGGACGTCCCCACCTTATATCTGGCACACGCATATCTAGCACAAAGAGATTGGCCGTGATGAACCGACCAAATCAGCTTAGCTGCAAGAGAGAGTTGGACGTGCGTCAGGCTCCGCACGCCAAGGCCCCCCTCTACAAGGGGATGTTGAACATCAGCCCAGGAGACCCAGTGTCTACGTCGGACGCCATCCATGCCGCTCCAAAAAAAGGTGGCCATGATTTGCTCAATCTGTTTGATGATTGTCTTCGGAATAGCGGCAACCGCCGCGAGGTATATGGGAATAGAATTCAGCACCAAGTTGATGAGGGTTACTCTACCCGCCTAGGATAGAAAATTCGACTTCCAGGAAAGCATTTTGGTATTAATTTTATCAATAAGAAGCTTTAAATCGGAGATATGAACTCTCCCCGGCTTGAGCGGTACTCCAAGATAGTTGATAGCCCCAAGTTGTCGCTAGAAACCGGTGAGGTGTTTAATGTTGTTGACAAGACGATCAGGTGCCGAATCAGCCACCATGAAAGAACTCTTGGAGACGTTAATCTTCTATCATGAGCTACGAGAATAAGAATTTAGAAACTGCATGAGACTCTGGATGTTGTGAGCGCCACCGTTAGCAAAGACATGGGTGTCATCGGCATATAATAGATGTGAGATATGAGGGCAAGATCTCGGTCCAGCGAAAGGACAGAGAGTGCCTGTGTGGAGCATGTGAGAAAGTCCTCTACTGAGCACCTCTTGCACAATAATGAACAGAGCCGGGGCCAAAGGGTCTCCTTATCTCAGCCCCCGAGTGGATTTGAAGAACCCAGCAGACGCTCCATTAAAGAGAACCGAGAACCAACAGTTAGAAGACAGCATAGCAATATAAGAAATGAACTTCGAGCTGAATCCAAACCTCCGTTGAACCGCAAAAAGGAAGTCCCACTCGACCCTATCATAGGCTTTCAACATGTCGATCTTAAAGATGACATTATGCCCCCTCACCTTCCTGTCGAGATCACCAACCAGCCGCCTAGCCAGCGAGATGTTTTCTAGGATGAGCCTACCTTTTATGAAGGCCCCTTGTTCCTCAAAAATAATGGAAGGTAGAATGCCAGATAGCCGATCAGAAATGATTCTGGATACAATCTTGTAGCAAAAATTGCAAAGACTAATGGGTCTAAATTCACCAAAGGTTGATGGGGTATGGACCTTCAGAATGAGAGTAATGAGGGTGGGGGTGATGCCTTTGGGCAGAGGTAGACCAAGAAAGAAACCTTGGACAGCAGCCACAACGTCTGCCTCGATGATGTCCCAGCAGGTAGTGAAAAAGAGCCCAGTGAATTCGTCTGGTCCGGGCGCGCCATTGCCATTCATGCTCCATATAGCTTCCCGAACTTCTTCCGCAGTAGGGAGGTTACAAAGCTCCTGGTTCTGATCGTCGGTGATGAGGGACGGGATGACCTCAAGCAAGGAATCCTCAATAGCATGGTCACCCGAAGAGAGAAGATCCTGAAAAAAGTAGGCCACCTCTCTCTTGAGAATCTCAGGGTCAGTACACCACTCCCCATTGAGCTTAAGCATGTGTATGTGGTTCCTCCTTCTATTGCTCTGGACAGCAACGTGGTAGAAAGCTATGTTCCTATCCCCCTGGCGCAGCCAGTCCAGACGAGCCTTTTTGGCCCAGAAAATCTCCTCACAGTGGAGAGCCCTTCGGAGACGAGCTTGAGCTTCATTGAGGGCAGCCCTCGTGGATTCAGTCGGACTGGTATCAAACATATCTTGCATAGTTTGAACTTCAGACTCAGCCCGCTTGATATTAGTTTTCAGATCACCAAAAACATTAGTGTTCCAATGTTTAAGAGCTTTCTTAACCGCCTTCAGCTTAATTTGCAGGGTGACATAAGGGTTGTGGTGGCGATTACCTTCTCCCCTCCAGGTGTTCGACACCAAGTCTTTAAAAGTTTCATGAATGGTCCACATGGACTGGAATATAAATCGAGAAGGAGGCCGGGGTGCAATGTCAGCCCAAGAAGCAATGGAGAGTGGTCAAAGGGCCTCGAGGCAAGTGTTGAACAAATGCAGATGGGTAGGCAACCTGCGCAGAATTGTTAGCTAAGACACGGTCCAGGCGAGCTTTAATCGCTGCTCCACCAAGTCTATTATTCGTCCAGGTATAAGGACTGCCCCTGAAACCAAGATCAATAAGACCGGCCGCAGAAGAGAAGGGGTTAAAATCAATCATGGAATTAATATTAGAAAGAAGGCCTCCCACTTTCTCTAAGGGGCAAGCAATACAGTTGAAGTACCCTCCAATGAACCAAGGCTCCATAATCTGAATGGAATAGCCAAGGAGAGAATCAAAAAGATCTCTCCTGATGCGAAAATCACAATCCGCATAGATAGTCGTAAGGTGACAGCATCCAGAGTCCCCATACTGAATCTTCGCAATAACATGTTGAGTAGAATAGTTAGTAATGGTGAGATTGATGTTCCCCCGCCAAAGCAACCAAATCTTTGATTCCTCGCTAGAATTCCCAGCAAGGAATCAAACCTTAAGTATCGGCATGTATCCTGTGCCCTTTCCAAAGCAATTTTAGGTTCAGATAAAGCCATAATCTGAATATCAGTAGTGCTAGCCATACGTTTCAAGGCCCGCATAGTGGGTAAGTTATTGACGCCCCTAGCATTCCAGAACATGATAGGAAAGATCATGATGAAAGGTAGCCCGAACTTGCCTCGCCAGCTTTTCGCTGAGATCTGGTAAGCACGCCAGGTATATGAGAAACACTTCCTTCATTGGTAAAAATAGTATTTGGCATGAAAATATTCTCATGATTTGCCAGAGTAGTAGCCATGCTATGATGATTCGAAGGGAATCTCTGTGGAGGCGGAGGGCTGGAAGGCCCGTCTGCCGTTTGAGCTAACGTTAGCCCGTCGCCGGAGGAGTCGACAGACGTCGACGTGATAGTGGCTTGTGCATTATACATGCTGCCAGCTTCATTAGTCGGAAAACTATTTATGTCACGTGCAATAGAAGCAGCATGGGTATCATTCAATTGGTGATCCTCACCATCTCGTATAATATGAGTAGCTTGCTATTCAACCTCTGCAGCAGTAGTAGCGCATACAACAACTACTTGATGTTCAATTTCTGCCACACTAATTGGAAGCTCTGGCATCGGGGGGAGAAAATAGTAGCAGGTTTAGTCGAGGTAGCAGTCTCTCTATCAACAGCAATGTCATGATCCTTCCTGCGCTAGACTTTGACAGCAATGACAGCATCCTCCTTATCTTGTGTAGCAGCGGTATTACACTTAGTGTCACCGACCACGGGAGATTTACCCTTCCGTTTCCAATGGCATTCATCCTCCTGATGACCAAGTTTATGGCAGAAATTGTAGAGAGCAGGCACTCGATAGTAGTTAATTTTTTGCCAAAACCCATCATCGCTACAACCAATCCAGATACGTGATGGCCTTGGCTTAGAGATGTCAATCTCCACACAGGCCAAAGCTTCCTACGTCTGCGTAAGAGCCAAGGTAGGCTCATGAATGCGCAGAACCGGACCAAGGTTAGCAGCAATAGATGTAATAAAGTCCTTGTAGTAGAAGTTAATAGGTAGCATGGGAAAGCCAACCCAAATCGGCAGAAGGGTCGGGTCAGCATTGAAATCAAAACCAGGAGACCATTTGAAGAAACGATATAGAAGACCCTTCACATAGAAACTCCGGCGTAAGAAAACCTTAAGGAAATCATCCTCACTTTCAAAACGGAATAAAAGATGCCTAGGGTTAAGCACACTAACAATAAAGTCTTTAGTTAAAGAAAGCCTCTGCGACAAGCATCCCTTCAGTTCCGAGATCGAACAATGACCATAAGGGCACTGAGCGATTATCGCCCAACGAAGTTGTCACGTCCCGAACCGATAGCAGCGGGAAGCGATGCTCGGAACGTACGGCGAAGCAGTCATGATAGCAAGAGCAGAATAAATAAACACAATAAATAATATCCAACACATGGAGGCCATTAATTTGAGAAAAAATGTGATTTTTATTGATATTTGGAATTTAAATACAATGTGGACTCCATAAAAGAAATAAAGAAGAGAAAATAGCAAGACCACAATACTATCTAGACTCAAGAAAATAAAAAGACTCCGGTCTCTAGGCTCTAGGTTCACTCGATCACGCTGATCCGATCCCAATTGCAAACATTTCACCTATCGCGTTACCTGAAAAGGATGGAAATAAGGGGGGGTGAGCGAAAAACTCAATAGGAATTACACTCTATCATCAGATATAATTTAAGTAATTAACCATTTCCATAAATGTATGAATAATGCGAGAAACTTAATAAAGCAAACTAGTAACCAGAAGATAATCGATAGACATAGACAAATGGAAAGGAATCTTATAAGTCTAGATATCAAGCACTGATAACAATAACTTTCCAATGAATGGCCATTTCAAGTCATGTCGAGTCGAGTCATGTCACGCAAGCAGGTACTTCACGCTTTCAAGCATGAATAGCAAGTTCACGAGAATGTGGAATGTCGTAGATTCAACACGCTAGATAGTACCGGTGCCAAATGCCACACCTAGTCATTCACCTCCCCGGAGATCAAGTACTTTTTGGGTGCGCCTCCCAGGACTAGACTGGGTCCTTTAATGTGTTTGCATTGGCATTGATTTGTTTGGATCATAGATCCCACGAAATCTAGACATCCACGAATAGAATGGCCAAGAGTTCCAAGATCAAGCTCATGTAATCAAGGTAAAAATGTGTAAGAACATTGATTTTCTTGAGATTCCAGCAATACGCTCATTAATCGAGAGGAATAGTCATTTAAAGAGTGACTCTTGAATAGATAAATGTTGACAGTAGACCTAACAATAGGTCAAAAATTCGAGGTACAATAGCCTAGTTAGGCTAGAGTAGCTTACATATATCAAAACCATGAAAACATCAATTTCCGGAAAGCTGGAATGTGAAACGGTCAACAAAGGACCGCTAAGATAAAGTAGATGGTCTAAAATGGACCGCTACAAGCAATACTGGGAATGTAAACGGTCCTAGATGGGCCGTTCAATCATATAAACTGTCTCCAGGGAGGCCGCTCAGAGCGAGGGGGTCCCTGGGCCTCATGCAAGTGTAAACGGTCCTAACTGGGCCGCCCAACATAGAACGGTCCAAAAGGTGCTGTTTACAAACGACGGTCGACGCACCCAGAAGGTCGGTGCACAAGCCAGGGAGGTTGGTGCATATGCTGAAAGGTCGGTGCATATGCCGGACATATACGGTCACCCAAGGACCGTTCAGCAATCTAGACGGTCAATTCTGGGTCGCGTACTGACAGTAGCGGTCCCAGAAAGGCCGCTAACAACAGGACAACCCCAGTTCCATCTTAGGGCCAAATCATGCGATTCGATCGAGTCGAAGGTTCAGGCTTGTGGGTACAACCCGCCCGGCGTCCTAGTGGGAATCCCAGGCTCGCGGGGGCTTACGGAGGTCTCGGAACATGAACACCTAGTCCGGCGGAAGGAATATCCGACGGAGAGGTAATTCGATGTCCAAGAATTTACTAGTTCATAATCAACGGAAAACAAGACATTCGGTCCAGTCGCCACCACCGGAGTGGCACGACCTTAAAACAAGTTTTAACTATACAACTGAATTGCAACTAATCACTTGATCAAGCATATTAGTCTACTTTCTTTTCAATTAAACTAGGATACGTGAAAAGTGAACATGGAAAGGATAACATAATTGGATGAGAATTAGACCTTAGATCAAATATTTCATGAATCCTAGTCATTAGTGTGTTCATACTACAAATTTAAGCCATAAAATCATATTATGTAATCACGAAAAATAGAACAACATGCTGGAAATGAGTAACATTTCAATGAAACAGGGTTAAAAACGGTCTATATATGGACCGCTCAATGCATTCGACGGTCAGAGGAGGACCGCTCAGAACCAACGCAACTCCTCTTTTCTTTTGAAAACCCACCGCCATAACACGGTCTATCGAGGGGCCGTTCCTTTCTTTAGACGGTCATTTGAGGGCCGCTCCACTTGGAACCCCGCCGTATAATGACGGTCAATCTCGTGGCCCCTTGACATATAAGCGGTCTAACTGGAGGCCACTCAGTCCAAACAAACGGTCTGCCGTGCGATCGCGGAACAATAAGCGGTCTCAGTCAGGGCCGTTCAATGCTCGCCATGCCCAGAACGGTGACAAACCCGATACATGTAAAATGAAATCTAAATTTGATCTATATACTTATAAAAATTGGGCAAGCTGTTGAGTCCCGAAAGGCGGCAATCAACAGGGGAGGGGTGAATTGATTGGCCAATTAAAATTCTTTGGGAGTGGAACAAGATAATTAATCATACAAGCACTAGATCTCACTCGAGCATGAACACATTTGTGAATGCGTGTGGATATTGGTAGGTGTTTGACAATGAAATTGGTATACGCTCAACTCAGCGTGAAGCCCACTCGATTATGGAAGCAAAAGAGCAAACCACAAGTGACACACTGAATTTTTAGGTGGTTCGGGTACACTGCTGTGTCCCTTACGTCCACCCCTCACTCGTGAGGATCAAGACTTCACTATGAAGTGAGCCACACACAAACGCTGTGTAGAACAGCAAACACACACACGCGGCACCCGATTTTGGGCTACCACACACACACACACACACACACACACACACACACACACACACACACACACACACACGTTCGTGTTTCCGAACACGAATAACACACACACAGATCTGAATCAAGTTTTACATCAAATACTCAAGTAGACACAAAGTAAATCTGAGAGTATAGATTGAAGAATGATTTATCATGGTTGGAGCTCCCCCTTTCACTTCTTTGAATGTAATTGAATGCTTCTGCGGGAGGAAGATCGATCCTTTAGGAAGAATGAAGCTTTGTCGTCCAAATGAGGTTTCAGCTTTGATAACCCATGCAGCTTGTTGTTGGGGTTGATATTGAGACTTGATTTAAGCTTCTTCCCTTCACTTTCAAGTTCTGAATAAGGTGGAAGGAGGGCTTTGAGCTGCTGCTTCGAACCTGCACTATCCAAGGTTAGAACTAGAAAACCAACTCTTGATATTCCTTCTTCATTAGGGTTTTCGACCCAAAGAGAAGGTTATATCCTTCTAGGACGGTCAAGGGACACCATTAGGACAAGATCCATGAAATCTGGAGGAAAACAAGGTGGATTGACGTGGGTAGCTGGACAAAAGGTTCGAGGATGGAAAAGTCCTAAATCACGGCTCCGTGTAGGTGTCGACACCTGGTGTCGACACCTTGGGCATTACAAGGAGCAAAAATAGCAAACAGAGTCCCTGGACGCTGGGTGTCGACACCTGGTGTCGACACCTGGTGTTCTGGCTTGCTGCCAGGGTCACAATAGGTAGGTGTTGACACCTCCTGGATTGGCTGCTGGAAAATGGTTCTGGAACAGGGTGTCGACACCTAGTGTCGACTTTTGCCCTGCCAGAAGGCTTAAGGACCCAAAAAGCTAAGAATTGAAGCATTAATTCCTCCAAGGATGATGGCATGATAAAATGAGATTGCTAGGAGGTCTTCCAACCTGTAAAAACACCAAGTATTCGTCAGATTTATACAACATCATAGAGCTCACAAAATAACCATTCATTTCAACTTGTTTCAATGGAAGTGAGGGAACTTAAAAAGATGTTAACAAGGTAGGCTTATTCAAAACCGTTTACATTTGTTGTTCCAAGAGTAACGGAGCAAGAGGAATGAAAAAATCCATATCAAACCACATATCAATATTTCCCTCATCATTTTACCTGAAATCACCTTCGGTCCTCAATTGCTTGCTCGTTTGTTGAATTGTCCATTCAAATACTATTAGAGTATTAACCGATAATCTCCATTGCATGATTAAATAGATGTGGTGTTCATAAGAGTACAAACCGGTTCACTCAAAACCATGATCGCACATTGCATTAATTAATCATCAAAACTCATTGCTCCACACATTATAACCTCGGGGGCAAATAATCTCCCCCTTTTTGATGATGACAATAATGCTATGTGCTATGATTTATACAAAGTGACTAGAGTGAGGGTTTTGGTGCAATATGCAAACATCCATTTCATGTAAATGGTATTCATGCGATGAATCACAAGCATAACCACAAACATAAATATTAATTGATCGGAATGACATTCACAACCACAAGAGGATTTCCACAGCCACACTTAAAAGCCTCGTTAATTTTTGTGTGTTTGATTACATGATACAAAATGCCACCACATAAACTACTATGCTCATGCAATGACTGTTGCAAGGACTCAAGAAACAAGATTGACTAAACTTAAGACTTAAGACTTCGACAACATGAGACCATACAGGCAACACACCAACGCAACACACCAACGCATGCAACACACAATAACATGAAAGCAACCAGAACATAGCTTATAACTAGATAACTCTCCCCCTTTGGCATCAACGAAAACAAGGGGAGCAGGGAGTACAAGTAGCAAGTGCCAACATGAAGTACCAAGACTCAATCAGACCCGGAGGATGGCGGAGGAGGAGGTCGGTGAATATAATCCACGATGGCTTGGAACTATTCGATTTGAGCATCCATGGCGGTTTTGAGATAGTCAAGGGATGTGTTGATGGACTGGAATTCCTGGAGATATGTGGTATGATTAAGCTTCAATTCGGCCATATCCTGAGTAAGAGTATCCACTGTCTCCCTTAGCTCACTCACATCACCACTCAAGGTTTCCATAGTCAATTGTATCCCATGAACATCCGTGGAGGCGGCTGAAGTGCTGGATGTCCTGCCATGTACAGGCTGATCGTCGGCTTCTTCTTCTTCCTCATCAGAATCAACCTACAGGTTCTTTCTCTTTCACAGATTTTAGATGCCGAACCAAATGACCGTGAGCATTTCTCTCATAGCCCATATTCTTGCAAACGGAATGAACGGTGTAGATATCACCTTCTCTCAAGGTTTGACAAGGTTCCTTGCTCAAATCAATAGCAGCCTTACGGAAAACAACAGTTAAGGCGGCGGGATAGGGAAGAGTGCGATTCCGATTATGAAGACATGCAGTGATATGACCAAAGAAAAGTGCAGGGAAATTGATCTACTGCCCTTGCAGTAGATTAGCAATAATAAAAGTTTGAATGTCTGTGACTTTTTCCCTTCCTCCTGCCTTTGGAAGCAAAATAGTGGTCACCATATGATGGAGAATGCGCTGCAATGGGGGAAAATGATTTGCGTTTAAGCCATTGATGGTTCTATCTTACATTTCGTCCCTGGTCAGGTGTTCATATGCCACATCTTCATCAATCATTGCCTCCCCATGAAGTTCGCCAGTAATAGGCATCTTAAAAGCATTACCTAACTGTTCTTCAGAGATACCAAGAATTTGTCTATTCACCACTATCATGTATTTGTTGTTCTTGAAAAACATATTTCCATAATATTGAAGGACAAGGGAATGCTATATCTTCCGGTGATCAGCCATAAACGAAAGAAGGTTCGATTGATTTTTTACCAAAGGGAGCAACTCAGGGAGTCCTTGGTGAAGATCGTTGAAATCAATTGCTCGAGGTCGGAGAACCTTCCGATCCATCATTTTAAATTGCACGGGAGTGGACTTCTCCAGAATGGCTTCATGCTCTTTGCGCTTAGCCCGAGCTTCCCTCTTTCGACCGGATTCCTCAGCGGGTTCCTTGCCCAGCGCACGTCTTTTGGGTGCCATGGGGGAAACAATCTTGTGCGTAGATGAAGGAGGAGATGAGGAGTTGATTTGGGGTGACAATGTAGCCCTTACCAGGGATGGGAGGACTCTCCATAGATCATCCACACTCCAGGGGACAAATGGCCGAAGAGGAGGCGGACGGATGCTCGTCCAAGGGGAGGCGCGGGTGCCGCAACGATTTCCGCTCTTTCTAGGGCTTGAAGGGGTGAAGGAATAACAAGAAGAGGAGTTGGGGAGCAAAGGTTTGCGACACTAGTAGAGTAGGGGCACTAGGGCGTGTTTAGGAGGGGGTTTGAGTGGTTTTGTAAATCGTTGAAGACCCTTGTGAACCGGTTTGCGAAAACCACGACCGGTAGATGTCGACATTGGGTGTCGACACCTTGCGCGCCCAGTTCTGCCCGAAAACTTAAAACACCAGACAGGGCAGGGTGTCGACTTTTGGTGTCGACACCTCCCTGGTGTCCACTAAAAGATGAAGTATTTTGTAGAAAAATGGAATTCCAATGATCAAGGCTTGAGCCCCAAATGACTATAAGAATAAATGAATCAATGTAAAGAGGATAGCTTGTGTGATTGTCAATTTGGGGTAGTTCTAAGTCAAATGAAATCATATAGAGCCTAACTCCATAACCGATATCCCGAACATGATTCATCTCATACTTCTAGTAGCAATGCATTATTATACAAGGAGTATATAGTCATAGAAAATCAAGGGAGGTCATATGTGTTTGGGTTTTTCAATAAGGTATATATATTCACACACAACAAGCATTTGGATTACTCATACAAGCATGCAAAATGCAACACACATTACAATCATGATGCATATGAATGATCCAAGAAGATTACAAAAACTAAAAATCTAGTGGTGAAATGCAGATGCAAATGCATAAAGCGAACTAAACAAGAGCAAGACACTCACTGACTGTCTAGACGACAAATGCCTAACTCTCTTCTAAAAGAAGTGAACTTGTCTTCATTGAGAGGTTTAGTGAAGATATCGGCAATTTGATTATTTGTATCAACAAATTTTATTTCAACATCCCCCTTGCTAATATGATCACGCAGAAAGTGATGCCTAACCTCAATATGCTTTGTGCGAGAATGATGCACTGGATTCTTTGACAAATTTATTGCAGATGTGTTATCACAAAGAATGGCTATGTTTCCTAGTGTAATGCCAAAATCAATCAATTATTGTTGTATCCAGAGCACTTGGGCAACACAGCTACCGGCGGCCACATATTCGGCCTCGGCAGTTGATAATGCCACGGAATTTTATTTCTTGGAGGCCCATGAAACCAAGCAACCTCCAAGGAACTGGCAATACCCACCTGTGCTCTTTCGATCTATTTTGCAACTCGCGTAATCAGCATCAGAATAACCGATTAAATCAAGAACTGAAGTACATGGAAACCACAAACCAAATTCACAAGTACTAGCAATGTATCTAAAAATACGCTTCACGGCCGACATGTGAGACTCTTTATGATTCGATTGAAACCTAGCACACAAACATACTGCAAATTGTATATTGGGCTTGCTGGCAGTCAAATATAACAAGGATCCTATCATGCTCCTGAAAAGTGTTTGGTTGACGGATTTACCTTGGTTATCTTGATCAAGTTTCAATGATGTGGACATGGGAGTTGGTTCAGGTTTGGTTGTTGTCAAATTGAATTTCTTTAGCAGGTCCATAGCATATTTCTTCTGGTTTATGAACAAACCATCAGCAGTCTGAGTTAGCTGTAATCCCAAGAAAAATGTTAGTTCTCCCATAAGACTCATTTCGAACTCACTTTGCATCAATTCAACAAAGTTTTTACTAAGAGCGTCCTTAGTGAAGCCAAAAATGATATCATCTACATACACTTGAACGATTAAAATTTCCTTACCATTCAATTGTGTAAAGAGAGTTTGATCAACATTACCTCGTTTGAATCTATTTTGAATAAGGAAATCACTTAATCATTCATACCATGCTCGGGGTGCTTGTTTCAGACCATAGAGGGCTTTGTCCAGCTTGTACACATGGTCTGGATGCTCCGTATCTTCAAACCCCGGTGGTTGCTCGACATATACGTCCTCCTGGATATAGCCATTCATAAATGCACTCTTAACATCCATTTGAAATAATTTTATGTTATTGCAGCATGCATATGCTAATAAAATCCTCACTGCCTCGAGTCTTGCTACAGGAGCAAAAGACTCATCAAAGTCAATCCCTAGCTCTTGGCTGTAGCCTTTGGCTACAAGCTTGGCCTTGTTCCTAGTTACCACTCCTTGATCGTTTATTTTGTTGCGAAAAACCCACTTTATTCCGATCACTGAGTGATTTCTAGGACATGGCACAAGGAACCACACTTTGTTCCTTTGGAACTGGTGTAACTATTCTTGCATAGCCATGATCCATGACTCATCTTACAAGGCCTCTTCTAAGGAGTGAGGTTCAAACTGGGAGAGTAAGGCTATGTAATCCATATTTTCAACTTCCCTGAAAGAGGCTCGTGTCCGTATTCCTTCATCTACATTGCCCACCACATTTTCCGGCGGATGGTCCTTTGCAAATGTCCATTGCCTTGGTAGCTGCTGCTCAGGTTGATCTTCCTGATTTGCATCATCTTCTTGAGGTTCTTCTACTTCTTGTTTCTTAGTTTTTCCTTCCATCTTCCCGGTATCATCAACATCTAACTCTTCATCCTGCAAAACAGATTTTTCATTAGTTCTTTTGGAAGATGATTCATCAACAATAACATGGGGGCTTTCCTCAACTACAAGAGTTCTCAAGTTATACACTCGATATGCTCTTGAGCTAAGAGAGTACCCAAGAAATATACCATTATCACTTTTGGGATCAAATTTTGCCAGGTCTACTTTACCATTGTTGTGAATGTAGCAAATAGACCCGAAAGGTCTAAAATAAGAGATGTTTGGCTTCTTACCTCGATACAGCTCATAGGGGGTTTTCTTTAACAATGGTCTTACCATGGCACGGTTGACTATGTAGCAGGTAGTGTTCACTGCTTCAATCCAAAAGGACCTCGGCAAGTTGTTCTCATTTAGCATGGTTCTTGCCATCTCAATCAGTGTCATGTTATTCCTTTCAACAACTCCGTTCTATTCAGGGGTTATTGGTGCGGAGAAGTCGTGCATATAGCCTTGAGCCCTACAAAATTTGCTGAACTCATTATTATCAAATTCCCTACCATGATCGCTCTGCACGGCTTTAATGCAGCACCCCTTTTCATTTTGAACTACCCTACAAAATGCTTCAAACTCTATCAAGACATCATTTTTATGGGTAAGGAAATATACCCAACAGAATCTTGAGAAATCATCCATAATTACAAAACCATAAAGTTTACCACCCAAGCTATGTGTTCTGCTTGGTCCAAAAAGATCAATATGGATTAATTCAAGGGGCCTTGATGTAGTTACATCATTCTTGCACTTGAATGATGTCCTTATTTGTTACCCATGCTGCACGTCCCACAGACTCCTTCATCGGTAACCTTCAGCTTAGGCAATCCAACTACCAAATCATTTCGAGAGAGTTTTAGAAAAATATTGAAACTAGCATGCCCAAGTCGGCGATGCCAAAGCCAAACATCATCATTATTCCTTGCAACCAAACACAGATTTTTATGAGATGGTTCATCCAAATCAATCATATAGACATTGTTATACCTAAAACCAATGAACTTTATCTCATGAGTATTTTTATTCACAACAGTGTAGTGGTTAGAATCAAAAATCACGGTGCATCCTTTGTCACACAATTGACTTATACTTAGCAGACTATGGTGCAACCCTTTCACTAGCAAAACATTCTCAATTGCATGATTTTGATTCTTTCCGATCTTACATTCTCCGACAAATGCCACTGTCCACCATCCCTTTCATGCAGGTCCGTAAACAAATCCATGTTTCCCGTCATCTACCGAGAGCATCCGCTGTCCAAGTACCATCTATTCCTTTGGGCTCTCAAGTAGACCTGCAAGCACAACACAAATACTTATGCGGATTTTGGTACCCAAGCAAGCTTGGGTCCACGATGGTTAGAGACATGAGATGTGTATGATCTCTTTCTCATTCTAGCAAAGCTTTCATCATCAAATTTTAGAATTCTGCAATCATACATGTCATGGCCTAACCTTCCACAATAAAAGCATGTAATGGTTCTATCCCTGTTTCTTCTCCTTCCTACATTCAAGGATGAATTATGCACATGTGTTTTTGACGAGGATGGAGATGAACTTCTGGGATACACATGAGTTGAATGTGTTTCAGATTGTAATGTTTTTCCTTTTTCAAGAATGACAATGACATCCCTCAACTCATTGACTTCATGCTTTAGTGAATGAACTTGATTTTCGGCCTTTTCTTTTGCTTGATTGCATGCCATGCCTTCAAGCTTTTCTTGCTCCAGATTATTTTTCAAAGCATCATGCATTTTACTTAGTGTGGATTGCTCCTCTCTCATGCATGAAATCTCTTCTTCAAGTAATTCATTCTTGGACACAAGAGTTTCATTCTCATTTGTCAATTTCTCAGTTTCAGATTTCGACACATGGCAATTTTCACATGAGTTTTTAGCATGCACAAGATGTTCAATTTTTTTTTTCAAATGTCTGTTTTCAGATCTGAATTATTTACATTTTTCATATAACGACTCATATGTAATTTGCCATTGTTCACAAGTAAGAGTTTCAGTTTTAGAATCTACCTCATTTCCATCGTCGTCATTGGCCATGAAGCATAGGTTCTGGACCAGCTCATCTAGTCCATCTTCATTCCCGGACTCTTCCCCATCTTCATCGCTCCAAGTGGCCACCATGGCCTTGGGCTTCTTGAATTTTCCTTTCTTGAACTGTCTCATCAGATCGGGGCACTCACCCCGCATATGGCCGGGTTTTTTACATTCGTAGCAAGTAACTTCTTCCTTCTTGCTACTTTCACCTTTGTTAAGACCTTGCTTCCTTGGTCCTTTTCTGAATTGGCCACCAAACTTTCTTGTTCCTTTGACTAATCTTCTTGCTCTTCTTGTGATCATGGCAACCAGCTCTTCATCTTCAGTGTTGCCGGCTGAATCATTGTCACTGCCCTCTGAATCTTGTGGATTCACTTTTAGGGCCAAAGGTGTGACTACCTTCTTCTTTTTGTGGTCCTCCTCGCTCCTCTTGATGTTGATTTCGTAAGTCATCAAGGAGCCAATTAGCTCGTCCAATTTCAAAGTGCTGAGATCCTTTGAGTCCTCGATTACAGTGGCCTTTGTGTGTTATTGTGATGACAAGGATCTTAGTACCTTTCTGATGAGTTCCTTGTCGGAATACTCTTTACCAAGACCCTTTAATCCATTCGTGATTTCCGTCAATCTAGCAAACATATCAGAAATGGACTCCTCTGGTTTCATCATAAATAACTCATAATCCCGGACTAACAGATTCGCCTTGGTTTCCTTTACTTTCGATGTTCCTTCATAGATCAACCGCAGCTTGTTCCACATCTCATGCGTAGAAGAACACATGGAAATACGTGAGTATTCATTAGGATGAATGGCACACTGTATTATATTCATGGCTTTAAAGTTTGCTGAACACTTCTTTTATATCCTCATCATCCCACTCATCCTCATTTTGAGACAGAGTATACGGACCCTTACTAAGGACGTGCCACACGTCATAGTCTTGGGCTCGTAGAAAAACATACATTCTATTTTTCCAATAAGGGTAGTTTGATCCATCAAAGAACGGGGGTCTTTGGATCGAATGCCCTTCGGGCATCATCCCCTTGTTTGCCATAATAAGGGATCTGCTCTACTACCGTGTGATCGAGTGAAACAGAGATCAACGCTCTGATACCAATTGTTGAGTCCCGAAAGGCGGCAATCAACAGGGGAGGGGTGAATTGATTGGCCAATTAAAATTCTTTGGGAGTGGAACAAGATAATTAATCATACAAGCACTAGATCTCACTCGAGCATGAACACATTTGTGACTGCGTGTGGATATTGGTAGGTGTTTGACAATGAAATTGGTATACGCTCAACTCACCGTGAACCCTACTCGATTATGGAAGCAGAAGAGCAAACCACAAGTGACACACTGAATTTTTAGGTGGTTCGGGTACACTGCTGTGTCCCCTACGTCCACCCCTCACTCGTGAGGATCAAGACTTCACTAGCAAGTGAGCCACACACAAACGCTGTGTAGAATAGCAAACACACACACGCGGCACCCGATTTGGGCTACCACACACACACACACACACACGTTCGTGTTTACGAACACGAACAGCACACACATATCTGAATCAAGTTTTACATCAAATACTCAAGTAGACACAAAGTAAATCTGAGAGTATAGATTGAAGAATGATTTATCATGGTTGGAGCTCCCCCTTTCACTTCTTTGAATGTAATTGAATGCTTCTGCAGGAGGAAGATCGATCCTTGAGGAAGAATGAAGCTTTGTCGACCAAATGAGGTTTCAGCTTTTGTTGGGTCCTAAACGGTGGCAATCAAGAGGGGAGGGGTGAATTGATTGGCAAAATAAAATTATTTTCAGAAGAACTTGCGAGACAAGATAGAAGCAATCAAACGCTTGGTCTTACTCGTGCATGATCACACATGAATGCATGAGAAAGATGGTGAGTGTGTGAAGAAGAAGGTGGTGAACACTCAACTCACCGTGAAGCCCACTCGACAAAATATGCACGCGAACAAACCACTGGAGACACAAAGTTTTTAGGTGGTTCGGGTACACCGCAATGTCCCCTACGTCCACCCCTCACTCATGAGGATTAACGACTTCACTAAGATGTGAGCCAAGCACACACACACGATGTTATGAACAACACACACACATACACACGGTACCCAATCTAGGCACCCCAATCACACACACACACACAAGTTCGTGTCCATACATGAACACACACTCACGAATCTGTTTCATGATAGTTTAGAATACAACAACTTTTAGATTCACCAAAAAGCACTAAAGAAGATCAAAGTAGAAAGGATCTCTAGATAGAACTCCCCCTTTGTGTTCTTCGAATCAACTTTGATACTCCAGCAGAATGATGAACGAGTTTGGATGAAGTATGACGCAAGGCAGCACAAATGGATATGGAAGCTTGATGTCCGATGGAGCTCTTTGATGTATATGATCTTGGGCTTGGATTCCAGCTCCTTCCTTTGGATTTCAGCTTCAGAGCAAGGAGGAATGGGGCTTGAAGGCTGCAACTCCGAACCTGCACATACACAATAGAACAACCAACTTACCAAAATCGGATCTCACCTCTCTTATATATATTTAGTGCCAATAGGGTTTGGTTAAAATATTAAAACAGTCAAAGACAGCTTGGGAACTAGATCCACAAAATGTGGAGAGGTTTGTGGAATGTCTAGAGGTGATTAGACATGGATTGGAAGACTTTCGGTGCAAGGAAATCGAAGTCAAACAAGACGGCTGGAGGTCGGACCGGAAGGGGTCGACCCTTGGGGTCGACCCTCGTGATAGGGTTTTAGGACCCAAGGCAATGGGTCGACCCTTGGGGTCGACCCTCAAGAGCAGCCGTGCTGCTTTTGGACAAAATGCCACAGGGGTCGACCCTCGGGGGGGTTTTATGTTCTGGGCAGAATGGGTCGACCCCTGGGGTCGACCCTTGCAGGTACCAGCTGCTGGATGGAGAAAAGGAGACGGGGGTCGACCCTAGGGGTCGACCCTCTCAGGTACCTGCTGCTGGAATGGAAAAATAAACGAAGGGGTCGACCCCAGGGGTCGACCCTTGCTCCTGAACATCAAAAAAACAATGAATAACAAGTGATCTAAGTCCAAGGAACATAAGTGGGGTGTTCACCAAATAGTTCAAAACAAGAAGAGGTTTGAACCTTAAGCAAGAATGAGTAAACCCCATCTAGATCGGATTAAGATCAAACCCGAGCAAAAACACCCTTTGGGATTAAAACAAGAAGTTCATCTTTTAAAAACATAAGATCAAGAGTTTAAGTGTTGGGATGGATCTCACCAAAAGTCCTTATATTGTTCGATTCATGTACCGCCTTCTTGTCCCTGTCAAAACATACATTTTGCATTAGCTTTGGCGATATCAGACTGAAGTTAAACATCTTACCAGCTGAAGTGATTCCCGACTTGCAAAGCTCCGTATCTCATCAAGTGAAGACTATTCCAGAAATAGTCATGGCATTCAAGTTAAATTAAGTCATCATCAAAATCCATTACAAAAACCACATAGAGGGGGTTCAACAATCTCCCCCTTTTTGATGATGACAAAATTCAAAATGTGGAATTACAGAATCCAAAAGCCATACCATGATAACAAAGAGTCGAGTCGGAACAATATAAGAAGGACGTGAATTAGCCACCTCAAACTCATGAAGCAGAGTGCTATGCGATTGATAAGGAGAGGCATATTCCAACAACCAGCAAATCTTACTAGGAAAACAACCACAGTCCACAATCTGATTACAATGTAACTAGGGGAAGAGAAAGTGCAATATAACAAGATGCCATGCTATGATTACAAGGAAAATACAACACTCCTTAGACACTAATCAACTATGAAGATGAAAATGCAACACACATGCATGCAAGCATACATCACACATAGATATAAGTAGCCGGTAGCCGGGCACACAAGTAGTAGTAGAAGGCAAAACTTCTCCCCCTTTGGCATCATCAAAAAGAGGGGGTGAAACGGGACTGTGAAGGTGCCATGAGAACGGAGGGCAACAGCCTAGTCATCATCCGGATTGGGTGGACCGGGAGCACGCCGGACATACTCCAAAATTTCGTGGCATATTTGGGTGTGATGAGCCAAGGCATCAGTGACAGAGTGAGTGTGTTCTTGGTGAGACAGCTTCAGGTCATGCAGCTCATTTGCAATGCCATCCAAGGCCTCCCCATACTTATCCAACCGCTCATCAATGTGATCCAACCGATCGATGATTAGCCTGGCCGCCTCAGATGGTATATCTACTGCAGGAGGAGGGAGTTGTCCTTCATCAGACTCGGCGTCTTCATCCTCATCATCATCATCAGAACCAGCAAGAGGAACGGCGGTTTTCAGTTGCCGGACTAATTCACCGTCAATGAGAACATAACCCATATTGTGGCAAATGGAGTGAATGGTGAAAATGTCGGCATCCCGCATAGTTTGAGAGGATTCTGCAGAGAGATTTACATTCTTGTACTGGAAAATGGCAGTCAATGCTGCAGCATAAGGTAGAGTTCTATTTCTGTGCTTTATGCTCGTGCAAATATGCTCCAAGATAATTGCGAGAAAGTTAATACGGATGCCATCCAAGAGACAGTAAATGAGAAACATATGAATTTCTGTAACTTTGTCATGTCCTCCCCCTCGTGGAAGCAAAATGATAGTAATCATTCTGTGAAGAATGTGTTGAACCGGAGGGAAACGATTAGCATTCAATCCCGCAACAGATCGGCCTGCTCGATCTTCAGAAGTCATGTAAAGATAAATGACATCTTCAGGAACAAGAATATCACCAAATGCATACCCCTCGGGACTGAGCTGAAATGCTTCGCTTAACAATTATGGGGAGAGAAGAATCTGAACCCCATTAACTTTAGTAATCGGAGTGTCACCAGCCATGGAGAGATTGCTATAGAATTGATGCACTAAGTTGGGATACATCCGTCGGTGGCTAGACATTAACACATCCAAGTTGGGTTGACTGCAAACGACATCAACTAAACTGGGGATATGTTTGCTCAAATTACCGAAGTCCACAGCTCGGGGACGAAGAACTTTTCTGTCAAGCACCTTGCTGGATGAAGATTGACCGCGAAGAGTAGCAGCCTTTGTGGCTGATTTAGAGCGTATTTCTTGAGCCCGGCTAGACTCGGCTTCTCTGCGAGATGCACGTCTCTTCGGGGCCATCTAAACAAAGATCAAAAGGGCCGCAAGATGGGGTATGGATCAAAATGGTTTAACCGTGGAGATGAAAGCTATAACCGAGAGTCTATGATCCTCCACCAACACCAAGAACTTACCTCAAGTGAAAGGAGTAGCAAGGAACGATCCTTGGAGCCCGAGAAGGAAGATCGCGCGGAGAGCCACCGGAAGAACCGCGGCTAGGGTTTGAACGATTTTGGAGCCAAAGAGGGTTTGTTAGGGCTTACAAGAGATGGTGGCTAGCTTTCTAGGGGGTTATGAGTTCTTATATAGGCAAGGGAGGGGCTAACATAGGGTTAGAACCCCATTCGCGGACGGCCCGGACGCGGTGGAACCGCGTCGCCGGAATGGGTCGACCCATTGGGTCGACCCCTGTGAACTCAACCCCGGCAGAACCGGTTTTTGCGAGGGTCGACCCTTGGGGTCGACCCATTCAGTGAAGTTTTGCAAAATTTGATTAAATTTGCACCGGATGGTCAAGAGAGAGGATAGGCTCGAGTCCCCAATGTACATACATGTTGGAATAAATAAAAATAAGAGTGATAAAAGGTTTTAGACCATTGGGGAAATGTCACAACCATTTTAAGAGCAAAATGTGACGTGCTTTTATCCAATTCTCCGGATTTCACGATTCGGACAGTTTTACTCCATTGATGGCAGGAGAGTGTATTCAAGTTCATAAACGGCCATAGAATTTTCAACAAGAATGAGTGGATATTATATATATAGAAGGAATGCAAGACCACACATAGAAGACTTATCACACAATTGTTTTTGTTCTTTTTGATTTTTCACACACCCTGATGCTTATGTATGAGAAGGAAAATGCAAGCTAGGATATAGCTAATGCAAATGGATGCAATGCAGTAATCTATGCACTCAACAGCACACAGAGTCATGATGTTGACTCTTCTATTCTACAAACCCCTAGTTCTCTCCTAAATGATGTGAATTTCTCCTCATAAAGGGTTTTGGTGAAGATATCAGCAATTTGATGATCTGTATCGATAAAGCTGATTTCTACATCACCCTTGCTAACATGATCTCTAATGAAATGATGTCTAATTTCAATATGCTTGGTGCGAGAATGATGGATTGGGTTCTTGGATAGATTAATGGCTGAGGTGTTATCACAAAGTATTGCGGTGTTTTTGAAGGATTCACCATAATCAACCATTTGTTGTTGGATCCAAAGCACCTGTGCAACACAACTACCTACAGCCACATACTCGGCTTCGGCTGTTGATAAGGCCACTGAATTTTGTTTCTTGGAGGCCCATGAAACTATGCATCCTCCAAGGAACTGACAATACCTGCTGGTGCTTTTTCGATCCACTTTGCAACCCGCATAATCGGCATCGGAGTAAGCAATTAAATCAATGCTCGAGTTACGCGGAAACCACAAACCTAAGTTCATTGAGCCAGCAATATATCTAAAAATCCTTTTTACAGCTGACAAGTGTGACTCCTTAGGATTGGACTGAAAATGAGCACACAAACATACTGCAAATTGAATATCAGGCCGACTAGCAGTTAAGTATAACAAGGAACCTATCATGCTTCTGAAAAGTTTTTGGTCCACAGATTTACCTGTTTCATCTTTATCAATTTTTATTGATGTGGACATAGGTGTGGGTTGTGGTTTGGTAGATGCCAAGTCGAACTTTTTCAGCAGCTCCATTGCATATTTTCTCTGATGTACGAACATCCCATCGGCCATTTGTGTAACCTACAATCCCAAAAAGAATGTCAGCTCTCCCATTAGGCTCATTTCAAATTCACTTTGCATCAATTTTGCAAAGTCCTTGCTGAGAGTATCCTTGGTGGAGCCAAATATAATATCATCAACATAGACTGGAACAACTAAAATTTCCTTACCGTTCAACCTTGTGAAAAGGGTTTGATCCACATTACCTCGTTTGAATCCATTTTGTAAAAGGAAATCATTTAACCGTTCATACCATGCTCGGGGTGCTTGTTTAAGACCGTAGAGTGCCTTGTCTAATTTGTACACATGGTCGGGATACTTTATGTCTTCATACCCTGGAGGTTGCTCCACATATACGTCCTCCTGAATAAAACCATTTAAGAATGCACTTTTCACATCCATCTGAAACAGTTTGATATTATTGCAACATGCAAATGCTAAAAGAATTCTCACTGCCTCGAGTCTTGCTACTGGAGCAAAAGACTCATCAAAATTGATTCCTAGCTCCTAGCTATAACCTTTGGCTACCAGCCTTGCCTTGTTCCTAGTTACCACCCCTTGATCGTTTGTTTTGTTTCGAAAGATCCATTTGATTCCGATCACAGAGTAGTTTCTAGGGCGAGGCACAAGGAACCACACTTTGTTCCTCTGGAATTGGTGTAGTTCTTCTTGCATAGCCAAGATCCAGGAATCATCTTTTAAGACATCATCTATAGAGTGAGGTTCAGATTGCGAGAGTAATGCAATATAATCGAGATTTTCAACTTCCCTGAATAAGGAACGCGTTCTTATTCCTTCTTCCACATTGCCAATGACAACTTCTGGTGGGTGATCTTTTGCAAAAGTCCATTGTCTAGGTAGCTGTAGTTCACTTAGAGTTTGCTGATTTTCATCATCCTTTTGTTGTTCTTCACCTTCTGATTTGTTTGCTTCATTCGAGAGCTCTTTGGTGGTATCTTCTTCTGATTCTTCTTCCTGCAAGATATGCTTTTCATTAGGATCCTTGGATGATGATTCATCAACAATGACATGGGGACTTTCCTCAACTACAAGAGTTCTCAAGTTATACACTCGATAGGCTCTTGAGTTAAGGGAGTATCCGAGAAATATCCCCTTGTCACTCTTGGGGTCAAACTTAGCCAAATCCACCTTACCGTTATTATGGATGTAACAAATGGAGCCAAAAGGTTTGAAGTAAGAAATATTTGGTTTCTTACCTCGATATAGCTCATAAGGTGTTTTCTTTAACAATGGCCTTACCATGGCTCGGTTTATTATGTAGCATGCTGTATTGACGGCTTCCGCCCAGAAATACCTTGGAAGGTTGTTTTCATTTAGCATGGTTCTTGCCATTTCAACAAGTGTCCTGTTCTTCCTCTCTACGACCCCATTTTGTTCGGGGGTCCTTGGTGCAGAGAAGTTGTGTATATAACCTTGATCCCTGCAAAAATTACTGAACTCATGGTTGTCAAATTCCCTACCATGATCACTTCTCACGGTCTTGATGCACCACCCTTTTTCATTCTGAACCATCCTGCAAAACGCCTCAAACTCCATCAAAGCATCACTTTTGTTTGAGAGAAAATACACCCAGCTATATCTAGTAAAATCATCCACAATAACAAATCCATAAAGCTTACCACCCAAGCTATGTGTTCGGCTTGGTCCAAAGAGATCTATATGGATCAATTCAAGGGGCTTAGATGTGGTTACATCACTTTTAGATTTAAAGGATGTTCTTGTCTGTTTGCCCTTGCTGCATGCTCCACAGATTCCTTCGTTGACCATCTTCAACTTGGGTAAGCCAACCACCAGATTTTTCCTGAACAACTTCATCATCACATTGAAACTAGCATGCCCAAGACGGCGATGCCATAACCATGCATCATCAGAGTTTTTAGCAACTAAGCAAAGATTTTTATGTGAAACATCATCAAGATCAATCATATAAACATTGTTGTGTCTAACCCCTATGAACTTGATTTCATTGGTGTTTCTATCTACCACAGTGCAGTGAGTAGCATCAAAAGACACATTGCAACCTTTGTCACAGAGTTGACTTATGCTTAGAAGATTGTGATGCAAGCCTTTGACAAGCAAAACGTTTTCAATGATTTGAGTTTGGTTCTTACCTATCTTACCTTCTCCAACAATTTTTCCTTTGTCTTTACCTCCAAAAGCTACCACCCCACCATCCTTTTCTTGCAGGTCTGCAAACATTTCCTTGTTCCCCGTCATATGTCTTGAACATCCACTATCCAAGTACCATTTGTTCTTTTGAGCTCCAAGGCAGACCTGCAAATACAAAGAGAGTACTTATGGGGTTTTTGGTACCCAAGCAAGCTTGGGTCCTCGGTGGTTAGACATAAGAGGCCTGTATGATCTATTCATCATTCTAATAAAATTTTCATCATCAAACCTCATGGTTCTGCACTCATACATATCATGGCCTAATCTTCCACAATAAAAGCAAGTAGTGATTCTTGTATCACGATTTCTTCTCCTGTTCACATTCATATATGAATCGTGCATCTGTGTGTTGGAAGATGAGGTATACATATTTCTTGAAACCCATGGAGTTATGTATGTTTTGGACTTAAGGTTATTTCTTTTCTCAGAAGAGGGTGGAGAACATCCTTCATCAGGACCCACACAAGTATTCAACACTTGTTTACCTTTTTCAAGTGTGGTGAGAGCATTCTTCAATTCATTTATCTCAACCAACAGACTTTCAACTTTCTTTTCAGCAATTTCCTTGGATTGATTACTTGAGACATTTTCAATCCTTTCATGTTCCAATTCCTGTTTCAAATCTTCATGCATTTTGATGAGGGCAGTTTGATCTTCACGCATGCATGAACTCTCTTCTTCAAACAATTCAATTTTAGACATGAGACTTTCATTTTCTTGGTCAAGATTCTCATTTTAGATTTCATGAAATTGCAATTCTCACAGGGATTTTTAGCACTCACAACTTGTTCGACTTTCTTTTTCAGAAGTTTGTTTTCAGATTTCAATTTTTTACATTTTCCATACAATGATTCATATGCAATCTGCCATTGTTCACAAGTGAGTGATTCAGTTTCAGATTGTACCTCATTGGTGTCGTCATTTGCCATGAAGCATAGATGTTGGACAAGTTCATTTAGTCCATCTTCATTCCCGGAGTCTTCTTCATCTTCATCGCTCCAAGTGGCCACCATGGCCTTAGGCTTTTTGAATTTTCCCTTTTTGAACCTTTTGGCCAACTCCGGGCATTCTCCCCGCATGTGACCGGGTTTCTTGCATTCATAGCAAATTATCTCTTCCTTCTTGCTGCTTTCATTCCTCTTAGGACCTTGCCTTCTTGGCCCTTTCCTGAACTGACCTCCAAACTTCCTGGTGTTCTTTACAAGTTTTCTTGCTCTTCTGGTGAACATAGCAACAAGCTCCTCGTCTTCAGTATTGGCTGAGGAACCTTCCTCGCTTTCTTCCGACTCTTGAGGATTTACCTTCAGTGCCATAGTTGTGGTAACTTTCTTCTTCTTGTTGTCGTCCTCGCTCCTTTTGATGTTGATCTCATATGTAATCAGGGAGCCGACTAACTCATCCAAAGTCAGAGTGCTGAGATCTTTTGAGTCTTCTATCACTGTAGCCTTTGTGTGCCACTGAGGTGATAGAGATCTCAGTACCTTCCTCACAAGATCACGGTTTGAATATTCCTTGCCAAGAGCCTTCAAACCATTTGTGATTTCCATCAGTCTAGCGAACATTTCAGAAATGGTTTCGTCTGGCTTCATCATAAACAACTCATAATCCCAGACCAATAGATTAGCTTTGGTCTCCTTGACTTCAGAAGTTCCTTCATAGATCAAGCGTAGTTTGTCCCACATTTCCGGTGCAGAGGAACACATAGATATGCGTGAGTATTCATTCGGATGGATAGCACATTGAATTATATTCATGGCCTTAAAATTAGCTGAACACTTATTGATGTGATCATCATCCCAATCATCTTCATTGTCAGGCAACTTATAAGGACCTCTGTTGATAACATTCCACACTTCATAATCTTGAGCACGCAAGAAAACATACATTATGTTTTTCCAATATGTGTAGTTTACTCCATCAAAAAACGGAGGCCTGTGAACTGAATGCCCTTCGAGCATCATCCCTTTGTTTGCCATAGAAAAGGATCTGCTCTACGATCGTGAGATCGGGCTATACAGAGACCAAAGCTCTGATACCAATTGTTGGGTCCCAAACGGTGGCAATCAAGAGGGGAGGGGTGAATTGATTGGCAAAATAAAATTATTTTCGGAAGAACTTGCGAGACAAGATAGAAGCAATCAAACGCTCGGTCTTACTCGTGCATGATCACACATGAATGCATGAGAAAGATGGTGAGTGTGTGAAGAAGAAGGTGGTGAACACTCAACTCACCGTGAAGCCCACTCGACAAAATATGCACGCGAACAAACCACTGGAGACACAAAGTTTTTAGGTGGTTCGGGTACACCGCAATGTCCCCTACGTCCACCCCTCACTCATGAGGATTAACGACTTCACTATGATGTGAGCCAAGCACACACACACGCTGTTATGAACAGCACACACACACACACGGTACCCAATCTAGGCACCCCAATCACACACACACACACAAGCTCGTGTCCATACACGAACACACACTCACGAATCTGTTTCAAGATAGTTTAGAATACAACAACTTTCAGATTCACCAAAAAGCACTAAAGAAGATCAAAGTAGAAAGGATCTCTAGATAGAACTCCCCCTTTGTGTTCTTCGAATCAACTTTGATACTCCAGCAGAATGATGAACGAGTTTGGATGAAGTATGACGCAAGGCAGCACAAATGGATGTGGAAGCTTGATGTCCGATGCAGCTCTTTGATGTATATGATCTTGGGCTTGGATTCCAGCTCCTTCCTTTGGATTTCAGCTTCAGAGCAAGGAGGAATGGGGCTTGAAGGCTGCAACTCCGAACCTGCACATACACAATAGAACAACCAACTTACCAAAATCGGATCTCACCTCTCTTATATATATTTAGTGCCAATAGGGTTTGATTAAAATATTAAAACAGTCAAAGACAGCTTGGGAACCAGATCCACAAAATGTGGAGAGGTTTGTGGAATGTCTAGAGGTGATTAGACATGGATTGGAAGACTTTCGGTGCAAGGAAACCGAAGTCAAACAAGACGGCTGGAGGTCGGACCGGAAGGGGTCGACCCTTGGGGTCGACCCTCGTGATAGGGTTTTAGGACCCAAGGCAATGGGTCGACCCTTGGGGTCGACCGTCAAGAGCAGCCGTGCTGCTTTTGGACATAATGCCACAGGGGTCGACCCTTGGGGTCGACCCTGGGGGGGGTTTTATGTTCTGGGCAGAATGGGTCGACCCCTGGGGTCGACCCTTGCAGGTACCAGCTGCTGGATGGAGAAAAGGAGACGGGGGTCGACCCTAGGGGTCGACCCTCTCAGGTACCTGCTGCTGGAATGGAAAAATAAACGAAGGGATCGACCCCAGGGGTCGACCCTTGCTCCTGAACATCAAAAAAACAATGAATAACAAGTGATCTAAGTCCAAGAAACATAAGTGGGGTGTTCACCAAAGAGTTCAAAACAAGAAGAGGTTTGAACCTTAAGCAAGAATGAGTAAACCCCATCTAGATCGGATTAAGATCAAACCCGAGCAAAAACACCCTTTGGGATTAAAACAAGAAGTTCATCTTTTAAAAACAGAAGATCAAGAGTTTAAGTGTTGGGATGGATCTCACCAAAAGTCCTTATATTGTTCGATTCATGTACCACCTCTTGTCCCTGTCAAAACATACATTTTGCATTAGCTTTGGCGATATCAGACTGAAGTTAAACATCTTACCAGCTGAAGTGATTCCCGACTTGCAAAGCTCCGTATCTCATCAAGTGAAGACTATTCCAGAAATAGTCATGGCATTCAAGTTAAATTAAGTCATCATCAAAATCCATTACAAAAACCACATAGAGGGGGTTCAACAGCTTTGATAACCCACGCAGCTTGTTGTTGGGGTTGATATTGAGGCTTGATTTAAGCTTCTTCCCTTCACATTCAAGTTCAGAACAAGGTGGAAGAAGAGCTTTGAGCTACTGCTTCGAACTTGCACTCTCCAATGTTAGAACTAGAAAACCAACTCTTGATCTTCCTTCTTCATTAGGGTTTTCGACCCAAAGAGAAGGTTATATCCTTCTAGGACGGTCAAGGGACACCATTAAGACAAGATCCATGAAATCTGGAGGAAAATAAGGCGGATTGACGTGGGTAGTGTTAGCGCAGCAAGAGTGATATAGAAGGGGGGGATGAATAGATCACTCCCAATTTGTAAAAACTTAGGCGGAAAATTAATTCTACTGCTTACGCCCCTCCTGAACCCGCACACAGAGAAATGCAAACGCAGTCACCAAACAAGACAGTATAAGTAAATGAGAATGAAGAACTGATCACATGGAAGCAAAGAGACAAGCAGATGGAGAGCGCAGATAATAACAGCAAACCACAGAGGAGGCACTCGATTTTTAGGTGGTTCGATTGCAGTCCGCAATCTACATCCATCCCTCACTCAACCTAGAATGAGGATTCCACTAGACAATGCTAGAACACTGCAGACTCAGTCTACGAACAACATGCTGCCACACAGCCTGAACAACCAAGGGAAATAAATCCCTCAACCAAGCTCTGCTACCCACAGAGCTTGAAACATGTTCCAGCTACCAGCTAGAACAGAACTGGAGACACCTCTCCCTTCCTCCACACACCGGAGGGAACCTGCTAATGACAACCTGTCACTAGCAACACCAGAGATCACCGATCTCTCTTCCTCTGCAACCCAGAGGGAAACCAGAGTAACACTCCCTTTCTCCATACACCGGAGGGGAACCAATTCGAATCAGAAGAATGAACAAAATAAAAAGAAAACAAAATAGAAACAAGGACCAACGAAGAAGCAGTCGGTTCTGAAACCAATACAAATGTAGCTTCAAAGGAAGCATTTCATCAAACCACAGACACTGCTCTCTCTCTCTTGAACATACTCCTCTCGGATCTGGACAATATGGAACTCTCTGCTCTTTTTCCTTTCTGGATCGTGCAGTCTCACACAAATTGCTTCTGCTTTTTCTTTTCACGATCACACTTCTACTGAAGGACGAAGCTTCATATTTATAGTAGATATTAGGCGTGTGACTTCCAGGTTCCCGCCCAAGAATTTTTGTCAGATCATTTGAATTTCGACCACATGGCAGCATCCTGACAGGGTTGCCATCCACGTGTCATGTTCCTGGTTTCTTGGATCACGTGCCAGGTGCCAACCTCAGATCACGTGCCCAATCATCAGCCTGAATCGACTGCAGACAGAGACAGAAGGAATGTATATACTTAGTTAGTTCAGGCTCTTAACACGAGTGTATATACTTCAGAAACAGCAACTGAGTAAGTGTGTACAACGTGAGAGAGTGTATAGACTTAATGAATAAGCGCATGAATGGCAGTGTACAGACTTAATGAATAAGCGCATGAATGGCAGTGTACAGACTCAATGAATAAGCGCATGAATGGCAGTGTATAGACATGTGATGAACAATGCATGAACTAGCCTTACCAATGTGTAGACTTTACATTGCTCAGCCACTGTATAGACTTCACGAAGCCTAACCAGTGTACAGACTTGGAACGAGTGTGCTGTGAGCACTGAAGACTCAAGTTATAACAACCGAATGTATAGAGTTGTGGTCGGACAACCCAATGTATAGACTTGAAGCATGAGGCCAGTGTTCAGACTTTGATGCCCAACGGCGATGTCTAGACTTCGACAAGCTTGAGCCAGTGTATGGACTTTGCGAGAGTGAGATGATGCATGAGACGCTGAAGGACCGATGTACAGACTCTGAATGTGAAGGCAGGCTGTATAGACTTGAATCGCTTGAAGCGATGTACAGACTTGGTGAGGCTCAAGCAGTGTACAGACTTGTGAAGGCTTCAGCGTTGTACAGACATGGAAGTACCACTGTGGATGTATGGACTTGATGATGCACTGTGGATGTATGGACTTGAGTGAATGAAGCCAATGTACAGACTTGCCGATTCGAAGCCACTGTACAGACTTTGAAGAATAGTTCAATGTATAGACTTGAAGCCCCTGAGCTAATGTTTAGACTTCACGCTGTACAGACTCTGAGCTTTGATCGTTTGAGCAGTATGCAATGTACAGGCTTAGCGATGTATAGACTTGGCCAGGAAAGCGTAGGGAAATGTATGAGTGTATAGACTTGGCCAAGCGTAGGAAAAGATGTGGAGTGTATAGACTTGGTGAAACAAAGTCCAGTGTATAGACTTGGAGAAGCGAAACCGATGTACAGACTTAGAATATTAAGACCAGTGTATAGACTTCAGTTAGAAGGTGCCCGATGTGCAGACTTGAAGATGATATGCCAGTGTACAGACTTAATGATATGAACACTAAGGCATGCTGTATAGACTTACTCGATCAAGCTGATGTACAGACTTTGATACCCAGACAGTCAGTGTTCTGATGGGTCGACGCATCAGCAAGGGTGAGTCGACCCACTACTGTTCATTCTAACTAAGCAGAGTGTAGATAGATGAACTAATGAAACATCATATGAATTGTACTCACTTACATGATGAACCAGCATAAATCTAGAGATAGTAGATTGATTTATAGTGTGAGACATCATCAAAACCATAGGGATGCAACAATCTCCCCCTTTTTGATGATGGCAACACTATGAATCAAGCAATATCAAAGTTCAACAAGAAATTAATATCAGCTGCAACAAACAGAGTAAATTCAAGGCATGCTCATGTAAATGAATTAAACATTCCCTACCACACACTCTCATCTCCCCCACAACTCATAAACATATCTTCCCCGAAGCAACATGACTCCCCCAAAGCTCAAGACAAATCCAAGACTCACTGATATTGCAGAACTTCTCTCTCCCTTTGACATCAGTAAAAAGAAATACAGAATGTATGACAGTGCTGGAAACATGAAGAATAAGGGCAGTAACTTCTTAGTGCAGAAAGTCACGAGTAGGTCTTAAGAGAATAAGTGAGTTTCTAATCTCAAGAGAGGATTCTTTAAACTCCAGTACACAATAGAGAAGTAGAATAATAGAAAAGTTTATCAGCATACATAGTGTATGATTTAGAGCAGGAGTTAACAAGTATGGCCAGATATAGCTGATCATTCAACTATCCCACAAGACAGCAAGAGACGAAATCAGAGAGGTGTTCTCAAGGTATTGAGGACAAGCAATCCATTAGTTGCATAACAACAAGGAATTTTTTTCTTTTTGAGATGATTTTCAAGAAGATCAATGAGTAAGTTGGTAGTTCACTCCTTTGACATTAGGGAGACACCTTGATTAGAGGCCTGAATCCCCAGTTACTCAGAGTGAGTATCTCATTACTTCCTTCCTTTTTTTTATTAAGGAACAGAGTTAGTAACTGTGACTTTTGACATGAGGAAACACCTTGATCAGAGGCCAGAGTCCCCAGTTACTCACCATCAAGCCACCATTGCTCTGTAATGTCTTTTCATTCATTTTAAGCATTTGACACCTCATGACATGGGAGAAATATTCATTTCATTGATGAAGCTCCCATTTTCTCAGTGATCAAAACAGAACATGTTTGTTCGGTTAAGCCCTTGAGTTAAAGAGATAGAATGATTGAAAACAATACCAGAAGGATTATTTCTTGAATTGAGTCTTGAAGTCTAGATTTCAAGCTGATTGGGTCAGATATCAAGACATACAGGTTTTGGCCTGAACCAGAATCAATGACAATGTAGGAAGATATACTTTATGCAATTAGTCCAGATCTCTGAAGGAGTACCAAAGGAAAGATTCTAACTGGATTTTAGAGTCACTGACTTATAGACTTAAGAGATAAGTGACACTCTACTGTCTGAGAGAACCACACTAGATCAGTCATGCAAGACCAGCAAAGTTACACATCTGGATAGTCCGTTTGAATCTGTCAAAGAACTTCTCCTCTCACACAACAACTCAGCTCCCCCTAAGACATAGCATTCCTCAATGAAACAATCCAGCATAATCTCAAAGCTTCCTGATGGGAATCGACGCCGAGCATGTACATTTTATTTTACATTTGTGTCCTTTAGTTTATTTTTATATCCATAGGAAAGTATAAGCGCAATTGTACGGCTTTGTAAGCCAATGCGTCATTCCCTTGGATTGTGTGAGTTTTTGTGCAAATGTGTAGTAGGTCCAGCTAGGGGGGCCCCTCCCCTTCCCCATTGGTCCACCTCATCCATGTGGGGCTGGTCAACCATCCTAGGTGGCCATCTAGAAGGTTTGAATGCTAATTGACCACATGGGAGACAAAGGGGTTAAAATTTCAAAGGTAGGCCACCTACCTTACCTACCTAGTCAAAGGAGTGCCCCATTCATATGTAATTTATTTATTTTGAGTTTTGACCACATGGGGGATGAAAATGACATATTTCCCATGAAAGTATCAGCCCCCCACCCCTTGCCATTTTCTATATAAGCCTATGTATAGTGTCATTAGAGATTAATGAAGAAATTATGTGAAAATTACTTGAAGCAAGAAGGGTGTGCCCTCTCTCCCTCTCTCCCCTAGTGTTCTTCCTTCTCCAACCCCAAATTCTAGACTGGTTCTATCTTCAATCCCCTCCTCTCAACCTCCGGTGATCGTCTGTGCTGCCGCCGCCGCCGTTCGTGCCGCCTTCGAGCCGCCACGGGATCATCTTCGATTTTCTGTCCTGCTGGATAGAGGTGTAGTTTATGAATTCCTGAAGCCAGCCATGAGTTCAGATCGATTTGAAATTTTGAGGGTTGGTTCCTATCTTATATCCCCTTCTCCACAAAAAAATCCAAGTTCAAAAGTCACCGTTTCATATCTTTACCATTTCGTTCAACTCTCTATCTCAGATCTGTTCTGTCACTGTCTACAGTGACAGTAGCCCTGAGTTCTCCACCTTCGACCACCCTTTTGATTTATGTTAGACCTCCCCATTTTACTGGGTGTTCTGTCCATCGTCCCCTACCACCACAATGTTTCTTAAATTTTTATCATCCTTCTACCTATTTTTAATAATTCATGTTCTACCGGAGCTACAGTACTTTCAGTCAGATCCCAGATCCGACCTTTGTCCAGTAAACAAATCACAGAAAATCATAGACACATCCAACGGTGTCCAAACCACTTTTGCTGTCTTCCCAACTCCATTTCCAACAACTTCTATGAAGAACACAACCCCAGATTCGGACGTATACCTCGCGGTCAAAGGCAATCCATAGTCAAGTTCTCTACAGGTCTGAGTCTTCGGTTACTGTACAACAGGAGATTGAAAATTCCATAAGTCAAGATCCGAGCAGATCCAGGCCAGATCTTTGGGCCTAGTTGAAGAGCTTCAAGCTAGCTTTCCAACGGCGCCAGTCTCGTGTCGATCCGACATCGGGGCTGATCGCAGCGCCTATTCTCGCCGGAGCGCGCGCCGAAATACAGAACCGGCAGATTTCCGATCGGGTACCGACCGGTGCCGAACGGAGCCGCCGGGCCTCCGGCCGGCGAACCAGCGTGCCGCCATTCCAAGGAGCGACCCTCCGGGCATCCACCACTACAGCGGTGCCACCGGGTCCCACACGGCCCCTCCGGACAGCACGTGGACCCCACCGTCACGTGTTCGGGTGTTGCCGAATCAACGCAAGAAGCCGCCCGTCAACCCGAATTCGGTCCTCCCGGACCCCATTGTGTAGCCCTTTGCCTCCCTGCGTGGAGTGGGCAGCGGCTTGCATTTCTGTAATATTGTGTAATATTGTTCCGGGAGTACGATTTTCGGCCGGGCCCGTCTTCCCCACGCCGAGCGCGTGGAGGTATCGTTCTCGCTCCCTACACTCGGCATTTGTTTATTTTCATATATACTTGTTTATGCCGTTGCTAGAGAGCATGCTTTAGGTCCGTTAGCTCGCTATATTATCATTCACCGCTGCTGCGAGAGAGAGCGAGACCGTCCCCGTGACCCGATCCGGGCACGAGAGTGCAAATCGAGCACCCTAGCTCTTGCCGGTTTCTCAACCGTGCACGTCCGACGCTTCCCTCGTTAAGGGGCAGTCACGAGCTTGTCGTGTCCGTGGTCCCGTCCCGCATCAATTTGGTATCAGAGAGAGTTTGAGTCTAGGGTGTCAAAAAAAAAAGAGTGTCATTTATGTCTAGTCATTATTCATTGTCTACGTCGAGTCTAAGATCATCATATTTTTAAAACAACAAAAAAGAGTCATTTTGGGTCGCATACATCCCTTTACTCGGTATATCAAAAGGTGTTGTCCGAACGTTAGGCCACGCCTATCGGGAAGGCCGCACACTTGTGCGAGTGATCTTCGGATCGGTTATCTCCGCCACGTACCGAGTCTTGGTTTACGTCTAGGGTCCTTAGTGTGCATGCATTCCAAACTTGCATAGTCGGTCTAGTGTCTTGTCACCGTGTGTATGCATGTCCATGTCCACTACCCATGGCCGATCCCCAAGACCATACGTCCGAGTGGTCAACTTTTGTGGCCAAAATGAATGTCCTCATGGACCGAGCCTTTGGTTTTGCCCCTCTCATTATGAAAGCCGCTCTACCCAACGGGTCCACAACGGAACTCCATTTCACCGATAGGGAGTCGGATAATTGGGTTTCTCTTGACATCGTGGAGTCTCTCTCCAAGACAGGCGAGATTGTCCGCGATGGTGATTTTGCTTGTGTTGAGTTCTATAAGAGGATCAGCTCTGTTCTCTACACCGATGGTGCATGGTGCAGGATCGGCACACTTGCTGGTTCATGCATCATTTTAGGGCAAAAGTGGTTAGGAGAGAGAAGGGCCAATCTTGACTGGGACAAGAGGACTTGCACCTTATGCCCACCATACCTACCCGGTAAGATCACCCTTAGGGACCCCGTATGTCCAGCCACCCAGCCCCAGCGGCCCACTCCACCTTCGGATTCGCGCTTGGAGCCACCTCATCCCGAGCCACCCGTATTTCTAACGGGTACATTATACATAGCCGAGCCGCTTCTTAGTTGGCTCAAGGATGGCTTGGTCCCACTCCCTTACCCGTCTATGGACCCTACCCTACCTTTGGTGTCCGTCAACTCCTACCACACAACTTTTCGGTCTAGTCACCATGTCGATACTTTGGATGACCTTATTATGGGATTAGATTCACAATGGGAGTTGACGCATCTTTTGGCCCGAGGCTTTGACCAACCCGCTAGTCTTAGCTTCACCCATCCGGCCTTAGGATCCATTACCTCCGTGTGCACCGTGGGGTGTGTCACCACGGAGATTCTTCGACTCCTCCCGATGCCGGCCGAGTCCGACTTCATTCTCTTTTGCCCAAGGGAGGAAGTTTATTTTCTTCACATGACCATCGTCCCGTTCACTATGGCGGATGAAGGTGACCATTCACACCTTCAAGAATTTCACGATTGGGACCGTGTCATGGAGGAACCCATCTCCCAGGGTCATACCTTCTTTGACCCTTTTGACCCCTCTACTAGTGAAGCTCCCGAGCTATCACATTCCCTCCACCTCTTCCAAGGAGTTCACTATTCCACCCATACCCCTCGGTCTATTCGGCAAGCCGTCTCTACATCTAGAGATGATGACGATGGTAGTTTTGGATCTCCTACCCCTTCTTCACCCAAATCCCATCGGTCACCAATGCATGAGTGGTACATCTTAGGGTGTCTAGGAGTCCTCCCTTCCATCAACCATCATGTACATCTAGTATATGCATGGCACATATTCGGGTGTCCTGGTCCGCCGTCACCCATGAACGGGTCAGACTAACAGTGTGCTTTTTCTTTGTGTGGTTTTGTTTTGAGTGATTTGTTTGCATGGTTTGTGTGTCGTTTGTTTGTCTGCATGCGTCTTGTGCAAGCTCGTTGTCGTTCTCTTATGAGTAAGAGGCGAGTGGACTCACTTGATGAGTATTGGGTCGATTCTACATCTATACCCGGATCAGTCACCTATTGGGACTCAGCGGTGATTCCTAGTGAGTCTTCGAGCTGCTTCCTTCCCTTTTGAGAGTACCCCACTCGGAGTGTCCACCTTTAGCCCACAACAGTTTGTGCAAATCGAGTATATATGGAATGAGCAGGTGACGGTCACTTGGAGTGGAGTGTACCCGCGTTACTTGGCACGGTGACGGATCTGCCGGAGTATTCGAGCATCCTTACCCCTACTCGACGGGGTCGAGTTCCTCCCACCCGGGGAGAGTTGATGGGAATCGACGCCGAGCATGTACATTTTATTTTGCATTTGTGTCCTTTAGTTTATTTTTATATCTATGGGAAAGTATAAGCGCAATTGTACGTCTTTGTAAGCCAATGCGTCATTCCCTTAGATTATGTGGGTTTTTATGCAAATGTGTAGTAGGTCCAGCTAGGGGGGCCCCTCCCCTTCCCCATTGGTCCACCTCATCCATGTGGGGCTGGTCAACCATCCTAGGTGACCATCTAGAAGGTTTGAATGCTAATTGACCACATGGGAGACAAAGGGGTTAAAATTTCAAAGGTAGGCCACCTACCTTACCTACCTAGTCAAAGGAGTGCCCCATTCATATGTAATTTATTTATTTTGAGTTTTGACCACATGGGGGATGAAAATGACATATTTCCCACGAAATTATCAGCCCCCCACCCCTTGCCATTTTCTATATAAGCCTATGTATAGTGTCATTAGAGATTAATGAAGAAATTATGTGAAAATTACTTGAAGCAAGAAGGGTGTGCCCTCTCTCCCTCTCTCCCCTGGTGTTCTTCCTTCTCCAACCCCAAATTATAGACTGGTTCTATCTTCAATCCCCTCCTCTCAACCTCCGGTGATCGTCTGTGCTGCCGCCGTCGCCGTTCGTGCCGCCTTCGAGCCACCACGGGATCATCTTCGATTTTCTGTCCTACTGGATAGAGGTGTAGTTTATGAATTCTTGAAGCCAGCCACGAGTTCAGATCGATTTGAAATTTTGAGGGTTGGTTCCTATCTTATATCCCTTCTCCACAAAAAAATCCAAGTTCAAAAGCCACCGTTTCATATCTTTACCATTTCGTTCAACTCTCTATCTCAGATCTGTTCTGTCACTGTCTACAGTGACAGTAGCCCTGAGTTCTCCACCTTCGACCACCCTTTTGATTTATGTTAGACCTCCCCATTTTACTGGGTGTTCTGTCCATCGTCCCCTACCACCACAATGTTTCTTAAATTTTTATCATCCTTCTACCTATTTTTAATAATTCATGTTCTACCGGAGCTACAGTACTTTCAGTCAGATCCCAGATCCGACCTTTGTCCAGTAAACAAATCACAGAAAATCATAGGCACATCCACACATGTCCAAACCACTTTTTCTGTCTTCCCAACTCCATTTCCAACAACTTCTATGAAGAACACAACCCCAGATTCGGACGTATACCACGCGGTCAAAGGCAATCTATAGTCAAGTTCTCTGCAGGTCTGAGTCTTTGGTTACTGTACAACAGGAGATTGAAAATTCCATAAGTCAAGATCCGAGCAGATCCAGGCCAGATCTTTGGGCCTAGGTTGAAGAGCTTCAAGCTAGCTTTCCAACGGCGCCAGTCTCGTGTCGATCCGACATCGGGGCTGATCGCAGCGCCCATTCTCGCCGGAGCGCGCGCCGAAATACAGAACATGTAGATTTTCGATCGGGTACCGACCGGTGCCGAACGGAGCTGCCGGGCCTCCGGCCGGCGAACCAGCGTGCCGCCATCCCAAGGAGCGACCCTCCGGGCATCCACCACTACAGCGGTGCCACCGGATCCCACACGGCCCCTCCGGACAGCACGTGGACCCCACCGTCACGTGTTCGGGTGTTGCCGAATCAACGCAAGAAACCGCCCGTCAACCCGAATTCGGTCCTCCCGGACCCCATTGTGTAGCCCTTTACCTCCCTGCGTGGAGTGGGCAGCGGCTTACATTTCTGTAATATTGTGTAATATTGTTCCGGGAGTACGATTTTCGGCCGGGCCCGTCTTCCCCACGCCGAGCGCGTGGAGGTATCGTTCTCGCTCCCTACACTCGGCATTTGTTTATTTTCATATATACTTGTTTATGCCGCTGCTAGAGAGCATGCTTTAGGTCCGTTAGCTCGCTATATTATCATTCACCGCTGCTGCGAGAGAGAGCGAGACCGTCCCCGTGACCCGATCCGGGCACGAGAGTGCAAATCGACCACCCTAGCTCTTGCCGGTTTCTCAACCGTGCACGTCCGACGCTTCCCTCGTTAAGGGGCAGTCACGAGCTTGTCGTGTCCGTGGTCCCGTCCCGCATCACTTCCCCTCACTCAAAGCATTCCTGAAAGCTAATGTCATGCCCCGAACAAGGCGGAAATATCGGGACGTACAGTTAGGGATACGCTGGCAAGAGAGAGAACTAATCTAAAATAATACACAAGTGCTACAAGATGGAAATACTAAATGATCATTAACAAACCACAACTGATACAATAACCTCAAGTTCAACTTAATACAACTGGAATAATCAACCACTAAAACTCAATAACATGACTGAGACTAAAAGCTCTCCAAAACACAACTAAAGAAAGATAACACACTACTAACACACTAGAACTGATACACTCAAGACATCACTCCTGCCCTTCCCCATCGGTAAGCACGTCACCTGAAAAACCTGGAAAGGGGGGAAAACACAACTATGAGCTGACGCTCAGTAGGAAATAACAGACAGGTATAAGTGATTAACAGTTTAATTACATTTTAAAATGTCATGCTACAAATGATAAAAATAATAAAAAGATAACGGTGATATCACGAAACAGAATTCAAAGATCTTGTAAGGTCAAGAAATATAATGAATAGAATAGTAAGACAAGAATTTACTATAGGAGATAACGATAAAAAGTTGGCCATGTCAAGACAATTCAAGTCATGTCAAGCACGTATGTAATTTCATTTCCACGTCCAAGTAATAAGCAAGTAAAGTAACCACAAGTAGAGTATAGAACAGTGAAGAGTGGAAAGTGAAAAGTAGTAGAAAGTAATGTAGAGAGTAGTGGAGAGAGTAGTGGACAGTCCTAGATTTAACACATATCAAGTACTGGTGCCAAATGCCACACCTAGTCATTCACCTCCCCAGGGGTACACGTAGTGTTCGGGCGCTCTTCCCAGGACCAGACCGAGCCCTTAATTGTTTGTCAGGCATTGATTTCTTTGGATCAAAGATCCCACGAATCTAGACTTCCACAGTTTATGGCCAAAATTCCAAGGTTTAAACTAAGTAGCAATAACAACTTCACGTAGGAAAGAGATTCATTTCCAGAATTTCAAGGTAAGTATAATCATCAAGGAGATCGAAACCAAGTCACAACAAGAGTTAATCGTGCTGCGCTACTGTAAAACAGCAGCAATCAAACAAGCTAATCAACATATTAATCCTAATCACCAAGTTAAGATATCATGATTAACTATTATCATTTGCATTAAGACAATTACCAAGAAGCTGATTCAAGATGATATAGCAAAGAACAACTCCCACAGGAGTGAAATAGAATGCATTAACAGAGATTTAGTTACACCATTAACCACTAATTATGTGGGTTTCTATTTAATCTTGTATGCATTGAAATGAAGATGATAAACGGTGTGCTTTTACACTAAGTTTGCATGTATGGACCAATGTTAATTGAAACTAAAAAGGGTACATGAATAGGTCATTAGTTCCTCAAAAATGTAGTTTTCAATGTGATTAGGTTGAATGGATTGATTCCCCAATGATCCGGATTGATCCCCGGGTCAAAAACATCATTAATGGGGTCATACAGGGCATGGGTCGACCCATTGGGTCGACCCCTGGCATTCCAGGAGCCTTCCTGGGTGTGGGTCGACCCATTGGGTCGACCCCTCAAAAAAAAAAGCTTCATGGGTCGACCCCCTTCACTGGGTGCATGGGTCGACCCCATGGGTCGACCCCTACACTTCCAGAAGCGACGGGTGATTCCGTAAACCATGAAAACTCAATGATTTGGGGTCTAAATGAGTTGGGATTTTAACCAAATGCTCTAGGGTTCTTAATATACATACTAAAGTCATAAAACAAGAGATTGAAACAAGAAATTTGCTGAAAACTCAATCGAATCACAACCTATTTATGATGAATACATGAAGAACCTAGTTCTTAACATGCGTCTACTAAAACGTAGATTTCTCTCAATATACACAACGGAATTTGGGGCTTTTTATATCAAAAGAAAGCTAACTTAATGATGAATCCAACCATATACTATAATCCATATGTGGATCAAATTATCTAATCCAAAAATAGCCCGAAAATCAAGATTCTACTTGAAGAACATAATATACATCAAATTCTAGACATGCTCTTACTAAAAATCAAAATTCTCCAAGTATGCTCAATGAAATTTGGGGCTTCCTACGTTAAATGAAAACTAACAACATGCTGATTACATCATGTAAGTTAATTAGAGTTTGGTTGTTAGATCCTACCTCAAATCGGAGAGAGAAAACTCAAACCCTAGGATGAAGAACACTTGGACAGCACCTCACAAAAAGCTCGATTTCTCCACGACACCTAATGCAAATTGGGGCTTTTGCCACCAATGGATAGAGCTCGATGAGAGGAACAATTTGCTATACTCATGATCAAGATTTGGTTGAGAATTCCTACCTCAATCGATGGATCAAAGAAGGATGAAGGAAAGCCAACGGCCTGCTGACCCACCTCTACAAATCGAGCTAGATCTCTCCAGATCTGAAACTTCAGCGAACCCCACAGTAGCCAAATGAAAGAAGACTCGTAGGGCTTCATTTTGATATCTCATAGAGCTTCTGGAGCCTTCGGAATTGGGATTATTCGCTGCTGCAAGCTACGTGTTTAGAAACGGCGCCGAAATCCTTGACTTGACCAAACTATGTCGGCAGCACGTTTTGGGGCTAGGTTTACCTCAAATTGATTAAGGGTAAATGTTCCTTACATTGTGGCCTTCCATTTGCCTTTGATTTCAGATCATTTGGTCGAGTATTGAGGTCGAATTTCGTGTTTTAAACTAAGGGTTAGGTATGGGTCAAAAGTGTGCACTTTTGGGTTTAAACTCTAAATAGATCTTACCACGGATTTACAATGGCCTAATGCCAGAAGGAAAAGTTGTTATCTACATCGACTTAAATCTATTTACTATTTTTACAGATTTTTCTAAGGTAGTCGGATTATTACTTATACTATTCCGTAAATAGTTAAATGTTAAGTTCGGAAAACTAAATTCACTAATTCGCCATAATAAATGATTTTCTTAGGCTTAAATGTAGAAGACAAAGTTGCTAAACAAAATTAATTCTACAAGATGTGATTTTTGGAGATTTTTAGAAAATAGTTGAAAAATGACTTATTCTATTAATTAATTAATTAATCTAATTAATTTGGATAATTCTCATTAATTCGAATAACTTCAAATAAATTCTAAATAATTACAAATAACTTTCTAAATAAATTTCTAAAGAATTTGGGGTCTTACACCCTCCCCTACTTAAAGGAATTTGGTCCTCCAAATTCACTGCACTAAAACTGAGAGTAGAAAAAGATCGCTCACCTAGAATAGATCGGGATATCGCTTTCGCATAGTCTCTTCAGACTCCCATGTAGCTTCTTCGGTCCCACGCCGACTCCACTAAATCTTGACCATCGGTATCGAACGATTCCGGAGTTGCTGTTGCTTCCGGTCCAGAATCTTGACAGGTCTTTCCTCATAGGTCAAATCTTCCTTCAGTTCAAAATCCACCTGCTGAATGATATGAGTGGGATCGTACACATATTTCCGCAACATAGACACATGGAAAACATTATGTACGCCAGACAAATATGGTGGTAAAGCCAGTCTGTATGCCACCTCTCCCACTCTATCTAGAATCTCGAATGGACCAATGTACCTCGGACTCAGCTTGCCATGAATGCCAAATCTTCGGATCCCTCTCGTTGGAGAGACCTTTAAGAACACATGCTCGCCAACCTGAAATTCCAATGCTCTTCTCCTGTTGTCGGCATAACTCTTCTGTCTTGACTGGGCTACTTGTAACCGGTCTCGGATAACACGGATGTTCTGTGATGATTCCGAAACAAGATCTGGTCCAAGCCACTGTTTCTCACCTACCTCGTCCCAACACAACGGGGAACGACAACTTCTACCATATAGTGCTTCAAAAGGAGTCATCTGAATGCTAGACTGATAGCTGTTATTGTAAGCGAATTCAATTAATGCCAAATGCTCACTCCAATTACCACCGAAATCAATCATGCAAGCTCGCAACATATCTTCCACTATCTGATTGGTTCTTTCAGTCTGTCCATCTGTCTGTGGATGAAAAGTAGTACTGAAATTCAGACGAGTACCCAAAGACTCTTGCAGTCCCTTCCAGAAATGTGAAGTAAATCTGGGGTCTCGATCAGATACTATATTCACTGGGATACCATGCAATCTCACCACTTCCTTTATATACAAGGCAGCCAATACATCAATCGTCCACTTGGACTTAATTGGTAAGAAATGAGCCGACTTTGTCAATCGATCGACAATCACCCATATCGCATCAAATCCACCACGAGTCCTAGGTAGACCCATAATGAAATCCATGCCAATGCTTTCCCACTTCCATTGGGGTATGTCGAGTGGTTTCAATTTATCTGCTGGTCTGAAATGTTCGGACTTAACTTGCTTACATACCAAACATCTGCTCACAAAATCTGCAACTTCTCTTTTCATATTCGGCCACCAAAAGGACCTTTTCAAATCTCGGTACATCTTAGTGCCTCCAGGATGAATGGTATATCTGGATCTATAAGCTTCCTCAAGAATTTTGTTCTTTATTGTAGCCTCATCCGAAACACAAGTTCTGCCTTTAAATAATAATCTACCATCATCGGCCAACATGAAGTCAGGTCTGCTGCTCAAGCTTCCCTTGATCTCTACCAACTCGGGGTCATTATCTTGCAAGGACTTGATCTCTATCAATAATTCAGGTTTAAGTTGAATCTGAGCAATCAAGATCCGATCATTGTCAATATTAAGATCCAGACTAGATAATTGTTCCAACAACCTCCATTCTTGTAACATGAGACTTGACAATCTAGCTACCGGCTTCCGGCTTAATGCATCTGCCACAACATTACCTTTGCCAGGATGATACTCAATCGAGAAGTCGAAGTCTTTCAAGTACTCCAACCATCTCCGCTGCCTCATGTTGAGTTCCTTCTGAGAAAATAAATACTTCAAACTCTTATGATCTGAGAACACTGTAAAGGTTTCTCCATACAAGTAATGCCTCCATATCTTCAAAGCAAACACGACTGCAGCAGGTTCCAAATCATGAACAGGATAATTATCTACGTGCTTCCTCAACTGTCTAGAGGAATAGGCAATCACCTTCCCATGCTGCATGAGTACACAGCCTAAGCAAATACCTGAAGCATCAGTATAAATAACAAATCCTCCTTCACCAGAAGGTAAAGCCAAAACAGGTGCAGTAGTCAAACACTCCTTCAGAGTCTGAAAGCTTCGTTGACAATCATCTGACCAATCAAACTTATTCTCCTTGCGGGTTAATCTTGTCATAGGTACTGCAATCTTGGAGAAATCTTGAATAAATCTTCGATAATAACCTGCCAGGCCTAGAAAACTTCTAACTTCTGTCACACTGGTAGGCTGTTCCCAATTCTTCACTGCCTCAACCTTCGAAGGATCAACAGAAATACCGTTCTTCGTAATGATATGTCCTAGAAAGGACACCTCTTGCAGCCAGAATTCACACTTACTGAACTTAGCATATAGTTGATGATCTCTCAACAATTGCAATGCCATTCTCAGATGTTCAGCATGTTCCTCTTCATTCTTAGAATAAATCAGGATGTCATCAATAAAGACCACGACCCATTGATCAAGATAGGGCCGAAATGCATCGTTCATCAACTGCATGAAAGCCGTTGGTGCATTCGTTAGACCAAAAGGCATAACGACAAACTCAAAATGACCATACCTGCTGCGGAAAGCCGTTTTATAAATATCCTCTTCCTTAATCCACAACTGGTGATATCCAGATCAAAGATCGATCTTAGAGAAATATTGAGCTCCCGCTATCTGGTCAAATAACTCGTCAATCCTCGGCAAGGGATATTTGTTCTTGACAGTCTGCTGGTTTAATTGCTGATAATCAATGCACAGCCTCATCGAACCATCTTTCTTCCTGACAAATAGTACAGGGGCTCCCCACGGAGAAGTACTAGGACGAATAAAACCCTTCTCAAGTAATTCCATCAGTTGCTGCTTCAGTTCCCTCAGTTCCGCAGGAGACATACGATAAGGAGCCTTAGAAATAGGAGCTGTGCCAGGAATAAGATCAATAGAAAAGATAACTTCCCGCTCAGGCGGAAGTCCTGGTAGTTCTTCTGGAAAGACATCAGGAAAATCTCGGACAATAGGAATGTCCTTGATCTCCATCTGCTGCTCAGGAGTTGCACAAACAAAGGCTAGAAAAGCCTCACACCCATGCCTCAAAAGCTTATCAGCTCGAAGAGCCGAGATGAGCGGTACGGAGTTATGGTGCTTGACTCCCGTAAAAGATAAACCAGAATGTCCAGTAAAAGTCACTGAGCTAGAACTACAGTGAACATTGCCCTCATACTTGGCCAACCAATCTGCTCCTAGGATTACATCATAATCCTTCATGTCCATGCAGACCAAATCTGCTGGAAAGTTATGTTCACCAATCATAACCTTACTAGAAGGATAGAAATACTGGATTGTTGATCTAGTGCCAATAGGGGTTGAAATCTCTAACGGAGTATTCATCAAAATGGGTTCCACAACTAATGACTTAGCAAATCTCTGAGAAATAAATGAATGTGTTGCACCAGTATCAAAGAGAGCAAATGCGGGCTTATCGATTATAGTAAGGGTACCTTCGACGAGTCCGCCATCATCAGAAATCCCAGTTTCATCTTCATGTAAAGCTTGAAGCTTGCCTTGTGGTTTCTTGAAGACTAGAGGTTTTGCCGGTGTAGCTTGTTCCGATATGAGAGGACAATTGGGGATACGGTGCTCCTTGCTTCCACATCGCAAACAGGCACCTTGCTTACGCCAGCACTCCTCTATCTTGTGACCCGGACGATCACAATAGTTGCACACGCCCTTGAATGGAACAATAGGGCTAGGCTTCTTATCTTCATGCCTCGGCATCTTGCCCTTCCACGATCCGGACCCGCTCCACGAACCAGGTCCACTAACAGGCCTCTTCTTGGTATACCCGGGTTTGACACTCCCGGAACCCGTAGGTAATTCTTTCTTGGTGCCTTTCCCACGGATTCTCTCCGTCATCTCAAGAGTATCCTCTAGAACTTGCGCTTTCCTTACCATCTCAGAATAAGTGGAAATCTCCATCGGTGCCAATTGGTTGATATAATGAAGCTTCAATCCATTGAGAAAGCGCTTCGCCTTCATCTTCTCGGTGGAAATGAGATGAGTAGCATAACGAGAAAGCCGTGCAAATTGAGCCTCATACTCTGCCACGGACAAACCTCGCTGTTTCAAGGCCGCGAACTCTGCCGCTTTCTTCTCTTGCACTCTATCAGAAAAATACTTGCTGTTGAAGAGTTCTTCGAACTCTTCCCACATAACTTGCCGATCACCGAGAGTTGCCTTGATAGAATCCCACCAAGTACGTGCATCATGTTCCAGTTGAAATGTGGACAAAAGGACACGCTCCTGATTGGTGCATTGCATAACTTCAAAGATTCTCCCCATCTCAACTAGCCAGTGCTCGGCTTGGTCAGGGTCAGTCGAACCAGCGAATCTAGGAGGGTTCATTCCGCGGAAGTTCCGGTATAGATCACCGGTGCCATGCGGTGCCGCTCCTGCCTGAGCTACTTGCTGAAGGGCCTGAGTAAGGCCTTGCACCGTACGCTGTAGGTTCCTCCATTCAGCACGATCAGCTGCCATCTACACGAGAAATAGATTACTTAGGTTTAATCAAGATAAATAATTACACGATTAAGAAACGATCTTAACCCAAGTTTCTACCCATTCTCACCAGGGCAGGTCCTAGACTTTTACAAGGTTAGGGATCTAATGCACCTAGACACGACCAAAAACTCGGTACCTGGCGGAGGTAATCGGTCCGAAGACCACTCGCGCAAGTGTGCGACCTTCCCGATAGGCGTAGCCTAACGTTCGGACAACACCTTTTGATATACCGATTATTGGGATGCAATGCAAGAAAACCTAAAACTTAGGAAACCTAGGAATGTGAAACCTAGGCTCTGATACCAACTAAACTGTCACGCCCCGAACAAGGCGGAAATATCGGGACGTACAGTTAGGGACACGCTGGCAAGAGAGAGAACTAATCTAAAATAATACACAAGTGCTACAAGATGGAAATACTAAATGATCATTAACAAACCACAACTGATACAATAACCTCAAGTTCAACTTAATACAACTGGAATAATCAACCACTAAAACTCAATAACATGACTGAGACTAAAAGCTCTCCAAAACACAACTAAAGAAAGATAACACACTACTAACACACTAGAACTGATACACTCAAGACATCACTCCTGCCCTTCCCCATCGGTAAGCGCGTCACCTGAAAAGCCTGGAAAGGGGGGAAAACACAACTATGAGCTGACGCTCAGTAGGAAATAACAGACAGGTATAAGTGATTAACAGTTTAATTACATTTTAAAATGTCATGCTACAAATGATAAAAACAATAAAAAGATAACGGTGATATCACGAAACAGAATTCAAAGATCTTGTAAGGTCAAGAAATATAATGAATAGAATAGTAAGACAAGAATTTACTATAGGAGATAACGATAAAAAGTTGGCCATGTCAAGACAATTCAAGTCATGTCAAGCACGTATGTAATTTCATTTCCACGTCCAAGTAATAAGCAAGTAAAGTAACCACAAGTAGAGTATAGAACAGTGAAGAGTGGAAAGTGAAAAGTAGTAGAAAGTAATGTAGAGAGTAGTGGAGAGAGTAGTGGACAGTCCTAGATTTAACACATGTCAAGTACTGGTGCCAAATGCCACACCTAGTCATTCACCTCCCCGGGGGTACACGTAGTGTTCGGGCGCTCTTCCCAAGACCAGACCGAGCCCTTAATTATTTGCCAGGCATTGATTTCTTTGGATCAAAGATCCCACGAATCTAGACTTCCACAGTTTATGGCCAGAATTCCAAGGTTTAAACTAAGTAGCAATAACAACTTCACGTAGGAAAGAGATTCATTTCCAGAATTTCAAGGTAAGTATAATCATCAAGGAGATCGAAACCAAGTCACAACAAGAGTTAATCGTGCTGCGCTACTGTAAAACAGCAGCAATCAAACAAGCTAATCAACATATTAATCCTAATCACCAAGTTAAGATATCATGATTAACCATTATCATTTGCATTAAGACAATTGCCAAGAAGCTGATTCAAGATGATAAGGCAAAGAACAACTCCCACAGGAGTGAAATAGAATGCATTAATAGAGATTTAGTTACACCATTAACCACTAATTATGTGGGTTTCTATTTAATCTTGTATGCATTGAAATGAAGATGATAAACGGTGTGTTTTTACACTAAGTTTGCATGTATGGACCAATGTTAATTGAAACTAAAAAGGGTACATGAATAGGTCATTAGTTCCTCAAAAATGTAGTTTTCAATGTGATTAGGTTGAATGGATTGATTCCCCAATGATCCGGATTGATCCCCGGGTCAAAAACATCATTAATGGGGTCATACAGGGCATGGGTCGACCCATTGGGTCGACCCCTGGCATTCCAGGAGCCTTCCTGGGTGTGGGTCGACCCATTGGGTCGACCCCTCAAAAACAAAAGCTTCATGGGTCGACCCCCTTCACTGGGTGCATGGGTCGACCCCATGGGTCGACCCCTACACTTCCAGAAGCGACGGGTGATTCCGTAAACCATGAAAACTCAATGATTTGGGGTCTAAATGAGTTGGGATTTTAACCAAATGCTCTAGGGTTCTTAATATACATACTAAGGTCATAAAATAAGAGATTGAAACAAGAAATTTGCTGAAAACTCAATCGATTCACAACCTATTTATGATGAATACATGAAGAACCTAGTTCTTGACATGCGTCTACTAAAACGTAGATTTCTCTCAATATACACAACGGAATTTGGGGCTTTTTATATCAAAAGAAAGCTAACTTAATGATGAATCCAACCATATACTATAAGCCATATGTGGATCAAATTATCTAATCCAAAAACAGCCCGAAAATCAAGTTTCTACTTGAAGAACATAATATACATCAAATTCTAGACATGCTCTTACTAAAAATCAAAATTCTCCAAGTATGCTCAATGAAATTTGGGGCTTCCTACGTTAAATGAAAGCTAACAACATGCTGATTACATCATGTAAGTTAATTAGAGTTTGGTTGTTAGATCCTACCTCAAATCGGAGAGAGAAAACTCAAACCCTAGGATGAAGAACACTTGGACAGCACCTCACAAAAAGCTCGATTTCTCCACGGACACCTAATGAAAATTGGGGCCTTTGCCACCAATGGATAGAGCTCGATGAGAGGAACAATTTGCTATACTCATGATCAAGATTTGGTTGAGAATTCCTACCTCAATCGATGGATCAAAGAAGGATGAAGGAAAGCCAACGGCCTGCTGACCCACCTCCACAAATCGAGCTAGATCTCTCCAGATCTGAAACTTCAGCGAACCCCACAGTAGCCAAATGAAAGAAGACTCGTAGGGCTTCATTTTGATAGCTCATAGAGCTTCTGGAGCCTTCGGAATTGGGAGTATTCGTTGCTGCAAGCTACGTGTTTAGAAACGGCGCTGAAATCCTTGACTTGACCAAACTATGTCGGCAGCACGTTTTGGGGCTAGGTTTACCTCAAATTGATTGAGGGTAAATGTTCCTTACATTGTGGCCTTCCATTTGCCCTTGATTTCAGATCATTTGGTCGAGTATTGAGGTCGAATTTCGTGTTTTAAACTAAGGGTTAGGTATGGGTCAAAAGTGTGCACTTTTGGGTTTAAACTCTAAATTGATCTTACCACGGATTTACAATGGCCTAATGCCAGAAGGAAAAGTTGTTATCTACATCGACCTAAATCTATTTACTATTTTTACAGATTTTTCTAAGGTAGTCGGATTATTACTTATACTATTCCGTAAATAGTTAAATGTTAAGTTCGGAAAACTAAGTTCACTAATTCGCCATAATAAATGATTTTCTTAGGCTTAAATGTAGAAGACAAAGTTGCTAAACAAAATTAATTCTACAAGATGTGATTTTTGAGGATTTTTAGAAAATAGTTGAAAAATGACTTATTCTATTAATTAATTAATTAATCTAATTAATTTGGATAATTCTCATTAATTTGAATAACTTCAAATAAATTCCAAATAATTACAAATAACTTTCTAAATAAATTTATAAAGAATTTGGGGTCTTACAGCTAACCAGCAGACATTCAGAACTCCCCCTTAAACTAGCATGACATAAGGCTAAACATCAGACAAACACAACTCCCCCTCAAAACAAGAACATGCTTCATAATTAAGACAATTTGTATAAGCCTAATTCTCTTCTCAATGTGGTGAATTTTTCATTATCCAGAGGTTTTGTGAATATGTCAGCAATCTGATTATTTGTGCCTACGTGAATCAGTTCAAAATTATTCTTAGACACCTCATCTCTTATAAAATGATGTCTTATCTCTATGTGTTTGGTTCGTGAATGCAAAACAGGATTTTTAGCAATATTAATGGCACTAGTATTATCACAGTAGATTGGAGTGCATCCCAGGTCTACTTGGTAGTCCTGAAGCTGGTGTTTAATCCATATGACTTGTGTTCCATAACTCCCTGCAACCACATATTCAGCTTCTGCAGTGGAGAGGGCCACAGAATGTTATTTCTTGGAACCCCAAGACACTAAACACCCACCCAAAAATTCACAATGACCACTAGTGCTTTTCCTGTCTAGTTTGCAGTCTGCATAATCAGCATCTGTGTATGCAACTAAGTTAAATGTGTGTGATGCAGGAAACCATAAACCAAGAGAATGAGTAGCTGACAAATATCTGAAAATTCTTTTAACTGCAGCTAAGTGTAATTCAGTAGGTGTAGACTGATACCTTGCACACATTCTTACACTGAATTGTATATCAGGTCTAGAGGCTGTCAAGTAAAGAAGTGATCCAATCATACCTCGATAAAGTTTGGCATTTACTTCTTTACTTGTCTCATCTGCATCCAGTGAGGTATTGGTGCCCATGGGTGTTGTAATGTGCTTTAAGTTTTCCATACCAAACCTCTTGAACAGTTCCATTGTGTATTTGGTTTGGTTGATGAAGCACCCGTCCTCTAGCTGCTGTACCTGCAATCCAAGAAAATATTTTAGTTCACCAACCAAGCTCATTTCAAATTCAGTAGACATTATGGTAGAAAATTCATCACATAGTTCATGCTTAGTTGATCCAAATACAATGTCATCTACATATACCTAAACTATGATGAGATCTCTATTTATGCCCTTGGTAAATAAAGTTTGATCAACTTTACCTCTTTTGTAGCCCTTGCTGATCAGAAATTCAGTCAATCTTTCATACCATGCTCTTGGAGCCTGCTTTAGACCATACAAGGCTTTGTTTAACCTGAAAACTTGGTTAGGTTGAGGAGAGAATTGAAATCCAGGAGGTTGTTCAACAAAAACTTCTTCTTTAATGACTCCTTTTAAAAAGGCACTTTTAACATCCATTTGTTGGAGTTTTATATTCTTTGAACAAGCAAAGACAAGCAACAATCTTATGGCTTCCATCCTAGTAACAGGTGCATAGGATTCATCAAAGTCTACACCGAATTCCTGACAGTAGCCTTTGGCTACTAATCTGGCCTTATTCCTCGAGATGATTCCATCTTCATTCATCTTATTTTTGAACACCCACTTGGTTCCTATGATATTAATACCATCTGGTATTGGGATAAGCTCCCAGACATTATTCCTTTCAAACTGACCTAATTCCTCACACATAGCATTGACCCAAGCTTGATCAGCCAAGGCCTCTTCTACTGTTCTGGGTTCAATTTGTGAGACTAAAGCAATTAAGTCATCATTATTCACATTTCTAAAATGAGACCTAGTCCGAAGAGGATCTTCAGGATGGCCTATGACATTATCTAATGGATGGTCTTTAAGAAATCTAACATTTGTTGAAGACTCACCTGTTTCTCTTGGCCCTTCCTGATTGGGGGAATTTGTTTCTCCACTCGGCTGAGTCTTCTCTTCTTCTTGTTGGTCTTCTAGGAAATCCCCATCATGATTGGAATCCCTGTCAAGATTTTCAACATTAGAAACATCTTTCTTTTCACTAAAAAGGATGTGTGGAGACTCTTCCACTTTCTGATCTGATATGTTAAATACCCTATATGCCCTTGACACTTCAGAGTAACCCAAGAATATTCCTGGGGAGCTTTTAACTTCAAACTTGTCTAAATCTTTCTTATCATTGTTATGAATAAAATATTTTGCTCCAAAAATTCTGAAATGAAACAAGTTTGGTTTCTTACCTTTGAGAAGCTCATAGGGTGTTTTCTTGTGAATGGGTCTTACCATGGCCCTGTTGATTATGTAAGTTGCTGTATTGGCCGCTTTTGCCCAAAACCTTCTAGGTAATTTACTTTCAATCAACATGGTTCGGGCCATCTCCACCATAGTTCTATTTCTTCTCTCAACAATCCCATTCTGTTCAGGTGTCCTGGGAGAAGAAAACCTGTGAGTTAGTCCCTCTTTTTCACAAAGATCAGTAAACATGGAGTTTTTAAATTCACCTCCATGGTCAGATTGAATAGAACAGACCTTGTATTTCCCTTCTTGTTTGACCTTATTGAAAAACAGATTAAACTTTTGAAATGCATCACTCTTATTTGCTAAGAAAAATATCCATGAATATCTAGAGAAGTCATCTATGATGACATAGCCAAACCTGTTCCCATTAAGACTATGAGATCTAGTGGGACTGAAAAGGTCCATATGGAGAAGTTCCATTGGTCTAGAGGACAATGGCTCAGATCTTAATTTGAAAGAATTCCTTGTCTGTTTGCCTAGAGCACAGGCATCACATGATTTTGAAATGGAATTGAATTTAATTCTAGGCATGCCTTTAACTAAATCATGCTTGACCAATTTATTTAAAGTAGTAAAGCTAGCATGACCTAGACGTCTATGCCATTCAAAAGCATCATTTTCAGAGTTGGCAGATAAGCAAATAGTAGATTCAGATTCCTCATCTAAGTCTACAATGTAGACATTATTAATCCTGTTGGCTACAAATTTAACCACATCATAATTTATTTCAAGGATTTTGCATGAACTATCATCAAATACAACCCTGTGACCCCTGTCACATAACTGACTAATGCTAATCAGGTTGTGTTGAAGCCCTTCCACAAATAAGACTTTTTCAATGGAGTTTGTGGAAGACTTACCTACTGTACCAACTCCAATTATTTTACCTTTGTTCTTTCCTCCAAACTTGACCAGACCCCCTGGCTTCATCTCTATCTTGCTAAACTTGGATCGGTCTCTTGTCATATGCCTGGAGCAGCCACTGTCGAGGTACCACTTGTTGTCTTCAGCTGCTAGGCCGACCTACACAAATACATCAAGCAGAGTGATTTGGAACCCAAGATGAGTTGGGTCCAAAGACATTGTTCAAATCTCTGATCAAGTGTTTAGGTATCCAGATTTGCTTCAGCATGGTTTTCTCTGGCACCTTCCTTTCTGGTTTATTAAAGTTGAATCCAGCTGGACTGGAGAAGTGAGTTCTATTCCATTCATTAGTCTTCCTATTCCTAGGAAATTTCCTGTAAGCTTGTTGATTAACATATTTTTGACCATGAAAATTATTTCTCCAGTAGGTCCTGTTTGGACCCATCTGATTGTTGTAATTCCAGCTCTTATTCTGATTCACTTTCTTGGTCCATCTACCATTTGTGTTCTGGTGAGTGGGCTTAGTGATATTCTTCATAAAATTCATTCCCATCTTAAATGGTTGTCCAACACTGGTTTTTGTATTTTCTTTAGGACTTTGAATTCCCTTAGTGCTGTTTGAGCTGGATGGTGTCCAGCTTCTCTTTTCCCTTCTCTGGGCAGAAGGTGATGGTCTTGAATTGTAAGGGTCTCTTGTTGGTTGGGTCATAGCCTAGACCCTCCTTATTGAAATTGACCCTAGTCCCTAGTATAGCATCTAAACTAGTTTTTTCTTGGACAAACTTTTCTAAGACTTTCTGTTTGTCTTCCAGCTCCTTTTGAAGGGACTCAGAATTTTTTAGGAGTTCAGCATTTACTTCCTTCACAGCTTCATATTTCTCTGAGTTCACTCTAATTTCATTCATGCTTTCTTCAATTTTAGTTTTGAATTCATTGAGCTGATTTTGACTTTCTTGAATTTCTCCCTTGAGCTTATCATTTTCTTTCCTTAGTGAGGTCATTTCTTCTAGTTGTTCTTTTAGCTTCTCATTTTCCTCACAGACTTGAGTTTGTTCTTCAACATTTGTGTTAAATTTTCTTTTCAGAACTCTGTGCTCTTTACTAAGAGAATTAAATTTATCTAACAATTCACCATAAGCATCCTCCCAGTCATCAATTAAGAAATTTTCAAAAACATTTATTACCTCCTCTTCACTGTTTGCCATAAGGCAAATTCCATCTTCATATTCTTCTGAGGAAGTGTCTTTGGGATCTTCTTCTTCCTCGCTCCATGTGCAGACCATCGCCTGTGGCTTCGTCTTCTGTTTCTTTTTTTTATTAATTCATAAAAAAAAAGTATATGCTTGAGACACAATCTACTAATTTTTCTATTTCAGATATTCTACTATATCATAATTTCATCTACTAATATTTATAATACTTCAGGAGCTAATGAGACAATTTTAGTGAAATGGAATTCTCTCAATTCCCTGGCGATTGCACCAAAAACTCGAGTCCCTTTTGGATTTCCTTTTTGATCAATGACAACTGCTGCATTGTCATCATATCGTATTCTCATACCGTTTTCACGCTTGAGTTCTTTACACGTACGTACAATTACAGCTCTAATTACTTCTGATCTTTCGAGCGGCATATTGGACGCTGCTTTGCACCTTTGTGTTCTTCTTCTGAAGATAGGGACCCTTCTTCTGGAGGTCTGGGCATTCGCCTTTCATATGTCCCTATTTGTTACAATTAAAACAAGTCAGTCTCTTAGGATTTCTATCCCTGTAACTAGTAAATTCAACATTCTTGTTAAAAGAGTGTGGCTTCTTCTTCCTAAAGGTCTTTCCCTTTTTCTTCAAAAATTTTCTGAACTGTCTAGTGAGCATTGCCTGCTCCTCCTGGTCGAGATTTGAAAAACCTTCAAGCTCGGACTCGGACTCGGGGCTACTGCTGCTGCTCCCGCTGTTGCTACCCTTGTTGCGGGATGCCCTTAGAGCCACATTCTTAGCCTTCCTATCACTTCCTTCTCCACCTCCTTTGAAATTCATCTCATAGGTCATAAGGGATCCTATGAGTTCATTCACAGTCAAGGTAGTCAGATCTTTTGACTCCTCAATCACAATGGCCTTAGTGTGCCATGCTGGGGATAAAGATCTAAGAATTTTCCTGACTATATCTGCCTCAGCAAGATCCTTCCCTAGCCCCTTAAGTGTGTTTGTGATCAAGGACAACCTGGCATACATTTTAGTAATATTCTCCTCTGCATTCATCTTAAACATTTCATACTTGGAAGTGTAGAGGTTTACCTTCGAGGCTTTCACTTGAGCTGTACCTTCATAGATCAATTGCAGCTCATCCCACATTCGCTTGGCAGTCTTGTAGGCAGATATACGGGCATATTCCTCTGGATGAACAGCACACTAGATGATGTTCAGCGCCGTCCAGTTGAGTGAAGATAGCTTGACATGGTCATCTGTCCAAGCGTCCTCGTTTGGTGGCAGATCATATGGCCCCACAGTAATTACTCTCCACAGTTTATGGCTCTGAGCCCTGATAAACACTTCCATCCTGTTCTTCCAAAACAGATAGTTACTACCATCAAAATACGAAGGGCGACTAATGGATTGACCTTCGGCCATGAAGGTTCTAGGACCACTAGCATTTCCTTGACCGTTCGTCCACATGGCGTAAACCTGCTCTGATACCAAATGTTAGCGCAGCAAGAGTGATATAGAAGGGGGGGGGATGAATAGATCACTCCCAATTTGTAAAAACTTAGGCGGAAAATTAATTCTACTGCTTACGCCCCTCCTGAACCAGCACACAGAGAAATGCAAACGCAGTCACCAAACAAGACAGTATAAGTAAATGAGAATGAAGAACTGATCACATGGAAGCAAAGAGACAAGCAGATGGAGAGCGCAGATAATAACAGCAAACCACAGGGGAGGCACTTGGTTTTTAGGTGGTTCGATTGCAGTCCGCAATCTACATCCACCCCTCACTCCAACTAGAATCAGGATTCCACTTGACAATACTAGAACACTGCAGACTCAGTCTGCGAACAACATGCTGCCACACAGCTTGAAAAACAAGGGAAACAAATCCCTCAACCAAGCTCTGCTACCCACAGAGCTTGAAACCTATTCCAGCTACCAGCTAGAACAGAACCGGAGACACCTCTCCCTTCCTCCACACACCAGAGGGAACCTGCTAATGACAACCTGACATTAGCAACACCAGAGATCACCGATCTCTCTTCCTCTGCAACCCATAGGGAAACCGGAGTAACACTCCCTTCCTCCACACACCGGAGGGGAACCAATTCGAATCAGAAGAATGAACAAAATAAAAAGAAAACAAAATAGAAACAAGGACCAACGAAGAAGTAGTCGGTTCTGAAACCAATACAAATGTAGCTTCAAAGGAAGCAATTCATCAAACCACAGACACTGCTCTCTCTCTCTTGAACATACTCCTCTCGGATCTGGACAATATGGAACTCTCGGCTCTTTTTCCTTTCTGGATTGTGCAGTCTCAAACAAATTGCTTCTGCTTTTACTTTTCACGATCACACTTCTACTGAAGGACGAAGCTTCATATTTATAGCAGATATTAGGCGTGTGGCTTCCAGGTTCCCGCCCAAGAACGTTTTGCCAGATCATTTGAATTTTGACCACATGGTAGCATCTTGACTGGGTTGCCATCCACGTGTCATGTTCTTGGTTTCTTGGATCACGTGCCAGGTGTCAACCTCGGATCACGTGCCCAATCATCAGCCTGAATCGCCTGCAGACAGAGACAGAAGGAATGTATATACTTAGTTAGTTCAGGCTCTTAACACGAGTGTATATACTTCAGAAAAAGCAACTGAGTAAGTGTGTACAACGTGAGAGAGTGTATAGACTTAATGAATAAGCGCATGAATGGCAGTGTACAGACTTAATGAATAAGCGCATGAATGGCAGTGTACAGACTCAATGAATAAGCGCATGAATGGCAGTGTATAGACATGTGATGAACAATGCATGAACTAGCCTTACCAATGTGTAGACTTTACATTGCTCAGCCAGTGTATATACTTCACGAAGCCTAACCAGTGTACAGACTTGGAACGAGTGTGCTGTGAGCACTGAAGACTCAAGTTATAACAACCGAATGTATAGAGTTGTGGTCGGACAACCTAATGTATAGACTTGAAGCATGAGGCCAGTGTTCAGACTTTGATGCCCAACGGTGATGTCTAGACTTCGACAAGCTTGAGCCAGTGTATGGACTTTGCGAGAGTGAGACGATGCATGAGACGCTGAAGAACCGATGTACAGACTCTGAATGTGAAGGCAGGCTGTATAGACTTGAATCGCTTGAAGCGATGTACAGACTTGGTGAGGCTCAAGCAGTGTACAGACTTATGAAGGCTTCAGCGTTGTACAGACATGGAAGTACCACTATGGATGTATGGACTTGATGATGCACTGTGGATGTATGGACTTGAGTGAATGAAGCCGATGTACAGACTTGCCGATTCGAAGCCACTGTACAGACTTTGAAGAATAGTTCAATGTATAGACTTGAAGCCCTTGAGCTAATGTTTAGACTTCATGCTGTACAGACTCTGAGCTTTGATCATTTGAGCAGTATGCAATGTACAGGCTTAGCGATGTATAGACTTGGCCAGGAAAGCGTAGGGAAATGTATGAGTGTATAGACTTGGCCAAGCGTAGGAAAAGATGTGGAGTGTACAGACTTGGTGAAACAAAGTCCAGTGTATAGACTTGGAGAAGCGAAACCGATGTACAGACTTAGAATATTAAGACCAGTGTATAGACTTCAGTTAGAAGGTGCCCAATGTGCAGACTTGAAGATGATATGCCAGTGTACAGACTTAATGATATGAACACTAAGGCATGCTGTACAGACTTACTTGATCAAGCTGATGTACAGACTTTGATACCCAGACAGTCAGTGTTCTGATGGGTCGACGCATCAGCAAGGGTGGGTCGACCCACTACTGTTCATTCTAACTAAGCAGAGTGTAGATAGATGAACTAATGAAACATCATATGAACTGTACTCACTTACATGATGAACCAGCATAAATCTAGAGATAGTAGATTGATTTATAGTGTGAGACATCATCAAAACCATAGGGATGCAACAGGTAGTTGGAAAAAAGGTTCGAGGACGCAAAAGTCCTAAATCACGACTCCGTGTAGGTGTCGACACCTGGTGTCGACACCTTGGGCATTACAAGGAGCAAAAATAGCAAACAAAGTCCCTGGGCGCTGGGTGTCGACACCTGGTGTTCTGGCTTGTTGCCAGGGTCACAACAGGTAGGTGTCGACACCTCCTTGACTGGCTGCTGTAAAATGATTCTGGAACAGGGTGTCGACACCTGGTGTCGACTTTTGCCCTGCCAGAAGGCTTAAGGACCCAAAATGCTAAGAATTGAAGCATTAACTCCTCCAAGGATGATGGCATGATAAAATGGGATTGCTAGGAGGTCTTCCAACCTGTAAAAACACCAAGTATTCGTCAGATTTATACAACATCATAGAGCTCACAAAATAACCATTCATTTCAACTTGTTTCAATAAAGTGAGGGAACTTACAAAGATGTTAACAAGGTAGGCTTATTCAAAACCGTTTCCATTTGTTGTTCCAAGAGTAACGGAGCAGGGAGGAATGAAAAAATCCATATGAAACCACATATCAATATTTCCCTCATCATTTTACCTGAAATCACCTTCGATCCTCAATTGCTTGCTCGTTTGTTGAAGTGTCCATTCAAAGACCATTAGAGTATTAACCGATAATCTCCATTGCATGACTAAATAGATGTGGTGTTCATAAGAGTACAAACCGGTTCACTCAAAACCATGATCGCACATTGCATTCATTAATCATCAAAACTCATTGCTTCACACATTATAATCTCGGGGGCAAACACAAGCTACTATCAATCGAAAAAGAACTTAAAAATGAACAAGAAGGCATGATAAATCTCAAGATTTGACTTCGATTAGCCTACATAAATCAGATAAAAAAGGAATGTAGAAAAACCCTAATCACATGCTCTTGATGAAATTCTAAATTCGCACGATATAGATCATAAAAATTGGGGAAAACATGATCAAATAAAAGAGGACTATGATTAAATAAAAGAGGACTTCGAGGTGCATGTCATGGTATGGTTTAATTAAGGTTGGGCCTGAGAGAAACCTACTTTAATCGAGGAAGAAAGAGGAAGATGCCAAAACCCTAATCCGTGAACACTCGACGATCCTCGCCCTAATACCCCGTCGATCGGCCACCAAGGGTCACGCCGTCTGTTGGAGATGTAAATGGGGTTCTAGGGATACCAAAGCCCTCTACTTATGGCGTCCAAGGAGGCTTCTAGAGGTCGAATTGGACTCAGGAGTCCAAGGAATAAAAATAGGTAAAAATCTCGCACCTTGACCAAATCCGCGCCGCCGCCGCCAAGAGAAGGCTATAGAGGCTAGGGTTTGAGAGGGGAAATGATCTACTAGGGTTAACCTATCAAATGGGCCTAGTTTAGACTCGATTGGTTGAGAAATCGGCTCGAATTTGATCAATTAAAGTTGATCTATTAAGAACAACGATTTTGGCAAAAAACTCCTTAATGCAGCCTAACTAAATTTTTATTGGGGGTCGGCCCAGTTGACATCATTGTTAGAAACTTCGTTCTCTACAAGAATATAATTTTTTTCATATTTTTAAAAATTAGTCAGAACTTTGGCCTACGGGTAAAATTTGATTAATTTGATTTATACCTATTAAATTCAATTCATCGTATAAAAATTCGATTGCATCTTGGAATATGAAGGTCTTTTTATCTTAATTGTAGAAAAATAATTATTGATATAATTTGGCCACTTTCAAAAATAAACAATATTAAGAAAATCATTGAAGCCATAAAATAGCAAGGAAATAACTTTTAAATCCAATACATATTTCAAAATTTTACTTTTGTATTTTATTATTTAACCGGGGTGTTACATCCTCCCCCACTTTAAGGAATTTGGTCTCCAAATTCGTCAAGTGCCATTAACTATTCAAATATTTAAACTAAGATGATCTTATATATTCAAAATAACATGTTAATCATACAACTAATGGAATGCAAAAGATTTTTAACTATAGTTAAGGATGAGGGAAAACAATACCTTTTATAATTCTTCATTTGATAGAAATCAGTTCCATTCTGCTTGTGGAAGTAGTTTAGGGCAATTAGCCATTACATGTTCTTTGTTTCCGCAACGAAGACACGCTCCGCTCCTTCGCTAGCATTCCTTAATTAGATGACCAACTTTGTGACAGTGAAAATATTTCAATTGCGAAATGTTATTCCTTTTCTTCTTATTACTTCGATTCTTTTTATGATGGACTCGCCACCTTCTAGCGAAACCGAACCTTAGCTTACTCGTAGAGTCTCTTGCTTTCATTTCGAAAAGAGCTTAAACACTTGGAAAAATAATTGTAAGGTTAAAAAATTTATTATCCTTACGCGTCATGCTACGCAATCTTATACATATTTTATTACTTAACCCGAAGCACTACCCCATCTCACCAGGTAATAAGTAGGGGTGACAAGGATTACATGACATATTACTTACAGTAACCTATACTTCCAGACAAGAACCTAGGACTCAACAACCGAGGCTCTAATACCACTTCTGTCACGCCCCGAACCGATAGTAGCGGGAAGCGATGCTCAGAACGTACATCGAAACAGTCATGATAGCAAGAGCAGAATAAATAAACACAATAAATAATATCCAACACATGGAGGCCATTAATTTGAGAAAAGTGTGATTTTTATTGATATTTAGAATTTAAATACAATGTGGACGCCATAAAAGAAAAAAAGAAGAGAAAATAGCAAGACCACAATACTATCTAGACTCAAGAAAATAAAAAGACTCCAATCTCTAGGCTCCAGGTTCACTCGATCACACTGACCCAATCCCAATTGCAAACGTTCCACCTACCGCGTTACCTGAAAAGGATGGAAATAAGGGGGGGGGTGAGCGAAAAACTGAATAGGAATTACACTCTATCATTAGGCATAATTTAAGTAATTAACCATTTCCATAAATGTATGAATAATGCGAGAAACTTAATAAAGTAAACTAGTAACCAGAAGATAATCGATAGACATAGACAAATGGAAAGGAATCTTGCAAGTCTAGATATCAAGCACTGATAATAATAACTTTCCAATGAATGGCCATTTCAAGTCAAGTCGAGTCGAGTCATGTCACGCAAGCAGGTACTTCACGCTTTCAAGCATGAATAGCAAGTTCACGAGAATGTGGAATGTCATAGACTCAACACACTAGATAGTACCAGTGCCAAATGCCACACCTAGTCATTAACCTCCCCGGAGATCAAGTACTTTTCGGGTGCGCCTCACAGGACCAGACTGGGCCCTTTAATGTGTTTGCCTTGGCATTGATTTGTTTGGATCATAGATCCCATGAAATCTAGACATCCACGAATAGAATTATCGAGAGTTCCAAGATCAAGCTCATATAATCAAGGAAAAAATGTGTAAGAACATTGATTTTCTTGAGATTCCAGTAATAAGCTCATTAATCGAGAGGAATAGTCATTTAAAGAAGTGACTCTTGAATAGATAAATGTCGATAGTAGACCTAACAATAGGTCAAAAATTCGAGGTACAATAGCCTAGTTAGGCTAGAGTAGCTTACCTATATCAAAACCGTGAAAACATCAATTTCTGGAAATTTGGAATGTGAAACGGCCAGCAAAGGACCGCTAAGATAAAGTAGACGGTCTGAAATGGACCGCTACAAGCAATACTGGGAATGTAAACGGTCCTAGATGGGCCGTTCAATAATATAAATGGTCTCCAGAAAGGCCGCTCAGAGCGAGGGGGTCCCTGGGCCTCAAGCAAGTGTAAACGGTCCTAACTGGGCCGCCCAACATAGAACGGTCCAAAAGGTGCCATTTACAAACGAAGGTCGACGCACCCAGAAGGTCGGTGTACAAGCCAGGGTGGTTGGTGCATATGCTAGAGGGTCGGTGCATATGTCGAACGTATACGGTCACCCAAGGACCGTTCAGTAATCTAGACGGTCAATTCTAGGCTGCGTATTGATCGTAGCGGTCCCAGAAAGGCCGCTAACAACAGGACAACCCCAGTTCAATCTTAGGGCCAAATCATGCGATTCGATCGAGTCCGAAGGTTCAGGCTTGTGGGTGCAACCCTCCCGGCGTCCTAGTGGGAATCCCAAGCTCGCGAGGGCTTACGGAGGCCTCGGAACATGAACACCTAGTCCGGCAGAAGGAATATCCGACGGAGAGGTAATTCGATGTCCAAGAATTTACTAGTTCACAATCAACGGAAAACGAGACATTCTGTCCTGTCGCCACCACCGGAGTGGCACGACCTTAAAACAAGTTTTAACTATACAACTGAATTGCAACTAATCACTTGATCAAGTGTAACACCAGAGAATTTTAAAATAGAAATATACAAAAAAAACTATATATATATATATATATATATTTAATTATTGAAATCATATTCTAATTCTATTGGATTAACCATTTATAATATTTAATTACCAATAGATGCTTTAGAAGATGCCAAATTATATTTTAGGAAATGCCAATTTATATTTTCAATCACTTAGGAAATTAATATTACACTATTCCAAAGAAATAGGAAATAGGTTATATGGATAGTGTTTTAAAGGATAAACATCGCTTTTACAAGATGTCAATTCATATTTTCATAATTTAGAAAATTTCATATTTCGACTTTTACATTATATCATTATTTTAAAGAAATAAGGGGATATAGATGAAGTGTTAAAGGATAAACATAATTTAGAAAGTGAGAAAAGATATATAGATAATTTTGGTTAGTGTAGAGTGAATACAAAAATCTCCGTTCAAAATAACAACATATGTTAAGTCGTTATTTCCTAAACGTGAATAGTGATGTGAATAGTGCCACTTTATATTTAAAAAGAATTTTTCAAAAAACTTTATATGTAAAAATAGAGAAAAATGTAAGGGTTTCACCCCTAAAATTTCACAAATAAATTCCACCAATTTTTAAAGATAAAAATCTTTGAAGTTTAATATGGAAATCTTAACTTATGAAATACACGACCCCCTCTTGGGCGTCATTTCTTTTCCGACAACTATCACGGTCATTCTATCCCTCCAGCCTGTGTAGACTGTAAACCCACTGAATTCCCTATAATTCTGGATCTTATTCCCCATCCTGTCGACCCTAAGGTTATAAAATACACTCTATTTTCCCCCCTATTTGGTTAGTTCGAAGGCTAGATACGGGACAAACTCTGAAGAGTTGCAGAGGAAGGGAATGGCTGCTTCTTCCTCTCCTATCAACTCATGTCACTTCACAGAGGTAGGTGTTCTTAAATCCTTGCATAACTAGTAGCTAAATAGGTTAACTGATGCATGTTAGAGTTCGATTAACTAGTCAACCATGCTATATATATCATCTGGCTTTACCATAATCAAGCAATAATCATGTATATATCATGTTATTTTGATAGCCTGTTACATATCACCATGATCTTTAAGAGTTTAAACTTAGTTTGTTAGCATGATTTTTATGAGTTTTTGAACATATTTTATCACACTAGTTTTACAGTATTCATAACCATGTTTAAAATCTTAATATATAGTCTCTATTAACATAATACGTTCTTGGTTTAAAGACACGGAGGCTCCCAACCCTCTGGTAAATGGCGCCCCTGACAAGGGCACCATTTTCAAAATTGAAGACTATTCACACAGTCGTCATTTAAATGAAGACACCCCCAATGTCATCAATTCGATTTCTAAAATTTTCAGTAATTAATAATTCAACACATTCAAAAATCCACAACTATCAAACTAAAGCACGAAATTTTTGCATGAACATGTTTCTGGAATCCTGACATTTTTCTCAACATATCCATGCCATTACTTCCTGATTCGGAGCTTTGTCACACTGATGAATATTGGACACCTCACTGTAATTGGCGCCCCTGACCAAGGCGCCAATTTCAGAATTGATGACTGCCCACGAGGGCGTCAATTAATTGAAGACATGCACCATGTCGTCAATTCTGTTTTATGAAATTTTCAGAAATAAGTAAATCAACGTATTCAAAAATCTATAACTAATAAACTGGATCTTGAAAATTTTGACAATATATATTTCTGTGACCCTGAGATTTTTCTCCACCTGACCATGTCTTCGGATTCTGATTCGGAGAAACTTTGGAGAAATGAATAGTAACTTGTGTCATAGAACTTACAGTTATGATGCGAAGCACAACTCACTTGGAAAATAACTCAATTGGTGTGTCGTCAATTTGAGTTGAACCTGTAATTAAATTGAAGACACCGTGGAAGTCTTCAATTAAATGAAGACTGCCCACAAAGTCTTCAATTTGTTAAATGAAGACTGCCCACGTAGTCTTCAATTTATTAAATGAAGACGGCCCTCAAGTTTTCAATTACTGAATTGAAGACGGCCCTCAAGTCTTCAATTAATTGAAGACTGCTCACAGGGGCGTCAATTCCGTTTCTTGAGGAATTAAAGTAATAACATTAAAAAATTCATATATGTGAAACCAAAACTTAGTAATTATATCTGAACATGTTTCTGGACTCCCGAGTAATTATACTAAGTATTCATATCCTTACTTTTGAATTTCGAGAAACTTTTTCAAAATAAACAGTGCTTTGAGTCAAAAAACTTATCTGCCGGTAAAAATCACTGAATTGAAGACGGGCCCTTAAGTCTTCAATTTCAGAATTGAAGACGGCCCTCAAGTCTTCAATTAATTGAAGACTGGATAAAGGGGCGCCAATTTCTTATATGTATATTTTTTAAAAAAAAATCAAAATTTTGAAAGGTTGGGCAACCCCCAAGCATCAATTCTTTAAATGACGGAAGCCAGCAAGTCTTCAATTAATTGAAGACTGCATACAGGGGCGCCATTTCTTTATATACTTATATATATATATATATATTCAAATAAATAGCCCCTGTAATTGGTGCCCCAAGCCAGGGCGCCAATTACTGAAATGACGACTTCCAGGACGTCTTCAATTAAATGAAGACATCCTGGGGGGCGCCAATTTGATATATGCTTATATAAATTTCAAAAAAAATAAAAATTTGAAAGATTAGCAAACCCCCAGATGCCAACTCAATAATTATAACTTCTGATCTTGATCTATCTCGAGAATTGTGCAAACATAACCCTAATCCATACTCCTGCGTATGATGAATTCTTGAATTCCATTCCATGAAAAAAAATATATTCGTGTATACCCTACATGGTCAAACCTTGAACCTCTTAAACTACCATTTGGGAGTGTAGGAGCTAAGTGCCATGTAGGGCAAAGTGCTACGTTGTGGGAGCCACCTCTTGAGGCCGTACGGCACAAAGTGCTACATGACGGGAGCCACCTCTTGAGCCTATAGGGGCCACCTCTAGAATCCTCCATAACCAAATGACTAGTTAATCTCGTCTGAAATACTACGTTTCTAAATTCTTAAAATTCTATATTGGCTATAAATGAGAGTGGATGTCAAAGGTAATACATGAAATGCTGTTCATATAGGGCCCGGTCTGGTCTTGGGAGGAGCACCCGAAGGTACTTGTGCTCATGGGAGTCTATTGACCACGATGTTTAGCATTGCATCGGAGTACTTGCTTGACTTAAGACACTCCACCCCTACTCTCTCTCCTTACTTACTTGACTTGCGTGACCCGGAACGGGCAATACTTGACTTGTGGCCCGAGAAAGGGCAAAATACTTGCTTGATAATAACCAATTCTACTGATACGTACTTGACAATACTTGCTTGAATTGAATTTTTACTTGATATACTTGTACATGAGTTCATTCTCATACTTGCGTTCATACTTGTACACGAATCCTTGCTTGCCTGAAGTGGCATTTACATTTGTAAATTCTTGAAATACTGCTTGTCGAATACTTGAAATCTGGATATACTCTCTTTATATAGTTCTTGATCTCTTACTGTTTATCATGCCTAAATTTACCTACATACCTGATTTTTCTTATACGTACATCATGCATAGCCATACTGATAATACATGCAACTTGTAAATCACGTAAAGATTGCTCGTATTTGAGATGTAATTCCTACTGAGTGATTCGCTCATCCAGTTACTTCAAAAATTTTCAGGTGATTCGGATAGCGACAAGAATGGGGTTGACACCGAGTGAAGAGTGCTAGAACGCCAGTCACCTATCATTAGCTAGTCGCATCCTTGAATTTTATTTGAGTCCTACTTTGTATTCCAGTATGTCAGTTTATTTGTCCGAACCATGTTAAGGCACTTAGCCTAGTGTTGTCTTTTAAATTCAGAATTGTCATAGACTATCTTTAATTCCTTTGGTTAATGAAATAAACATCACTTGGATTATTGGGAATTATTAGATTTTATTAGTCTTTTGCGCACTCTGTAATTATGTATATCAAAAAATTTATCGCTCTAATGACACGATCTATATAGACGCGTCATGCATCCGAGTATCTTCCGCACTCAGGACGTGACATCAAGCATATTAGTCTACTTTCTTTTCAAATAAACTAGGATACATGAAAGGTGAACATGGAAAGGATAACATAATTGGATGAGAATTAGACCTTAGATCAAATATTCCATGAATCCTAGTCATTAGTGTGTTCATACTACAAATTTAAGCCCAAAAATCATATTATCTAATCATGAAAAATAGAACAACATGCCGGAAACGAGTAACATTTCACTGAAACAGGGTTAAAAATGGTCTATATATGGACCGCTCAATGCATTCGACGGTAAGAGGAGGACCGCTCAGAACCAACGTAACTCCTCTTTTCTTTTGAAAACCCACCGCCATAACACGGTCTATCGAGGGGCAGTTACTTTCTTTAGACGGTCATTTGAGGGCCGCTCCACTTGGAACCCCACCGTATAACGACGGTCAATCTCCTAGACGCTTGACATATAAGCAGTCTAACTGGAGGCCACTCAGTCCAAACAAACGGTCTGTCGTGCGACCGCGGAACAATAAGCGGTCTCTGTTAGGGACGTTCAATGCTCGCCATACCCAGAATGGTGACAAACCCGATACATGTCAAATGAAAAGCTTAATTCGATCTATATACTTCATAAAAATTGGGCAAACTACTATCAATCGAAAGAGAACTTAAAAAAAAACAAGAAGGCATAATAAATCTCAAGATTTGACTTCGATTAGCCTACATAAATCAGACGAAAAAGGAATACAGAAAAACCCTAATCACATGCTCTCGATGAAACGCTGAATTCGCACGATATAGATCATAAAAATTGGGCAAAACATGATCAAATAAAAGAGGACTTCGAGGTGCATGTCATGTTATGGTTTAATTAAGGTTGGGCCTGAGAGAAACCTACTTTAATCGAGGAAGAAAGAGGAAGACGCCAAAACCCTAATCCGCGAACACCCGATGATCCTCGCCCTAATACGCCATCGATCGGCCACCAAGGGTCACGCCGTCTGTTGGAGATGCAAATGGGGTTCTAGGGCTACAAAATCCGTCTACTTATGGTGTCCAAGGAGGCTTCTAGAGGTCGAATTGGACTCAGGAGTCCAAGGAAGAAAAATCGGCGAAAATCTCGCACCTTGACCGAATCCGCGCCGCCGCCCCCGAGAGAGGGCTCTAGAGGATAGGGTTTGAGAGGGGAAACGATCTACTAGGGTTAACCTATCAAATGGGTCTGGTTTGGGCTCGATTGGTTGAGAAATGGGCTCGAATTTGATCGATTAAGGTTGATCTATTAAGAACAACGATTTTGGCTAAAAACTCCTTAATTCAACCTAATGAAATTTTTATTGGGGGTCAGCCCAGTTGACATTATTGTTAAAAACTTTGTTCTCTACAAGAATATAATTTTTTCATATTTTTAGAAATTAGTCAGAATTTTGGCCTACATGTGAAATTCGATTTATACCTATTAAATTTAATTCATCGTAGAAAAATTCGATTGCGTCTTGGAATATGAAGGTCTTTTTATGGTAATTGTAGAAAAATAATTATTGATATAATTTAGCCGCTTTCAAAAATAAATAATTTTAAGAAAATCATTGAAGCCATAAAATAGCAAGGAAATAACTTTTAATTCCAATACATAGTTCAAATCTTTACTTTTGTATTTTATTACTTAACCGGGGTGTTACAGAAGTGTTTTTGATGAAAGAAGAACCTCCTCCAGTGAGAAAAACACAGCTGGCTCTCCGACATCCGTAATGCGCGGTGCCTTGATGCGTATAGAAACCACGGACGGCGGTTTAGTGGCAGCAATCACTGGAGCGTAAGATCATCGGACAATAGACGGTGTAAGAGACGCAGCCCCATCCTTGTTCCCTCCATCCGAGGTTTCCGCCATCGGAGCCCTCAGAGAGAAAGCTATTTCTTTACAATTTTTAAATAATAATTTACATGAAATGTGTTGCCACAATAGGGATATCCTTAATCTCAAACTCCTTCTTATTTGTTAAGGAAACCAAAGCTAGAAAAGTCTCAAACCCTTTCTTCATCAACTTCTCAGCTCAAAGAGCTGAAATGAGCGGCACGGATTTAGAGTGTCTAACCCCAACAAAAGAAAATTCAGGGTGTCTAGAAAAAGACACGAAGCTAGATCTAAAATGAACACTGGCCTCATTTCTAGCCAACCACTCCGCTCCTAGGATTACATCACAATCCTTCATTGCCATACAAACCAAATCCGCTGGCATATTCTGTCCATTAATCATGATCTTACTAGAAGGGTAGTAATATTTGATTGCTGAACCCGAACCAATAGGAGTTGAAATTTCCAATGAAGAATTCATTAATACCGGTTTCATAGATAAAGAATTAGTAAAACTCTGAGAAATAAAGGAATGTGTTGCTCCGATATCAAATAGAACAAAAGCTGGCTTATCAGAGACAATAAGTGTACCTTCAACAAGTCCACCCTATTCAGTGGTTTCAGTCTCAGTTTCCTGTAGAGCTTGAAGCTTACCCTGCCGCTTCTGGCATCCTTGCGGCTTTTTCGGAGTAGCTTGGTCTGACAAGAGGGGACACTCAGGTATACGATGGTCCTGACTTCCGCAACGTAAACAGGCAGGTAACTTGCGCCAACACTCCTCCATCTTATGACCTGGCCGGTCACAAAACCTACAAATAGTCTTAGACTGGGTAGTCGAACATGCCTTCTTATCCTCGTTCCTCGACTTCTTATCTTGTGAGAAACCTGACCCGCCATTGGGCCTCTTCTTGCCATTGTTGGGTTTAAAATTACCAGAACTAGTGGTTTGGTCTTTCTTAGGGTTCTTTCCTCGAATCCTCTCGGTCATCTCCAATGTATCTTCAAGAACTTGAGCTTTTCTCACCATCTCTGCATAGGTATGAATTTCCAAAGGTGCTAACTGGTTAATATAATGGAGCTTCAACCCGTTCATAAAATGCTTGACCTTCATCTTCTTAGTGGATACCAAGTGTGTTGCATATCGGGATAATCTTGCAAATTGAGCTTCATATTCTGCAACCGATAGGTTCCTTTATTTTAGAGCAGCGAACTCTGCCGCCTTCTTCTCTTGCACCATGTCCGAGAAGTACTTGCTATTAAAATGCTCCTTGAATTCATCCCATGACGCACGCCTATTCCTGAGTGTAGCTTCAACGGCCTCCCACCAAGCGCGTGCTTCCCGTTCTAACTGGAAAGTTGCCAAAAGAACTCAATCTTGGTCATTGCACTGCATTACTCTAAAAATCCGCTCTACCTCCTTTAGCCAGTTCTTGGCTTCATCGGGATCCGCCGATCCGCCAAAACGCGGCGGATTAAGGCCTCGAAAATTCCGGTGGAGATCACCGGCTCCATAATGTGCTCCTCCTCCTGGGGCCACCTGCTGGAGGGCCTGAGTCAAGCCTTGTACCGTACGCTGCACATCCCTACACTGCGCACGTTCTGCCACCATCAGAATAAACTCCTACATATGCGCATGAAAGTTAATTAAAAATAGTCTAGCGAGAATCTTTTAGAGTTTATTTGTTAACTCAACCCCAAGTCTCTACCCAATCTTCCCGGGTTAGAACCTTATACTTTAACAAGGGTACAGGTTCTACAACATCACTTATAAACCTAGGAACTTAAAACCATTGCTCTGATACCACCAAACTGTCACGCCATGATGCGGAAAATCGGAACGTGGCAGAACAATTTAAAATATGTTGATTTCCAGACATGCTGTGCCTTGGGTTAGCATTTACAAAACTCCAACAACACAAGGCAAAGGGAAGGAATAATTCCCAAATTAATCACTCATTCCAAACTAATGAAACATAAATAAGTTCCAAATATCCACCAACAACTAAATGAAACAAGAAGTTCCCACCATCCACAAACTTCATAACATTACAAGTCAATAATGACTGAACAACCAAATTACAATTTTTGAAAACAACTTTAACATGACGACACATGACTCAAGCTATCTAAGGACACTCCAAGAGGCTTTCTAGCTGGCTCGCTCCAGGGACTTCACTCCTGCCCATCCCCGTCTATTTGCGTGTCATCACCTAAACTACCTGAAAAGGGGAAAACTGGGTGAGCAAGCGCTCAGTAGACAATAGCAGGCAAGTTTAAGTAGTTAACCAAGTTAAATAACTGTTTACGCATGTGAACTAATACGATAAACAAATTTACATAAGAACTGATGGAATGAAATTAATAGAATGAACTAAATCAATATATATCAATTCCAGGAAGATTGGCCGATCAGGCACGCAAGCAAGTCATATCGAGATAAATTCCATGTAGGAATCTAATAAAATGTATAGAGAAAAAGAGATGAATGTCATAGACACATGCTAGTCATGCACTCAGTGCAATGCCTCACCATGTCATTACAACTCCCCAGGGCACTAGTACTTTTCGGGTGCTCTTCCCAGGACCAGACTGGGCCCTTATGATGCGTTGGCATTGATTTGGTGGATCCAAGATCTCAAGTAATATCTACACATTCATTGGAATCGGCCAAGAATTCTAAGGTCAAGCTATGCGACTTGATCTCTAAGATTAAGTAAGTTTTTCCGTAATTGAATGGAAATCCATAAGCCCATCTTGGCTCGGCTTGCCAGAACATACAAGAAACACGTAAAGCAAGCTTCAGGCTGAGTCGCGGTCAAATCTGGGCTGCAACCAGATGAAAACTGTCTAACATGGACCGCTACAAGTGATATCGGGCCAAAAGAACAAGACCCAAAAATCAGGAGTAAAAATGGTCCTAGATGGGCCGTTAACAATTGAAAATGGTCCATAAAGGGCCGCCATGCCCAAAAAGGTCCCTGGGCCACAGCAATGTAAACGGTCACCCATTGGGCTGCCCCATCCTGAAACGGTCCATGGACAACCGCTAGGAGGATGAAAATGGTCCATTGACAACCGCGACAACCTGGGCCCAGTAAGATTGAATCAATCGACCCAAAAGGGCTCCCAGCCCGCCCAAGACATGATGGAACTGAACCAGGGTCCAGCCCACATCTCTCCGGTTGAACCAGAGGCACTTTGACAATTTTTGACATTTGCTAGGTCGATGGAGTCAAGGATGACGACCAACAGAACCTGGCTCATGGCCAGAAAGAAAACGGTCATCACTGGACAGCTTAAAATGCCACACGGTCTAGCCAGGGCCGCCTTAAAGCCAAGACAGACCTGAATTCTCAGTTGTAAAATAGTCGATTCGATCGAGAGATTGGTGCAGGTCTTGGAGGTACAACCCACCCGGTGTCCTAGTGGGAATCCCAGGCTCGCGGGATCTTATGGAGGTCTCATAATGGAGGTCCTAGTCTGACGGAAGGAGTATCTTACGGAGAGTCCAAACCATTACAAGATTAAAGGGTAATAAAGCATCGAAAAATGTTAGCTGATCGGTCAGTCAGTACCATCGGAGTGGAGTGACTGTCAACAATTCCTAGAAAATTTTCACATTTGTAAAATGTTGATACAAGTTTACATTTTTGCACTAAAATCATGTAAAAGCACATAGTATGATGGAATGAAAGAGAAATTGACCATTTCATATAGTTAAACAAGTTCGTATATTCTATAATTTACCAAATTTTTGTGTGTGGGTTTCTCTCCTACACATGCCATCTTAACCAAGATAATCAACTTAATCAAAACATACAATCAATGAATCCACGACTCTAAACGGTCTAGGGAGGACCGCTAGCAAAGGCTAGCGGTCTATCGTAGGACCGCTTAGGGCGATGATCTCCTGGGCTGGTAAAATAGGGGAAAACGGTCTGTCGAGCGACCGCTGGATGTTCTCAAACGGTCAATCGTTCGACCATCTGGGATCCTGGCGGTTCCTGTTATGACCGCTAACAAGTCGACACGCCCGGTCTCCAGTGATCAACGATAGACTCTAATTGCTAAAAGAAATTCGTGAAGTACAATGCATAAGATTTGGGTAAAATAGAACTACTGGAAAGAGCATAAGATTTCACATGATTAGGTATGTTTTAATTTGTATTTAGGCTGCTAGATAGCCTACGATCCGATCACATGTGTAACTAAGCATAGAGAAACCCTAGTTTGACATGCTCTTACTAAAACCTACCATACGATCTCAATATAAGATGAAATTTGGGGCTTTTACTATGGATAGAAATAGGACTAAGAGGCGCTTCCAATGGTTTACTTTTTATTAGGTTTGGGCTACAATTGCCTACCTTAATCGAAGGAAGAAGACAATGCCGATCGTCGGATGCGCGAAGAATACCCTCCAAGAACACGTCGAAATTCACCCCCGATCGTGCTCCTCGTCAGCTGCCGCTACAAACTTCCACTCTAGGTCGGGTTAGGGTCGGTTTTATAAGATCAATAGATTTTTAGAAGGATCGATTGAGGGAATAGAGTCCACACCTGCTGGTCGTGCGAGATTTGCGTTTGACCAAGTCGTGCGCCGCTGTTTGCCACCGAATTCGAATTTTAGGGTTAGTTCTAGCGTGAGGAATGAGTGGGCTTTAGGGCAACAAGTTGAGGGCTTTCTAATGGGCCTGGTTTGGGCTCAAACCATCGTGATTTGGGCTCGAATTAGGCGATCCACGGTTTAGCTAGATTAAACTCTGATTTTGCTTTTAAATCCATTATTCGGTCTAGTTAGAATTTAAATTAGGGTTTGCCCCAGAAGACAAATAGTCTAAACGTTTTGTTCTTTACGTGATTAAGATTTTTCAAGATTTTTATGAATTAATTGAATTTTAGCCAAAAAGGGATTCCAATTAAATAAGGCAAAAATTATCAAAATATTAGAGATCTTGTTTAAATAAATTCTCGGGGCACTACACTCCCTTACATTGCAAGCTACATCCATTGGAGATCTTCTTCCCTTGAAGACATTGGAGCCCCTTTTAGAGGAACAATCCAATAAGCTTATCTTTCTTCTATCTCTTCATTATGTATTTTGTTTAGTTCATGCATCATACATTTCTTTCATCATATTTTTATCATCTTAATCATATTGAGATTTCCTTTGTGCAACACTTGCACCCTCCCTCTCTTTTCATATCATACCATCATTTTTATCCACCCTTTGCATAGGGGTTTAAGGCCAAACACCAACAAGGTGTGTTCTATTTCATGCTTTATTGTTTATTCATATTAAGAATTCGATGCTACATACCTCATAATTCTAAGCCAATATCTTTGTTGGTTGTTCATTATTTTGCAAGGGTAATCAAAGAGAAGCTCTCTTCGTCAGCCGGCCTATTGGAAGAGAAGGTAGCACTCACATCTCCCTGCTCTTTAAAGGTATTTATATCGCGATCACCTTCTTTTATTTATTGTTAATATCCTTTGAGGCCCGCATGTCTTTGGCGATCACAACTCCACTTATAGCATCTACATGCTCGCCTTTTTTGCCCTCTCTTAATATCCCTTTTTATCTTTTCTTTTTATTTTTATTAAATAAAATTTTGTGGATTTTTCATAATCTACAAATTGGTGATTACAGAGGGACTCCTTTTACTTTTTTTTATTACCCTCTCCATTCGGCACCTACGTGTGTCCTCTCCCTTTTGCACCCACGGTGCATCTACCTTTGTGCTCCACGTTGCAACTTCCGTTTTTGTAATATTTTATCCCTCGTGCACCACGTGTACAACACCCGCCCTAAGTGATTAATAATTTGCTAGATTTTGGAAAACTCCTTTCTTTTGATTAAAAAAAATTGGGGATACCATGCTTTATATTATATTCTGTTGATTGCCATGATTCATGTTGTGTTTTTGTCGTTTTCCCTTTACATTCCATCGTTTTTTTATTCATTAGCTTTCTGGCAGCTACACAGGGATTGAACGCGGTCTCTCACAGATCACGTTCTTATAAATGCGGTGCTCAAGGCGGCCGCGTTCATCTTCTGCAAAAAAAAATGCATCCAAATAGTGGACGCAATTTTTTGAAATTGGCGCCCACTATCCCAGACGTGAATTTTATCTATTTTCGCAGAACCTTATTCTGTCGTCTGCTTTGTTTTGCTCTCTACATTCATTGTTCATACTTGCATCATTTTGTGTGATTTTGTGTTTCTTTTGCATTAATTCTGCACTTAGGGCATTCTGGCTTGGGAGACCTCCTCTCCCTACACTTTTTAGGAGATTTTACCCTCTCTTGGTGAAGGAAGGACCCTCCAATTGAGAACTCCTCTCATTGGACCAGAATCGTATGTCCTTGACATCGAAGGATTGTCTCTTCGATAACTGGGTAGGTTGTAGCTTTAATGTTCCCTTGACTTAGTTGGCCTAAACGTGGTGAGAGAGTTTACCTAGTTGACACCGAAGTGAAACCATATTGAAACTAGGTTCCCACCTTTGAGTGAATTGTATAAACCTTGTTAAAAATCACCTAATTCACATCAAGGTTCAACTAAAGCCTAGCGTAAACATTCACTTGTTTTATATCTTTACAAAGTTGATTTGATTGAATTATTGTTTGCCTTGCATAATGTTTCACTTTGGTAACCACATTAATATGCCTAATTACACATATGACTATGAGGATGATCAACCTTGCACATCTTATAACCCCCAAGTGGTCATCATCACTACTTTCAAAAGGGATTCTATCTTAATTCTCATGGTTTTGTCCACCCCATAGGCAATTCTCAATTTCATGATCCCTCACGTCGATCGTGAGCCGCTACTCCCTCAGAACAATCTCCTCCACACGATGAGAAGGTCCCCCAAGTTTTGCATCTCACCCATCAACAAATTCAAGCCCTTAAGGCTATCATTGAGGGTGTAGTTCCTTCTTCTCATCCTCCTTCCGCTCCCCCTCGGGTGGCCCATCACCCGCCTTCTTCCACTCATCCTCCCTCTCGGGTGGCCCATCATCCACCTTCTCCTATTCATCCTCTCTCGCGGCCCCAAGGCCCATGTGCTCCTTGTACCCCAGTCCAACTGGGTCCTTTTGTGGGTCAACCCCTCCATGCTCTATGGCCTTCATATCAAGCCCCTCCAGGGTCTCAAGGCCAACCCTCCATTTCACAAGTAACTCCCCTCTAGCAAGTTCTTATTGATAAGATCGCCAAGATGGAGAAACAATTGAAGAGGGTCATAAGTCTGCAGCGTCCTTCTACTCAAGTCAATCACCTCCACACTTTCATGAATGAAAGCACCAAAATGGAGAAAGATTGGAAGGAGAGAATAACTAAAGATGGCATCATGAATATAAGTGAGCAAGATAATTCACTGAGTTTTAATGATCAATTGGTCATCATCCGCCCACCACCCATTCATCATGTTCATTCATATGACTCACCGCCGCCACCTCCATATCCACAAAATCTTTCACATTACCATGCTCCACCAATCAATACACCTCCACCACGGCATCCATTTGAATACGGTGATGAAGAATTGGAGACGGCACATGATGAAACGTTTGAAGATACACATGCTCCAAGTTTCCTTCGCTTTCCTCTCCCACCACTACCACTACCACAAGAACCCCCTGCTTAGGATGATGCCACCATCCTTACCCCGGTTTATGAAACCACGTGGTGCTTCGATGATGGGTCGATACTTCAACAGCCCACATCGATGCATCATGAACCTCCCATACAATCCTCTACCCTTAAAACCTCACGACCCACTAAAATTAGACGCTTTATCCATACTAAACCTACCATCATTCATCCTTCATCCACACCTCCAAAGATCATGCCGTCAACCTCCACCAAGCTTTCCGAGCCTTCCACCACTTCTCCTCTTTCCCAACTAAATAACTCTCTATCGCCGCCACTTAAGCCTTCCACTATCCCCATAATTCAAAAGCCAACTATCCCTAATCCTCTACCTAACCCTTTACCTAGATCCATGACTGACCTTGAGTAGGGTCCACCTATTTTTGCACTCGAGCCAATCTCGTCTGCTTCCGAGCAAGGGGAGAAGCTCGCCGTGTTTGAACCCCCACTTCCACCTACCCTTCCAACAACGCTTCCATAAAACCTCCATCATCCATTGAGCCCACCGCTTCCATCTCGCCTTCTTCTACTTCCCCTCGGAGCGAGTGTACCTCCATAAACACATGTGCCAAAGATGATGTCCAAGAGCCGGGCAAGAAGAATTTGGTTACGGCTATGTCATTCAAGATTCAAGATTTTATTTGCCGAATTCTGATTCATGTTCTTGTACCAGATATCTTCGAGAAGGCCAAGTCTCTGCCGGTGCTCACCAAGCAAATAAGTCAAGAGTTGATGCCATTGAGGGCTAAGGCTAAAATTATCAAGATGACATTGCTCATTAGGAAAGATACCTTCGAAGCTCTTATTACCCCTCATTCTGTCATGGTACAAATACCTAGTCAAGAGAAGAGGTTCTCCTCAAGAATTCTAATGACACATTTTCCTGCTAAAGAGACGATGAAGTCTATGTTCAAGGCAGGGCATCCCTTTGTAGAAGCTCTCAACTTCATGTCTTCTCCATCAACACTTCCATGCAAGGGACAAGTGCCCATGTTACCAAATATTTTTAAAGAAGATATTCTGATGGCCCTGAGCATTGTGAAGCTTCGGAGGCCGAAGGTTAATCACCCACATGTTGATGTTTCTCACCCTTCAAGGGAGTCATTTTTTAGGAAGCCGAAGCCACATTACGCCAAGGTTACCACACTGTAAGCGGAGCTCCCGAACTTTCACTTTGATTATATGCCGAGAGAGTTGACACTCATTTTTGGATTATGTAGTTATTGAAGCTTCATCAAATGAGAGCTTATGGGCATTAATTCCACCCCGTCTGGCCGAGCACGTTATTTTCCATGGAAAGGCAGGCATTCTTATATTGAGGGGCCTTCCACCGATCCATTTGCACCCTACTCCATTCCATCATTGCTTTTACTAACCGTTAACTTCTTCCTATGGGCCACCCATTGGGTAAGAGGGAGGATCTCTACCTTGTATTCTCTGCATTCTTTGCATTTCATGCATTTGCATCAACATTTACTTCTCTTCCTCGGATCTCTAAACCCTCATTTTTCCTATCTTCCGAAACCTCCGGATTTTTCTCTCCTCCCAGGGCATCACGTCCATTCGTTCTTCTAGATTTTTCACCCTTATCTCATTTTTCCATTCTCCCAGGGCATCACATCCCTCGTTACTCTCTTTTTCCGCAACCCCCGGACCTTTTCCCTTTCTTCCGATTCATCCTCCTACTTTTCCAAGGCGTCATGACCCTTGCTACTCTCTTCATCCGACATCCCTAGAAACATCTTTATTCATCCCTTTCCCAAGGGCATCGCGTCCCTTGTTATTTTATTCCTCCGAAACCTTCGGATCCTTCCTATCATGATTCTCATCCTCTGCCTCCATACCCTCCGGATCCACCTCTCTCGATTTACCAATTCCTTCTTCTAATTCCACCTGATCCTGAGTCCGACCCGACTTCCCTCGCATAAATTGCTCTGAGCATCTTCCCTTTCTCTCACTTATTTTGAGGCTTTAGTCCTCAATCCTCCCATTAATTTTCCTTTCCTTCTGTAAAACATTTCATGTGATCAAGGTTTCTACACCTTAGTGAGGGAGTTCTAGCCCTCACCACTTTTCCTTTTCTCCTTATTCGTCTGAGCCTAGTCTTGGCACCACTCCTTCATGTTAAGCTACTTCAAATCCTTGCCTCCCTCTCTCTTATCTACCAAGTGAGGATAATAAATCCCATGTTGATCAAAGTCGCTACCGGGTAGACACTCGTTTTCGACCCACGAGTTAAGCCATTTTCATAGTCTCTTAAGTTGACGCCCCAACTGATAATTAATTCGTTGACTTTCTAGACCATTTGTGAGATTTTTTCGTCCATTTTCCGCCCTTGAATTCAATCTTTGTGCCCTAGATATCGGCCCGATGCCTTGGCCAACCCATCAGGAACGCGGTCACAACTGACACCGCGTTAATTCTATTATTGCACAATAAACATCAACAGTGTTCTTAAGAATTAATGTCAACTAATTCTTAAATTAAATCATTTTCAATTTTGCGTTATGGGTCATGACGTTAATTCTTTTGATATTCCTTGTTAACACGGTATGTCTGATGACCACTTTAATCATCGCGGTCAAAAGACAGGCCGTGTTCCTAAAAAGTCTTTGACCCTTTTGACCAACCGAATTTGACCAGTCAATGTTTATCACGGTTAATCGTAGGACCGCGTTAATGTTACATCGCGGCTCCCACCTTGACCACATTCTCAGTCGGACACCTTGTCTGGCCAAAACTTGCCCTTTCCGATTTTTGATCCCTCTAGAACCCATGTTGGGTAGGTTTCAGAGCTCGAATCGGTCAAGGTTCCTAATCCTTCTAGGAAACTTTCCCCCTCATTAATCGGCATGATTAACTAATTTTGGGCCTCCGAATCCTCAGATCTTTTGGACTCCGACCTAGGGTTTCTAGTTCTCTTTCTCCTATAAAGTCGACCCATGGCCGTCAATTTTAGATGATGCAACTCAGGAGATTCGACCATGGGGAGAGGGGGAGGCTGTACTTCGTTGGAGACGTTCAATTCCTCGCCCCTCTATCATTCAGGGAGGTTTTAGGGCATTTTGTCTTTGTTCCCCTTTCTTCTTCTTCTTCTTCCCCCCTAATGTCATCTTTAATCTTTACATAGCATCGCATAATTCATTCAGATCAGTTCCTTCATCAAATACACACATACACACACACACCAAACCTATTTTTTGCCATCCCATATGGATTTAAAACCAGCAAACCCCCAGGTGATCTAGCCGTCCTTATGCATATTTTTATCAGAAATAGGGATAGATCCCACACTTAATTGCATTCTAATGGCCTTTCTCTTGGCGGTTTTCGTTGTTTTGCAGGCATAAGAAGAAGGAAACGTGAGGCCCTTGCACCTCGGCTGGCCTTGCAGCAAGGAAGGAATCAACCCACACATCCCATTATTGTTCTAATAACGCGGCATTTCTGGATACCGCGTTCCTCACGAATGCGACCATACGAAGCACCGTGTTCAGTACCAGGCCCTTCTTATGCCTCCTTTCCATTTCCGAGGTAAGTAGTGTGCCCCTCTTCTTTAGGCTTACACTATTTGGCACGTTATAGGCTTCGGTGGCGATCACAGATCTTGTTCATCCACTTGTTATTGCATGCGCCCCACCCCCTTTATCTATTTTATCACTATTATTATTTTGACATATTCTTATCATCATCATTATCCACTATTATTTTTGGGGTGGTCGATTTTGTGATCTACATCTTTTGGCGATCACGGTGGGACAATTTGTGCCCATCACGTCCGTTCTTCTGCCTGCCTATTAATTCGTTCCATGTGTGTGTATGATTTTCTTTTAGTTATGGTAGTTTTCTTCTCTCAGTCTTGATCGTGGCTAGAAGTAGAACTGCTTCTGATAACGCGGCTCTTGTGGAAACCGCACTCTATTTGTCTTTGTTCATCGTCGTTACATTCCTCTCTCATATTTTTTCCATTTTATTTTGGCATTGTTTTAAGTATTATGCGACGCGGTCAGTCTCTTGACCGCGATCAGGTCGCGCTCCCAGTGTGCACCGCGTTTAGGTAAGTCCCTACCCGAGAGCTCTTTGGTCATAATGCTTAGCGGGTTTTTGGTTGTTCTCCTCTCCTTACATCTTGTACACTTCTTGCATATTGTTCTACATTCATTTTGCCATATTACTTTTCCTATCATCTTCTACATTTCACTTAGAATTTGCATGCACCTTGGTGCACTTAGGGCATTTTGGTTTGGGAGACCCCCTCTCCCTACACTTTTAGGAGATTATACCCTCTCTTGGTGAAGGAAGGACCCTCCGATTGAGAGTTCCTCTCATCGGACTGGAAATTCCTTAACCAAGGCCTCCGTAAGTCCCCAACATCGAAGGATTCCCTCTTTGACCATTGGGCAAGTTGTACCATTGAAGTTCCTAGGTTTAGTTGGCTTATACGTGGTGAGAATCAACCTACTTGACATTGGAGTTAAACTATATTGAAACTAGGTTCCTACCTTGAGTGAACTACATAAACTTTGTTAAAATCATTTAATTAATGTCAAGGGATAACCAAAAGCAAGCGTAAACATCCACTTGTTTGATATCTTTGCAAACTTAAGTTGATTGAATATTGCTTGATTTGCATAATGTTTCACTTTGGTAGCCAAACTAACATGTCTAATCATATACATAATTATGAGGATAATCAACCAAGAACATCATATAATCCTCAAATTTATAACTCTCGCCACAACTACCATAAGGGATTTCACTCTAATTCTCATGGTCTTGTCCACTCCGTGGGTAATTTTCAATCTTATGATCCCCTGCATCAACTGTGAGCCGCTACTCCCTTGGAACCATCTCCTCCATGCCACGGGACGGTCTCCCAAAAATTGCACCTCACCCCTCAACAAGTCCAAGCCCTTAAGGCCATTGTTGAGGGTTTAGCTTCACCTCATCTTCCTTCCACTTCCTCTCGGGTAGCCTATCACATGCCTCCCTCTTCTTATCTTCCTCCCACCACCTCTCGGGTGGCCTAAAATCTGTGTTATCCAATTGATCCTCCCCCTCGGGTGGTCCATCACCCACTTCCTACCACTCATCCTCCTTCGTGGCCCCAAGGCCCACACGTTCCCTTCACCCCGGTCCGATTAGGTCTATTTATGGGGCAGCCCATTAATTCTCCACGGCCTCCATATCCAGCCGCTCCTCCAAGGTCTCATGGCCAACCCTCCACTTCTCAAGTAACACCCCTCCAACAAACTCTTATTGACAAGATTACCAAAATGGAGGAACAATTAAATAGGGTCACAAGCCCGCAGCCTCCTCCTCCTCCTCATATCAATCCCCTTCACTCTTTCATGGATGAAATCACTAAGATGGAGAGATATTGGAAAGAGAGAAGAGATGAAAATGACATTGTAAACATGAGTGAGCAAGTTGGCCCGATAAGTTTTAATGATCAAGTGGACGCCGTCCGCCCACCACCCATCCATCATGGTCATTCACATGGCCCACCGCTTCCGCATCCATACGCATAAAATCCGTCGTACCACCACGCTCTACTACCCACCAATACGCCTCCACCGCGGCATCCACTTGAGTATGATTATAAAGAATTGGAGACAGAACATGACAAAGTTCTTCAAGAGTCGCCCGCGCCGAGGCTCGCTTCCCTTTTCCACCAACACCACAAGAATCCCCTGCTCAAGTTGAGGCCACCACCCTTACCCCTATCTACAAAACCACATGGTGTTTCGATGATGGGTCAATACTCCAACAACCCCCATCGACACATCATGAACCTTTCACACATCATCCTCCCCTTAAACCTTCTCCTTCCACCAAAATCAAATGATTCATCTATACCAAACCTACCACCAATCCCTCTCCTACCACTATATCACCAATTACCATGCCATTGACCCCCACCAAGCCTTCCGAACCTTCCATAAAATTTTTCCTCCCTCAACTTATTGGCTCTCCATCACAGTTACCTAACCCTTCCATTATTCCCGAGATCCCACAACTAACGATCCCTAATCCTCTACAAACCATCCCTAATCCTCCACTTAACCCCTTACCCAAACCCGTGGCTGACCCTTAGCAGGGTTCACTTACTCTTGCATGCGAGCCAATCCCGTCTGCATCCGAGTAAAGGGTGAAACTCACCATGCTTGAACCTCTACTTTCGTCCACCCTCCCAACAACATCTTTCATTAAAACGTCACCATCCCTTAAGCCTACCGCTTCCATCTCACCTTCTTCCACCACCCCTCGGAGTCGGTCTACTTCTAGTAACGCATGTGCAAAGAATGACCATCAAAACCCAAGCAAGAAGAATTCAGTCACGAATATGCCTATTTGCCGAATGCCAATTCGTGTTCTCGTACCAGTCAAGTTCTAAAAGATCAAGTCTCCGCCAGTGCTCACCGAGCAAGAATGTCAAGAGATGATACCATGCACTTCCAAAGTCAAGATTATCAATGTCACGTCCCAAGCGCGGAAGCTTACCCGTGGCACGACAGTTCTTTATATAGAACCAAAGCGATCTAGCTAATTAGTGGAGATCTTCCTTAGACAATTTAAAGAGTGTGCAAATGACTAAGCAAATTACTAAGCCTAGATTTGAAAATAACATAAATCGTTCGAGCTATCGATTATTACAACTAACCAAAATGTCAAATTCATAGAATCAACTACTAGTCCTCACTCCTTTATTAGTTTTGATCAAAGGAAATACAAATGACATAACTGGACAACAACTGACATACATAGGGATTACAATAACACAATTAACATACAACTCCAACCCTACACTCATCACTCAGATTCATCCCCATCCAAATGTTGGTTGATATCCAAACTGCCTGAAACGTTAGAAAACCACTTGATGAGCGAATCGCTCAGTAGGAATTACATCTCAAGATTTAACATGCTTTAAGTGAATTACAAGTTCATTTAATGTAGGTAATCTATGCATGCAGACAGATAGATATCAAGGAATCGTAAGATCGACAAGAGTAGAAAGTGAGAGCATATAGATTTCGCATTTTCAAGCAGCAGTAGCAAGTGATAGCAGATGATATCAAGCAAGTGATAACTGAGGAGTAATAACTGGAATAACAACATGTCAATCAAGCAATAGTAAGTAAAGTAATTTCAAGCATGTATAACTGGAATTGGCTATTTATCAATTCATTCAAGTAAACACTTTTACCCTTCTGCGGGTCTCAAGTCAATCAATCAAGTAATATCACGAGAATGAGTGGAATGCCTTAAGTCTAGCAAGCAAGTACTCCGGTGCAATACCAAACACCGTGGTCAATAAACTCCCATGGGCACAAGTACCTTCGGATGCTCCTCCCTGGACCAGACCGGGCCCTATATGCACAGTATTGGTCATGTTTGTTGACATCCACTCTCATTTATAGCCAATACAGAATTTCAAGGGTTGACCAGGTAGGATATATATAAGGTAGATTTTGTGGAATGGAAGCCAAGAACTCACATTATGTAGGAAAATCAATGTAAATCATGCGACATGTTAAAGTGTAAAATCAATGCAAATTATGAGACAGGTTAAAATCAAAAATTGTATTAGACCAAATTGGCACCCTGGGGTTAAACATGTTTACAGGTGGGTGATTTGGTGTAATTTTCTGAAATTTCATTTTTTTTTTACGATGCCATCAGGCGTCTTAAATTCTTAAATTGGCACCCTGGTCAGGGGCGGCATTTTAGATGGGGGTTACTATTTCTCAGTATAAAAATTGTAAGATTTTCATGATTTAGTTCAATAGTTATGGATTTTGAATGGGTTAAACAATTAATATGGACATTTACTACTTGCTTAACTTTGGTAACTGAGACATTCTAATAGGTCGTTAGAACACTTAAAATGGATTGTAATATGTTCTAACATGTTTCTAACATGTTGGCTAATTAGTAATATATTCTAAGGTACTCTAACATGTTGCAAGTGGTCTAACTAGTAATATGTTATAACGTTTTCTAACATATAGGTTGGCTAACTAAACAGGTTGTTAGCCGGGTCACTAACATGGTCAAACAGGTTACAGGTTAATATGTTCTAACATATTCTAACAATTTAACAGGTTGGCTAATTAGTAATATATTCTAACATTTTTTAACATATTTCAGGTTGGTATATATTCTAATATATACCAAGGTAGCAGGTCCGTGCATGTTACATTCTAACATTTTCTAACAGGTTGCAGGTTGGTAACTAGTCTAACAGGTTGGTATATATTCTAACACTTTTCTAATTATTAAGAGTTACAGGTTGGCTAACTATTAATAACATTTTCTAACATATTCTGATTGGTATATATTCTAATATATATCAAGGCAGCAGGTCCGCCCTGGGGTTAAATTAAATTTTTATTGCTTTTAGAAATTAATTTACTAAAAATAAAAATTATTTCATACAAAAAAATAATTTTTTAGTATTATAATATCTGAAATATAGAAATATACTTTTAAGTTAACTTCGAATATTTTAATATGATGCTATACACATAACATGGCTAAACAAGTTTAATTAAGTTGGCTAAACATTAAATTTGTTGTCTAAACAGTGAATAGTCTTTGACAAGTTTAAGATGTTTAAACAGTGAATGCAAATGTTGATAGATATGACATTAACAAGTTTAATACTTGTCTACATAATAGAAATGACTCAAAGTCAACTTTTGTAGCGTATTATTTGATTCAATTGTAATGTTATGTTAAACAAGTTTATGGTAGCATCTGTTATAACAAACGTGAGCTCTTGTTTGCATAACAGATGTGAGCTCTTATTTTATAAGAGACGTGCCTCAAATATACTTCTAAACATGCCTTGGATCAGACATGTCTGCCTAAAACACTTAACATGAAGATTTACTTCGATTAACTTTGGTAACTAACATGTTCTCACCGGTTGGCTACAGAGATGATTGATTATGGATTACAAAAGCATGATAGATCTCTACAAGTCAAGATAAAACGTGCTATATAGACAATAATATCTCGTGGAGATGAGCCTAATTATCTAGATTGCTTGGCTAATTAGCTACTGGTTTAGTTAAAAGATGAGAACACCTACCTCTCTGAGACGACAACTAGGTATAGGTGGAAGAAAAAGGGCAGCTTTCTTCTGCAACATCAGAGGAGGCTCCTCCTTCTCTCCAGCAAGTCTTCGAAAGAATGAAGGGAGTCTCAATATAGGGAGTATTATAGTGTTTTGGGATAGTCAGGAGGGGGACAAGATCCTACATAATTCGCATCTCAGTGCGATGCCAGCTCAAACGTGTTGTCCATGTCTGAGAAGGACAGATGCCAACGCAGGTTTGTCTGGAAAAATCACAAGCCTGGAGGGGGGTCGTGTAAGCTAAATTATAGGGGCGCACCATCATATGTTAACAATGATTACAACGCTTAGAAATTTTATATCTAATTAACTGTGTTAATAATAATAGTAAATTACATATTTTTATGATCCCTAGATTTTTCTGATATTTATCAAAATTTTATTTTATTAAAATATGCCAGAATAAAATTCAACCTGAAACTCCGTATCTAACTTTAAAGATTTTTATCTTTAAAAATTGATGGAATCAGTTTATGAAGATTCATGGCTAGGATCCTTATATTTTTCTCACATTTTTCATAAAATTTATTTCTCAAAATTTTCTTTAAATAAAACTGACACTATTCATGTACCTAAGGTTGGTGCAAAACCTGTTCAAGCGTAGGTATAGGTCAATAATGTTGGTGCAGGTTTCTGTCAAGGTTGCACACTAAGTCTATACATCCATCAGCTCAAAGTCTGTACATCGTCCTGTTGCATGCACACTAAGTCTATACATCCATCAGCTCAAAGTCTGTACATCGTCCTGTCGCATGCACACTAAGTCTATACATCCATCAGCTCAAAGTTTGTACATCGTCCTGTCGCATGCACACTAAGTTTATACATCCATCAGCTCAAAGTCTATACACTCTCGGACCAAGTCTGTACAGCCCGTGTGCTCCATGCATTCAAAGTCTATATATTCCTATCTTTACCTACGTTCACTGGTTTAGCAAACACACAAGTCTATACATTGGTTGCATAGCTTGCCATGCATAGCCAGTGCATTCCTCATTTGCTACAAACTCAAAGTCTGTACATCGTCTGCTAGCACACACGCAGAATCTGTACATTATCCATTTGCTGCAACTCAAGGTCTATACATTCCTATCTTTACCTACGTTCACTGGTTTAGCGAACACACAAGTCTATACATTAGTTGCATAGCTTGCCATACATAGCCGGTGCATTCCTCATTTGCTACAAACTCAAAGTCTGTACATCGTCTGCTAGCATACACGCAGAGTCTGTACATTATCCATTTGCTGCAACTCAAAGTCTATACATTCCTATCTTTACCTACGTTCACTGGTTTAGCAAACACACAAGTCTATACATTGGTTGCATAGCTTGCCATGCATAGCCGGTGCATTCCTCATTTGCTGCAAACTCAAAGTCTGTACATCGTCTGCTAGCACACATGCAGAGTCTATACATTGTCCATTTACTGCAACTCAAAGTCTATACATCGTCTGCTAGCACACACGCAGAGTCTGTACATTATCCATTTGCTGCAACTCAAAGTCTATACATTGGCTGGTTGCTCCAACACAAAGTCTGTACATTGGCTAGTTGCATGCATACACAAAGTCTGCACATTCTTCGTTGATAAGTCGGTACATCATTACTCAAACTCTGTACATTGTTGTCACAAGCACATTAAGTCCATACATTCGTTCATGGCATGTCTGAGCATCCATTTCCAATGTACATACCTTACTATCTGTATTTGTGCAATCCTTCAGGCAAAGTCTATACATTGCTTGTTGTTGTGTTCGTGCATCAATTTACCAAGTCTGTACATTGTGTTGCATATAGGTTTCTGCCTCGGTACAAGTGTTGCTAGCCTATAATGTATAATTAATTGGCACAAAAGGTAAATGGTGGATGCTGGGATTGGAACCCTGGTCACTAGGTTGAAAGGCACATCACTTAACCAACTACAATAGGAAGTCACTTGTTAAGTGAATAATGTTTACATATGATAACTCCGTGTTCCAACTTCTTACTTAAGCTTGCTCTAGAGTTTATCTAATATATATTTTTTTATTTGGGAAATATTATTAAAAAAAATTATCATTTTTTTATACGGGGTGCTACACCCTCCCCCACTTAAAAAAATTTGGTCCCCCAAATTCAATTGCATATATGGAGATAAGGAGGGTGAGAATTACTTACAGACTAGAATAATTCTGGAAATCTCCTTCTCATAGACTTCTCGGTTTCCCATGTAGCGTCTTGTTCTGAGCATCGATTCCATTGAATTTTAACCATAGGGATCGTCTTGTTCCTTAGAACTTGGATTTCTAGGTTGAGGATCTTTACTGGCCTTTGCTCATAGGTCAGGTCCTTCTGTATCACCAAGCCAGTGTGATCGATGACGTGGAGAGGATCGTGCACATACTTCTTCGGCATAGAAATATAGAATATATTGTGCACTTCCGAGAGTTGAGGAGGTAAGGTAATGCGGTAAGCCACCTCGCCCACTCTTTCTAATACTTCAAATGGACCGATAAACCTTGGTGTAAGCTTGCCCTTAACACCGAATCTTCTAATACCTCGGCCGGGAGATACCTTGAGAAATACATGGTCACCCACTTGAAATTCCAAATCTCTCCTTCTGTTATCAGCATAAGATTTTTACCTACACTGAGCTACCTTGAGTCTCTCTCTGATAAGGTGTAATAAATATTGGGTTTCGTTATTATGGGGTCAATTGTCATTGTTAAACTTAACCCTTGGCTTTACCCATCTCACCAAGTAAGATCTAAACCTATCCATAGACAATTCTATTAGACATTTCTATTCTTGGACTTGGGTTTTTACCTAGGAAATTGAAATCCTAGACTCTGATACCAAGAAAGCTGTCACGTCCTGAGCGCGGAAGCTTACCCGTGGCGCGACAGTCCTTTATATAGAACCAAAGCAATCTAGCTAATTAGTGGAGATCTTCCTTAGACAATTTAAAGATTGCACAAATGACTAAGCAAATTACTAAGCCTAGATTTGAAAATAACATAAATCGTTCGAGCTATCGATTATTACAACTAATCAAAATGTCAAATTCATAGAATCAACTACTAGTCCTCACTCCTTTATTAGTTTTGATCAAAGGAAATACAAATGACATAACTGGACAACAACTGACATACGTAGGGATTACAATAACATAATTAACATACAACTCCAATCCTACACTCATCACTCAGATTCATCCCCATCCAAATGTTGGCTAATATCCAAACTGCCTGAAACGTTAGAAAACCACTTGATGAGCGAATCGCTCAGTAGGAATTACATCTCAAGATTTAACATTCTTTAAGTGAATTAAAAGTTCATTAAATGTAGGTAATCTATGCATGCAGACAGATAGATATCAAGGAATCGTAAGATCGACAAGAGTAGAAAGTGAGAGCATATAGATTTCACATTTTCAAGTAGCAGTAGCAAGTGATAGCAGATGATATCAAGCAAGTGATAACTGAGGAGTAATAACTGGAATAACAACATGTCAATCAAGCAATAGTAAGCAAAGTAATTTCAAGCATGTATAACTGGAATTGGCTATTTATCAATTCATTCAAGTAAACACTTTTACCCTTCTGCGGGTCTCAAGTCAATCAATCAAGTAATATCACGAGAATGAGTGGAATGCCTTAAGTCTAGCAAGCAAGTACTCCGGTGCAATACCAAACACCATGGTCAATAAACTCCCATAGGTACAAGTACCTTCGGGTGCTCCTCCCAGGACCAGATCGGGCCCTATATGCACAGTATTGGTCATGTTTGTCGACATCCACGCTCATATATAGCCAATACGGAATTTTAAGGGTTGACCAGGTAGGATATATATAAGGTAGATTTTATGGAATGGAAGCCAAGAACTCACATTATGTAGGAAAATCAATGTAAATCATGCGACATGTTAAAGGGTAAAATCAATGCAAATTATGAGACAGGTTAAAATCAAAAATTGTATTAGACCAAATTGGCGCCCTGGGGTTAAGCAGGTTTACAGGTGGGTGATTTGGTGTAATTTTTTGAAATTTCATATTTTTTTTGACGATGCCATCAGGCGTCTTAAATTCTGAAATTGGCACTGTAGCGACCTGGATTTCGGATACCCGGTGCACCGGGTATAAATACCGAATACACGTGATACCACATGGGACCCGCGAGGCCTCCCAAGCGCGGGAAAGCGCCGAAGGGAAAAAGGAGTGTGTGGAATACATTGAAGCCAGCAGATATAGTAGTAAGTAATTAAATTTCATTAGATTGGATTGCTAAAGTAGCAGAAATAAAATTACTTTTTCAATAAAAATTCAAATTTTACAATTATACACCAGAGTCCAGCCCAAAGGAAAGACAACAAGTCTATCACAGTACAATCCGACAGAAAAGAAACGTACACAGAAATCGGGGGGAGCCCGACGCAGGTACAGCTGGCAGCTACAGCGAACACGCTCCACCAAGGACAGCAGAGGCAGACGGTGAAACCCACCTGAAAAGCAGGGGTGAGTCTCAACAGAAACTCAGTAGGGGTCACGCGGATCCCCACTGGAAAACGCACAGAGCAACGGAAGCAACTACAGAAACAGCAAGTGCAGCAAAGCAGGAAAAAGCTACACTACAAAGCTGTAAACAGAACAGGTACAGCAGGAGTAGGGAACTGGCAGGAGAGGGGAGCTCAACAACAAAGAAGAGCGAGGCCGTAAAACACGGAACACGGCCACCGAGGAGAACTCGGCACCCTAAGCTACTCCAAACGGCAACAGACGGTCAACCCCAAACTCACACAGTAGGGTAACCCAATCCGTCAGCCAAAACAAAGGCGAAGGCGGACACCGACACCGAAAACACAGACAAAACATGACAGGAGACGACGTGCACGCAGCCCCACGCATGACGAGAATGTCATGTCAACAACAGAACACTGACCTCGAGTACGGCCACGAGAGGGTAACTCGCAAAGGTCACAGCGCACAAGAAAACGCGAGAGTCACAAATCAAGTGACAGGAGCACCCTCCCACTAGAGAACAGTCAGATGCGTCCACTGACGACTTACACTGCGCCACAAGTGTCATGTCACTCAAGGACAAGACACACCAAGAACCAAGTCCGAGGAACAACAGTTCCAAGGTAACATGGCACCACAGCACAAGACTACAGCACCAACTGCGAGTGACTAGTCAGGGCCACGCCCGTCGGCGCAAGTCCCCAGTCCCTGACCACGTGTGCACACACTGACCACCACCTAGGCCAGGCCTCTAGCTAGTATTCCCCTCGGTAGGACGCTACCATTGGCCGGGGCCCACGGAACTAGCTTAAGAACCGTACGTACCAAATGCAACAGGAAAACCCCTCCACCACTCCCGGTGGGTCGGCAAAAGCCTAGGGCTACAGCTAGTGGAGGCTCACAAGGCACAGACTCCGAAACACAGGCGCTAAAGCACAGACAGTCTAAGAAAAGCCCTGTCTCGTGCACAACAAAGCACCCAGGCAGTCAAACAACTGTCAACAGATTCTGGACCAGGCAACTAGACCTACAACGCAACGATCCCTGAGTCGGACGACTCAAAGGCAAGATAGTCACAAACAGCGGAACAAGCCGCCAATCGGTCTAATCCTAAGCCAGAGAAACCACGCTCCGCAGAAAACAACACACGGAGACCTGAGGGAAACGCCAAGAACCCTCAGCACAGCTGGACACGTAGACCGAGGTAGAACAACACCTCGAAGCATCCAGAAGTAGTGTCTCGAGCCGGGCACAACCACCGAGACACACACACAAGGTCACACGTCAACCCCTGGGTCAAACCGGGTTGACCAGAACCACACAACCGCATACAAAAGTAGGATCAAGAATCCTACCACAAGTAAGAAGACTCCTGGCTACCTTACAACGTAGTCTTAACCCTCATAGGACGTCGGGAGACATCCACGGGACAACGGGCAGACCACAAGGCAAAGCCAAGACAAGTCGAAACCAAAACACGGAAAACGAAGCACAAGGGATGTAACGCGCCAGCCCTAGACCGTTACAAGCAAGCGACGGTCTAGCCTAGGGCCGTTACTTCCCAAACGACGGACGGGCAACAGGCTGTCACTCACACCACCCTAACCAACCTACAAAACCACATAAAGCCAAGTAACGCACGACACCAGGCGCGTTACAACCAAACGACAAACGGGGGTAGGCACGTTATTCACAACGTGCACAGCCACGCTCAACCAAAGCGAAGTAACGCGCAACGCCAGGCGCGTTACAACCAAACGACGCGGCAAGGGAGAGGCGTCAGAGCCAAACGACGCACAGGGGTAGGCGCGTTACTCACAACGTGCACAACCACCCTCAACCCAGCACAAAACAGCAAATGACGGCCAGGAGCAGGCGCGTTGTATCACAACGACGCATGGGGGCAAGCGCGTTACACCCAACGGGCACAGCCACCCAAGCTCGGCCAAACAGAATGTAATAGCCAGGGGCAGGCGCGTTACACTCAAATGACGCATGGGGACACGACCGCTGGAGGCACCGCCTCAATAGGTCAAACGTCGGTCAAACAGCAAGCAACGGCCAGGACAAGGCGCGTCGCTTACATCCAACGTGCTGGGTCAAGCGCGTTGGACCAACCGACTCAACCCCAAAACAAAACGACAAAACGAATGTAACGCGCAGGCACTGGCGCGTTACACGGGAACGATGCGCCACCCCAGGGCCGTCGCTTACCCAATTATCAAAAAGCTTAAATGACCCAGACCAAACGACGGTCAGTCGTAGGGCCGTTAGAATCAAGTAACGGTCGCTGGCTCGACCGCTACTTAGGTTACGGCGGGAAAATAGAGGAATGGCCGAATCGGCCCGTTCCACGCCCCATTCACGCCGAAACGCAGGGGAGACAAACCACAACGACAAATAACAACATCAGGGGACTCAAAACCCCACATGCAAGCTCAAAAACGCACGATTCGGACGATTTCATCAAATCGACCCTAAGTGGGTCACCGAGGTTCCCGGGCTTCTACCGGCCTCGAATGAACACCAAATCACACGAAATCAACGTGGACGGGATCCTAACATCCCTGTGGTTAGTTAGAAGCTAACTACGCCTCAAACGGTCGCCGTTTACCGGCCGACCCTAAAAACCACGAAAATCCCGATTTAGGCAAAATAAGCCCAAACTCGACCGTTTCCTAGCCGAACACCGTGCAAGGGCAGGGAAAATGGAAAGGACGAAGTAAGGATCAGTCACCCTACTTCCATCGAAGAAACCGTGCCCCGAAGGGACTAAACCACGCCGAAATCCACTTGCGAACCGATTTCACCGGCTTTGAATCCACCGTTCGGGATCGCGCTAGAATCGATCCGATCCTTGCTCCATCGCGCACCTTGTCAGCTCCACAGCCTCGCCAACCCGCCCACGATCGCTCCATCTGCAGTCGGGGCCAAAGAGGGGGAAGAACGAGAGAGAACGGGAGAGAGAGACGACGGCGGCGAATGAGAAGGAGGAGAGAGGAAAAGAAAGGAAATAGAAAAGAAATTAGGAAATTTTCATAAGTTCTGAAAATTTTGAAAATGCACCAAAAATGCACAAATTCAGAAAAATACGCAAAAAAAGCCGAAACGACCGGCTCGAAGAGTACATCGTCGTTGTAGCATCCATGAGTTCGAGAATTGACAAACAAACTCACCGTAGGGTTCCGTAACTAGTACATGAGAAAAACCCACACGGCTCGTCAAACTCAACTCGGAAGCCACCAAAGCGAACCGAAACTCACCGAAACCAATCCGAAATAGATCCGAAAGATCCAACAAAGATCCCAAAAGACCTGCAAAGGATTCAGCAAAGATCCGCCAAGAATCCGGGGCATTACATCCTCCCCTCCTTTAAGAAATTTCACCCTCGAAATTAAGGACTAACAAAGGAGAAGCAAGGAAGAACAACTCAACAATACAACCACGAAAACAACTCAAATCTCGAGAAAACACAGCTCAGAGGAACACCGTCAGACCACAATTACAGGTACACGCTCTAGCTTCCAAGATAACAGGTCCACAGCACGAGCATAGCACCAAAGTGAACACATCTGACATCTCCGAAGCAAGGGCAACGTCGCTTACGTCTCACCAGAAAAGAGACACGACTGCCACAACAATCGAGAACCAGCACCGAAAAACACAATAACGGTGCAGCAAGCGACAGCTTACACCAGGAGACACAGTCCTCACAGCTGACAGCCCGCAACATCATCGGCTCCAGTGCCAAAGATAACAGGGAACACCTGGCACACAGGACACCAACGACAACAACAACACTGGACCACAAACACAATCAAGTCAGCACTCAGCCAGCTATCACATCTGATTGAGTCGCAAGCTAACTCCACCGGGAAAAGAGAGCACAGCAAGCCAACTGACAAGACAAGACCATGGTCCAAGGCAGAGACACAAATTCATAAAGAAACAGCGCTCACAAAAATAACACAACGGCAACACCTGCAGGATTCCGGCTCCGCACAACACACAGAACCAAGGAACATACTACAAGCAGGGTCACATCAAGGCACAGGAACAGCTGAGCACATGACCACAAGAGACAGGTCACGCATCAGACTACTCACCAAGAGAAGACCCACAACAACAAAAAATGACAACACTCTCGGGGAAAGCAACTCAAGGACTACAAACATGCCTCGAGAGCACAACACCCAAGAAAGAAAATGCAGAGCAAAGGGTACTCAATCAGCAAGGGATGCCGACAAATTCCCCAACACTCGCAAATGCCAATGCCAACACCAGAAAACCACCAACAATGGCATGGCAACAGACGACATCAAGGCACAAGAAGCCAAGACGAAGTCACATCGAGAATGAACAAATCTCTCGACAAATGGGTAGCTAGCCCACACACTTCAGCCGCACTCTCAACAACATGCACAGGCAACGAAACAACCTCGATAATCGCACCTCAGCACACACCAGGCGCCATCGCAATCAACAAAGATCGCAATTCACACGCCACAAGCACCGATCCTGCGAACAACCGATCACAAAGAGCCTAAGTGCAACAGGAGAAGAGCACCAGCTTCAGCACAAAGCACAAGGAAAGCATCAATCTCAGCTTACCTTAACATCCTGAAACGATAAATGAGCCTTCACAAGACATCGGCCGTCAGACACAGCACGACAACAACAGTGCACGACAGCTCTTCGCACCATCATGGAGTCCAAAGCCGAGCAACCGTATAGCAAGGAGCAGATCAGGCTCAAAACAAAGCTGTCCACACTTAAGCAGACACGGGACAAAGGCAACACCAAGACATCAATTCCAAGGCAAATCTCGAAAAAGATTCCACCAGAAGGGATGAGAAGTAAGAAGCTCAATCATAAAAGCTCGCCAGGAAGAGAAAATCCTAGGCTCGCCTGAGCAATTTCTCTAACACGGAATCTAATCGAGCACTTCAACAGAAGCGAAACACATCAGGAGCTAAACAAACTCAAGCTGGGACCATCAAAGCAACGTAAGAACGTGCATGGCCGTCACACCAACGCTAAAAGTCATAAGCCACCTAAGCAAAATTCAGAAAACAGCTCGAACAGTGCACTGCAGGTTCATGCCAACCGACAAACACTGCCAAGTGCAACACGATCGAGACCAACTTCAAAAACCGAACAAAGCACCTCGTCATACCCAGACGAGAGCAAAACCATCTCGTACAGTGCCAACCAAGCACGCACAAGACCACATCGCAAAGAACACCGCGATAAACATCGCAACACCTACGCCAGCAAAAGACTGTACTGGACCTCAAGGACTCTGGTAACTGTATATCTGTATTTCCATGTATCTCACACGACAATGATCTGATAGCTCAGAAAAGAACTCCGAACATTCAGAACACTGCTCTGATACCAACTGTAGCGACCCGGATTCCGGATACCCGGTGCACCCGGTATAAATACCGAATACACGTGATACCACATGGGACCCGCGAGGCCTCCCAAGCGCGGGAAAGCGCCGAAGGGAAAAAGGAGTGTGTGGAATACATTGAAGCCAGCAGATATAGCAGTAAGCAATTAAATTTCATTAGATTGGATTGCTAAAGTAGCAGAAATAAAATTACTTTTTCAATAATAATTCAAATTTTACAATTATACACCAGAGTCCAGCCCAAAGGAAAGACAACAAGTCTATCACAGTACAGTCCGACAGAAAAGAAACGTACACAGAAATCGGGGGGAGCCCGACGCAGGTACAGCTGGCAGCTACAGCGAACACGCTCCACCAAGGACAATAGAGGCAGACGGTGAAACCCACCTGAAAAGCAGGGGTGAGTCTCAACAGAAACTCAATAGGGGTCACGCGGATCCCAACTGGAAAACGCACAGAGCAATGGAAGTAACTACAGAAACAGCAAGTGCAGCAAAGTAGGAAAAAGCTACACTACAAAGCTGTAAACAGAACTAGTACAGCAGGAGTAGGGAACAGGCAGGAGAGGGGAGCTCAACAACAAAGAAGAGCGAGGCCGTAAAACATGAAACACGGCCACCGAGGAGAACTCGGCACCTTAAGCTACTCCAAACGGCAACAGACGGTCAACCCCAAACTCACACAGTAGGGTAACCTAATCCGTCAGCCAAAATAAAGGCGAAGACAGACGCCGACGCCGAAAACACAGACAAAACACGACAGGAGACGTCGTGCACGTAGCCCCACACATGATGAGAATGTCATTCCAACAACAAAACACTGACCTCGAGTACGGCCACGAGAGGGCAACTCGCAAAGGTCACAGCGCACAAGAAAACGCGAGAGTCACGAACCAAGTGACAGGAGCACCCTCCCACTAGAGATTAGCCAGATGCGTCCACTGACGACTTACACTGCGCCACAAGTGTCATGTCACTCAAGGACAAGACACACCAAGAACCAAGTCTGAGGAACAACAGTTCCAAGGTAACATGGCACCACAGCACAAGACTACAGCACCAACTGTGAGTGACTAGTCAGGGCCACGCCCGTCGACGCAAGTCCCCAGTCCCTGACCACGTGTGCACACACTGACCACCACCTAGGCCAGGCCTCTAGCTAGTATTCCCCTCGGTAGGACGCTACCGTTGGCCGGGGCCCACGGAACTAGCTTAAGAACCGTACGTACCAAACGCAACAGGAAAACCCCTCCACCACTCCCGGTGGGTCGGCAAAAGCCTAGGGCTACAACTAGTGGAGGCTCACAAGGCACAGACTCCGAAACACAGGCACTAAAGCACAGACAGTCTAAGAAAAGCCCTGTCTCGTGCACAACAAAGCACCCAGGCAGTCAAACAACCGCCAACAAATTTAGGACCAGGCAACTAGACCTACAACGCAACGATCCCTGAGTCGGACGACTCAAAGGCAAGATCGTCACAAACAGCAGAACAAGCCGCCAATCAGTCTAATCCTAAGCCAGAGAAACCACGCTCCGCAGAAAACAACACACAGAGACCTGAGGGAAATGCCAAGAACCCTCAGCACAGCTGGACACGTAGATCGAGGTAGAACAACACCTCGAAGCATCCAGAAGTAGTGTCTCGAGCTGGGCACAACCACCGAGACACACACACAAGGTCACACGTCAACCCCTGGGTCAAACCGGGTTGACCTGAACCACACAACCGCATACAAAAGTAGGATCAAGAATCCTACCACAAGTAAGAAGACTCCTGGCTACCTTACAACGTAGTCTTAACCCTCATAGCACGTCGGGAGACATCCACGGGACAACGGGCAGACCACAAGGTAAAGCCAAGACAAGCCGAAACCAAAACACGGAAAACGAAGCACAAGGGATGTAACGCGCCAGCCCTAGACCGTTACAAGCAAGCGACGGTCTAGCCTAGGGCCGTTACTTCCCAAACGACGGACGGGCAACAGGCCGTCACTCACACCACCCTAACCAACCTACAAAACCACGTAAAGCCAAGTAACGCACGACACCAGGCGCGTTACAACCAAACGACGCACGGGGGTAGGCACGTTATTCACAACGTGCACAGCCACCCTCAACCAAAGCGAAGTAACGCGCAACGCAAGGCACGTTACAACCAAACGACGCGGTAGGGGAGAGGCGTCAGAGCCAAACGACGCACAGGGGCAGGCGCGTTACTCACAACGTGCACAACCACCCTCAACCTAGCACAAAACAGCAAACGACGGCCAGGAGCAGGCGCGTTGTATCACAACGACGCATGGGGGCAAGCGCGTTACACCCAACGGGCACAGCCACCCAAGCTCGGCCAAACAGAATGTAACGGCCAGGGGCAGGCGCGTTACACTCAAACGACGCATGGGGACACGACCGCTGGAGGCACCGCCTCAACAGGTCAAACATCGGTCAAACAGCAAGCAACGGCCAGGACAAGGTGCGTCGCTTACATCCAACGCGCTGGGTCAAGCGCGTTGGACCAACCGACTCAACCCCAAAACAAAAGGACTAAACGAATGTAACGCGCAGGCACTGGCGCGTTACATGGGAACGATGCGTCACCCCAGGGCCGTCGCTTACCCAATTATCAAAAAGCTTAAATGACCCAGACCAAACGACGGTCAGTCGTAGGGCCGTTAGAATCAAGTAACGGTCGCTGGCTCGACCGCTACTTCGATTACGGCGGGAAAAGAGAGGAATGGCCGAATCGGCCCGTTCCACGCCCCATTCACACCGAAACGCAGGGGAGACAAACCACAACGACAAATAACAACATCAGGGGACTCAAAACCCCACATGCAAGCTCAAAAACGCACGATTCGGGCGATTTCATCAAATCGACCCTAAGTGGGTCACCGAGGTTCCCGGGCTTCTACCGGCCTCGAATGAACACCAAATCACATGAAATCAACGTGGACGGGATCCTAACATCCCTGCGGTTAGTTAGAAGCTAACTACGCCGCAAACGGTCGCCGTTTACCGGCCGACCCTAAAAACCACAAAAATCACGGTTTAGGCAAAACAAGCCCAAACTCGACCGTTTCCTAGCCGAACGCCGTACAATGGCAGGGAAAATGGAAAGGACGAGGTAAGGATCAGTCACCCTACTTCCACCGAAGAAACCGTGCCCCGAAGGGACTAAACCACGTCGAAATCCACTCGCGAACCGATTTCACCGGCTATGAATCTACCGTTCGGGATCGCGCCAGAATCGATCCGATCCTTGCTCCATCGCGCACCTAGTCAGCTCCACAGCCTCGCCAACCCGCCCACGATCGCTCCGTCTGCAGCCGGGGCCAAAGAGGGGGAAGAACGAGAGAGAACGGGAGAGAGAGACGACGGCGGCGAATGAGAAGGAGGAGAGAGGAAAAGAAAGGAAATAGAAAAGAAATTAGGAAATTTTCCTAAGTTCTGAAAATTTTGAAAATGCGCCAAAAATGCACAAATTCAAAAAAATACGTAAAAATAGTCGAAACGACCGGCTCGAAGAGTACATCGTCGCTGTAGCGTCCACGAGTTCGAGAATTGACAAACAAACTTACTGTAGGGTTCCGTAACTAGTACGTGAGAAAAACCCACACGGCTCGTCAAACTCAACTCGGAAGCCACCAAAGCGAACCGAAACTCACCGAAACCAATCCGAAACAGATCCGAAAGATCCAACAAAGATCCCACAAGACCTGCAAAGGATTCAGCAAAGATCCGCCAAGAATCCGGGGCATTACAGGCACCCAGGTCAGGGGCGGCATTTTAGATGGGGGTTACTATTTCTCAGTATAAAAATTGTACGATTTTCATGATTTAGTTCAATAGTTATGGATTTTGAATGGGTTAAACAATTAATATGGAGATTTACTACTTGCTTAACTTTGGTAACTGACACATTCTAATAGGTCGTTAGAACACTTAAAATGGATAGTAATATGTTCTAACATGTTGGCTAATTAGTAATATATTCTAATGTATTCTAACAGGTTACAAGTGGTCTAACTAGTAATATGTTCTAACATTTTCTAACATATAGGTTGGCTAACTAAACAGGTTGTTAGCCGGGTCGCTAACATGGTCAAACAGGTTACAGGTTAATATGTTCTAACATATTCTAATAGTTTAATAGGTTGGCTAATTAGTAATATATTCTAACATTTTCTAACATATTTCAGGCAACAGGTCTGTGCATGTTACATTCTAACATTTTCTAACAGGTTGCAGGTTGGTAACTAGTCTAACAGGTTGGTATATATTCTAACACTTTTCTAATTATTAAGAGTTACAGGTTGGCTAACTATTACTAACATTTTCTAACATATTCTGATTGGTATATATTCTAATATATATCAAGACAGCAGGTCCGCCCTGGGGTTAAATTAAATTTTTATTACTTTCAGAAATTAATTTACTAAAAATAAAAATTATTTCATACAAAAAAATAATTTTTTAGTATTATAATATCTGAAATATAGAAATATACTTTTAAGTTAACTTAGAATATTTTAATATGATGCTATACACATAACATGGCTACACAAGTTTAATTAAGATGGCTAAACATTAAATTTGTTGTCTAAATAGTGAATAGTCTTTGACAGGTTTAAGATGTTTAAACAGTGAATGCAAATGTTGATAGATATGACATTAACAAGTTTAATACTTGTCTATATAATAGAAATGACTCAAAGTCAACTTGTGTAGCGTATTATTTGATTCAATTGTAATGTTATGTTAAACAAGTTTATGGTAGCGTCTGTTATAACAGACGTGAGCTCTTGTTTGCATAACAGATGTGAGCTCTTATTTTATAAGAGACGTGCCTCAAATATACTTCTAAACATGCCTTGGATCAGACATGTTTGCCTAAAACACTTAACATGAAGATTTACTTCGATTAACTTTGGTAACTAACATATTCTCACAGGTTGGCTACAGAGATGATTGATTATGGATTACAAAAGCATGATAGATCTCTACAAGTCAGGATAAAACGTGCTATATAGACAATAATATCTCATGGAGATGAGCCTAATTATCTAGATTGCTTGGCTAATTAGCTACTGGTTTAGTTAAAAGATGAGAACACCTACCTCTCTGAGACGACAGCTAGGTATAGGTGGAAGAAAAAGGGCAGCTTTCTTCTGCAACGTCAGAGGAGGCTCCTCCTTCTCTGCAGCAAGTCTTCGGAAGAATGAAGGGAGTCTCAGTATAGGGAGTATTATAGTGTTTTGGGATAGTCAGGAGGGGGACAAGATCCTACATAATTCGCATCTCAGTGCGATGCCAGCTCAAATGTGTTGTTCATGTCTGAGAAGGACAGATGCCAATGCAGGTTTGTCTGGAAAAATCACAAGCCTGGAGGGGGGTCGTGTAAGCTAAATTATAGGGGCGCACTATCATATGTTAACAATGATTACAACGCTTAGAAACTTTATATCTAATTAACTATGTTAATAAAAATAGTAAATTACATATTTTTATGATCCCTAGATTTTTCTGATATTTATCAAAAAAAAATTTATTAAAATATGCCGAATAAAATTCAACCCGAAACTCCGTATCTAACTTTAAAAATTTTTATCTTTAAAAATTGATGGAATCAGTTTATGAAATTTCATGGCTAGGATCCTTATATTTTTCTCTTATTTTTCATAAAATTTATTTCTCAAAATTTTCATTAAATAAAACAGACACTATTCATGTACCTAAGGTTGGTGCAAAACCTGTTCAAGCGTAGGTATAGGTCAATATGGTTGGTGCAGGTTTCTGTCAAGGTTGCACACTAAGTCTATACATCCATCAGCTCAAAGTCTGTATATCGTCATGTTGCATGCACACTAAGTCTATACATCCATCAGCTCAAAGTCTGTACATCATCCTGTCGCATGCACACTAAGTCTATACATCCATCAGCTCAAAGTCTGTACATCGTCCTGTTGCATGCACACTAAGTCTATACATCCATCAGCTCAAAGTCTGTACATCGTCTTGTGGCATGCACACTAAGTCTATACATCCATCAGCTCAAAGTTTGTACATCGTCCTGTCGCATGCACACTAAGTCTATATATCCATCAGCTCAAAGTCTATACACTCTCGGACCAAGTCTGTACAGCCCGTGTGCTCCATGCATTAAAAGTCTATACATTCATATCTTTACCTACGTTCACTGGTTTAGCAAACACACAAGTCTATACATTGGTTGCATAGCTTGCCATGCATAGCCAGTGCATTCCTCATTTGCTACAAACTCAAAGTCTGTACATCATCGGCTAGCATACACGCAGAATCTGTACATTGTCCATTTGCTGCAACTCAAGGTCTATACATTCCTATCTTTACCTACGTTCACTAGTTTAGCAAACACACAAGTCTATACATTGGTTGCATAGCTTGCCATGCATAGCCGGTGCATTCCTCATTTGCTACAAACTCAAAGTATGTACATCGTCTGCTAGCACACACGCAGAGTCTGTACATTGTCCATTTGCTGCAACTCAAAGTCTATACAATCCTATCTTTACCTACGTTCACTAGTTTAGCAAACACACAAGTCTATACATTGGTTGCATAGCTTGCCATGCATAGCCGGTGCATTCCTCATTTGCTACAAACTCAAAGTCTATACACATCGTGTGCTAGCACACACACAGAGTCTGTAGCTAGCACACACGCAGAGTCTGTACATTGTCCATTTGCTGCAACTCAAAGTCTATACATTGACTGGTTGCTGCAACACAAAGTCTGTACATTGGCTGGTTGCATGCATACACAAAGTCTGCACATTCTCCGTTGATAAGTCGGTACATCATTACTCAAAGTCTGTACATTATTGTCACAAGCACATTAAGTCCATACATTCGTTCATGGCATGTCTGAGCATCCATTTCCAATGTACATACCTTACTATCTGCATTTATGCAATCCTTCAGGCAAAGGCTATACATTGCTTGTTGTTGTGTTCGTGCATCAGTTTACCAAGTCTGTACATTGTGTTGCATATAGGTTTCTACCTCGGTGCAAGTTTTGCTAGCCTATAACGTATAATTAATTGGCACAAAAGGTAAATGGTGGATGCTGGGATTTGAACCCTGGTCACTAGGTTGAAAGGCACATCACTTAACCAACTACACTAGAAAGTCACTTGTTAAGTGAATAATCTTTACATATGATAACTCCGTGTTCCAACTTCTTACTTAAGCTTCCTCTAGAGTTTATCTAATATATTTTATTCTTATTTGGGAAATATTATTAAAAAATTTTTTATCATTTTTTTATACGGGGTGCTACAATCAAAGTAACGCTACTCATCGACAAAGGCACCTTTGAAGCTCTCATTACCCATCGATCCATCATGATACAAGTACCTTGTCAAGAGAAGGGGATCTCCTCTAGCGTCATTATGAGACATTCTGCTATTAAGTAGATGATGAAGTCCATAATCGAGGGCAAGTCAAGGAACCCCTTGCTAGAAGCCCTTTACGTCAAGTTTACTTCATATTTACTTCCATGCAAGGGGCAGGCAGTTCCATCAATAAGCATATTCAAGTTCTTCATGCCAAAAGGGGAGCCCCTATGTGTTGACATTATGAATCTATCAAGGGGATTTATACGAGAGATTTGCTATGACAAGAGTACTACTCCACAAGCAAGTCTCCTTAATGCTCTCCGTGTCTGTTTACCAAAGGAGGATGCTGTGAACACCAAAGGCCAAGGGGCAATGACTGCACCAAATATTTATCCAAAAAGGGCCAGACCTTCTGCACGGTGGGCCCGTTATGTAAAGAGACATCTAGGGACAAGAAGCCAAACTGCTACCGCAAAGCCGTCGTGCTGTCAGATGATATCTGCTAAGAAGAAAAGGAGGCTCAAGGCCCGAAGAGCGTGTGATGGGCGCCTAGTTAGACCATCTTCCCCTTGTTTCGCTCCATCCTCATTTATTTTATTAAGCTCCTCTCCTTGGGTCATCTATCTTCCCTCTTCCAAATCAATTCTTTCATATTTTCTAAATCATGTTCTTCTTCCTCGTTCTCCCGTTCAATCTAATCCATCTTCTCCTTCTTAGTCCTCTCACCATCTTTTCCCAAAATTCTGTCATTCTTACCCTTCCTTTTTTCGGGGACCTCCAAGTTGTCCCAGCTTTATACCATCATTCAAATGCCCTTTTCCTCCGAAACTCCCCTTGCTTTCAGACTCCACGAGTCATTCACCTAATCCATCCGCCTCTCAGGATGCTTCAGACCCTCTTTCCACCATTCCCTTGGATTCTTATCTAAACGTGTGTTATGTCATTCTTCATTCCTCCAACAATCAGGGCCTCTGCCCTTTCTCATGTTGTTTTCGGGGCTTTAGTCCCCCATAATCCTCTCTGATTTCGGTGTCTTCTATAGACCATCATGTTTTCAGGGTTTCATGCCCTAGCATGGGATTTCAAGCCCTGCCTCTTTTCCTTTTATCCTTCTTCATCTTTGTCAGATCTAATCATCACTCTATCATGTTGATCTACCTCCAACCTTCATCCTATCCTTTATCTTGTGAGCTACCAAGGCAAGAAATGCAAGCACAAGGGGCAACACGCTGACTGCTTTAGGATTACAAGTCACCTTCACCAAGGGATGCAAGGTATGATTTAATTGCGAAAGAATGTATTTTCATATTACACATTTCTATGCATGATGTCACGCCCCGAGCCTTTATTATAGCGGAAGACTCGCTCGAGGAACGTGAACAACCGGCATGATAAGCCTCTTGCAAGCAAGAACGATCAGAGCGCAAGACAATCACACATAAGAATAATGCAACTGCACAATGATTAACTCAAACTCCAACTTTTATTTCATTAATAATCAAATATTCAAATACAACCACTAAGTCACTCTTTCATCATACTAGACTCAAGAATAAGAAAAATTTACATAGACTCGATCTAAACAATATAGACTTGCTAAGTCTTCGCTCATTCTTCATTCACTCTCGGACCCGCTACTTGAATATTCTGATTCCGAACCCGACTCACTTCCATTTCTTGAAAAAGATTGGAAATAGGTAATGAGCACACTTGCCTAGTAGGTATCTTCGCATCAACATGATTAGCATTATTAAAGTGATTACCTTTTTAGCTCTAGAAGAATAAGGTAAAATCATGCGAAATACGATCAATCATGTGAATAACCAAAGTAATAGAGAGGATAAAATGAACAAGTAAGAACTAGCAAGAATGTCACAAGAACATGATATAGCCTTTCATGAACAAGAGTGTAACGAGAATGTACTAGCAATACCACGTAGTCATCATCCAAACATCTTTTGCTTAGGAGCAAGTATTTGGTGAATTTCTGTGGAATATCATGTAACAAGCAAGAAAGTCATGTACAAGTATCAGTCGTGCTCGTGGATTTTCACTTATTTATAAAGAAAGTACTCCCAGCGTAATGCGACGTCAGTAGCATCATACCCGATGGTTTATAATAGTATGTTTCCGACAATCAACCGAGGGGACTAGCATAGAGCCCTTGAACACAATCAGTGCTCGATCGCATCTTCAAGTATAAATCAAGGTATTTCCACGTTTCAAGTAATAAAATATGGCCAAGAATGTACAATTCCAATAAGTTCATGATAACAATAATTCAATTGAATGAATGCTCCAATGAAGAAATGTGAGGTCAAGTATGACTTAAAGCAAGGTTATGCTTATGGAAATAATTCGACAGCATAACAATACATTTCTTAACTTTCATAATTTAAATTAAGTTTCTTTAGACAATATGACAAGTCCTAGACCATCAATAATCTATCTAGAAACTTTAGAATATCAACCCTTTGGTCAAACCTCGGGTTAACGAAATATAGAACTGTGACGATCTTATACTGGGCAGTTACATAACATGACGCTCCAGTATCGGGCCGTTACAATGATCTGAATCCGGAAGTAATAAAGATGGACTCAGTACATGTGACGGTCACTTATTGTGCCGTTAGATGAGCCTGACGGTCCAACATTGATCCATTACATATCCAAAAACCAGAAACCATCGATAGTGTTTTCTAATAATTGGTCTTTCATGGTACAACCAACTCGGCGTCCTAATGGGAATCTCAGGCTCGCGGAGAATTACGGAGGCCTTGAAACAAGATTTCCTAGTTCATTGGAAGGAATATCCAATAGAGATATCCTCATGTTCAAGAATATGTTCCTATAGTGCAAAGTGTAAACTAATGGCCATATACCAGAATATATGCCATGTACTTTAAAGAAAATGACTCTATAGACAAAAGAGAGTGAGTTTTGGTATAAAAATCATGATACAACTCATCAATACCCTCTTTCTAAATCAAGGTTTTAATACAAAGTATAATGCTTGGGCTTGAAATTATCATATGCTTTAAAAATAGTTCTAAGGCACCATAAACATGCAATTTCTAACATGCATCAATACTTGAACTTAAAATCATGAAAACAAGTTAAGACCTAATTAACTAGGCTTATTTATAAGTAAATACGAGTGATTTCCATTCTATCTCGGGTTGACAGAACACAGTTGTCTGACGGTCTAACATGTGGCCGTTACCTTTCTGTGACGGTTTATCGTGGGGCCGTTATAATGTTGTAACGCTCCAGTTATGGTGCGTTAGAGACAACAGAGAAATTTTAAACACAACAGAGGGTGTGACGGCTTATCGTAAGGCCGTTACATTCATGTGACGGTCCTACTGTAATCCGTCAGAACTTCTGCTGACAATAAGGATAAGGAACTATGTCCCATGCACGACAAATCAAAATGACTAACTATTCTAGCCATGATAACGAAGTAAAGGCCATCTAGATGCATATGTAGTAATGAAATAACAAGATATAACTTTTATCTTTAATTAAGGTTGAAGGTATGCATGAATGTATAGACTAATCCTAAAACATGAAATTCACAATCTATAATGCATGAAATCAAGTCAAATCAGAGGGCTTTTGTCCCTAATGAGATCTTTTTGCTGTTCATGAGATGACCTACCTCTTACCTGGGTTTTATACTTCCAATTTGGGTCTTCAAGACACGCCATAGTTCTTCTTCTTCCTGTAGTTTTTCAATAACTTCACGTTGCCCTAACTCTCCAATCCCTTGACCTAAAGAGGTAGAACTTTGGAGGTTAAGAAGATGAAACTAAGAGGATCAAAAGGTTCTAAAACATCTAACTCTAATTACCTCGTTTAGCTTCTCTAATTTCCTGGTCTTCAGCACCCCGTTGCACGATTTCCTGGGTTAACGTGATGAAATCAACAACTTTAGAAGATCCTAACTCCTTGGATACTCAACCTCCTAACATATAATTTTTAGGGTAGTTAGTCTAAAGTATTAGGAACAAAATACTCTAAAGAACTTACCCGAGATTCTATCTCCTTACCTTGATTTCACGCGAGCCAAAAATAAGGGTCGCTCAATTCAGAACTGGGTTCTATTTATAAGGATTTAGCTAGGGTTTGAGGATTAGATCGATTCTAGAGTCCTTAGTTGGCCAAAACATGATCCCTAAGAGTCCCTAGTAACCTTACACATCCTTCTAATTAGGTCTCTTGCAGATATGATCTCAAAGTTCCAATCTTTTTGCAAGTTCTTCTACTTACGGAATCAGCAGGATGTGACGGTCCAGTCTAGGTGCGTTACACCACTGTAGTGGTCACCCGATAGACCGTTACATCCAACATGTGCAGAGTTTCAATTTAATAAAACTCTTTTATTCATTTTATCTATATATATAATAGTATTTATCCTTAAAATTCGTAAATAGGCTAATTAACCTTCTAGAATATGGGCCAAACTTAATGGGCTAGGTTCTTAAACCTTTTGGGTCTTACTTAAATAGGTTAGATTAATTGTTTAACATAATTGGGCCTCATAAATGACTTATTAATTCATTAATCCATTTATTAATCTATTAGCCCTTATAAATTCCTGATAAATTTCAAAAAATTCCAGAAATTGTTTATATAAATTTTGGGGCACTATACATGAGCACACAGGTGAGGTTTTCAACATGATAACGAGTGTTAGTTAGTGAATAAAAATAAAAAAAATCATGTCTCAGTCAAGTCATTTTAAGGTTAAATTTTGCTTCTGCAACATCTAAAGGTATAATGAACTCCGCGCCAGGAGTCTGACATTCCCTCCCTGGTCATTAAGGGCTACCCATTTGCACAGGACACACACACTACACGGCATCCTTAGCCAGCTCCCTTAGAAAGCACCATTCCTACTTTGGCCATGTCCAAGGGGCATGAAGGTCTTTTCTCTTCCTCACTCGGCTCAGGTGTAGGAGCAAGGGGCAAAATAGGTAAGATAACCAACCTAAGAACTCCCCGAAAGGAAGAAGTCTCAAATAGGGACAATCTATTAAGACCTTATTCTCCATTATCAAATTCCAAAAGTGAATGTCTTTTCAATGTCCGAAGGACAAACCACAAGAAAAAAAACTGGCATGGCAAGAGGGCAGTGCAGTTCCCTGCAGGACATCATGAGCCTGGTCGTATGCGTGCTAGAAGGAGAACTAAGGTTCGATGATATCGATAAAAAGTCCCGACGCAACATACCTAATCCCTAGGAGGAGTGCCATGGGCAGAAGTAAAACTTTGATACCCCTACAACCAACACCGAGCTTGCCTCCAAGTTCTCTTCCATTTCTCCCTCTAAGGCCGAAGTATTCCTCGGGTATCGGCCTTGTAGGAGCACTATTGACTAGGGGCAGTTGGATATGGGATGCCACCCTCTAATGCACCCCCGCGCTCTGGGTATCTCTTAGTGAGAGGGGAAGGAACAAGGATCCTTGGCCAGCAGCTTAATTAACATTGATCTTGTAGTTTGCAAAGTTAAACCTAGCATTATTAAAAAAATTAAAAAATTAAAAAAAATCAAAATCAAAAAATCAAAAAATCAAGAAATAAAGAAAATCATATGCATAACTACATCTCGAGCGATCATGTGCCTAGATTCTTATTTTCTAAGTATTGGCATGTTGCATTTTTATCCTTCATTCTGCCTTAATTGATAAAGGCTTGGCCTCTTGACCCACCATCAAGGACAGGGTTGAAATCTCCTGCCTATCGAGCAAGAGTTCATGTTGGACTAGAGGAACTAATGCATTTTATAAAGTGTTCTATAGGGACAGGTACACAAGCAAAGCAAAGTAAAGAACAATCACAAGAAACGCAAGAAGTGACAAAATATGTTCCATTCCACTAATATCTATCAGGTGTACAAAAATGAGGGTGGATGTACAAGAATATCTCTCTAACTCTCTCCTCTACCCTCCTCATCTCCCCCTCTGGGTGAATTCTCAGCCTCTCCCTGTCCTCCACCCTGATGAGGAAGCCTAGGGGGAGCCATCGATCTCCGCGAGGCCGCACTCCTGTCACCCCGCGCTCTCCTCTCAGCCTCCACAATCCTCTGATGCTCAAAGGAGGTAACAAGAAAGTACATGCTCGAGTAGGTGCTGGGACGTCCCTCACACTTAGCACGCTCACACCCTTCCGGTAACACTCCTCCACATCCCTCGCGCGCTGCTTGGCAATCCCTAATCTGGTGCCCAACTGCACCCTCTCCATCTCTCGCTCTACCCTCTCCCTCTCCCATTTCTCTATCTCTCTCTCCCATCTCTCCCTCTCTCTCTCTATTACGCTCCTCCCTCTCTCTCGTCCTCTCGCTCCTCTCCACGCCGAGGAGGACGCGCAACTCTATCCTATCGCATCTCGGGGGAGCTCTTCTGTGTCACGACGCCTCAGCTCCGCCTCCGCCGCCAGTAATTCTCGCTCCTGCACCCAAAGTTTTGGTTAATGAATTATATCAATAAAAAATTTTAAGACTAACCTAAGGGCGTAGGCTGATTACTCTCTCCTTGAGGGAGGCCTCAGCTGCCTCAGCACGAGCTAGCGCACCGGCGAGCTGACTCTTGAGCTCAGTGCGGTCATAGGCAAGCTACGTCGAGGAAGAGGCACCGTGGGAGGATCGAACCCTCTATAGCTCCTCTCACTGAAATAAAAGTATTAACATCAATTAAAAGTTAAGCCCAAAAATCATCACAAAATTGCAAGTGAGAGTCTTACCAGCTCATCCACAGTGCGCTGGAGGTCATCACGATGCTGGACTGTTGATGTGACACCACCTTGGGGGTGGCAGCCACTCAACCGATGCCCTTGGACCTACAATCGCAAGCAAGCAACTTTGACGGTGGACTCACTCGGGCGAGCTCACTCGCATAGCGCACACAATTGCCCGTAGGCCAACCGGCGATAGTGGAGAGGGTCTGAAGTGGGACCTCGATGTTCCGAGGTTTGGCTAGCTTGAGATTGAACCCCTAAGGGTCTGGGATGCCAAAATCCATGGGTGGCCGGCACGGCGAGGGCATGGGACGAATGGTCACAATCACAACTCACCTATTAGTGTTGGTGTGCTACAGGCCAATTTCGGGTCGGATAGGCCCAATAGTTGTACGATCTTGTTCATTAATAAAGTGGTGTTTGAGCGTAAATATGCGATTGTGTTACTTTACGTTGTCCCTAGGATATATGGTTGTAAAGTCAGCTCGAGATGAGATCTCGAACATGAGACTTACTTTACATGAACACATATCTTAAACTATTCATGGTTGGAGGGTAATCACTCGGGGACTTTGATTACCTATTAAACCAGTACACATGATGTGTCAGTGACCAGTCTCATGGTCATTGGTGCGGGGCACCAACACATATGTGTAGGTGTATGTCCTTGGAGGATGTGCACTGAACTGATCCGCTATTGGATCTTCAGATGGTTGATTATACCTAATGTCAACTGAAGATCCAACGGTCACAGTAGCATCGTTGGTCCTTTGACCTGAGACATTGATCGGATCTTACATGAGGACTGGAATGGTTTAATTACTTAGCTAAGTGACTTTAACCATAAGTCATCAGTTGCCGAGTCATTAACCACTCCAGGATACGTGTGAAGATCATCAATGGTCAAGAAGGGATCGCTCACTGTCGGGTATATATCAGACAGTTAATGGGTCATGACATTGACGCTCTGTTAAATCCCTGGCCAGAGTCGTGTTAGTTCGTTTAGAATGGACATCATACACTTTAAGGGGGTCATAGTCAAATGGCACGATCATGGGGTTTGACAGAAACCATACCCTCGATCGTACCAGACTCATAGAATGAGCGAGGGATTATATCGATGCGGTAACTGTGGACTTACAGGTACCAGACAGACTGGTTTAAACCCAGCATCCTCTAGGATCACGCGGATTTGCTTGACCCAACGTGATCGAAAGGTTCGGAATAAATTAAACTATTATTCGGCTCTTGTAGAAGCGAAGAATATGTTTAATTTACTTCTAATTGGGAATTAGAAGTTAATGGGCCTTAAACTAGAGTGACTATGGGCCTAGAGGATCACACACAATGGATTCTTGGGTGACGGATTATTGTTATACAAGTGTATGTATTAATTCCTTTTAATTCCTTTTGGAAAGGAGTGTAAATGGAGCTTAATACATATGTATAATAATAAATAGGACATATATATAGTTTCGGTCTTTTGGAATCCTTTTCTAAAAAGCCTAAACTCTATATATAGATCCTACATGAAGCTCATTCGAGCCTTCACTTCTTTCCTTCCCTTAAGCTAACCAAGCATTAAGCTTAAGGGAGAGGATTAGTCTCCCCCCTTTCTCCCTCTTGCTCTCTCTCTCTCTAGAAGATGATAGAGTCGGGGATAGTCGTGCCGGGGAGGTACCGTCGCTGCGCAAGGGTCCGTGTGGATCGTCTCTAGAGGCCGTACTGTTGTGCAGCTCAATTTTTCTGCATCAGGCTTAGCGGACAGCGTCGTTCCGCGCAAGGTGAAACACGCAACCCGTAATTAGGGTATTAGAAACACCGATTAGAGCATAGATTAAGCTTTCCATAACACCGGGATCGGGCAAATGAAATTTTTGTTATCCGCTGCGTCGCTCGTAGGTGTTGTGCGAAACCTTACAGTGGTATCAGAGCAAGGTTCGCGCTCTGGTCGGTGTTTTTATTGCCGTTTAGAACCATATTTGAAAGGGGATTAAATGCTTCAATTGTTAATGCTAGAAGGGGATGTTGGACATCCCCGTTCTTCCAGGATGCTGGGCATCCCTGGAGCAAAATTTTTTTTTTTAAAAAAAAAATTTAGTTGGCCCGTTTTGGGCGCACCCACGTGGGCGGGCGCCGCCCACGTGGAACGCCCGCGTGGCGGGCGCCCGCAACGCGGGGGCGGGCGCTGCGTGGCGGCCCCCGCCGGGGCCTGCGTGGCGGGCGCCGCGCCAATTTTTTTTAAATAATAAAAAAAATTACATTTTTTTACCCTTTTTAATTTATTGTGCTCATGTTAATAATATATATATTAGATATATATATTAAAATACACAGTAAATTAAATCGAATTTTATCTAGTAAGTTAAATAGTGTTATCTCAATGGTAAATGTCAAATGTTAAATTTTATTTAACCGTGTTGAATTTACTGAGGTGAGATAATTACTATTTACCTTGAGATAAAATGGTAATAATTGAAGTTACTTCAGTAAAATTTAAGTTTTTGAATTTTTAATTATTAGATAATTAGAAAATTCAAATTTTAAATTTTATTGAAGTGAAATGTAGAAAATTCAATTATTTGAATTTTAATTATTAGATAATTGTTAAATTCAAAATTTGAATTTTAGAAAATAACTAATTGAGGATAATTGCATTATTTTAAATTTATTTTCAAACAAAATTATTGGCTAATTAGTTTGAATTTAAATTTAAATTATTGACATGTTTAAATTTTGAATTTAAATTTGATTATTGGATAATTAAATTTAAATTTAAATTTAATTAATTATCTCAATGACATGCCCCTATAGAAAATGATGGTTCTTTACGTGCTTTACTTTATTTACCTTGTATTGGCCTGCTTCTGTGTTTAGTTTTAGTTAATCATGCTTTGATTTTTAAATCTAAACAAAGCTAGCCTATTTTTGTTTGCACATCCCATTTTTAAATTCAAAAAGTAAGGATTATTTTCAGAAAATAACCCTTGATTGATTTTATTTGAATGGGTTGGCAAGTGATCATGGACTTGGATTAATGTAATTAATTGGGATCTGCGAACCTCCTTTCTCTCTCTGTTAAAATTCCAATGTACTTCTATCTTCCTCCGTTGTTGTACTCGCCCTAAGGGCTGCTGGAATTTGAGTCACATGTAATTTAATTTTTCCGGCCTGCGTGCCGTGTAAAAGTTGTAATTGATGCGGCATCGGAGTTTGAAAGCGCGGAGCACACCCGACGAGGATGATCCAGCTGCTTCGGAAGCGGGCCGGATGTCTTAGTTACATTAGGGTTAAAGTCCATGATCACTTGCGTTTAATTTTGCATTGGATGCATTTATTTTGTGCAAACTACTAGGTACGGTAAATATATTGGATATATTTATATTACCACCTAGGGTGAGATCAAGATAAAATTGAATTCCCTCGCACTTAAATTTTAGATCTGATTAGCGTGGCTCTAGGAGTCGTCGTGGCCCTCCATCATTATGGAGTGAATAAACGTCTTCATTTCATGGATTTGTTGTGCTTTCCACAAGGTCCATGAGTTTGGGGGCGGGAGTAAACTCCAAGGCTCGGCCTCAATGGGGTGAGGAATTGAACTCGGCTTTGTTGTGCTTTCCACAAGAGTCGGGTCATGAACTCATTGCTATGTTGTAATGATGGTTAGATCTAACCGAGAATATCCTTTGTTGTGCTTTCCACAAGGGGATGATTTCTCGGGGGCCGAATATCGGATATTGCATTAGATGCAAATGCATGTTGACTGCCCTTAAGATGGTGTTTTGCTTGTTGTGCTTTCCACAAGGTCGTTCATCAGTCTCGTTGGGATTCCGACCCACTAGGTTGATCTCGCTGGTCTCCCGTTCTATATACTGAGGGTTATATAGTTCGATCGAAAAATAGTGGGACTAACTAAGATAGAAAACCACATCTAAGTTAGAATTTGAACACATGCTAAGTTGTCTTTTATTTCTTATCCAGATTACAATGTCGTCGTCCAACCCCCTCCGCGGCATCTTGGATGCAAACCGCTTAACTGGACTGAACTACTCGGATTGGCTGCGTAATCTACGCATAGTCCTTACCGCCGAAAAGATTACGTACGTGTTGGACACGGTTCATTCTGAGCCAACTCCTGATGCCGACGAGGACGAGTTACTGGCTTATGCCAAGTGGTCTGAGGACTCCTCCCTTGCCCAATGTTACATGTTGGCCTCAATGGCTCCCGAGCTACAGAGGTAATTTGAAAAGACTGATTGTAGAAGTATACTTCTCAATCTACGCCAGCTCTTCGGGGAGCAGGGTAGGATTGAGAGGTATGACATCTCCAAAAGGCTTTTTAGGACACGGATGTCTGAGGGTTCTTCAGTACAGGCTCATGTACTGAAAATGATGGAGTGGATAGAGAGACTCAATGCACTGGGGTTCAAGTTGGATCTTGAACTATGCATTGATCTCATACTCCAGTCATTGCCCGATTCCTTTTCTTCCTTCATCATAAACTTTAACATGAATAGAATTGATGCAACTCTCCCGGAGCTGCTCAACATGTTAAAGAGTGCTGAAGGAACTATGCAGAAAGATAAACCATCTTCTTCTGTAATGATTATTGGCCGGGCCAATAAGAAAAGGAAGGCCACCCAGATATCCACTACAAGTAACAAAGGGAAAGGAAAGAAAAAGGCCACGGGTAAGCAAATCGCCAAAGTTGACAAAGGGAAGGGTAAGAAGAATGAAAAGGAAGACAAATATTTTCGATGCGGAGAAACTGGGCATTGGAAAAGGAATTGCAAGGCAATTCTAAATGAAGGTATTTTTGTCATAGACCTTAATTTGTCATATATGGAATTCACATCATGGGTATTGGATACTGGATGTGCATCTCATATCTGTAATTCTATGCAGGTGCTGGCAAATAGAAGGCGATTGGGTAAAAAGGAGATTGAACTGAGGATGGGAAATAGAGCTTTGGTTTCTGCCAAAGCTGTCGGGACTGCACGCCTCAGTTTACCATCAGGAGTCATTCTGGAGCTGAATGACTGTTATTATGTTCCTAATATTATTAAGAACATTATTTTAATCTCTGGCTTGTATAACATTGGATATACATTGACTTTTAATAGCACTGGGTGCTCTATAATGAATAATGGTTTGATTTTAGCCAATGGTTCATTAGTCAATGGCCTTTATGTATTAGATACACGTTCTAATGTTATGCAAATTTCCAATGCTGATGAAGTGAATTCTATATATCTATGGCATTATAGACTTGGTCATGTAGGTGAGAAAAGAGTCTCTCACTTACACTCAAATGGGTATTTGAATTTGTTCGAATACAAGCCATTTGATACCTGTGAGTCGTGTCTCATGGGAAAAATGACCAAGGCTCCTTTTGGTGGACATGGTGAGAGGGCTGTTGACCTTCTCGAACTCATACACTCGGATGTGTGTGGACCCATGTCCATAGAAGCAAAAGGAGATTATCTCTATTTCATTTCTTTTATTGATGACTTCTCTAGATATGGCTATGTGTATTTAATGAGACATAAGTCACAAGCCTTTCAGAAGTTTAAGGAATATAAGAATGAAGTAGAGAAATAGACTGGCAAAAGTATTAAGGCTCTTCGATCGGATCGAGGAGGTGAATACTTAAGCCATGAATTCACTTCTTATCTTAAAGATCATGTAATAGTTTCTCAGTGGACACCACCGTATATAGCACAGCACAATGGTGTATCCGAGAGGAGAAACAGGACCTTGTTAGATATGGTCCGATCCATGATGTCTATGTCAGGATTACCCTTGTCTCTCTGGGGCTATGCGTTAGAGACTGCGGCTTATTTATTGAATAGGATCTCAAGTAAATCAGTTCCTTCTATACCATATGAGATATGGAAGGGCAGGAAACCAAATTTTAATCACATTAAAATTTGGGGGTGTCCTGCTCATGTAAAGAAGAACGAGAGTGATAAGCTTGAGTCGAGAACCAATAAGTGTAGGTTTATGGGATATCCAAAGGAGACGTTTGGATATTATTTCTATCACCCTTCTGAGCAAAGGGTCTTAGTGGCCAAGAGAGCTGTATTTCTGGAAAGAGAATATCTACTCCAGAAAACCAGTGGGAGCCCGATAGAATTGGACGAGGTCCAAGAACCACAACCCATAGACACACACTCATTAGATGAGACTGTATCGGTTGATCCTATTCAAGGTGAAACACTGACACTATGGAGATTTGGTAGACTACCGAGAGAACCTGAGAGCTATGTTGGACATGTCTCAGAGGGGTCCTCTAAGATATGTATCGATGAGGATGATGATCCTCAGTCGTACAAGGAGGCGATCCGTAGTGTAGACTCCGAGAAATGGCAAGAGGTAATGGATTCAGAGATCCAGTCCATGTACACCAACAAAGTTTGGAACTTAGTTGATGTACCCAAAGGGAAGGTCCCTATCGGCTGCAAATAGATTTTTAAAAGGAAAATCGGTGCAGATGGACAGGTTGACACATACAAGGCTAGACTAGTGGTGAAAGGATATCGTCAAAGGCAAGGCATTAACTATGACGAGATGTTTTCACCGGTAGTCATGGTTAAGTTAATCAGAATCCTCCTTGCCATTGCTGCATACCTGGATTATGAGATCTGACAAATGGATGTGAAGATAGTTTTTCTTAATGGAAATCTGTCAGAAGAGGTGTACATGGTATAGCCTGAAGGATTCACCTCCAAGCTACATCCTAATAAGGTATGTAAACTTTAAAGGTCCATTTATGGATTAAAGCAGGCATCTAGAAGCTGGAACTTAAGATTTGACGAGGCTGTCAAATCTTTCAACTTCATTCGGAATGAAGATGAACCCTATGTTTACAAGAAGGTCAGTGGGAGCTCAGTGACCTTCTTGGTCCTTTATGTTGATGACATCTTACTCATTGGGAATGATGTAGAGATGTTGACATCAACCAAGTCTTGGTTGTCCAAGACCACCTCCATGAAGGATTTGGGAGAAGCATCCTATGTACTGGGCATAAGGATCTATCGAGATAGATCTAAAAGGATGCTAGGATTATCCCAATCCATGTACATAGACACTATCCTCAAAAGGTTTAGGATGGAAAATTCCAAGAGAGGTCTCATTCCCATGAGACATGGAATTGGCCTATCCAAGGGGATAAGTCCTAAAACTTATGAGGAGGTGACACACATGAATAAGGTACCCTATGCTTCAGCGATAGGGTCAATCATGTATGCAATGCTATGTACACGGCCTGATGTTGTCAATGCTTTAAGCATTGTCAGTAGATATCAGGTAAATCCAGGCGAAGAGCACTAGAAGGCAGTAAAGGGCATCCTTAAGTACCTGCGAAGGGCTAAGGATCTTTTTCTGCTTTATGGAGAAGATGACCTATAACTTAGAGCTTACACAGATTCTAGTTTCCAGTCAGATACAGATAACTGCAAATCCATGTCTGAATTTGTATTCATGTTGAATGGAGGGGTAGTCAGTTGGAGAAGCCATCTGGATGAAGAAATTCATCTTGAAACTCGGCGTAGTTCTCGAGATAACAGCTCCCATCCCATTATTTTGTGATAATAATGGGGCCATCGCCCAGGCAAAGGAACCGAGATCTCACCAAAGGTCAAAGCATATTCTCAGGCGCTTTCACCTTATTCGGGAGATTGTTGATCATGGAGATGTGATTGTAGAGCGTGTACCGTCAGAAGACAACATAGCAGATCCACTGACTAAGCCTTTGACACATACTGTATTTGAGCGTCATCGGGATAAGATGGGCCTCAAAGTTGCGGGCAATTGGCTGTAGTTCAAGTGAGAGATTGTTAGTGTTGGTGTGCTACAGGCCAATTTCGGGTCAGGTAGGCCAAATAGTTGTACGATCTTGTTCATTAATAAAGTGGTGTTTGAGCGTAAATATGCGATTATGTTACTTTACGTTGTCCCTAGGATATGTGGTTGTAAAGTCAGCTCGAGATGAGATCTCGAACATGAGACTTACTTTACATGAACACATACCTTAAACTGTTCCTGGTTGGAGGGTAATCACTAGGGGACTTTGATTACCTATTAAACCAGTACACATGATGTGTCAGTGACCAGTCTCATGGTAATTGGTGCGGGGCACCAACACATATGTGTAGGTGTATGTCCTTGGAGGATGTGCACTGAACTGATCCGCTATTGGATCTTCAGATGGTTGATTATACCTAATGTCAACTGAAGATCCAACGGTCACAGTAGTATCGTTGGTCCTTTGACCTGAGACATTGATCGGATCTTACATGAGGACTGGAATGGTTTAATTACTTAGCTAAGTGACTTTAACCATAAGTCATGAGTTACCGAGTCATTAACCACTCCAGGATACGTGTGAAGATCATCAATGGTCAAGAAGGGATCGCTCACTGTCGGGTATATATCAGACAGTTAATGGGTCATGACATTGACGCTCCGTTAAATCCCTGGTCAGGGTCGTGTGAGTTTGTTTAGAACGGACATCATACACTTTAAGGGGGTCATAGTCAAATGGCACGATCATGGGGTTTGACAAAAACCATACCCTCGATCGTACCAGACTCATAGAATGAGCGAGGGATTATATCGATGCGGTAACTGTGGACTTACAGGTACCAGATAGACTAGTTTAAACCCGGCGTCCTCTAGGATCACGCGGATTTGCTTGACCCAACGTGATCGAAAGCTTCGAAATAAATTAAACTATTATTCGGCTCTTGTAGAAGCGAAGAATATGTTTAATTTACTTCTAATTGGAATTAGAAGTTAATGGGCCTTAAACTAGAGTGACTATGGGCCTAGAGGATCACACACAATGGATTCTTGGGTGACGGATTATTGTTATACAAGTGTATGTATTAATTCCTTTTAATTCCTTTTGGAAAGGAGTGTAAATGGAGCTTAATACATATGTATAATAATAGATAGGACATATATACAGTTTCGGTCTTTTGGAATCTTTTTCTAAAAAGCCTAAACTCTATATATAGATCCTACGTGAAGCTCATTCGAGCCTTCACTTCTTTCCTTCCCTTAAGCTAACCAAGCATTAAGCTTAAGGGAGAGGATTAGTCTCCCCCCTTTCTCCCTCTTGCTCTCTCTCTCTCTAGAAGATGATAGAGTCGGGGATAGTCGTGCCGGGGAGGTACCGTCGCTGCGCAAGGGTCCATGTGGATCGTCTCTAGAGGCCGTACTGTTGTGCGGCTCAGTTTTTCTGCATCGGGCTTAGCAGACAGTGTCGTTCCGCGCAAGGTGAAACACGCAACCCGTAATTAGGGTATTAGAAACACCGATTAGAGCATAGATTAAGCTTTCCATAACACCGGGATCGGGCAAATGAAATTTTTGTTATCCGCTACGTCGCCCGTAGGTGCTGTGCGAAACCTTACATCACCCGCGGTGGTCACTCACGTGATCGGCACTTTGGTCCGGGCACTCACTCGCCACCGACGGAGCAACTAGAAGCAATACTAAAATAAGCAAGTAAATGTCAGCAACGAGAAGTGTCCCGAAGCTCACCTGATCGGCGTGAGAACGCCGATTCTGACCAGAGACGAGGGCGAGCGGGGAAGCGTGGGCTTACCAGCATGCCGCGCCGGAGAAGCTTCAACCTAAAAAATTAATTAACAACCACTACTCCTCACGCAAGAGGGGTGGACTAGGGGTGGGGGAACTGTGGGATTACATGAAAATACTACCTCCACAGGGAGGGGCTTTAAGCCGGCCAGGAGGGGAGGGGGAATCCAAGGTAGAAGTCGAATTGCCTAGCTACGCCGGTGCTGCCAGCTTCTGGAACAATGTGACAGACAGTCGATGACGGTGCTTCCACGGGCTCTGCCGAGCTCAGGTGAGGATGAAACCGGTGTCGAAACTTCTTGGGTTGGCCTAGGACAACGTCTGAATTTTTGGGAAATTTCCTAGCGTTGACGGTGGCTAGGACAAGGTCTGGAACAGGACCGAACAGCTCTGGCTCTGATTGTTCCCAGACTGCTACTGCATGAAGACGAGAGAGCCACGAGCAGTCCCGGGGTCCGATTGATGCGGGACCAGAACCGCTGTGATCGTGGTTAAGTCTTCTTCGAATGGAGACCAACGGGTCATTGTAGGAGGTCGAAGCTGACCGCGTAGATAGGAACAGTGGGAGGGTGTCCGATAAGGCTTAGGGGGAACTGACCTTGCATACCTTGGGGAGAAAATCTGGAACTATGGGCTCTGAGGTCCAAAAAGTGCCCTGCTTCTTGGAGATGATAGAGGACTTGGAAGAGAAAGCTTCAGCCAAACGCCACCTCAAGAAACTCAGAGCGCTGGTCATGGGAGCCTCTGAAAGTCGCTACTGGTTGTCTACCTAGGAGGAAATGCGCAGTCTAACGAAGATGACTCCTCCGAGCAGCTCCAAAGTCAAACAATGACTAGACCACCTCTCCTACGAAGCAGCCTTTTCAAGCTTTCCAGCAGTATAAAGTACACCACCAGAAGATGCGCGGTGAAGATGTGGCAACCTCTACAACTCGACCCTTGACTGCTGCCTGCGAACTAGGATGAACAGGGTGGTGATAGGTGATGGGAAATGGGGTAGATCGGATGGGAAATGGGGTGGATGGGTGTGGGGGCAACCCCTAGCTGTGAGGGGGTCTGGGAGGGGGCAAACCAAGGTGAGGGAGGGGGAGAATGGGGGCTAGAAGGGGGTCTAGCAGGTGGAGGGAGGGAGAGCGGCAAATTTGGGTTGGGAAGGAGAGAGGGAAGGAGAGATCTCTCTCAAGGTTGGAATGTGGCTTAATGGGGGTTGTTAATGGGAGTCTTGGGGATGGGAAGGGTTGTGTTGGGGAAGGGAAGGGGTGCTTGGGGAGTGGAGAATTCTCCCTTGGGAGATGAGAGAGGTGCTTGGGGAAGGGGAGTGGGTGGTTGGTGGTTGGAGGGTGGCTTGGAGAGTGGTGGATTCTATCTTGGGACTAGGGGGAGTAATGTGGAGTGTGGGGAGTTGGGGAGACACTTAAATGGGGAAGGAAGAGAGAGAAGACGATGTGGAAGGGAGAGGAGAGAGAAAGGGGCACACAACTCTTGGAGAGAGAGAGAGGGGGGGGGGAGAGTCACACTCCACTTGAAGAGGGGGAGGATTTCACTCAAATGTGATTTTTCTAATTCTCAATGCATTAGTTCTACAATGGAGGGGTTGGGGTCTATTTATAGGCACCCAACTTTCCTCTTGACCAAACTGACCTTGACAAACAAGCAAATGACCAACAAGTCCAGGGGAGGGGCGCCCCTGGGCGTAGCCCACTAGTTGGCCCCAATTGACTCCACTAACAACTCTAATGACCCATTAACTGACTAAGTGACTCAAAAAGGGAAAATTACATATAAAGAAACTCAAATAAAATGAAAATTACATGCTATGACTTGAAATTAAGTGGCGGAAATGATGATGTGCCGATGGCGAGCAACTGGAGTCCCGAAAAAAGATGGAGTGGCTGGGGATGTCCTCATCATACCCCCAGGGTGGGGAGAACTCGACCCCGTCGAGTGTGGGTCCACCGGGATAGCGGTACACCAAAGCAGATCCGGGCGAAGCATGTCCTCCCAGCTCAACCCTACATCCTTAGCCGGGGGATGGCTCTTCCACTTCTCAGGATAGCGCGGGCACCCCCTCTTCCTGGCGATGGTACCTTGCTTGCCTAGTATTACCTCTGTGTGCTCACGTCGGGTCTCAAGCTGATTTGTGGAGGCTCTCCGAAGGTGTCACTCTCAAAGGTAGGTAGAGGCTCGAGGCACTCACTAGGATCCACCACGGTGCTCATATAGGGTGTTGGGTCCGCCACGTGGGAAGTGGGGTATATCCCAGAACCCATCGGTAAGTCCAACCCATAAGTTGTGTTGTCAAAGCCACTCGGAACTTGGGAAGGTCCAAGTCCTCGTGCCCTCGATTTGGAGGTGTCCCTAGGGTAGAGCCACTCCAATATCACCATCACCACATTGTCTACTTGGCACTCTAAGTGATGCCCGTGAGTTTTTGCTCTCCCTTTGTGAACCTTGCCACTCATTGCTAATCGCTTGCTTAAGTGCTCATGCCATGCATTATGATGCGGTGTAGTTGTGAAGACTATGGTGTGCAAGGGTGGACCAAGACAACCAAATGTGGACCTATCATGTGTTGGTTTCGTAAAGACTTTGACATATTTGGGTGGGTCGGGCATCCATAGGTGAAACTATCATGCGTGAATGTGGCGAACACTGGGGGACCAGGACACCCATAAGTGTACCCTTCATGCACAAGACTAATTGGGTGGGTGACGACGGATGGGGGAGGGCCAGCACATCCAAATGTGGACCAGTCATGCACCTGTCCTAATGTGTGTGTGACACAAATGGGATGATCTGACCTACTAACCATGCCGAATGATGTGATATGCTATGACACATGCATTCCAATCCCATAGATGACTTCTATGTGTAGGGGTATGGGATGGCCTTTGAGCTTCCACTCGTAGGGGTCAAAAGGGTCTAGGAAGGTGGATATCTTGGGGTGAGGCACTTCCTCATTCCTAAGGTGTGTGTTGCCCAAAGTCGGGGCTCCCAATGTGTAACCCGAGTCTAGTAAGGGAGGGGCTTGGCTCAACATGGGTGGTAGGGGTAGGGTAAGGTGTGTGGGTCACATGGAGATGTAGGCTCTCATAGGAAGGGGTCGAAGGGATCATGGTAAGGGTCACCTAGAGAGGGGAGCTCTATGTCCTCAAGGTCCTCAAAAGGGGGTGAGTCATCCTCATCCATTGGAATAGTTGTGCCAGTGTCTTGGGTGGGCTGGTCGACCACGAGGGAAAGGTTAGGCTTTCTACCCGAGTTAAGAAACTCCAATTTGAAGATAAGGTCGGGCTCATCGGGTGTGGGGAGGAATAGTAGGAGGTCACTAGTGTAGCAACCAACGGTGTAAACCGAGGTGATAGACCCGACACATAGGTGGAGGAGGTCAAGGCTCTGAGGTTGGTCGGCCCCTGGGGTCAACATACCAGTCAGCTCAATTGGCAAGGCTAGGCCCTTAAGAAGATCCTTCAAAGTCTCCTGGATGGTGGTGCGATAGGTGATGAAGGGAACTATGGGGAAGTGTCACTCCATGGGAGGGTAGACATGGGATGTGAGAGGGTGAACCGGTCTCTCCTTTAGCCATCCAACCAAGGACCCACTTATGATGATCTCGCTCCCAATTAGAGGGGATAGCGTAGAGTGAAGTTCAAAGTGCGAGGCTTCTTCTTCAACTTGGGCATTGAAGTCCCACGATCAATGACACCTAAGAGAGAGGGTGAATTGGGTGATTACAACTTTTAAAATTTTTTTACCCGATTTAAAAGAATATGATGAAATATCAACTAGGAAATTCAAATCTATTTAACTTCAGGTTAGATTCAACAAAATCTATAACAACGATAGCTCTTCGGTACTAGGCAGAGGTGTGAATCCAGGGATCCTACTCATGCAAGGTGTTATCGTCCTGACAAGATTGGCCTTGTCAATCTGAACCCACCTTTCGATATACCAAAGATCTAATACAGAAAAGATCGATTATGCTAGATCTAACAAATCAAATGCGGAAGAGTAATAAACACAACCGATCACACAGAATGGGGGTAGATGACTTAAATCAAACCACATAATAGATAGGGATTTTTAAGGTGATTCAGATACAACACCGGCAACCTACGTCCACCCCTCACCAAAGCCCGATGAGGCTTTACTGCTAGAAAACAAGCACGAGCATAAATCCCCAACATGGAGCCAAGCTCCAATACACACACCGGACGACGCCTGCAAACACACGGGGAACAAATCTCAACACACACACACACACACACACACACACACACACACACACACACACACACACACACACACACACACACACACACACACACACACACACACACACACACACACACACACACACACACACACACACACATGGGGACACGCCCCAGCACACACACACACACGGAGAAGAAGTCTCCCACATGATCCGACGATCGGATCACAAACACACACACACACATTGCAACAACCACAGCACAATAAACTACACGATCGTATGCAGACGGTCACATACACACAAACATACGGATCTGGGTAAATCCACACTCACACAAGTGTATCCACACACACACACAAGTGTAGATCTAAAACGATCCACACACACACACACACTGTTGTTCACAGATTTAGAAGATTACACACATGAACCACAAGAAATTTATAAGGAGAAACATAAATGAAAAAACTTCTGATTTAGGCTCCTCCTGAGTAGATGATGCAGATTCTGAATGAAGCTTGCTTCTCCACTTGATTCCAAATTGATTGGCTTCTAATAGATCTTGAAAAGCTTGTGGTTTAATGAAGAACTTCTGGACGGATCACTATTCGCGGAGGTGTTACAACAGCTCTATTTTTCCCTTTGGCAGCCTTCCTTTGATCCCCTTGTGTCATTTTGGTTTCTTGGCCCAAGAGTTGTTTTTATAAGACCGAAGATGGTCAAGGGACAAGTCAGAAACCAGATCCACGATTTTAGGCAAGTTGGGAGGCTTTTAGACCAAAAAGTCCAAGAGGAAGGCTTTGAACACGTTCAAGAAATAAAGTCAACAAAAGCTGCCTCGAAGGGTTCGGTCGACCAGAACACATAGGGCGGTCGACCGGAATTTTACAGAGATCGAGCCTTTCAACGCTAGGAAAACTGGTCGATCGGCCCTGGGTTGGCGATCGATCGAAATCTGTAAAATTCTAGATTTCTAGGTGCTGGTAAATTAGGTCGATTGAACCAGTCTTCCAGGTCGACCGAACTCTGGAAATTCTGCAAAACAACATAGTTCAGTCCATGGATCATATCATTATAGAATATACTGTAAGATCACACTTTGTTCCATTCAATTTGAGTTGGTTTGAACTCATTCTAGGCTTTTGAAACATGATCCTTTTGAGCTTCATATCCTTATTCAATTCATGCATTTTGGTTTTAATCTGGCTTTGATTATGCACGGAATGCATTCAACACTTGCAAAAGACCCATGCAATGAACAAGTTCAACGCATTAAGAGCACATGAAAAGATATGTATGAGAATCCTTTGAAAGCCTAAGTATCAGCTTCCAATCTATTGATCAACAATCAAATCCACATGTTCAGGCATAAAAGAATCTTTTCACATTAGACCAAGTCAACTTCCCATGAAGGCAAGTCGTCTTAACTTGCTTTACCGGATTTGAGACTTCCATAGCCTTACCAAAGATTCTTGAAGAATGTAAACATGGTTTACCACCTGTTTTAGTTGTAGATAGCAAGGTGCTTATCCACACGTTTTTACCTTCTAAGTGGCCACCATGAGGTTTGATCCTACAATTCAAGATAGTCAAGGTTAATACAGCATGAGATGCACAAGGACTTTGTTCACAGTTAAAAGTTATGAAACCTCTTGGAAAACCAACAATTTCAACCAAGAATCAAGACCATATAGCAATGTGGAGAGGGGAAATCTCACCACCCATACGGAGAGGCCAAACGAGGTACAAACCAGACCGAACAAGGCTCAACTCCTCAAAGTGGCAGCCCCCAGGCCCACTTATTATGAAGCCCAAAAATTCACTCGGTACAAGCGCTTCCTAGGCGGCCTACGGGTTGGGAAGTCCAAGCATCAGTCGATCAAGAAAGCTCCCTCGGAGCCCCCTAATCCTTGTCCCGACCTAGCACTTTTCACTCGGGAGACCACTCCTGAACAAGTGCCATTTGCTCGGGCTCGCTGATGGAAGCTTATTGATTCATCCGTTGTGAATCCCTTAATGGCAAGAAGCTCAAGGGGACAAGGGAGACCAAGAGTCCGCACGCCGTAATGAGCCCACATGAAGGACGTAACCCCCTTGGAACTCCTTCGCTCACAGGAATCAATTCGCACAACAGGCCATTATTTAAACAGGACATGCCCTACTACGGGAAGGTAAGCCTATGCAAGGCAAGAGCCAGCAACCCTGAGCAGGAACCACTTCACCTTTCGGTGGAGAGGGATCTCGCGCTCCCATTTTCCTCCCAACTCTTCTCTTCGCACCAGTGCTCTACTACCTGTGCTGACTTAAGCATCTAAGGGTCTTCCCCAGGGATCTATCCCTGGGCACCTCTGACTGGTTTCCCTTCTTGCAGTTTATACTTCAAGGGTACGTGGTCATCTTCCTCCCTGCTCAGGAGCAGCGTGAGATCGCCCCTCTTCATCTGGCGCCGTCTATGGGAAATGCACAAAGAGCCATCATGGTGCGAAGAAGTTTAGGCAGGAGGACTGCCGACGATACGGGAAAAGCTCTGGTAACGGAGGAAGGCACACCTTCCCTTCCCATGGAGCATCCCCGTCCGACAACCAAGCCAGCATGCTACCTTCATCAGTGGCGGGGGAACAACTTCTCGGCGAGAGCACCGATGCCCTCCAAACGCTCAACGTAAAACTGGATGTCCTCATGGATCTCAGGAGGGCCCAGGTGGCCAGGGAGGAGAAGTCACAGCTCCCCAGGAAAAGCCCCCCATGTAGAGATGCCTCCCAGCAAATTGCTGGAAGCCGTTTCATCCTCCGGGGGCAGCGGCTCATTCGCAACCCGTTAGGAGGACTGTCACACGCCCCTCCCCCAGAGCAAGAAGCCTCCTGAACCCTGAGGAGGGAGAAGACCGGAGCACGCAGACCGTTCCTAGACGTCGAGGCCCCTGTGGAGTGCCGGGGTAGCATGCAAGTGTGCCTCCCCAGCCCCTCGGGACAGCGACAACCGGAACTCTCTCTCCGGCTGCGAGACTTCGAGAGGCATTTTGTAGAGCAAGAGCGCGCTCTCCGCGCCTTGTCGAAGACCACTCCTGTGGAGGACGAGGAGAGATCCCCATTCTCCGACAACATCTTGAAGGCAGAGATATCTCCCAGAATCTCACTTCCTACCTTCAAGTCGTACGACGGCTAGGGAGACCCGGCCGACCATTCCGACAGCTTCGACGCCCTGATGACCTTACATGGGGCGTCCGATGTGATCAAGTGCCGAGCCTTCGTGACCACTCTGGTTCAGGGTGCTCAGGCTTGGTTTAGAGCCCTCACCCCCGACATCATCCACAACTTCAAGCAATTAGGGCGAGTATTCAAAGAAAGCTTCGCCGGCAGTGGTCCACCCCGGTCAGTGGCGGGAATACTGGCCCTCAAATAGGAATAGGGGGAGAAGCTATCGGCTTATATCAACCGATTCAAATTGGAAGCCCTTCGCATCCCCCGCCTGGATGTGGCCTCCACAATCACCGCCTCGATCGGGGGTACCCGCGACGAGAACCTACAGCGTGAGCTAGTGCTTCATCCCCCTACCTCCCTCGTCGAGCTAGTGACCTTAGTTCTGCGCCATGTTTAGTGCGAATGAGTACTCAGCGCCTGCCGAGGCACCACCAGCTCGGGTCGGGAGGGGGACAAGAAGGGACCGTCCGAGCAAGGGACGGGACAAGGAAAGAGGCGAAACCAAGACGGAGATCAAAAAGAGCCACCCAAGAAGTACGAGTGGTATACCCCACTTACCGCCCCCCTCTACGAAATCTACGAAGACATCAAAGGCTCGGGTCTCCTCAACCAACCCGAGCCCATGAGGACCAAGCATCGTAATCGCCGCAAGCATTGCCTATTCCACAATGACCACGGGCATCACACCAGCGATTATCATCAACTTCAAGATGAGATCGAGCGCCTCAGCCACCAGGGACACCTATCTCAGTACGTGTCCGGGCAAAAGGAAGACTGAGGCGCCGCTGAAGAGATTGATAATGCCCCCCGCAGAGTCAACATCAACGTCATCGTGGGCGGGACGGCATCAGGCAGAGATAGCAGTCGAGGAAGAAAGCGTCACGCCGAGCGGGCGAGTCGAGCCTCTGCTGAGGCACCTGCGGCCTCGTAGGCTAGCGAACCGCAGGCCCCGATATTCTCTGACCAGGACCAGGAAGAGCTAACCACCCCGCACGATGATGCTCTCGTTATATCAGCTACAATAAACCATTGTAATGTGGACAAAATCTTAGTCGACAATGGTAGTGCCCCTGATATATTGTCCTATGAGTGTTTCCTCAAAATGGGAGAGAATCCATCTAAACTCTGCCCAATCCGAACCCCCCTCTATGGGTTCAACGGCCAGGCTACTTATCTCGATGGAGCACTGAGCCTGCCAGTTACTATCAACACTCCGCCCAAAACTGTTACGGTTATGGTAGACTTCATCATGATTAAGGGAATGATGGCATACAACGCTATCTTTGGTTGAGGAATTCTCAGCCAAATGAGAGCGGTGCCCTCTACCTTTCACCAAAAGAGGAAGTTCCCAACCAAATATGGCGTAGGGGAAGTTCGAGGTAACCAGGCCTTGGCTAGATGGTGCTATATAGTCTCGGTTGATGCCACTAGGCCGGAAGGGAAGAATAAAGGGGTAAAGGGAGCCGGGGAAGGACCTACAACATCCGAGCCTAGCGACGAGTTGCTAACGATCTTCCTTAACGGTGACCCGACCCTAGGAGTAGTGATTGGAGCCGAGCGCCCACTTGAGGAACAAGAAATACATAAATATTTCCTTGCGCAGTACATCCGAGTCTTTCCATGGTCTAATGAGCACCTTCCCGGGATCCCGGGAGATGTGGTGATGCACAAGCTCAACCTCGAACCGACAGCAAAGCCAGTACAACAGCGTAGAAGAAAGCACGCCCTAGAGAAGCAAGCGGTCATCAAAGAGCAATATGGTCATTTGACAAGCCTCGTCGACTTAGCCGAGACCTTCGACACCCTCCTGAAGTGCAACATGAAGCTCAACCCCGCCAAGTGCACCTTCAGAGTCAGATCCGAAAAGTTCCTAGGCTTCCTAGTCACTCAACGTGGAATTGAGGCAAACCCCGACAAGGTCCAGGCCATCCTGGACATGAGGCCACCAACCTACATCAAGGACGTCCAACGCCTAACGGGGCGCATTGCTGCACTCAACCGTTTCCTTTCTCGGGCAGCCGAACGATGCTTACCCTTCTTCAAACTGTTGAGGGGACCCAAAATGACATCAGCTACATTCGCCTGGGATGAGGAATCTTAGAAGGCGTTCGCTGAACTCAAGGAAATCTTGGCCTGGGCCCCGGTGCTGTCCAAACCAGTCCATGGTGAAGCTCTACACCTTACCTCTCGGCGACCCCTTCTACTGTAAGCTCGATCTTGCTCAGGAATGACGTCGGAGTCGAGAGACCAGTTTACTATGCCAGCAAGGTGCTTAATGAGGCCGAAAGAGGCTACCCCGCAACCGAGAAACTCGTGCTAGCGTTGGTTACCTCGGTCAAGTGCCTCCGACCCTACTTCCAAGGGCACTCCATCGTCGTATTGACCAATGAACCCCTGAAGAAGATTCTCTTTCACCCTGAAGCCTCGGGATGTCTCGTCAAATGGGCCATCATGCTCGGGACCTACGATATTTCGTATCGCCCCCGCTCAGCTATTAAAGGATAGGCTCTCGCAGACTTCATCGCTGAAAGCACGGTCCCGATTGAAGAAGCACTTCCACCAGCGTCCGGGCCTACCTGGGATCTGTTCATCGACGGGTCCTCCAATTCAACAGGAAGCGGTGCCGATATTCTCCTCAAGTCCCCCAAAGGAGCGGAGCTGCGGTACGCACTAAAGTTCAACTTCCAGGCATCCAACAATGCCTCCGAGTATGAAGCCATTATCTCGGGAGCTAGGATGGCTCGACGACTGGGGGCCGAACGAGTCAGGATCCACACTGACTCCCAATTGGTCGCTAGCCAAGTCAACGGTGAATATGAAGCTCGGGAAGGACAAATGGTCAAGTACCTCCAGGCGGTCAAGAGGATGCCCCGACTCTTCGAGAGCTTTGAGGTAGTCCGAATAGCCCGAGAGGAAAACTCCCGAGCGGACGCCCTCTCTCGACTGGCCTCCTTGCCCGATCCCGCTAGTACACGATCAGTCTTCCTCGAAGAGCTCGGGCAACCGAGCATCGAATTCGAGCTTATGACTATTGACCCAACACCCTCAAGCGACTGTCGGACCCCCTACATATCCTGGCTCCGGGATTCTCAAGAGCCAACCGACTCTCAGGAGGCTTGGAAGCTCAAGTACCAAGCTCAGCGTTTCATCATGCTGGATGATGCCTTGTACCGCAGATCATTCTCTGGTCCCCTCCTCAAGTGCATCAGCCCTGACGAAGCCAGTCGAGCGATTCATGAAGTACACGAAGGCATCTGCGGAGCACACCAAGGAGGAAGATCACTCTCCAGGATCTTGCTACAGCAGGGTTACTGGTGGCCCACTCTCCAGCGCGACTGCTCGACCTACGTACAGAAGTGCGATCGATGTCAGCGTTTCGACCACCTAATTCATCAGCCCGCTGCGGAGCTCATCACCCTTGCTAAGCCATACCCTTTCGCTCGGTGGGGGATCAACATTTTGGGGCCGTTCCCTACGGCTCAAGCTCAGAAGAAGTTCGTCATCATCACCATCGACTATTTCACCAAATGGATCGAGGCTGAAGCCACCACCAGGTTTACCGAATCGGTCGTATGGAGTTTTGTTTGGAAATCGATCATCTTTCGCTATGGTGTCCCCCGAGTGGTCGTGAGCGATAACGGTCGGCAGTTTGATTCTCATTATTTTAGAGACAGATGTGCCGACCTAAACATTCGCAACCACTTCACTTCGATAGCCCACCCTCACGCTAACGGACTGGTCAAAAATGCCAATAAGACTATCTTAAAAGGCATCAAAATCAAGCTCGACAAAGCCAAGGGAAGTTGGCTCGAGGAATTGCCGAGCGTACTATGGTCGCACCGAACTACTCCGAGAACGGCTACTGGTGAAACACCTTTTCAGTTGGTGTATGGCACGGAAGCCGTGATTCCGTTGGAGGTCAGCAATCCCTCTCTCCGCGTCATCCACTTCGAGCCCAAGGTAAACGAGCAGAAACTACGAGAGAACCTCGACTTAGCAGACGAGATCTGAGAGAGTGCAAGGATCCGAGCAATGGATTACCAATGGCGCATCGCTCGATACTACAACAGCAGAGTCTGAGACAGACACTTCCAGCCAGGAGACTCCATCTTGAGGAAGGCCGAAGCATCTCGACCACTAGAGGTGGCGGGGAAGCTGGCCCCTACCAGGGAAGGTCCCTACCGAGTGGTCGAGAAGCTTGAGAAAGGAGCACACTGATTGTCCAGCATGGAAGGAACACCCATCCCTTGGACGTGGAACGCGACAAATCTTTGCAAGTTCTACTTTTGAACATTTGACAAGCATACACATGTAAGCGAAATAGAATAATCACCATTCTTCTCTTCTTATTAAACTTTGATGTACATCAAGAAGGCCGTATCCAGTATAGTATACATGTACAAAAAATTACATCCCCTGGTACTATAATGCGAGTGGAACGCTCGGTTGACCCAGTAGGCACTCCCACATCTAGCCACTGACTCTGCCTCGTGTAGAAATTGGCTCGGATAAGGGATCGCCGGCTTTGTTGGTTCGAGATAGCTCAGAGGAAAAAGGAAAAGAGGGGACACAACAAGAAGAAGAGAGGAAGGAATACAAGTGAAGGCCTCCTCTCTGCCAACTCTTTGGAAGGCAGAGAGTGCAGGCACCCTCCGAAGAGTGAAAGGGGAGGGAGAAAAAGAAAACGACAGAGGTGGATGAGGAGGACAGAAAGGAGGGAGCTTAATTAGCTCCCTCCACCTCACGGGATGGCGTCGGCGGGTCAGGGATAGGAGTGCGAGATGCTCCGGTATGACGAGCCCTCTTCCGGAGTGGCCTTCGACTGACGAACCCTCTTCCAGAATGAAGCAACAGGAGCTTCCCTCCCACCACCATCTGCATCATCATCTTCTGAAGTGCCTTCCATGCCTCGCCAAGACTAACAGCACAACGCTTCGCGGAAGTGAAAAACCGCCAGGAACGGCCTTAAGCGATGAAAGGAAAAGGAGACGCCCCTCGGACCTTTTATAGGCCGAAGGGGGAGCTGATCGCCTTAAATGACTCTCTTTTTTTTGGTAAGTAATATGGTATTTGTATTAAAGGACAAAGAACTGTACATCAGAATTCTGCCAAGCAGATGGAAAAGCTAAGGACCACACAGGTTGTGGACTCAAAGCTTAATGAGGAATAAGTAGAAATCTATTAGAAATTCTTTTTTCTCTTGTTTTTAGCCTCTTTTGCCTTTGCATTTCCATGCATCTTCTTGCATCTTCAATAATATTGATGAGAAGACTTGTTTTAGAGCTAGTACAATCCTAAAAAATTCGCATACACCTTTCTTTCCAGATTTTCCATATTGCTATTCGGAGAAGAATTCGGACCAATTTTAGTAGTTGATTTGAAATCTGGAATTGGACCTGCAGCTGGTTCAGTTCTTGGTGCAATTCATTGTTCGGCTGTCTATGTAAGTCGAATCTGTCTAGGATTTCTTTCCAAATCCATTTGCTATAAGAGCAGTCAAAAAAGATATGGCTGAGCTCATCCCTTCCCTGTTTACAAAGTGGGCACATGCTTGGAAGATTAAGTCCCTTCTTCTGCAGGTTGTCGGCTGTAGGCAGTTTGTTTAGGACTGCTTGCCAGGTGGTGAGTGATGCAGCTTGAGAAGTTGGGTTTTTCCATACCCAATCATGATAATAGAAGGCCTGCCCTTTTAGTCTTATCTCTTGCCAAATGATGCCAGCCTTTAAGATTTGAACATTGTTCTTCCATTCAATAGAATCTGATTCAGCATTATGAATCTGGACTTGGTTGACAAGATCCCATAGTTCTGCCATTTCTGAAGAGATGGCAGTCGGGAGATTCAAGTGTCCTTCAGAAATAAACTGTGCAACCTTTGTGTTCTTGTCCAGCTCCAAGTCTTGTTTGATATGGTCCCTATACAATTGGAAAATGCTGTCTCCATTCAACCATGGATCATACCACAAGCTAATGTCCAGGCCATTAGCTATTTTGTAGTTAATGTGACTTCTGATCCAGTTCCTAGCCAACAGAATTCCCTTCCAAGCAGCAGAGTAGTAAGGCTTAATTCTGAAATCCGAAATGTTCGTATGGGCTAGATACTTTTGTTTAACCCAAGTGTACCAAATGGACTATTTTTTCTGTAGGATGTCCCAAAATAGTTTACACATACAAGCTTGGTTCCATTCCTTCAAATTTTTTATTCCAAGTCCTCCCTCGGTCTTGGGTTTGCAGATCTGTTTCCAGGATATCATATGAACAGCTGAATTTGAAGAGTGTCCATGCCAATAGAAGTTCCTCAGAATGCTATCAATTTCCTCTATTAGGCTAGCTGGAAGCAAGAAAGTAGCTGCCCAATAAGTTGAATATGAAGATAAGACAGACCTGATAAGCTCCAATCTTCCTGATCTTGAGAGAAGCCTATTTTTCCAAGCATCAATCCTTCTCTTGATTTTTTCAATAATAGGAAGGCAATTTCCTTTTTTGACAGCTTTAGAGAGAAGGGGCAGACCAAGATATGGAACTGGTAGTTCCCCGACTGATACTCCAAGCTGACTGATTGCATGGTCTTTATTCTGAATATTACCTCCTATATAAACTTTGCTTTTCTCAGAATTCAGGGAGAGGCCTGACATAGTGGCAAAGTTCTTAAGCAATGGTCCCACATGAGATAGAGTTCTTGGGGATTGCAGTTCATTGGGTCTTTCTTCAATTCTTGCTGAACAAATTCCAGATCTCTGCTAGCCTTCTTGAAATTATCCTCAATGTTACCAAAACAGTTAGAATTCCATGATTTTAGAGCTTGCTTCAGCCTTCGGAGTTTCTCCCAGAGAATGAATTGTGGTGTCCAAGTAATTTCCTCATTCCAAACCTGCTGAACAACTGAAGTAAATGTTGGATGTTGAATCCACATATTCAAGAACCTGAAAGGCTTTTTCCCAGACTTGGTTTCTTTTTTCGAAAAGATTCTTAATTGAGAGTGGTCTGAAAAAACTTCAGTAGTGTATTCTGCATAAGAGTCCTGAAAACTTGATAACCAAGAATCATTGATAAGGCATCTATCCAATCTGGCTACAATCCTGTTTGGAGGCAGGGAACAGTTACTCCAAGAGAATAAATTCCCAATTGTTTTGATATCCTGAAGCTTAGAAGAAGTGATCATTTTGTTAAAGTCTTCTAGGATAGCTACTGGTATAAGATTACATCCCATTTTCTCATAAGGGTATCGAACAGTATTAAAATCACCTAGAACCATCCAGGGATAATTATTGGCATTGCTTGATAAATGGATTAAATCCTGCCAAAGAATTTTCCTTTCAGAATTCAGATTCGAAGCATAGACTGCAGTGAGGTAAAAAGTTGAATCTGTTGCTGTATCAGTGACAGTTACATGGATGAGCTGATCAGACTCATTAATCTTCTGGATATGAAATTTTTTCGAGTCACTAAGAATCCATATTCTGCCTCTATAGTCATTTGAATGAATAAAACTAGCATCAAGTCAAATGCTCTGTTTGAAAATGTCTGCCTTCCTCGGCTTTATTTTAAATGACTCTCCCCTTACAAAACACGCTACCAAGGCTTTCCCTGGGTTACCTCATTTCCTGATATTCCCCCAGCGGGACGCGCGAAGCGGCAAGCCATTAAGGGCGGTATGAAAAATGGAAAGGTGGCAGCGCCATGTCAGTTATTTGACATATCGACGCGCGCAAGATCTGCAGGAAATCGGTGCCTCCTTCAAATGACTGCGGTTATGGTAGTCAAATCACACCAAAAGCGATAAGAAACAGTCAATTTAGCATTTAATACTTTCGCTATTGTAGTTTCCAAAAAAGCCTCACTTGGCTACATATGAAAGAGAAAGTAAAAAGAAAAAGAGCTATTACACCAAGCCTCGGGCCCATCTCCAAGCTTGACAGATAAGGCTTCTTCGGCACTAGGCGATCTGCCCCCAATGTTCTCGGTGACGGTCGGCCTAGACACTGACCCCACTTGTGTGGGAACTGTCTCGGCCGCGTGCCCTCCCGAGGATGCAGGAGTTGGCAGTCGCTCGGACGGGGCTGAACTCACCTCTTCACTCGACGTGTAGTGGGAAGAGTCAGTGGAGCCCCAATCTGAGTCATAGCACTGATCAAAAGGAAAAACGAGCGTAGACGATTGGGCCTCTGCCTTTAGGACGGCCCGATCGTAGCCTTGGGAGAAGCCCTTCCGGAGTCCCCGTCGGTAGCCTGACTCGTAATAAGGAAAGGCCGCCTGCTGTAAAGCTGCCTGGTAAGCCTCTGAGCAGTTATGTCGTTCGAGCGCTTCCTTCCCAGCCAGCTCCGCCTTCCTCTCAAGCTCCGCTATCTGCTGCTCCGACTCGGACAGCCTTTTCTCGGCCTCGAACGGCCATCGTTCGGCCTCGATCTGCGAATCCTCGGTCGGCCGAACTCGATCCTCGACCCCCTCTCCCTCGGCCCTCCATTGGTCATCTCGCTCGACCTAGTTTCTGCGCTCCGACTCCAATAGCTCACTCTTCCGGTCGACCATGCGACGAGCCTGGGCCAGCTGCTCCACCAACGACCGAGCCTCCGCTTGGCTCAACTGCGCCAGCGCTCGGAGCGGGGCCATCTCCCGGTGAAGGTCCCCAAGATCGAGAGTCAGACGCTCGACCTTCCGATCAAGCGCACCGCGGGTCCACGAGAGAGTCTCCCGCTCGGACTCCACCCGAGCGTACGCATCCACAGCTTCATCCTCCAGCTGGGCCAAAATCAGCCCTCCCTCCATAATCTGCTCAAACAGCGAAAAAGGCGGACCCTTCCGGACTTTTTCCCGCAAGTCTCGAGAAGCTAAGGAATGGCACGCCCGGTACAGAAGAGCCTGGACACTGAAGGTGCTGGTAGAGGGAGAGGAAGCTCTCACCAGAGCGACCGGGATCGGGGCATCTCCCTCGGGTAATCCCATCCCGGGGGGCCCACCGGTTGGCTCAGCATGAGCGGCCCCACCGCATACCTCCCCAGCTTCGGTCGGCTGAGATCGAGTAGCCTCCTCCTGCGACCCTCCAACCTCGACCGGTTCAAACCGGACCTCCTCATCTGGCGGCCCCTCCGCTACGCTCAGCGCCTCAACATCGGCGGTGATCCCTCCTTCATTGGCCCCCTCTTGTTCAGTAGAGGGGAGAGTCGACAGGGAATCTCCCCCGGATGGACGGACGACCTCCTCCTTCCTCGCCCGTTTCTTCTCAACAGACTGGGCCTGCATTGAAGACCGCAACAACTTGGCCACGACATCCTTGCGCTTGACCCCCCGGCGCTCGCAAACATCATCCCGAGCCACTCGCTTGCCCTTATCCCGGGCGCGGGACGAGCCCTCACAAGCTTGAAGATCGTCAGGAGCTCGCGCCTCGTCCAAATCGATGATCTCCAATTCGGCCAACGGTGCCTCTTCCTCAACCGCTCGCCTCGTGTCGAACCACAGAAAAGCAGATTAAGAGAAGGAAGATTCTCACTCCACAAGAAGGAAGACCAAGCTCCCGAACTCCTTACCTGTCGGCGACAGCACTCGAGCGAGGTAGCCCTCAATGTTGAAAGAAGTCACCAAATCAGCAGTCTCTTGGCGATTCAGCTGCAGAACGGCGGCCTCACCTTCCACCTCCGAAAAAAACATGGTCTGCCTCGGAGGAATGTTCGGATGGAAATTGGGCGCCGTCGGGAAATTCCAAACTACACCAACTGTCGATGGGCCCACCGATAAATATTGGGTCTTCCACCCTTTGTGAGAAGAGTCCTTCGCAGAGAGGGACACGCAGCTTCTCCCCCGCTTCGCCTGAATATAGAAGAAGCCTCTCCCCACATGAGGATGCTCCTTCAACTCAAAGAAATAATGGAAAAGATCCAGCGAGACGCGCACCCCACACTGGCTGCAAAGGAAAATAAAGGAGAAAATGAAGGTATAAGAGTTGGAGACCAGCTGGACAGGAGCCAGTCGGTAGAACCGAAGCAACTCGGTGACAAAGAGATGAAGGGGTAGACGAAAGCCACATTTCCAGGCTAGAAGAAAGGAGCAAAAGAGGCCAGAACGAGTGGACAGGCTAGACTCATGAGGCTCAGGCGCCAGGAACTGGAACCGCCAAGGCAGCCCATAATGACTCTCCAGCTGCTTCACCTCAGCCTCCCCCAGCTCACTGTAGAGTGACTCCGGCGGCGTCAAGAAAACCCTGGGAGTCCGTTCTCTCTGCCGACCCTCGGCCTCAGGATGATGGTCCACCATGAGACAGAGAAAAGAAGAAGGGAAAAGCCCTGAGCCAGAGAACTTCGGAGAAGAAAGGGAGCTTACGAATCACCACCTTAGGAAGCCCTTCTAGCTCCGACGGCTACAACGATTCTCTGTTCTTCCGAAACTACTCTCGCAGCGCGGGAGCCTCCCTCAAATATAACTACGAAGAGAGGCAAAACCGTAAAACCCTGGAGATAAAGGGACGCAAAACGCGTAATGCCTAAAAACCCAGACGGGAGGCGGCACGGCGTCCGATCTCCCGAGGAGGGGCCTTCACTTATTCATCATAACATGCATATTTTCAAGGTGAGCCGCTTCGCGTGGCCCCTATCAGAGAGATATATGTACCCAATCAGTGCCACAAACAGTCCAGCCCAATTGCTACTCGTCTGAGCCTAATCTTGGCTCAGGAGTAGGAGGGGGACAAGTGGAGAGGGGAAATCTCACCGCCTATACGGAGAGGCCACTGAACAAGGCTCAACTCCTCAAAGTGGTAGCCCCCGGGCCCACTTATTATAAAGCCCAAAAATTCACTCGGTACAAGCGCTTCCTAGGTGGCCTATGGGTTGGGAAGTGTAGCAACTCAAAATTTTTTATATGCATTTATATATATATATATATATATAAAAGAAATAATGAAAGATGAAAATAAAATAAATTATGAATAGTTTTCTATTATGCAAACATGAGCCCTATTCCACGTGTTAACACAAATGGCGAGATTCGCGATACGATTTCGAAAAGACAAAGACGTCGACATCCAATTTTTATTAGCTTTAATCTAATCCTAACTAATGGATGAGGTCATTCTTACATCATCGAATAAATGAGGTCATAGATTATGTCATCCGGATAGTGGAACAAAGTTGGTGTAATGGGGTTAGTATAATGGGGTTGGTGTAACAGTGGAATAAAGTTGGTGTAATGGGTGGGTGTAATGGAATGAGGTTGGTGGAATAGTGAAAGTAGGTGGGAGATTTTGGCCTATAAATAGGGCTATGCTCTTCCATACTCAAATCACAACTATCTTGGGAGGAATTGCTGGTTGGAGAGAGGGAGAAAGCTCGAAGTTGGAGGAGTGTCGAAAGCATTATTTGTTCTTAAGTTTCTTATTCTTGATCTTCAAAAAGGTAGGTGTTCTCTCAGGCCAAACTCAAATTAATGCATGCATTAGATGTAGATATATGGTTACTTTGATTCTATACCATTTTTCCCAAATTTTATTGAGTATTGATCATGCTATCCATACGATTAGACATAATATTTAAACTAAGATTTTTAACCGCTTGAAGATCCGTCTCGGATCACGGTGTCTTTCTAAGACCGTGTTCCGGATGCACGATCTCTACCCCGATTGTGATATTTTCCGATTATATATCATCTAGCATTTTAGATATGTCATGTTAAGTTGCATATCATTTAAATTCACACACGATTAAAGTTAAGGTTATGAAAGATAAGAATCCTATTCCATGAGCTTATATTTCCATCCTAGTTCTTGTTACCTTCATGATATCTTTGATCTCCATGACTATATTATATCTCTGGCATGTTAAATGAAGTAGATATTATCTATTAAAATTACATGGACTTAGTTGCATGATCGTGAGTTTTGACGATTTTCATAATATCACGTTACCATATTTTCAACAAGTTGTGTAAATAATTAGATTTCCAAGGAAAATGGTGTCTAAGGAAAGAGGTCCACGGGCAAACGCTTTAAGTGGATAAGTGGTTTATTAATTAGGACCTCGTAAATGCGAGGGGAGCCTCCCACTGTCCCACCTCTTATCTGGCCATAATTCCTCAGTTTTCTAATTAAGCACCCGACTGTGAAAAACTTTATCTAAGCCTATTTAACAAGATTTTTCGAGAGAACCATTCAAGCCGTGTCCATCAATCCAATTCTTTTATCAACTTAATGACGTTAAACATGATGCCTTCTTATTATCTTAATGTCGTTAAACATTATGTCTTAAAATCATCCTTGGACTTCTCTTACCTCTACTTGAAATCTTGTACTACTGGTCCTTTGAATGATAATTTTGTTAGATCCGTACTTTATTTCATAAGCTCTACCTTGAAATTCTTTGGCCATACATATTATGTGGATGTCAAAATATACTTGGGATCTATGATCCATAACCCAATGCCTGGCATTAATGGGGCCCGGTCTGGTCCTGGGGGGAGCGCCCGAAAGTACTTGTGCCCATGGGAGTTGAATGACTAGGTGTGGCATTGCACCGAAGTGCTTGACTTGCTAGATTAAATTATGACATCCACAGTTTGTGAATTTCCTGACTTGCTTGAATACATGAAGTACTTGACTTGTACATACTTGCGTAAAATGGCCAATTCCATAATATTACTTGCTACATGATCATTCTCTACTTGAACTTTACTCTTGATATCTTGTCTACTTGTGATTCCAATTACTACATTACTTTACTCTCTCTCCTATACTTGTTCCATATTTTATTTACGTTTCTCGGCATAACACATACTTTATCCAAACTGCTAATTACTTTAAGTTGCCTGGTATAGAGATATAAGTCCTACTGAGCATTTCGCTCACCCTACGTTTTCCGGTTAACATTTCAGGTAAATCTGATGATGAACCCCAAACTCATGGGAATGAGCTAGAGTGATTGAGGAATCAAGATTACCTTAGTTACCTAGGTTTATGAACGGTTGCTCTTGCCAGAATTATGTTTTTATTTTGAAGGTTGTATCTTGCCTCGTAAGGCTTAAGAATGTTGTAAGAACTTTATTTTGATGAAATAAGAGTATCCATTTCTTCTTATCTATTCTTGTGGTTTGGACCCCAATCTTCGTGCTCTGATCGACATGAATGTTTACGACTCGTCGCGCCTTGATATTCCGCGTTGGGGCGTGACAGTCTTTGTGGTATCAGAGCCTAGGTTTCATAAACCCTAGGTTTCACATTCCTAGATTCCCTAAGTTCTTGCATTGTATCCCAATAACCCGGTATATCAAAAGGTGTTATCCGAACGTTAGGCTACGCCTATCGGGAAGGTCGCATACTTGCGCGAGTGGTCTTCGGATCGATTATCTCCGTCAGGTACCGAGTTTTGGTCATGTCTAGGTGCATTAGACCCCTAACCTTGTTAAAGTCTAAGACCTGACCCGGTAAGATTGGGTAGAGCCATGGGCTAAGCTTTAAAGAATGATTAATCAAGAAATAAACAAAGCACTTAAGTTTTATAGTTGTGATCGCAGATGGCGGCCGAGAGAGCTCAATGGCGCGAGATGCAAAGGACGGTGCAAGGTTTAACCCATGCACTACAACAAGTAGCTCAAGGAGGAGCTAACCGTGGAGCGGGAGATCTGCATAGGAATTTCAAGAGCATGAACCCTCCTAAGTTCGCTGGGTTTACGGACCCGGATGAGGCCGAACATTGGGTAAAAGAAATTGAGAGGATTTTTCGAGTCATGCAATGTGCTGATGATGAGAAGGTCCTACTCGCTACCTTTCAGCTTGAAAGGGATGCACGTGCTTGGTGGGAGTCGGTCGAAGCAACTCTACCACACGACCAGGTGTTGTGGGAAGAGTTTGTAGAACACTTCAACAACAAGTACTTCTCCGACCGAGTTCAAGAGAGGAAAGCTACCGAATTTGCTTCCTTAAAACAGAGGAGTTTGACGGTAGCGGAGTACGAAGCCCAATTTGCAAGATTATCCCGGTATGCACCACATCTTGTGAGTACCGAGAAAATGAAGGCAAGGAGATTTTTAAATGGCTTAAAGCCTCAATATATTACTCAACTCGCCCCGATGGATATCCAAGTATATGCTGATGTGGTGAGGAGAGCCCAACTCTTGGAAGATGCAACAGAATTGACTGATCGCATCCGGGGAAGAGATGCCAAGAGGGCGCAAGTTACTGGATCAGGTAATTTCAAGCCCTCCTTCGGAAAGAAGAGGCCTAATAATGATGAGCGTAGCTTCAATAAAGATGGACGCAATTTCAATAAGGATGGGCGTGACTTTCAAAAGGACAAGAGGCCGAGATCATTTGATAAACAAATCATCCCGGTCGCTACATCATCAAAGGAACTATGCAAATATTGTGAGAAACCCGGACACAAGGCAGATGAGTGCTGGAGAAGATTGGGTGCATGTCTTCGATGTGGAAGCCGGGAACATAGAATTCCGAGTTGTCCACTTCTTAATGAGCAAGCTCCATCGGAAAAGCTTCCAGTTGCTGTCAAGAAGCAAGGGAGACTTCAAGCTCTTATAGATGCGGAACCTACCGAAGATGGAGGCGTTGTGGAAGGTACTCTCTCTGTGTGCTCAAGGCCTGCCTCTGTCTTATTTGATACTGGAGCTACGCATTCCTTCATATCTAAGAGCTTTGCGGATATTTTACCTTTGAGACCTGTTCCATTAGAATCTAAACTTGTTATTACTACCCCTATTGGAGCGGGATCGAAGATTAAATATTTCTACCCTTCTAGTGAGGTTCTAGTTAGCGGTTGTAACTTACCCGCTAATTTAGTATGCATGGAGATGGCAGGATATGATATTATCTTGGGAGCTGACTGGTTATCTACATATGGTGCTAGCGTTAACTGTAAATTGGGTACGGTAACCTTTAGTGAGTACCCCAACCTCTTATTTTCTGGTGTCAGGAATTCTAGACACATATCCCTTATTTCGGCTCTTAAAGCTGATAAATTATTGAAGAAGGGTTGTGCGGCTTTCTTAGTTTCTATGACTATGGCCAAGCATAAGAAACCCAATCTGGAGGATATTCCTGTTATTCGGGATTATTCTGATATATTTCCAGACGAGTTGCCTGGTATTCCTCCGGAGAGAGAAGTGGTCTTCTCTATTGATTTGATTCCGGGAGCTACACCTATTTCTAAGGCTCCGTATCGGATGTCCCCTATCGAAATGAAGGAGTTAAAAGAACAATTGATGGAGTTATTAGAGAAGGGATTCATCCGACCGAGTACTTCACCATGGGGAGCCCCCGTCTTATTTGTCAAAAAGAAGGATGGGTCAATGAGATTGTGTGTTGACTACCGGCAATTAAACCAACTCACAATCAAGAATAAATATCCATTGCCGAGGATTGATGAACTATTTGACCAGATTTCTGGAGCTCGATATTTTTCAAAAATTGATCTCCGATCTGGTTATCATCAATTGAAGATCAAGGAGGAGGATATTCACAAAACGGCATTCAGGAGCAGGTATGGACATTATGAGTTCACTGTTATGCCTTTTGGCCTAACCAATGCGCCTGCCGCATTTATGCAGTTAATGAACAGTGTATTCAGGCCATACCTTGATCAATTTGTGATAGTCTTTACTGATGATATTTTGATCTACTCAAAGTCTGAGATGGAGCATGAAGAACATCTCAATAAATCCCTACAGTTATTAAGAGATCACAAACTTTATGCTAAGCTTAGTAAGTGTGATTTCTGGCTAGAAGAAGTTTCTTTTCTAGGTCACATAATATCTCGGAATGGTATTGCGGTCGATCCTTCAAAGGTTGAGGCCGTGAAAAATTGGGAAAGACCTACTAGTGTGACAGAAATTCGAAGCTTCTTGGGATTAGCAGGATATTATAGAAGATTTATTAAGGATTTCTCCAAGATCGCCGTATCTTTAACAAGATTGACGAGAAAGGAGATTCCTTATATATGGTCCGAGGAATGTGAGAAAAGCTTCCAAACTTTGAAAGATTGTTTGACTACTGCCCCTATACTCACATTGCCTACTGAAGGAGGGAGATTCGAAGTTTATGCTGATGCATCCGGAATTGGCCTAGGCTGTGTATTAATGCAACATGACAAGGTGATCGCCTATTCCTCAAGACAATTGAAAAAGCACGAGGAGAATTATCCCGTGCATGACTTAGAGCTTGCAGCTGTAGTCTTTGCCTTGAAGATTTGGCGACATTATCTCTATGGTGAGGCATTTATTGTATATTCCGACCACAAGAGTCTCAAGTACTTATTCTCTCAAAAGGAACTTAATATGAGACAAAGACGGTGGCTAGAATACTTGAAGGATTTTGATTTCTCTATACAATATCACCCCGGAAAAGGTAATGCCGTAGCTGATGCTCTTAGCCGGAAGCCGATGGCATTATTATCAAGCCTAATGATTAAAGAGTGGCAATTGTTAGAACAAATGGCAAACTTAGACCTCAAAATGGAGGAGAAGGAAGAAGGAGTCTTCATTGCAAATATTAGTCTCCAATCTAAGTTACTCTTAGAAATTAAAGAGTTACAAAATGATGATCCATTGGTTGTTGAAATTAAAGAGAAATTAGATCAACGACCAGATTTCCTTTTGGCAGATGATGGAAGGCTGCTCTTCCGAGGAAGAACTTGTGTGCCCGATTGTTCTATCATCAAGAATAAAATCTTGGAGGAGGCACATCGATCGAGGTATACTATTCATCCAGGTGCTACAAAAATGTACCAAGATCTCAAAAGAACCTTTTGGTGGCCTAACATGAAAAGAGAGGTAGCCGAGTTCGTGAGCCGATGTTTGGTCTGCCAACAAGTTAAAGTCGAACATCTCAAACCGGCTGGTAAGCTAAAACCTCTAGAAATACCGGAATGGAAATGGGATAGTATTGGCATGGATTTTATAGTTGGGTTGCCAAAGACCCGAAGTGGATTTGATGCTATATGGGTGATGGTGGACCGACTAACTAAGTCTGCTCACTTCTTGCCCATCAAAATCAAATGGACCGTGGATGTTCTAGCTGCCATGTATATCAAGGAGGTTGTAAGGCTGCACGGTATTCCAACTTCCATAATTTCGGATAGAGATCCGAGATTCACCTCTCACTTCTGGAAAGGTTTGCAATCATCCTTGGGTACTAGACTGAATTTTAGTACGGCTTTCCACCCTCAGACAGATGGACAAACCGAGAGGACAAATCAGATTATCGAAGATATGTTAAGAGCTTGTATGATAGATTTTGGGGGAAGTTGGCATGAACACTTGTCACTGATTGAATTTGCATATAACAACAGTTATCAGTCTAGCATTCAGATGGCACCTTTTGAAGCATTGTATGGTAGAAGTTGTAGATCACCCCTATGTTGGAGTGAGGTTGGAGATAAGGGATTGATGGGTCCCGATATTATTCAAGATACAACTCACAATATTCAGTTGATCCGTGAAAGGCTAAAAATTACTCAATCACGGCAAAAGAGTTATGCCGATAATCGAAGAAGAGACCTTGAATTTCAGGTGGGGGAGCATGTCTTCTTAAAAATTTCACCCACGCGAGGAATTAAGAGGTTTGGTATCAATGGAAAACTGAGTCCAAGATTTATTGGCCCTTTCGAGATTCTAGAACGAATCGGTGAAGTGGCATACAAGCTGGCTTTGCCTCCACAATTGGCCGGTGTCCATGATGTATTTCATGTATCCATGCTAAGGAAATATGTGTATGATCCTTCGCATGTGATTCAATTCAATGACTTGAAGCTCCAAAAAGATTTGTCTTATGAAGAAAGACCGATCAAGATCTTAGATCGGAAATTTCACCAGCTAAGGAATAGGGCTATACCGATGGTAAAAGTCCAATGGAGTAAGCGTGGATTCGAGGAGGCTACTTGGGAATTAGAGGAGTCAATCAAGAAGAAGTACCCAGATTTGATCTCAGGTTAGAATTTTGAACCCTCCATTTAAATTTTAAATTACTATTACATGATGTGAATTTGGAGGACCAAATTCTTCTAAGTAGGGGAGGATGTAGCAACTCAAAATTTTTTATATGCATTTATATATATATATATATATATATATAAAAGAAATAATGAAAGATGAAAATAAAATAAATTATGAATAGTTTTCTATTATGCAAACATGAGCCCTATTCCACGTGTTAACACAAATGGCGAGATTCGCGATACGATTTCGAAAAGACAAAGACGTCGACATCCAATTTTTATTAGCTTTAATCTAATCCTAACTAATGGATGAGGTCATTCTTACATCATCGAATAAATGAGGTCATAGATTATGTCATCCGGATAGTGGAACAAAGTTGGTGTAATGGGGTTAGTATAATGGGGTTGGTGTAACAGTGGAATAAAGTTGGTGTAATGGGTGGGTGTAATGGAATGAGGTTGGTGGAATAGTGAAAGTAGGTGGGAGATTTTGGCCTATAAATAGGGCTATGCTCTTCCATACTCAAATCACAACTATCTTGGGAGGAATTGCTGGTTGGAGAGAGGGAGAAAGCTCGAAGTTGGAGGAGTGTCGAAAGCATTATTTGTTCTTAAGTTTCTTATTCTTGATCTTCAAAAAGGTAGGTGTTCTCTCAGGCCAAACTCAAATTAATGCATGCATTAGATGTAGATATATGGTTACTTTGATTCTATACCATTTTTCCCAAATTTTATTGAGTATTGATCATGCTATCCATACGATTAGACATAATATTTAAACTAAGATTTTTAACCGCTTGAAGATCCGTCTCGGATCACGGTGTCTTTCTAAGACCGTGTTCCGGATGCACGATCTCTACCCCGATTGTGATATTTTCCGATTATATATCATCTAGCATTTTAGATATGTCATGTTAAGTTGCATATCATTTAAATTCACACACGATTAAAGTTAAGGTTATGAAAGATAAGAATCCTATTCCATGAGCTTATATTTCCATCCTAGTTCTTGTTACCTTCATGATATCTTTGATCTCCATGACTATATTATATCTCTGGCATGTTAAATGAAGTAGATATTATCTATTAAAATTACATGGACTTAGTTGCATGATCGTGAGTTTTGACGATTTTCATAATATCACGTTACCATATTTTCAACAAGTTGTGTAAATAATTAGATTTCCAAGGAAAATGGTGTCTAAGGAAAGAGGTCCACGGGCAAACGCTTTAAGTGGATAAGTGGTTTATTAATTAGGACCTCGTAAATGCGAGGGGAGCCTCCCACTGTCCCACCTCTTATCTGGCCATAATTCCTCAGTTTTCTAATTAAGCACCCGACTGTGAAAAACTTTATCTAAGCCTATTTAACAAGATTTTTCGAGAGAACCATTCAAGCCGTGTCCATCAATCCAATTCTTTTATCAACTTAATGACGTTAAACATGATGCCTTCTTATTATCTTAATGTCGTTAAACATTATGTCTTAAAATCATCCTTGGACTTCTCTTACCTCTACTTGAAATCTTGTACTACTGGTCCTTTGAATGATAATTTTGTTAGATCCGTACTTTATTTCATAAGCTCTACCTTGAAATTCTTTGGCCATACATATTATGTGGATGTCAAAATATACTTGGGATCTATGATCCATAACCCAATGCCTGGCATTAATGGGGCCCGGTCTGGTCCTGGGGGGAGCGCCCGAAAGTACTTGTGCCCATGGGAGTTGAATGACTAGGTGTGGCATTGCACCGAAGTGCTTGACTTGCTAGATTAAATTATGACATCCACAGTTTGTGAATTTCCTGACTTGCTTGAATACATGAAGTACTTGACTTGTACATACTTGCGTAAAATGGCCAATTCCATAATATTACTTGCTACATGATCATTCTCTACTTGAACTTTACTCTTGATATCTTGTCTACTTGTGATTCCAATTACTACATTACTTTACTCTCTCTCCTATACTTGTTCCATATTTTATTTACGTTTCTCGGCATAACACATACTTTATCCAAACTGCTAATTACTTTAAGTTGCCTGGTATAGAGATATAAGTCCTACTGAGCATTTCGCTCACCCTACGTTTTCCGGTTAACATTTCAGGTAAATCTGATGATGAACCCCAAACTCATGGGAATGAGCTAGAGTGATTGAGGAATCAAGATTACCTTAGTTACCTAGGTTTATGAACGGTTGCTCTTGCCAGAATTATGTTTTTATTTTGAAGGTTGTATCTTGCCTCGTAAGGCTTAAGAATGTTGTAAGAACTTTATTTTGATGAAATAAGAGTATCCATTTCTTCTTATCTATTCTTGTGGTTTGGACCCCAATCTTCGTGCTCTGATCGACATGAATGTTTACGACTCGTCGCGCCTTGATATTCCGCGTTGGGGCGTGACAGGAAGTCCGAGCATCAGTCGATCAAGAAAGCTCCCTCGGAGCCCCCTATTCCTTGTCCTGACCCAGCACTTATCACTCGGGAGACCACTCCTGAACAAGTGCCATTCGCTCGGGCTCGCTGATGGAAGCTTATTGATTCAGCCGTTGCGAATCCCTTAATGGCAGGAAGCTCAACGGGACAAGGGAGACCAAGTGTCCGCATGCCGTAAGGAGCCCACATGAAGGACGTAACCCCCCTGGAACTCCTTCGCTCACAGGGATCAATTCGTACAACATGCCATTATTTAAACAAGACATGCCCTACTACAAGAAGATAAGCCTAAGCATGGCAAGATCCAGCAACCCTGAGCAGGAACCACTTCACCTTTCGGTGGAGAGGGATCTCGTGCTCCCATTTTCCTCCCAACTCTTCTCTTCGCACCAGTGCTCTACTACCTGTGCTGACTTAAGCATCAGAGGGTCTTCCCTAAGGATCTATCCCTGGGCACCTCTAATTGGTTTCCCTTCTTGCAGTTTATACTTCAAGGGTACGTGGTCATCTTCCTCCCCGCTCAAGAGCAGCGCGAGATTGCCCCTCTTCACAATGCATTGAACCAACATGTTTGAGCCTGCCTTAAAAGCCATTTGTCATCTCCACCATATTTGAACAACAACATGAGTGCACACTAACTTCAAGAACATGTGCAAGTAAGAACATGTGCAAGCAAACATAAAGTTTAGTTATCGTCAAAAATATATATAAGGCATATACAACAATCTCCCCCTTTTTGATGATGATAAACTTTATGACTGACACAGTCGAGATCATATTCTTCTGCCCCTTTGACATGATCAAAAAGTGGGAGGAAAGCAATGTAGTTCAAGTTTCAGCAAGCAGATTCATAAATCAACAAGTGCCCACTTCAGAAGTTCAAATAAGGCAATAGCAAGGCAAGGATATGGGGAACAAAAATATGGTGATTCTTTGTGATTCCGATTGTTGATTATGGAGACAGAAAAGTCTGTAGTCTTAAGAGTTACAGACCAAGATTCACAAATCAAGATGATACCATTCAAAGCCAACACCCCATGTAGCAAGTGCAAGGAATTGGAAGTCTAAATTTTGGAATTTTATTGATTTTAAATTTTTTTTCATTTTCTTTTTAAATATATGAAGCTAGAGACATACAAATGTTGACATATGAAATGCACACAATGCAACCAGACAGTTACGTATATATATACATGCAACATATCTTCCCCTTACTTATTTAAGAAGGGAATGGGTATAAGAAAGATGCATGAGACTCATGACAACCGGAATGTTCATATATAGCACCTAGGAGGTTGTGCAATCATATAGGAGATTCATACAATTGCTAAAGCAGTCAATCAATTTTCTGAATACATAATAAATCAATTTTCTGAATACATAGTAATTTGATGCCAATTGTTTTTCAAAAATTATTCAAAAGTAGAATTTCAATCATTTTTCAAAAGTTTGGAAGACATTCACAAGCCATTCAGAAATTGACATTTCCATTGCAGAACTTTTCACATCATTAAGGATCAATTTTAGAAAATTTGAAGCAATTTATCATAAGCATGTTGCATGTTACAATTGGAGGTCACTCAGTCAATAGAAAATGAAACAACATTCATTTCAAGTTGTTTAGCTAACAAGACTCCTCCTTAACAAATAAATGAATTTCAAAAAGATTCAGTGTAAGTGCAATGTGTTCTCTTATGACATGGGGCTAGCTAATAAAGGAGCATTGAATATCATCAGAAAAATCATTCAATGCCAATCATTCGATTTCTTCGAGTTCTGGTACGAGGCGGAGAACTTTGGTCCAAAGACCAACTCACACATAGTGAGAGTTTCCAGGTGGACGTAATCCACCTTTTCGCTACTCAGAATTTGATATACCAGAAATACAGTTACGTTCAAATTAGCCATCGAACATATAGTTCCAATAAAGAATTGTTCAAAAATAGATTTAGACATCTTCATCACATGAGACATTGTTAATAGTTCGAGAGATGATATTGTCTACATAAGCCTGAACCACTAGCATGTCTTTACCTGAATTTCTTGTGAATGGTGTCTAATCAACCTTACCTCTCGTGAGTCAATTTTCAGGTAAGAATGAGATGAGCCTCTCATACCATGCCCTTGGTACTTGTTTCAGTTCGTACATGGCCTTCTGCTGCATGTACACATGCTGTGGATGTTTTGGATCCTGGAGGTTGTTTTACAAGAACATATTCTTGATGTTCCCATTAAGAGAGGAAGATTTAACACCCATCTATCTCCTAGTAGCAATTTGATGAATTCTCATCATCTTCATCCTCGCAAGATACTCCTTCAGTTGATTCAAACGTAGCCATAGCTGGTCCAACATGACTTGGATTTTTGGGAGTGTGATCTACATCCAAAGTTGAAATGATTTAATTTGTTAATTTCGATTCAGATTTAACAGGAATAACATGGAGACTTCCTTCAGCAACTAAAGTGACCCTAAGAACTCTAGACTTAAATCCATAACTCAAGAATGAGCCTAAGTACTAAATTTAGAAGACCAGACTGGCAACTCCCCTTAATGTGCAAGAATGTGAAATGTTCAGTGAAACTTTAATACCATATGCAGCCTTTAAGCAATTGACTCATAGTACCGGACGGAGAACTTAGATCCGAAGATCACCTCACGCGTAGTGAAGGGTTTCAGACAGGTTTAACCTGCCCTTCTATATGTCACCATTTGATATACTATGTAGTCATAGAGATGATGAAGGCAGGAGGATTGCAATGCATTATGATATGAATTCACAATGATCAACTTTTGCATGACAGCACGTGGAAGTATATGCAAACTCAGTGCATGAAATGAAAATTGATTTGAAAATTTTCAAGCTCCCCTTAAACAAGATGCTATCTGACAGGTGATATGTACAGAGATATACAGACAACTATGGATGGAGTGCATGTACATACATATGCATTAGCACATGACATTCATCACAAAGTAAAATAAGACAAAACACCTTTTCTAGAGAAGTGAGAGGGATATCACCTGAGCCTTCAGATTTTAGTTTTTGGATTTTCTTTTAACCTGACTTATGCCGCTTGGCCTGTGTGCCTTATCTTCTTGATTGAAGGCATATTTCATGCTTTTTATTCCCAAGGTACACTTACAAAACAGATTTCTCATTTTGCATTCTTAGGTACCCAAACCATCTTGGGTCCTTGTGGGTTAGCAGCACTCTTGGCACGTGGCTTCCACTTCTTGACAATATTCAATTCATCATTTTTCTTCAGAAAATAATCATGCATGTTATGCCCAGATTTGCCACAGTAATGACAACATGACTTTAAAAACTTAAAAGCATGAAGATTATTTGAAGCATGTGACATCACATTCCTTCTTCTCATTTACTTGACCATTTTGTGTGTTTTGGCATGATGTGTTGACTGAAAACTTCTTTTCTTGATTATTGATGGATTAACAGGTTTACTGAAGGTAAACTTGTCATCATGCTTTATCATGAAATAATCATTCAACTTGTGACCTACTTTACCACAGTAGTCACAATTGACATATGACATGAGAGAGTTTTTATTCAGATTAGTAGCAAGCTTCCATGTGGATGAAGAAACTTTATTTTAGTCAGCATAAAAATTCATTTTCTTCATCAATAGCCAGCAGTGTGAAGTTGTATGACCTCTTTTACCATAGTGATTGCAATGCATGAAAGGTTTTGTGGTAAACAATTGCTTTGAATTTTTGAAGCCAGTTCTATTCCTGCAAACTTTCAAATCATCATTTTTCATAATGAAACAATCATGCATCATGTGTCCAAGTTTTCCACAGTAGACACAAGAAACATTTCTTTTCTCAGGTGCATGGAGTTTTACATGAATGTTTCTAGCATGCACATTTGGGACATTCACACTATTTTTTGAATTTTGCTGAGTTCTTGCCATAGTGTGTTGCTGGGAGTTTGATTTGGAGGTGCTATGTATACATGTGCTATGAACAAATGAATTGTATAACTTGTTTTCAAATTTTTTTTTATTCACAAGATTATATCCCAGCCCTTCTCTTTGAAAATTCACTTTCATTCCCAGCAATTTGTCTAGATTTTCTTTGCCATCTACAAATTTAGTCAGCGAATTATTCAAGTCAAGAATTTCAGATTGAAGAGATGAAATGTGCAATTCAGTATTGGCAAGTTCTTCTTCACAAGTAGAAATGCTGACATTCAACACTACATTGGTAGTCTTAAGGCATTCTACTTCTTGCTATAATTCATCCACATTTTCACATTCACTTACAACCATAGACTTTCCTTTTTCTAGAAACAACAATCTTTTAGAAATGACCGTGTTCAATTCCTTCAATTTCTCATTTTCTTTTGCAATCTTTTCATCATGAATAAGTTCATTTATCAAGGTTTGATCATTGGCCATTGTATTTAGTTTTACTGTTATCTCCTTATTTTTATTTCTTAAGGAGCAAATTTGATCTTTATGAAATTCAATGTCGAAAACATGTGCCTCAATCAATTCCTCTAAATGTGAGCATTTTTTACAGGAGGAGTCACACTTGTTTTGTTCAACCCTCTTTTTCAATTTTTTATTCTCAGATTTTAACTTCTTATATTTACTTGCAAGCTCACTATATGCATCCAATAGTTCATCAAGAGATATATTTTCAGAGTCTGGATTTACCTCCAAGGGTGATCCATTCTGCTGATCACTACCGTGATCACTCATACCTGCCATAAAACATTTGTCTTCATTCTCTTTATGGAATTCAACCAATCCATCCAGTATGTCCTTTGCGGAGCTGCAGCTGGAAGCAAAAGGAAAACTGTTAGCATTAACTACAGTAGTGAGTAAACTTAGAACTAAATGATTTTGGTCATGTTTATACTCATAATCTGCAATCGAGACTGATTTGTCTTTAGGCAACACATAAGGACCATGTGAGATAAGCTTCCATAGTTTAGGGTCATATGAGTTGACAAGACTGCACATTCTTCCTAACCACAACTCAAAGTTAAAACCATCAAACACATGTGGAGAATCCAAGGTGTACATTTTGGTAGTCATTGATCTGGATCTCTCTAGAATGTTAAATCTATGAAAAATTGAGCCTTAGCCCTGATACCAATTGAAGTCCCACGATCAGTGACACCCAAGAGGGGGGTGAATTGGGTGATTATAACTTTTAGAAAAATTTTACCCGATTTAAAAGAATATGATGAAACATCAACTAGGAAATTCAAATATGTTTAACTTCAGGTTAGATTCAACAGAATCTATAACCGCGATAGCTCTTCGGTACTAGGTGGAGGTGTGAATCTAGGGATCCTACTCACGCAAGGTGTTATCGTCCTGACAAGATTGGCCTTGTCAATCCGAACCCACCTTTCGATATACCAAAGATCGATTATGCTAGTTCTAAAAGATCAAACGTGGAAGAGTAATAAACACAACCGATCACACAGAATGGGGGTAGAAGAATTGAATCAAACCACATATTAGATAGGGATTTTTAAGGTGGTTCGGATGGAACGCTGGCAACCTACGTCCACCCCTCACCAAAGCCCGGTGAGGCTTCACTATTGGAAAATCAGCACGGGGATAAATCGCCAACACGGAGCCAAGCTCCAATACACACATAGGACCACGCCTATAAACACACGGGGAACAAACCCCAACACACACACACGGGGACACGCCCCAACACACACACACGGAGAAGAAGTCTCCCATACGATCCGACGACCGAATTACAAACACACACACACACACACACTGCAACAACCACAGCACAATAAACTACACGACCGTACGCAGATGGTCATACACACACAAACATACGGATCTGGGTAAATCCACACTTACACAAGTGTAGATCTAAAACTATCCACACACACACACACAAGTGTAGATCTGAAACGATCCACAGACAAACACACTGATGTTCACAGATTTATAAGATTACACACATGAAGCTCAAGAAATTTAGAAGAAGAAACACAAATGAAAAAACTTTTGATTTAGGCTCCCCCTGAGTGAATGATGCAGATTCTAAATGAAGCTTGCATCTCCACTTGATTCCCAATTGATTGGCTTCTAATAGATCTTGAAAAGCTTGAGGTTTGATGAAGAACTTCTGGACAGATCACTATTCACGGAGGTGTTACAGTAGCTCTATTTTTCCCTTTGGCAGCCTTCCTTTGATCCCCTTGTGTCATTTTGGTTTCTTGGCCCAAGAGTTGTTTTTATAAGACCTAGGATGGTCAAGGGACAAGCCAGAAACCAAATCCATGATTTTAGGCAAGTTGGGAGGCTTTTAGACCAAAAAGTCCAAGAGGAAGGCTTTGAACACGTTCAAGAAACAAAGTCAACAAAAGCTACCTCGAAGGGTTCGGTCGACCGGAACACATAGGGCGGTCGATCGGAATTTTACAGAGATCGAGCCTTTCAACGCTGGGAAAACCGGTCGACTGGCCCTGGGTTGGCGATCGACCGAAATCTGTAAAATTCCAGATTTCTAGGTGCTGGTAAATCAGGTCGACCGGACCAGTCTTCCAGGTCGACCGAACTCTGGAAATCCTGCAAAACAACATAGTTCAGTCAATGGATCATTTCATTATAGAATGTACTGTAAGATCACACTTTGTTCCATTCAATTTAAGTTGGTTTGGACTTATTCTTGGCTTTTGAAACACGATCCTTTTGAGTTTCATATCCTTATTAAATTCATGTATTTTGGTTTTAATCTGGCTTTGATTATGCACGGAATGCATTCAACACTATGCAAAAGACCCAAGCAAAGAACAAGTTCAACACATTAAGAGCACATGAAAAGATATGTATGAGAAGACTTTGAAAGCCTAAGTATCAGCTTCCAATCTATTGATCAACAATCAAATCCACATGTTTAGACATAAAAGAATCTTTTCACATCAGACCAAGTCAACTTCCCATGAAGGCAAGTCGTCTTCACTTGCTTTATCGGATTTGAGACTTCCATAGCCTTACCATAGGTTCGTGAAGAATGTAAACATGGTTTACCACCTATTTTAGTTGTAGATAGCAAGGTGCTTATCCACACGTTTTTACCCTTTAAGCGGCCACCATGAGGTTTGATCCTACAATTCAAGATAGTCAAGGTTAATACATCATGAGATGCACAAGGACTTTGTTCACAGTTAAAAGCTATGAAACCTCTTGGAAAACCAACAATTTCAACCAAGAATCAAGACCATATAGAAATGCATTGAACCAACATGTTTGAGCCTGCCTCAAAAGCCATTTCCCATCTCAACCATATTTGAACAACAACATGAGTGCACTCTAACATCAAGAACATGTGCAAGCAAGAACATGTGCAAGCAAATACAAAATTTAGTTATCATTAAAAACATATGCAAGTCATATACAACATGCATGAGTTTCTTCCAAGGTGGGGAGTGGTTCCGAGTTGGCATCTATCCCCATGGGATCGAGCATATGGTTCATGGTCTCCTCTACCAAGGGGGTGGGAAGGTCTTTTGGTGGTGGAGGGGTGATATCTGACACATGGTGCACCCGTGGTGGTGGGCTAGGGTAGGATTGGATTGGGGTAGGGAGTGGAAGTAGTGGGGGTCTATGTTGGGGTCGGGTTGGGGTAGGAAGTGGGAGGTGGGTTGGGTGAGGGGGTTTAGGTTGGGGTAGTGTGTTCTTCATGGGGGTAGATGGAGGGGCAGAGGGTGGGACCATTTGGGCTTGAGTGTTGAGGGTTAGGTGGTGGGGTGTGGGGGAGGTGGCCGGGGTAGGATTGGTAGGGAGCGGTGGGGTTTGGGCTATTGGGGTGACCTTAGGCTGGCCGGGTGGAAGTAGAGGGGTGGTAGTGCTCCTCGGGCTATGACTACCCGGGTAGGAGGGGGAGGGTCGGGGTGCGTAGACCTTTCTAAGCTCGGCCTTCATTTTTTCCAAAGTGTTAATAAGGGCTTGCCCGCGAATCCTCCTTAAACCCTCAACCATTAGCCAATGAGTTTTAGCTTGCTTGGAGAGGTGAATTTTGGCTAGTCTCACTTTCTTCTCTTCGGCCAAGGGGTACCAATCAAAGTATTCGCCCATCAAAACCTCCCAATCTAGATAGAGGCTTGGGTTGTAGGATCCCTCAAAGGCGGGGGTTTTGACTTTCAAAAGAGTCAAGAGGTGGTCATCTGGATTTTTTGGGGGGTAACTCTCATCCTCCCTTGGTGCGGGCCTACTTCCCTCAAGTTTATCGAGTTAGGCAGTGATATCGTCAAGCCGCCCAAAAATGTTGGGCATGGCCTCCATGAGGGAGTGGATGTAGTCAACCTTGTTGGCAGTGGGGCTTCCAAGGGGTTTGGGATCCATTGGGAGAGGCGAAGGAGACGGGTGTGATTGGTAAGAGGTAGCCATGCTAGTGGGCATGGTAGATGCACCGGGTGATGAATGCAAATGCGCCTAGGACTGACTTGTAGAGACAAGTCATGAACTTGCTCTGATACCACTTGATGTGACACCACCTTGGGGGTGGCAGTCAGTCGACCGATGCCCTTGGACCTACAATTGCAAGCAAGCAACTTTGATGGCAGACTCACTCGGGCGAGCTCACTCGCGTAGCGCACACAATTGCCCGTAGGCCAACCGGCGATAGTGGAGAGGGTCCGAAGTGGGACCTCGCTGTTCCGGGGTTTGGCTAGCTTGAGATTGAACCCCTAAGGGTCTGGGATGCCCAAATTCACGGGCGGCCGGCACGCCGAGGGCGTGGGATGAAAGGTCACTCTCACAGCTCACCCGCGGTGGTCACTCACGTGATCGGCACTTTGGTCCGGGCACTCACTCGCCGCCAACGGAGCAACTAGAAGCAATACTAAACTGAGCAAGTAAATGCCAGCAATGAGAAGTGTTCTGAAGCTCACCTGATCGGCATGAGAATGCTGATCCCGACCGGAGACGAGGGCGAGTGGGGAAGTGTGGGCTTACCCGCACGCCGCGCCGGAGAAGCTTCAACCTAAAAAATTAATTAACAACCACTACTCCTCACGCAAGAGGGGTGGACTAGGGGTGGGGGAACTATGGGATTATATGAAAATAATACCTCCAGCAGGGAGGGGCTTTAAGCTGGCCAGGCGGGGTGGGGGAATCTAAGGTAGAAGCTGAATTGCCTAGCTACATCGGTGCTGCTAGCTTCTGGAGCAACGTGACAGACAGTCGGTGACGGCACTGCCACGGGCTCTGCCAAGCTCAGGTGAGGACGAAATTGGTTTGAAAACTTTCTGTGTTGGCCTAGGAGGACGTCAGAATTTTTAGGGAATTTCCTGGCGTCGATGGTGGCTGGGACAAGGTCTGGAACAAGACCGAACTACTCTTGCTCTGACTGTTCCTAGACTGCTGCTGCAGGAAGATGAGGGTGCCACGAGCACTCCCAGGGTCCGATTGATGCGGGACAAGAACCGTTGTGATTGTTGTTGAGTCTTCTTCGAACGGAGACTAACGGGGTCATTGGCGGAGGTCGAAGTTGACCGCAAAGATAGGAACAGTGGGAGGGTGTCAGATCAGGCTCAGGGGGCACTGACCTAGCGCACAATGGGGATAAAATCTGGAACTCTGGGCTCTGGGGTCCAAAAAATGCTATGCTTCTTGGAGATGACAGAGTACTTGGAGGAGAAAGCTTCAGCTAAAAGCCACCTCAAGAAACTCAGAGCACTGGTCGTGGAGACTCTGAAAGTCACTGCTAGTTGTCTACCTGGGAGAAAATGCGTAGTCTGACAAAGATGACTCCTTCGAGCAGCTCCGAAGTCGAACGATGACTAGACCACCTTGCCTACGAAGCAGCCTCGTCAAGCTTTCCAGCAGTATAAGGTACACCACCAGAAGATGCGCGGTGAAGATGTGGCAGCCTTTGCAACTCGACCCTTGACTACTGCCTACGAACTGGGATGAACAGGGTGGTGATAGGTGATGGGAAATGGGGTGGATGGGTGTGGGGGCAACCCCTAGCTATGAGATGTTCTGGGAGGGGGCAAACTAAGGTGAGGGAGGGGGAGAATGGGGGCTAGAAGGGGGTCTAGCAGGTGGAGGGAGGGAGAGCTGTGAATTTGGGTTGGGAAGGAGAGAGGGAAGGAGAGATCTCTCTCAAGGTTGGAATGTGACTTAATGGGGGTCTTGGGGATGGGAAGGGTTGTGTTGGGGAAGGGAAGGGGTGCTTGGGGAGTGGGGAATTCTCACTTGGGAGATGAGAGAGGTGCTTGGGGAAGGGGAGTGGGTGGTTGGAGGGTGGCTTGGAGAGTGGTGGATTCTATCTTGGGACTAGGGGGAGTAATGTGGAGTGTGGGGAGTTGGGGAGACACTTAAATGGGGAAGGAAGGGAGAGAAGATGAAGTGGAAGGGAGAGGAGAGAGAAAGGGGTGCACCCCTCTTGGAGAGAGAGAGAGAAATGGAAGAGTCACACTCCACTTGAAGAGGGGGAGGATTTCACTAAAATGTGAATTTTCTAATTTTCAATGCATTAGTTCTACAATGGAGGGGTTGGGGTCTATTTATAGGCACCCAACTTTCCTCTTGACCGAACTGAACTTGACAAATAAGCAAATGACCAACAAGTCCAAGGGAGGGGCGCCCCTGGGCCTAGTCCACTAGTTGGACCCAATTGACTCCACTAACCACTCTAATGACCTATTAACTGACTAAGTGACTCAAAAAGAGAAAATTACATATAAAGAGACTCAAATAAAATGAAAATTACATGCTATGACTCGAAATTAAGCTGCAGAAATGATGATGCGCCGATGGCGAGCAACTGGAGTCCCAAAAAAAGATGGAGTGGCTGGGGATGTCCTCATCAACTATGTTGTCGAGGAGCCCCTGCAGGATGGCTAGTCTAACCTCTGGATCAAACTGCGAAAATAACACACACACAAAATGTTAGTCACATAATCATGAGTCTATAAGCTTTTGAGAATGCTAATAAAAGAACTCATCGATTGGCGTGTGCCATGATAGATCTGAGTGTCGTCTGTCTGTGTATAGGCCCGAAGGTAGGCCTCGTCTGAATCTGCTCCTGCGGGGACTGGTCGTCCACGCCGCTCCCAGTCAAGGATCTAGTCGTGTGCGCGCTGACGCCAGTCGTCCACTCCACGGAGGCCGCGAAACATCCACCCGGGTCGAGGAACTTGTTGGGTCCCGCGTAGTGCAATCGGATCTAGAAATGGGGTTGAATAGATCCTATCAAGAACTTTGACCTATTTAAAAAATTTGCTACCAAAAGCATAAACCACTCCTATAAAGTAAATGAATCACTTAGGCACAATGCACAGCTGAATTAAACGGAATGGCTTAAATGGAACCGGCAGTCCAAAGACTACACTGGTCACGGTACAAGTTCAGGTGCTACTCAGCAAACTTCTGACGTGTGTGTGAACAAGGTCATCCTCATTTGATGGATAGTGCTCCCTAGTGCCTGAGTGCAAAGATGCAGTAGGCAGCCAAGGGAATGCTAGTACCGTGCAAGGAATAAATGGTGTGTATACAAGAATGCGCAGTCTACAAAGCTTGAGTGTGCGATGGAGATAAACAAGATTACGTACGATGAAGCAAGCACATCGACCTATGAATGGGGATAGAAGATATAGAGCAAACCCACAAGATGTTCAACCCACAACACAGGGATTTTTAAGGTGGTTCGGTTACAAACCCGCAACCTACGTCCATCCCTCACCAAACCCGGTGAGGCTTTCCTGCTGACACACAGCTTGACTGGGGACACGCCCCAAACCACAGAATAGAGAACCCTCTATCTGTCTTCCTACACATAAAATTGGTAGGGACGGTTCTCCACAGATCGGATCACACCTCTGTCTATCTTCCTACACATAAAATCGGCAGGGATGATTCTCCACAGACCGGAGCACACCGCCGTCTGTCTTCCTACACACAAAACCGGTAGGGACGGTTCTAGATAAACAAAACACAGGATAAAACTCAATACAAGTGCAGTGGGAAAAACCAAAAAAACATAAAGAATAAACACCAACTGAAGCTATAGATGATGATCTTGAGGCTGGTGACTACAGCTACAAATTTTAGATCTGAAGATCTGATTCTTTAGGCTCAGGTAGACTATAGGGCTGCTCTCTCTCATGGTAGATCTTCTTTTCTTCTTCTCTTACAGCATTGGACTTAGTCAAACTAGTGCTGGGCTGCTCTCCCTCCCTTCCTTTCTTTCTCACAGGTTTTCTTCTTTGAGGCTCAAGGGCGTGGTTTTTTCCTCAAGGCAGCTGTCGCTTCTTCTCTTGAGGAAGCTTCATATTTATAGCCAAGCCTTAAGCAAATGTGGTGAAGAACTTTCTCACAAAAATCTCTTTGAGGAAGATACTCTGCCAAAAGTACAACTTGAGCTGGCTGGCATCAAGTCCAAGGATAGAGCAGTGGCGGCAGAGAAGAAGGGAGCTGACCAAATCTTCCATTAGTCAATTTCAGGTCTTCACATTAAATGCTCTTTAGACATGTGGTCTTCTCATTGGCTGGAGTTAATTCTATCTTACTGAGGACTGCTAGGACATGAGTCACATGGGGTGACAGTAAATAAGGTGGCAGAATGTGAGGTGTCCTTTCTCCAACTAGATATCTGACAAAAGTAACTCCAAGAAGATAGATTAGATGAGACATGATGACAGGGACAAAAGTCCAACCTAGGTACTCCATCCAAACCTTGAAATCCATGTATTTGGACACTTGCGGTACCTATTTTCTCTCTCTGGATGGCCCACTTGATCTGACAAAAAATTGGCTTGAAATGCTTCATTCTATCTTGCTGAGGACTGCTAGGACATGCGTCACATGGGGTGACAGTAAATAAGGTGGCAGACTGTGAGGTGTCCTTTCTTCAGCTAGATAACGGACAAAAGTAGCTCCAAGAAGATAGATTAGATAAGACATGATGATAGGGACAAAAGTCAAACCTGGGTACTCCATCTAGACCTCAAAATGCGTGTATTTGGACACTTGCGGTACCTATTTTCTCTCTCTGGATGGCCCACTTGATCTGACATAAAATTGGCTTGAAATGTTTCTGGGAGGACAAAGGTAGACCTTCTTCTACATTGAGACATTTCATCAAACACTTCATTCTTCTTATGCTGAAGGCAAACATGCACAGACCTTGGTTCGGAGTATTGTTAGACCTTGTAAAGTTGTGGGCAAAACTTGCACAGACTTTTCTTCTTCATTGAGGCATTTCATCAAACATGCACAGACCTTGGTTCCTTCATGTGCATAGACTTGGACATATGCGTAGACCTTTGAATTCTAAATGTGCACAGACTTGGATGATGCATTTGTGTAGACCCTAGACATGCACAGACTTACATGTGCACAGACCCTAAGTATGCTTGGACCTATATGCACAAACTTACATGTACACAGACCCTAAGTATGCTACGACCTATATGCACAGACTTGGATGCTGCATGTGCGTAGACCCTAGACATGCACAGACTTACATGTGCACAGACTTGGATGCATCATATGCATAGACCTTATGATGTGTTCTACAGTACGTGCATCGACCATATATGCAATGTGATGAATGTGCATCGACCCTTATATGCACTGGGATGAATGTGCATCGACCTTAATATGCTCTGGGCTGAACATGCATCGACTTGGTATGCAACCATTGTGCACATGCATCGACCTCAGTATGCAACAAGAGGAATGTCCATCGACCTGATAATGCTATAATGCAAATGTGCATCGACCTTATATGTAGGACTTCTAAACATGCATCGACCTTATATGCCATCATGTAGATGTGCATCGACCTAATTAGTATGCACGATGCAAGATGTGCATCGACCTTAGAATGCAAAATACAAATGTGCATTGACCTTAGTATGTAAAATGCAAATGTGCATAGACCTTCTAAATTAACAAGGAAGATGTGCACCAACCTTCTATATGCACAAGGCAAAAGTACGTCGACCTTTATTCTGCATAGGCTCGATGTGCATCGACCTTAGTTCTTCAAACCAAGAATGTGCGCCGAACTTAGTTCTTGAACAGTAGCATGTGCATGGACCTTACTTCTGTGAAGACTAAGGTAGCATCGACCTTGAACAGTAGCTGTATCGACCTAAGCTGGGTCACTAGCATCGACCTTTGTTCTGCTTTGGCATGATATGCATCGACCTTCAAAACATACATCGACCTTCGTCCTGTGCTAGCAGAATGTGCTTCGACCTTGGCTTGTGCTAGCGAAAGGTGCACTGACCTTGGCTTGTGCTAGGCATAATGTGCATCGACCTTTGCTTGTGTGAATGGTAACCTCTTCACCGACCTAATCAACATGAAGCTTTTCAGCTTGCTTTCTGTGATGCCAATTGCCTAGATTTTTGTGCATCCAATATTATCATCTACCTTGATTTTTGTGCATCTAGTTGTCTCAGTTTCTGTACAACCATGTATCTTGAGTTTCTCTTTCAACTTGGAAGGTTCTTGCTCTTGGATTTCTGTATCTTGAATTTAGCCTTGATTTCTGTGCATCCAGTTGCCTTGTTTTCTGTGCCTTACTTGATTTTTGCTTCAGACTTTGCTTACACAGAATCTTGCCAATGTTTTCATGACCTAAAATGTATGAATATTGATTTATCAAATGCAGAATAGACTGATCAGTAACTCATATACAAACATCATCTAAATCACGTTAAGGCAGAGAATCATGTGTTTACCATACATGCACAACATTCTCCCAACATTCTCTCCCTTTTTGATGATGGCACCTATGAGTCATTATGAATATATTGTGAGTCAAGGTGTAAAGAAATATAATCATTAATTGAAGCACAATGACTTTCTCTCCCAATATAAGTCTCCCCTTTTTGCATTCAAGACTCTCACCCTTATGCATATCCTAGTTAATGACATATATAATTCTCTCCCCCTTTGACATCATCAAAATAACACAATTGAGAGAATATATGGCACAATTAGGAAAGAAAGGAGTAAAGTAGGTAATTATTAGCATAGGATGTACAGAGTGAAAGTAAGTACATACCTGTAGGGAGTAATTAAATGTGTAGCAACCCGAGATACCTTCTCAGTTTTCCAAAAAAATGAAGTGGAATTACATGCCAATGGTTGTACACCGACTAAAGTTAACAATTGTTGGGTCCCTGAAGGTTCTCTTGTTGGGTCCCTCGTGACTACAAGTAAAGCAAGTATTATGCAGAGAGAAGACCGTGCAGACAAGGAGTTGATACCACTTGTTAGAGAGTGATGATGAGTGTTTAGAGAGCAAGTGATACCAATTGTTAATGACTAGCACAATGTAAATTGTTAGGTCCTTAGGCATGGTAGAAACATATTTACACAAAAAGGCATTAAATGTCATGATTACATGGCAAGACAACCTGAACTGAGTCATGAGAGATAAATGTATGCAAGACATTTAACCATGGCAGCATGATTTAGTACGAGAGAAATACAGCAGCCATAAAACTGATTTGGTTTTCAGCCTTTTTAAGTTTTTAAAGAGTTTCTGGTTTTCAAATTTTTAGGATCTTCAGATTTTTAGGTTTATCTATGCAATGCATGGAAGATGGAAAATGCACACTAACCATATGATTGAAGAATTGAAGCCAATAGCTTTAGGGACTCTTTCATGGCAGCCAGACTAGCTATGCAAATGTCCAGTGAGGGCAGAAATTATTGGAGCAATGAAGCAACAAGAGGCCAATTTGCCTTAATGGTAGATTCCCGGACAGCTAGACCAAATTCTGGTTGCAAGGGGTCGACTCTTGGAGATTTTTGAGGCATAGAATCCAAGAACTGATAAGATGAGGGTTCCTCATTCTGAAGCCAAGTTTATAAATATAGAGTTATAAGTTTTTCAAAATTTCCAGTTATAGAACTTTAGTAAAGCAACCCTTATAATAAGATTGGTTTAACACTAATGAATTCTAAGCTTCTCAATAAAATCGCTTGAAAACATCTGTATTCAATATTAATAGAAGTGAACCAGAAATACATACTGAAATAAGGTTAACCTCCTCTTATCTTACTCATTCAATTCTATTAGCTCCTTTGAGAGTTACTACGAAAAGCATTGAGATTAAACAAGCATGAAGATTGAATGGAATTCTAGAATTTTAGTAGATTTGCTTTTATCTTTTGCTATCACTCATAATTTTCATTGAGCACAAGAGGATTTTTACGAGCAATTAAGTCCAGTCATGCCTTGTATCTTGAGGATACACGTTGGTTAGACGTGAGTATCCCTAGGTACTTAGTGTGACTGACTTGTCATGCCACAAATGGAATAGAGATAGCATCATCACCTCATGACATATCGAACCTCATATTGTTGATGAGGGGACATATTTCTCAGCAACTTTGCCATTGCTCTACCTTGAATTTTCTTTTATATCACTACAGAGTTAGCACGGGCACTTCATGACATATCTTACATCATTTCTTTTATGAGGAGACATATTTCTCAGTGAACCAGTGTCATTGCTCTAACATAATTAGCTCTTAGAAATTCCAGCAAATAAGATTGTTTAAAGACAATAGTTAGCTGAAGATTCTCAATCAAGAAAGCCTTTGTACTAAAGATAAACTTTTAGATATGAGATGGCATGTCATGTCAAAACATGAAAAGCTGGTTTAAATCTATTAAGACTGAGTGCAACCACTTTCAGGACAATTAAACTTTAAAGCTCAAGAATTCATTAATTTTAAACCAAAAGCTTTCATGTTCAGAGCAGTCACAAAACTCCATAAAGGAAGATTCTTCTTGATGATATACTCTGATAAACAACTCAACCACAGTTAGAAGATCCTCCAAGAAGTTCAAAGCAATTCGGATTCAAGATGAACCGCATAGAATTATCAGCATATGGAGCATTACCCTGGTTTAAGCAGAGAGTGTTGATAGGTAGAAAGGTAGAGAATTGATAGTGAACACTTCCCCTGCGGTTGTGCAAAGAGCTCAGATTGGAATGGTTGAGATATGATCATCGGATGCAAGGGAGTGTCGACACTTGCACTAGATGGTGTCGAAACCTTGAGCTCAGGCAGAAGGTAGTTTTCAAACAGAATGAAATTTTGATATTGACTCCCCCTCAACACGTGCATGGGTTGACAATGGAGTATGCAACCTATGACTTAAGTGAACACATGATGTATTAAAAATGATACCACTTGATATACAATCTTTGGGTCCCTTTAACATGTTGTGCATTGGCGTTTATGAGACCACAAAATGATGCAATCATGGATTATTTGCAGTGCATTCTGAACTGAAATGCAGACTGGATTTTTTAATGTGCAGATGGATGCATGCTACTTACTCCCTCTTTTTGATGATTTGAATATGGTATGTAATCAATTCTGAAATCAGTATATGCATGATAACAAATGCACATGGGTAAACTATGAAATGCACGAACTCCCCTTGACTTTATGCATTGAATGTCTGATTTCTGAGTGCAGCACATGCACTGAAATCAATGCCAGGAATTTGATGAATTATTCACATGAACATCTAGACTGTTCTAATGATGGGTTGACCCTTGGTACCTAGAGGAGAACTGATGTCTTAAGACCACCTCATGCATGATGTGGGTTTTCAGACAGAAGAGATCTGCCCTTCTCCCAGCTTACCATTTTATATACCAAGAGGTCATGCAGAGTTGGGTCCCTTGATCCTGAAATGCATGATAGTGCATGAAATTTCACAATGTTGCTAAATGATTACAACACATAAAGATTTAAACAAGTGCAACACATTTCTACACTAAGGTGCAAAACTCTTAAACTCTCCCTTTGTTGAAGGCACATGGAAGTTAAGATAAACAATCAGCATTTTATTTGTCCATATGAGTGATGAGTTGGGATATATGTAGCCATGGAAGACATCATAAAAAACAATGATCATCAATATTAAGCAAGAAGTTCACATGGCTGCTAAAAGATGGCAAGAAACAAACAACAACTCATCATCATAGCAATTCCATCAGCATGACAAATTTTTCATGGATTACGCAGCTGAAATAATTGATCTCTAGTACAAGGCGGAGGTTTGGATCTGAGACCCTGCTCATGCATAGTGAGAGTTCCGGGCAAGTTTGACTCGTCTTTCTATTCTGCACCATTTGATATACCAGAGGTCAAACAAGGTGTCAACAAGTGATCTAGCTTAGTTGTTCATCTCACACCATAGGGGAATTTAGATGGAGCATGGAAGTTTTCAGACATGCAGGATTTATTGAGAGCAAGAGTAATTCTAAATGCAATGACTCATGATAACCCTAACATGCAGATTTAACATGAATTAAAAAGTTTATTTACATACCTGTGCCTTGAGAATTTATTTACTGGTTGAGCTTTGCTCAGCTCCAAGGCACCTGCACCCACAATTCTCATTTTGAATTTTGTAGTACCCAAGCTTTCTTGGGTCCTTGTGGGTTAGTTCTTCAAGCAACACTACAATCATGTGAGTTTCTTTTCTTGGCTGTGTTCATTTCATCGATTCTCATCCAATGGCAGTCGTCGAACACATGTCTATTTTTACCACAATAAAAGCATTGCACAAATGATTACTCATTCTTCCTATGTGCATGTGCATTAAACCTTGGTGGGTGAGCATGGATAACACCATCTTGTGTTAGGTCCCTCAAGGTGCAATAGGATCTAGAAGGGGGGGTTGAATAGATCCTTTCACGAACTTTGCCCAATTAAAAATCTCTTAGAAACAAAGATCATAAACCACTCATATAATTGAGTGAGACACTTGGTGTAAGACCCTGAGTCTTTCGGATCTTTATCGAAGAGTTTCAGATTACTTTTGTGGGTCCTGAGTTGTGTTTTACGATCTGCGTGGGTTTTTCTCTTGTACAAGTTACGAAACCCCGTGGTGAGTTTATTATTGAGTTAATCGACTCGAGGACGCTACAGTTGCGTGGCATTCTTTCCGAGGATCGTTTACACTATTTTTAGGTATTTATCTAAATTAGTGCATTTTCAGACCAAAAATCGAATTTTACGAAATTGCATAAATTCCTAATTTTCTATTTTCTATTTATTCTTTTCTCTCCTTCCTCTCTCCTCATCGTCGCTCACTTCCTCTCTCTCGTTCTCTCTCCTCTCTTCTCCTCTCTCCGCGGGGCGCGCGACCGTGGCGAGCTGGGCGAGGCAGAGACGTCGTGGAGTTGACCTGGAGCGTGATGGTGTGACAGATGGACCGTGGCGTTGGCGTGATCCCTCGGTGGATTCAAAGTCGATGTGACGGGTTCGTTTGATCAATTTCGGCGTGGTTTAGTCGCTTCGGTGCGCTAGAACTTCGGTGGAGGTAGGGAGATGGACGCCCTACTCCTGTATTGCGTTCCCCCGTGATTTTGAGCTATACGATGCGAGAACGAGCGGGTTTGGCTTCAGTTTTGGTGAAGCATGCCTTGGGGGGTGTGAGACGTGTTCACCTTTCTCGACGATGATTTATAGCCTAATTAGTTTTATTTCAATCCCTAGCATGTCAGCATTCCATTTCCGTTGGTTTCATTGCGATTGGTGGTCATTGGGACCGGTATGAGCCCGGGAACCCATGTGACTCATTTTGGGTAGATTCGGTAGAATCGCCCATTTCAAGTATTTTTGGTGTCGTTTGGACCCCTTCCGGTCTGTGGAAGGCTTGTATGACGATTAGGGTTGTTTCCCCTTCGTTTAGAAGCGAACGGGGCGTGGAACGGCCGAGATCAGCCAATCCCCTATTTTCCTGTCGTAACGATTTAGCGGCCTTACCAAAGACCATTTTCATGCTTTTAGCGGTCCTTGGGCGACCGTTTCTGCTTTTTGAATAGTAAGTCAGTTCAGGTCTTCGCGATCGTGCGATAGACCGATTCTTATGTCTCGCGGTCGAGTGGATGACCGCTACTCTCTGTCAACGGTCGCACGATAGACCGCTAAGGGAGTTGTTTATGTCGGTTTGGCTACGTGGTCGTGTGATAGACCGCTAAGCTGGGAATTGGCGGTCTGAGAGACGACCGCTAATCGTTGTTATGTTGGTTCAATAGTTTTAAGTCGGTTGGGCTAGCGATCCTAGACTTGATCGCTAGGCATTCTTACCGGCCTTATGGGAGACCGCTAGGCTGTTTGACTGGTTTAAGTTGGTTCGGGGGTCGACCTGGTCTAGCGGCCATGTGGATGATCGCTACCATCATTATGCGGCCCTGCGATAGACTGCAAGCCCCATATGCTTTTATAGTTCTGATCGTTAAGTCTCTGAGTGTAGCGGCCATGTCCTAGACCACTTATCTCAGTGAGACGGCCTATGTATAGACCTTTTATGTGCTGGTGCGGCATTTTCTTGACCGCCCAGTGTATGTATTCTCTATGTGAGGGTAGCGACTCATTAGCTGACTGCTTGGCTTACCTAGCGGCCTGGCATATGACCATTTACTTCCCTGAGCTTTGTTTTCCAGATATTTGGCCTCCATTTTTTCTTGACCTTACCATGTGGGCTGCCTGTAGTCTCGTGGATATCTTGGATGTCCTATGAGGGCGATGACCATGTTGTGAGGTAGCCGGAGAGTGCCACTATATCGAGTAGTGTTCCGTGATGCTTTAGAGTCATTATTGGTGTCTAGTCAACCCGGTGTGATCCAGTGGTTGACATGTCACTCGCGAATGTCTCGATGATCCGGTATGGATCGAGACATGGTGTTGGATGCCTTGAGATGCTATCTTAACTTGGTTTACGTGTCCACATGCGTTGAGGGTCTTAGTGATTCCTCAGGTCTTCGTGGTTTGTGTTATGCGGAGGTGTGGATCAGGTGATCCTATGTCGTTTCCTCTATTGATGTTTCTCGTGATTTGGCTTAGGGATTAGAATGATTGGCGGCTTGTTACCGCTATATGCGACAATCTTGACCCCGAGTCTTGTGACTCAAGGATCGTTGTGTTAGCAGGTCTAGTTGTCTGCCCTGAGTCTGGTGGTAGTCTAGTACGCTACCTTGTGTCTCGTTCTTGGTGCTTTGTAGTACGTGCGACAATGCATGCTTAGCCTATCTGTACTTCAGCACTAGTATTTTGGAGTCTCTGTGTGTCTAGTGAGCCTCCACTAGTCGTAGCCCGGCGACACTTTCTTGTGTGTCAGCCCACCTGGGAGTTGTGGCTGGGTGAGTTTTTGATATACGGTTTTTAGGCATGTTTCCGTGGACTCCTTTGCCTTGCAGTAGCATCCTATTGGGGGAGAAAACTAGCTAGAGGGCTGGCTCAAGGCATTAAGCTTGTGTGTGCACACGTGGTCAGGGGCGTTTGGACGAGCGTCGACGGGCGTGACCCTGACTAGTCACTCGTTACTTTGGTGCCGTTGTTCCTTGTGCTGTGGTACCGTTGCTCCTTGTACATGGTATTGTTGTTCCTCTTACTTGGTTTTGTGAGTGTCTCAGTTACCATCGTTCTCGGTGTATGGGAGATACTTGTGGCGCAGTGTAAGACGTTAGTGGACGCATCTGACTGTTCTTCTAGTGAGGAGGTGCTTTTGTCACTTGACGCACAATCTTGAGAATCTCATGACTTGTGTTTGTGACCGTTTCCCGTCATGATTGGCGTGACTCGTCAGGTAGTCTATGTTGGCTTCACCCGCAGTCTAGTCTTGGGTAGCGTACACAACAATCTAGTTGTGTATGTGCGTGCCTTTGACTGTGTAGGTCTTTTAATAGGGCTTTTGCTTGTTTTGGTAGGCTTGAGCTATGGAGCTTGTACTTTGTCGATGGATCGGTAACGCTTGACTTTGTGAGATCAGGGTTCGCCTTTCTGTTGTTATTTGGAGTAGCTTAGGGAGCCGTGGTTTGGTCGGCTGCCGTGTTTCTGGTTAGTATGGCTTTACTCTTTCCTTTAGTTACTTGACTCCTACTTTTACAACTTTACTATTGTAGTCAGTACTGCTGTTACTTCTGTCCTTCCTGCTTTACTGTTTAGCATGTTATTGCGTTATTTCCAGTGGGGATCTGCGTGACCCCTACTGAGCCAGTGACACGAGGCTCAGCCTTACTTTTCAGGTGTGGACTTCTTCTTCCTCATGGTTCGTGGCGCGGTGCGTCAGTCGTAGTTGCCAGCGTTGCCAGCGTTCTCTGCATCGGGCTTCCCCCGACTTTAGGTTACGTTTTCTTTCCTGTTGGACTATACTTGTCTTTATTTGGACTGGACTCTGTTAATTTAAATTGTTAATTGAAAAAGTAATTTTATTTCTGCTACTTTAGCAAACCTGATCATTGAAATATTAATTGCTTACTGCTTTAATTGGCTTTTCAATGTACTCCACACACACTCCTTTTATCCCTTCAAACCTTTACCGCTCTTGGGAGGCCTCGCAGGATCCAAGTGTTATCGGGTTTACTCGGTATCTGGAGCCTGGGTCGTCACAGATGGTATCAGAGCTGTGTTGTGTGTAAGGTACATGGGAATTCGAGATATTGTAATATTCAAAGTCCTTAAGGTCCAGTACAGTCGGTAGCTGGCATCGGTTTTGCAATGATTTGTCGCTTTGTTTCCATTTGTGGTCTTGTACGTGCTGTGTTGGCACTGTGCGAGATGGTTTTGCGCTCGTTAGGATGTGACGGAGTGTTCTTCTTTTATCAGGGTGTTTGTCTCGATTATGCTGTACTTGGCAGAGTTCGTTGGTAGGCGTGAATCTGTGGTGCGGTGTTCAAAATTTTTTCATGATTTGTTCAGGTGGCTGGTGACTTTCTCGTTGGTGTGATGGCCGTGCACATTTCTATGTTACTTTGGCCGTCCAAGTTTGAGATTTGTTCAGCCCCTGAGCTGTTAAGCTTGTGTCGTGCTGGTTGATTAGATACCTTAATTGAGAGAATGCTCGGGCGAACCTAGGATTTTCCTTCCTAGTGAGCTATTGTTAGTCGAGCTTGATTCTTCTCATCCTGTTCGATGGTGTCTTTTTGAGGTAAACCTTGGAAGTGCTATCTTGGAGAAGCCTTTGTCCTGTGTCTGCTTAAGTGTGAATTGTGTTAATTCTGAACCTGATTTGCACTTGTTCGACGGTTGCTTGGCTTTGGACCCAGATTTTATGTTTGGGAGCTGTTGTGCACTGTGTTCGATGTGCCGTGTTTGGCGACTTTTGTGTTGTGATGGTTCAGTAATCATTCCAGGACGTGAGGATAAGCTGAGACATATGTTCCTTTGTGCTTTGTGTTGAAGCCGGTGCTCTTCATGGTACTCACTTTAGCGACTTGTGATCGGTTGTTGGAAGGATCGGTACTCGAGGCATGGTATATTGCAGTTTGTGTATTGCGATGGCGCCAAGTGTGTGCTGAGATGTGGATGCCGAGTTGTCCTTGATGCTTGTGTGTGTGTGTTGAGCGTGCAGCAAAAGCGTGTGGGCCGATAGCCCACAGTTTAGGATCGTTTGGTTGGCATATTCTGGCTGGCTAAGTTTTTTCCTCGGCATGTCTGTCGTCTTGGCTATGTATGTGCCTTGATGTTGTTGGTTGTTGTGCCATTGCGGGAGGCATTGTGGTTGTTGGCACCGACATGTTGTGAGGATTAGGGGAATCTGTCGGCATGTTTGCTGGTTGAGTACCCTTTCCTTCCTTTATATTTTTTCTTGGATGATGTGCTCTCAGGACGTGATCGTGGTCCTTGAGATGCATTCTCCAAGATTCTTGTTGTTATTATTGTGGGTCCTTGTTGGTGAGCGGTTCGTGGCATGGCTTGTGCATGTTAGCCGTGTGTTCAGCTTGGGAGGATTTCCCTGTGAGTGTGATTTGGCATTGTGTGGATCGAGGTCTTGTCGGTTAGTGATGCGGGATGGACACGCGACCTGGGACTCTAGCTCACGATCCCCCCTAAGCGAGGGAAGACGTGGGACCGTGCGCGGTTGAGAAACCGACAGTGAGTCTCGGGTATCGGCTTTTCCGCGTTAACTCGAATTGAGTCACGGGACGGGTCGCACTCACTCTCTCGCAGCGGTGATAAAAATGATATAACGGGCTAATAACCTATCACATGCAGTGGCATATACGAATAAATACGAGTAAAGCAAAGCTGAGTAAGAGAGCGAACACGATACCTCCACGCTCCGGGCGTGGGGAAGACGTTCTCGGCTAAGTACGGTAACTCCCGGTACAACGGTAAAAGTTAATTACAACAGTGAATTTTATTACCCACTCCACGCAGGGAGGTAAAGGGATACAAGTGGGGCCCGGGAAGATCGACCCTGGGTTGACGGGTAGCAATCTGGAGCTGCGTACGGCACGAACTCGGCCTGCTGGTCCGACTTGGCACTATTCCAACTCGGTGCTGCGCCAACTCGGTTGTTGACTCACTGGACAGCAAGCAACGGTTTCCAAAGGAACGTCGCCTTCCTGAGATCTTCTGGAGGCGCCGCTCGGCTGGGACGATGGCAGGGCGTCCCTGAACGACTCCCTGAAGGGGCGGCTCCTGAAGTTGATTTTTGGTATTTATTTCTGAATATCTTCTGGACTGCAATTTCGGACTTGCACAGGGAATAGATCTGCAGGCCTCAGTGACACGAATTACGATGCTTAGATCTGGAGGACGATCGAGGCGTGGCTGGTACCGTTAGAAAGAGCACTCATATATCTACAACATATAATTTTGACAGCTCCATCCACTGAACGGATTGAAAATGAATATGACTGTAACACTATTTTTGTTTCTGACTCGGACTGACAGACACACAGGGCAGCAAGGGATCTGCCTGAAACTGACCTTTGACCAAAGAGAAAATGATTTTTGTAGACTCCACGAAAATTATGGTGGAAGGGGATATATGTGTGAAACGCTGAGTAATTTTTTGGGATTTTCTGAAAATTTGTAATGGGGTGGGGAAAATGCGACAAGGTGACTCTGTTCCGTAGATCTGCAAAAATATGGGAAAAATACCTAATGACTTCCAAATGACACGAAATTTGAACGAGAGGTTAAGGGAGATGGACAGAACAAACTCTCAAAATTAGGGCTCTATTAGATAACAACAACCAGAGATAAAAATCCGGAGGTGAGGTTCTGTCCTGATGGAGACAAAACTCCGATGTAGCGGCGGTGGCGGCGCGATGGTGGCACGAACGGCGGCGGCGGCAGCAGAGGGGAACTCAGAGGGGCTAAAGAGAATGGGCTTCACACCCTGGAGGGCTGGGCCGGAGGAAGAAGATGAACCGGGGAGAGAGAGGGGAGGGGCGCACCCTTCCTTGGAGGCTCCAAGAATTTTCACATAATTTCATTCATTAATTCTACTAAAATTATGAAATACAAGCTACTTATAATAAATGTAAAAAGACTCTAAATGACCTGAGATCTAGGGTTAGGGAGGGCAAACTAGGAAGGTCAAAACTAATTAACCTATGTGGTTTGGAACCACATTAATTAACAATATATGGGAGGGGGCGCCCCCTTGACCAAGGTGGCATCCAAATTGGACTTTTGGCCCACTTGTCTCCCATGTGTCAATTTGACATTCAACTCTTCTAGAAGTCACCTAGGATGGTTGACCAGCCCCACATGGCTTAGTTGGACCAATAGGAAAGGGCTGGGGGCCCCCTTGCTGGACCTATTACATTTTTGCACAAAAACCCAAAGAATCCTAGGGAATGACAAAGTGGCTTTATAAAGCCTTACAATTACGTACATACTTTCCCAAGGATATAAAAGTAAACTAAAAGGACACAAATGTAAAATAAAAATGTCAATGCTCGGTGTCGATTCCCATTAGTTAGTTTTGTTGTACTCTTCTGCCATAGTAGAGTTGGCATGTGACTCGAACCAGATGTAATGTCTGAGTGAGGACTGACTTGATTATGCTCGTGGTCCAGTGCTGTCGTTGGCGTTCTACGTGCCAGTCTTGTTGCACTTTACACGGAAGCTGATGTGGTTGAGCTATCAGCTGAGGATGATGTTTCCTTGTTTAAGCTGATGCTTGTTGTGTTTGTCGAAGTGGCATGAGTCGTGTCTCTTTTCCCTGCGAGACGAAAGCGATGTTGCCTTATTTCGGAGGTGTCAGACTTGGGTTCACTTGGGTGCCGTTCTCATTCGGTTGATCGATTTATCTTGATATCCAGAGCGTGTACCTGGGATTGAGGTCTGGAAGTGTCCCTCTGAATTGTGTTTTTCGTAACTTGTGTTGTCGTGTTCTAGGTGTTGGTGTTGGCTGATGCTTGGAGAGCGTAGCCAGCGTTTGGGTTTGTTCTTCCCTGCTTCTTCTTGTTAGCTCCTTTAATTTTGAGGATGAAACTCTTGTAAGGGGGGAGGACTGTAAGACCGTGAGTCTTTCGGATCTTTATCGAAGAGTTTCAGATCACTTTTGTGGGTCCTGAGTTATGTTTTACGATCCGCGTGGGTTTTTCTCTCATACAAGTTATGGAACCCTGTGGTGAGTTTATTATTGAGTTCATCGACTCGAGGACGCTACAGTTGCGTTGCATTCTTTCCGAGGATCGTTTAGACTATTTTTCCGTATTTTCTTGAATTAGTGCGATTTTGGACCAAAAATCAGATTTTATGGAAATTGCAAAAATTCCTAATTTTCTATTTCTTCTTTTCTCTCCTTCCTCTCTCCTCACCGTCGCTCACTTCCTCTCTCTCGTTCTCTCTCCTCTCTTCTCCTCTCTTCTCCTCTCTCCGCGGGGCGCGCGACCGTGGCGAGCCGGGCGAGGCAGAGACGTCGTGGAGTTGACCTGGAGCGAGATGGTGTGACGGATGGAGCGTGGCGTTGGCGCGATCCCTTGGTGGATTCAAAGTTGACGTGACGGGTTCGTTTGATCGATTTCGGCGTGGTTTAGTCGCTTCGGCACGCTAGAACTTCGGTGGAGGTAGGGAGATGGACGCCCTGCTCTTGTATTGCGTTCCCCCGTGATTTTGAGCTATACGATGCGAGAACGAGCGGGTTTGGCTTCAGTTTGGGTGAAACATGCCTTGGGGGGTGTGAGACGTGTTCGCCTTTCTCGACGACGATTTCTAGCCTAATTAGTTTTATTTTAATCCCTAGCATGTCAGCATTCCATTTCCGTTGGTTTCATTGCGATTGGTGGTCATTGGGACCGGTATGAGCCCGGGAACCCATGTGACTCATTTTGGGTCGATTCGGTAGAATCGCCCGTTTCAAGTATTTTTGGTGTCGTTTGGACCCCTTCCGGTCTGTGGAAGGCTTGTATGACGATTAGGGTTGTTTCCCCTTCGTTTAGAAGCGAACGGGGCGTGGAACGGCCGAGATGGGCCAATCCCCTATTTTTCCTGCCGTAACGATTTAGCGGCCTTACCAGAGACCGTTTTCATGCTTTTAGCGGTCCTTGGGCGACCGTGTCTACTTTTTGAACTGTAAGTCGGTTCAGGTCTTCGCGGTAATGCGATAGACCGTTTCTTATGTCTCGCAGTCGAGTGGATGACCGCTACTCTCTGTCAACGGTCGCACGATAGATTGCTAAGGGAGTTGTGTATGTCAGTTTGGCTACGCGGTCGTGCGATAGACCGCTAAGCTGGGAATTGGCGGTCTGAGAGACGACCGCTAATCGTTCTTTATGTCGGTTCAATATGTTTAATTCGGTTGGGCTAGCGGTCCTAGCCTTGACCGCTAGGTATTCTTAGCGGCCTTATGGGAGATCGCTAGGCTATTTGACTGGTTTATGTCAGTTTGGGGGTTGACTGGGTCTAGCGGTCATGTGGACGACCGCTACTGTCATTATGCGGCCTGCGATAGACCGCGATAGACCACTAGCCCCCTATGCTCTTATAGTTCTGATCATTAAGTCTCTAAGTGTAGGGGCCATGTCCTAGACCGCTTATCTTAGTGAGACAGCCTATGTATAGACCGTTTATGTGTTGGTGTGGCATTTTCTTGACCGCCCAGTGTCTGTATTCTCTGTGTGAGGGTAGCGACTCATTAGCTGACTGCTTGGCTTACATAGCGGCCTGGAATATGACCGTTTACTTCCCAGAGCTTTGTTTTCCAGATATTTGGCCTCTATTTGTCTTCACCTTACCTTGTGGGTTGCTCGTAGTCCCGTGGATATCTTGGATGTTCTATGAGGGCGATGACCATGTTGTGAGGTAGCTAGAGAGTGCCACTATATCAAGTAGTGTTCTGTGATGCTTTAGAGTCATTATTGGTGTCTGGTCAACCCGGTGTGATCCAGTGGTTGACATGTGACTTGTGAATGTCTCGGTGATCCGGTATGGATCGAGACATGGTGTTGGACGTCTTGAGGTGTTGCCTTACCTCGGTTTACGTGTCCACATGCTTTAAGGTTCTTAGTGTTTCCTCAGGTCTCCGTGGTTTGTGTTATGCGGAGGTGTAGATCAGGTGATGCTATGCCATTTTCTCTATTGATGTTTCTCATGATCTGGCTTAGGGATTAGACTGATTGGCGGCTTGTTACCGCTATGTGCGACGATCTTGACCCCGAGTCTTGTGACTCAAGGATCGTTGTGTTAGCAGGTCTAGTTGTCTGTCTAGAGTCTGGTGGCAGTCTGGTATGCTACCTTGTGTCTTATGCTTTATGCTTCGTAGTACATGCGACAGTGCATGCTTAGCCTATCTGTACTTCAGTACTAGTGTTTTGGAGTCTCTGTATGTCTAGTGAGCCTCCACTAGTCGTAGCCCGGTGACACTTTCCTGTGTGTCGGCCCACCTGGGAGTGGTGGCGGGGTGAGTTTCTGATATACGGTTTTTAGGCTAGTTTCCGTGGACTCCTTTGCCTTGCAGTTGCGTCCTACTGGGGCAGAAAACTAGCTAGATACCTGGCTCAAGGCATTGAGCTTGTGTGTGCACACGTGGTCAGGGGCGTTTCGACGAGCGTCGACGGGCGTGACCCTGACTAGTCACTCGTTACTTTAGTGCCGTTGTTCCTTGTGTTGTGGTATCGTTGCTCCTTATACTTGGTACTATTGTTCCTCAGACTTGGTTTTGTGAGTGTCTCAGTTAACACCATTCTCGATGTGTAGGAGATACTTGTGGCGCAGTGTAAGATGTTAGTGGACGCATCTGGCTGTTCTTCTAGTAAGGAGGTGCTTCTGTCACTTGACGCACAATCTTGAGAATCTCGTGACTTGTGTTTGTGACTGTTTCCCATCATGATTGGCGTGACTCATCTGGTAGTCTGTGTTGGCTTCACCCGCGATCTAGTCTTGGGTAGCGTGCACAAAAATCTAGTTGTGTATGTGCGTGCCTTTGACTGTGTATGTCTTTTAATAGGACATTTGCTTGTTTTGGTAGGCTACAGCTATGGAGCTTGTACTTTGTCGATGGATCGATAATGCCTAACTTTGTGAGATCAGGGTTCGCCTTTCTGTTGTTATTTGGAGTAGCTTAGAGAGCCGTGGTTTGGTCGGCTGCCGTGTTTTTGGTTAGCATGGCTTTACTCTTGCTTTTACAACTTTACTATTGTAGTTAGTACTACTGTTACTTCCGTCCTTCCTGCTTTACTGTTTAGCGCTGTTTAGCATGTTACTGCGTTGTTTCTAGTGGGGGTCTGCGTGACCCCTGCTGAGCCAGTGACACGAGGCTCACCCCTACTTTTTAGGTGAGGACTTCTTCTTCCTCGTGCTTCGTGGCGCGGTGCGTCAGTCGTAGTTGCCAGCGTTCTCTACATCGGGCTTCCCCCGACTTCAGTGTACATTTTCTTTCCTGTTAGACTGTACTTGTCTTTATTTGGATTGGACTCTATTAATTTAAATTGTTAATTGAAAAAGTAATTTTATTTCTACTACTTTAGCAAACCTGATCATTAAAATATTAATTGCTTACTGCTTTATCTGGGACTTCAATGTATTCCACACACACTCCTTTTATCCCTTCAGAGCTTTACCGCTCTTGGGAGGCCTCGCAGGATCCAAGTGTTATTGGGTTTACCCGGTATCTGGAGCCTGGGTCGTCACACATGGACACAAAGCGTAGCGGAATAAAAAAGGAATGGCTTAAATGGACACGGCAAGGCATAGTGCACAAAACGGATAGGTCGACACTTCCAAGTGAAAGTGTCGACACTCCTTCAACCAATCCTATCAATAAGGAAGGATGAGGTCAACACTACAATGCCACGAGGTCAGCACTCCTCCCATAGGTCACTGGGCAGGTCGACACTCCTATCAGAGAGGTCGACACTGTCTCAACAGTTCTCCATAAGCCAAGGAGCTGAAGGTGACACTCCTATGCAATGAGGTCACCACTCCTTCAGAGGCTGATGAGATCTAAATGAGATTTAACCTTGTAATGTAGTGATCATGGAGCACAACACTAAAACATTAGATAGCATACAATGTGTGTGTGTGTGTTATTTCGATTAGCCAAAAAACGTGTGTTAGTGAACAAGATAAAGTGCCTCTTGCTTTGAGTGTACTCCCTAGTGCCTGTGAGCAAGAGTGTAGCAGGCAACTGAGGAGATGCAGGTGTACTCCCTAGTGTCTTGTTCACAAAGTTTTTCGCCCGTTGGTCTTATCCTTTGGTGGGCATTTGAGGGTCGCGGTCTATCCTTAGACCGTTTGTTCCAAGTGGCGGTTTATCGTAAGACCGTTTGCGGTGACAGAGAGTCCTACTAGAACTATTTTTTTCTCTGCTATGCCGTGGCCAAATTAGAGTTTTGATTTGATGATTTCTCTCTCAATAGAGACTCCCAGAACCTCTGGTTTGTTTCTATGGACTCTTAGGACTGTTATCTTCAAGAGTTTGCTAAGCACTGACCTACTTTTTCACTAGAATCTCTCCAACTCGTCCAGAGGGTTTGAGGGTCTATAAATAGAACCCTTAAGTTCATGGGTTGAGGAGGAGAATTCTAGAGTTTGCATCGTGGTACTGCCACGTTCTGGAGTGAGTACCCATCAAGGAGAAGTGATGTCTATGTCCATTAGCCTTCAAGTCCAAGGAGTATTAAGTTCCAAGGGTTTAATAGTGTTATTTTCTCCTTTAGTTTCTTCCTCTCTTCATAGCATTCACAAGCATATTCCCATCTTCCTTTTCCACATTCTTTGCATCTCAATCACTTTTAAAACATCCTCCCATCTTTTCCATGGCCCACAAGGGTTAAAAAACCACCCCCCAGGTATCCACCCTTCCTTTTGCATGCACTTTAGTTTATTTGCACTATAGTTGCTACACTTGTCATAGGGCTAATTTTGGTTGTTTTCTGTGCTTCTACACTTTTTTGCAGGTTCACAAGGTTCCTAGCACGAGGCCCAGCTCTTCTGGCCGGCCAGGAGAAGTGGAGATTCAAGTCCCAAGTTGCTATTCTGTGTGCTCTGGCAGCTCTATATTGGACCGATTGCGAGGCTCTGGCGGCTTTTCGTAAGGCCGTTTCTGGTTTGTTCGCGGCCTGATATTAGACCGTTTGTAAGCACAGATTTCTACTTTTCATCTCTCGTGGGCGGGTGTTTCATCCTTCTCTTTCCAAGGTATTTACCTTAGCTGTGCTATTTTAATTACCTTGGTGGCGATCACACTCTTTTAGTTTGGGCAGTAGTCTTCTTTATCTCCCTCATATCTCTTTCTTGGCTTTAGTTTGGTCACTCCACACCTACGGTGTGTGTTTGATTTTATTCCTTTGCTCCACGCCCCAGCGTGTGTTTTTCTTTTCCTTTGCTTATTTCTGATGAAGATGACATGCCCATGTGCTTTACACTTCATGCTGGTTGCTTGAGTTGATGTTGCATTTGTTCATGATGTCACATTATTTATCTCAACTTGTTCATCATCATGTCCACACACTTGAAGGGAACAATTTAAAACCAACAACCCATTTTTTGGCAATCATGGTGGGACATCTAATGCCAATCGTGTTGAGCTTCCGTTTGACCTGCTATTGTTGATTTAACCCAGTTGCCCTTATGTTTTTCTCGAATTTTCCATTTAATTTCTGGCTATTTTCTGCTCTCTGGTCACCTTGGCGGTCCACTATTCGGCTGTTTACGGCTTAAAAGCAGCCCAGAAATAGGCCGTCTTATCTCTCTGGCGGCCTCATATCAGACCGTTTCTCTAGTCACAGGTACGCATCCTGAGGTTGAGTTTATTTCCACAATTTTTGCTGTGACTTTCATGCTTGTGTGCTATCTGATCTCCTCCTTGGTTGTCATACATATTTATATCATTGTTTGCATATTTGGATGTTAGTTTTTAGGCTAGAATTTGCATGCACCCCGGTGGACATAGGATCATTCATATTCATACTTTAGTTGCATTTCTTACCTTGGTGTGTGAACCTCTCGTCTCTATATTCCTTGGGGCCGACTAGGTGATCACATCTGGGACCTCTGTAAGTCCCCGCGAGCCGTGGATTCCCACACGGACGCCGGGCCAGTTGTACCATTACCACACCGTGTCTAGGTTGCATAAGTGAGGGAGAGTTTACACTTAGAGTTAACCAAGTCCCAAACACCCTTCCTATTAGGAACCTTGTTGGAGAGAATATCTAAATTCAAATCATTAATGTTCTAAAGGAGGAAACAATAAAAATTGGTGCATCATTATAACTTGGTTGATTTTGAGTGCCTCTCATCCCTTTCTTTATCTTCATAAAGTTTGGAGTCTTTATTTTAGTCTCTCATTGTGTGCTTGTTTATGTTGTTTACATTTTGTCAAGGTCTTCCGTTGCATGTGGAGTTGCTTCCAATCTCTAGAATCATCACCTAGGGGCAATTCCTTTTCTACCTTCTATTTCAATCCTTTATTCGAGTCAAACATGTCCTCTTTCGACCTTCCCTGTTCCCAGGAGGAGTCTCTCCCCCCAGGGCCTTCTTGGAGACCCGTCTCGGGTCGTCTCTTTCCAATCCGGAGAGGGGTCCGTCCCTCGTTTGTCCTTCGTCCCCATGGAGGGTGCGCAACCCTCCCTCTCTTCTCCCAATTCCGCCAATCACGTCCTTCAAATGATGGCCCAGTTGGATCCGGCCCAACTTCAGGCTGTCTATCAGGCCTTGCAGGGGTCCAATGCCCCATCTCCCATGATTATACAAGGTCTGTCCAATGCCTCCATTGCTCAACCAAGAGTTGACGGGCCCGCTGTTCAGCCCGTTCCGATTGATCTTACTCCGATCCAGCCAAGGACCATTCGATTCTCTAGTCTGAAAATGGGCCAATCCTCTAGTTCGGCCTAGCAAGCTTTTGACAAAGGGAAGACCATCCTCCCTTCTCCTATCCAGGCATGTTCTTATGGGTCCATCCCATTAGCGACACAAGTGCTTGTCGGCCCATCCAATTTCATGCGCCCCCAGCAAGGAGCGGCCCAAGTCCATGCCAATATGGGTCATTCTTCGGCCCAATATCCCTTTTATGGGCCTCCCCTTTCATCTGTCTACCCTTCAGCTCCCCGTCTTGAGTCTACTCCTTTCACTTCCCCTGCTCCGTCCAGGGAGCAGGAACTACTTGATAAATGGGCCTCCATGCAACAACAACTTCACTTCTTTCAGAAGCGGGTTGGCCCGCAATCGCTAGCAGATGTTCCAGTTCCTAGTTTCTAGAACATCCGGTTCGCACCGCAATCTGAGCTCCCCACTTACTATAAATATGACGGGAACAACAATCCCTTCATCCATGTGAGGGACTTTTTGCACGAGTCGGCCCAATTTCAATACGATGATCACCTTATGGCATATTTGTTTCACCGCTCTTTGGATGGGGTTTCTTTAGAATGGTTCTACTCTCTGCCGCTGGAAGATGCCGAGAGTTTCAAGGTAGTGAAAGATAAGTTTATTCAGACATTCCAAGATTGGGTCGGCCCGGAATATTCTTTTACAAATTTGGTGGCCGTGAAAATGAAGCCGGATGAAGAATTAGCTATGTATGCCGACAGGTGGAGGCAGATGGTTGCCCGAGTGCCAGGTCACATTCCGGAGGAAGGGAAAGTCAAGCTGCTGATTTCAAATGCTACTACATTCCGAAATATTCTTGCTATGAATGATATAGCCAACATGCACCAACTATATAGCCGGGTGTGCTTTATTCAAACTCAATTCAAAGACTCCCCAATCCACTCACTCTTCTAAGCCCAAAACCCCAAATATAACAAAAAGACTCAGTGGCCTGTCATTGAGCGGGTCCAAACAAATGAGCAGGTGCAAGCCGTGGCATTCCCCTTCCAATCCGCGCCATTCCGCTTTCCACAAAACTGCCACAATTCCCAATTTTCCACTCCACAAAACACCCAACCCACTTTCTCCGCTGCACAAAACCCTCACCCTACCTTCACCGCTCCACAAAACATGTTCCCCGTTCCACAACAACCTCCGCAATACCACAATGTCCCTCCACCAAATGACTACACCAACAACAATAAGCGCTCGGGTCCGAAGAGATCCCAATATCCTCCTTTGCCCGAGTCCCTCACGGACTTTTTCTCGGCTCTCATGTCCATTAATGCCATTCAACTTCCTCTGGAATGGCCTAATTGGAACCCAGCCATTGATCAGACGAAGTATTGCATGTTTCACAGGTAGCCTGGCCATACTATTGAGAGTTTTTTCCAATTCAGAGATCTGGTATACGACCTGCATGAAGGGTAGCATATAGACTGGGCCGAGATGCACAAGGCCATCATTGAAATTAAAGAGAAGAGAAGGCAGCCACCGAGATAGCAAGTGCAACAATAACAAGCACTGCGGCCACAGCAGCAGCTGCAACAGCAACTACAGTCGGTCCAAGACTTGGGGATCCATCAAAACCCCATGCCAAATCATCCTCCCGCTCCGCAGCCTCAGCCGCCGGCACCGGCTCAGGTTATTTTAGTTCAGCCCCCGGCTCCTAACGTCGGGTCGTCATATGATGATGACGGTTCTATTCAGCAAATAATGGCCCTCCACCATAACCACCGCCACCATGCTTCATCTTCTACTCCCACCATCCTTGCGCCCAACCATCAAACCCTTCCTCCTCCCGCCAAACCATTCATCTTTCCACCAACTACCACCATTACTCCACTTACCTCCACTCCACTACCAGCACCCCCACTCCCGCTTCCACCTCGTCCATTGATCATCACCCCCACCATCACCACTATGCCTCCGCCCAATCCCTTGCTCACTATGCCTCAGCCCACACCGCTCTCCATGCCTCCACTTACCTTTACCCCTCTATCAGTACCCACACCTATCATCACCGCGCCCGTACCTAACCCTCTGCCTGTCATCCTTCCCCCGTAACCCATTACCTCCACCATAATCCATGCTACTCCCATCATCTCAACCACACCCCCTTCCACACCACTCATCCACCCCATCGGGCCCATCAAGCCGTCAACCGATCCTGTCCCGACACAAAATCTTGCCCTGTGGAGCGAGCGTTTGTTTCACAAGAATTACACTTCCACTAGTGCACCTGCACCCAATACTTAGTTTTCACAACCGGCTACTGATCAGGAAGAGGCCGAGCCACTGCCGGGTACCCAATATGATCTATTGCATCACTTAGATAGGGTGCCCGCCAAAATATCTGTATTAGCGTTGATAAAAAGGTCTACACTTCACCAAGATGCATTAATAAATTTTCTTCAAAAGGTGATGGTTAGCGAAGATGTGGCAGTTGATAGTCTACCGACGGCCTTGGCAGCTATCTCAAAAGGGCCAGCAATTACATTCTCCGAGACCGAGCTAGCACGTCCAAAAGCTCAGCAAATGCCGCTATGTATTTTGATAATCTTAAACAAAGTGAGTATTGATGCAGCTTTAGTTGATACAGGGGCATCTATTAATGTTTGCCCGCTCAGCACTCTCCGCGCCTGTAATTTATCAGAAGAACTATTATGGCCAACCCTGACCACCATAGCAGCGTATGACAATTCAAGAAGAGCATGTCATGGGGTTGTCACCATTCAAGTTGAGCTTGGGCCTCTTACCATACCCATAGAATTTTATGTACTGGACATCGACCCTATGTACAATCTCAGCACCGTACCATCCACCGCCCATCAATGCCTCAAATTCCCTTTTCAAGGGAGGGCGGTTAAGGTGAAAAGTTTGCCCACAGTTCAGTCAGTCAAGACTATCTCGGAGAAAGTGCTGCCAACATTGTGGCCCAGCACACGGCCAGTTATTTTAGTGCTAGATCTAGATTTTCCATGGGCTTATGCACCACGCAAACCCCTCTCTGTAGCAATGGACATTAAAATGAAGCCCCAAATTCGAGATTCGAAGGGCTGGGACATCATATTGAAATTAGGCTATCAGCCAGGGAGAGGCCTTGGCGCTCAATTACAAGGGCGGACCAAGCCGGTCCCTAAAGGAAGAAAGATGAATAGAAGGGGCCTCGGCTATCGAGAGTCTTCACTCTCTATTTTGGGCGATTCTGGGCCCTTGACTTGGGACTACCGCCAGCATTTTGTTAAAGGCCCCCTCCAGCCAGGCACATTAAAAGCATTTCCAGATCAGCCCAAGAAGGAAGATGAAGTCCACATAGTCAACAGCCCGCCACTGCTGCCAAAGGGGCTGGTCGATGATATGATGGATTATAGCCATGCATTTGAAAGGCTATTTTATGAAGAAGAAAATTGCCAGGAAAGTCAGGAGGTACGGCTTATGTGTTATCAGCCGAAGCCGCTAGCTTACCGTCCACGGGAAAGGGAGAGCTCACCCATCGTCTTTATTTGGTCTCCCTCCCATCTTATGTCTCTTTTCCAAAAGCCGGAATCCATACCCCGTTCACCTCCTATCTTAATTGATCCATTCTTGTTCGAAATCCCCACGGAGTATCTCATCATCACGCCAACATGTGATTGCTGCCCTCCGGTTGATCTGTCTACTCCATTCTTCACCTCCTCTCATCCCTTCCTCGATATCTTCTGTCCTTCCAAGTACCCTCTCAGGCTTCCTCCTCCACCTTCTTCTTCCCCATCTTGCTACATGATCTCCACTGACTCTCTCTAAAAAAAATGTCAAATTTGAAAAGGAGATTTCAGTGGAAGATTACGCTATCTTTTCTCCATCCTCCTCCCAGGGGCATGAGGTCCCTGCTGCCTCCTTCCCACTAGATTCCTTTTCTCCTAGGTTAGACGTAGGGTCCGTCGAGTCTAGGGAAGTAGAGTCTATTAAGTCTAGAGAAGCAGGGTCTTATTCTAGGTCGTCCAACCCTCCCTCGTCTGAGTCGCTCCTACTTGCGCGTCATTCCAAATCTATTCCTGATAGGTTCTTACAGGATCTAGCTCAGCGATGTCATGCTCTTCTAAAGTACCCGGAGTTTATCGCTACGGCGATTGTGATAGAAGACGATGAGGAGCAAGAAGGGGTGTGGAGCGACGACGGACTAGGTGTTTATGAAATCATGGATGAAAAAGACCCTGTTGATGATGAGGACAGCAACGTAGATGACACCGTCGATCTGTATGCGCAAGGATTAAAGAGATTCGATGAGCTATCGTCGGCGGTGGATGAACCTACAAAAGAAATAAATCTGGGAACTGAAGAAGACCCCAGGCCCATTATCATTGCTGCTAATCTCCCTCCAGAGGTAGAAGAAGATCGAATCAAGGTTCTAATGGAGTATAGCGATTCTTTTGCCTGGTCTTACGAGGACATGCTGGGTCTTGACCCCTCTTTAGTGGAACACCAACTCGTGCTTAAACCAGGGGCAACACCCGTGAAACAAAGATCAAGAAGATTTCACCCCCACATGGCCTTGAAGATTAAGGAAGTGGTCGATAAATTATACAAGGCCAAGTTTATCAGAGTTGTCTTATATCCTCAGTGGGTGGCGAATATAGTCCCTATTATCAAGAATGATGGAAAGGTGCGTATTTGCATTGATTCCAAGGATCTTAACAAAGCGTGTCCCAAAGATGATTTCCCGCTGCCTTACATAGATGTTTTGGTGGATAATACCGTCGGGTACGAAGCATTATCATTCATGGATGGTTATTCAGGATACAACCAAATCCGTCTCGCTCCCAAAGATCAAGAGAAAACCTCCTTCACCACGCCCTGAGGTACGTATTATTATGTGGTTATGCCGTTCGGGTTGAAGAACGTGGATGCCACTTATCAAAGGGCAATGATGGCCATATTCTATGACATGATGCACGTTTACATGGAAGCCTACGTGGATGATATCTTGGTGAAGTCGAGGACTAAAGAAGAACACCCCGCTATTCTGGCTAAGGTGCTCCAGAGAGATAGGAAGTACCCGTTAAAAATGAATCCAAAGAAATGTATTTTTGGAGTCTCTTCAAGGAACTTGCTAGGCTTCATAGTCAGCAAAAGGGGGATTTAGATTGATCCTAACAAAACAAAGGCCGTCATGGAAATGCCTCCGCCTAAGAATATTACGGAACTTCGAGGACTGATTGGTCAATTGCAATTCATTAGAAGATTCATATCCCAGCATTCTCAGAGGTGCCGCCCGTTTTACGAATTGCTAAAGGCGGGGGTTAAATTTGAATTGAATCAAGATTTTCAGAAGGCCTATGAGGATTTAAAGGAATATTTGACCAATCCCCCAGTTTTACAACCTCCTGTCCTTGGGAAACCCCTAATCCTATACATTTCTGTCATCGAGGACTCCCTAGGGGCGGTCTTAGCACAAGTAGATGATGAAGGCAAAGAGCGGGCAGCTTATTACCTCTCCAGGTTATTTAACACGACAGAGACCAAATATACTGCTATGGAAAAGACTTGTGCCGCCTTAGTATGGGTAGCTCAGAAATTGAAACACTATTTTCTATCCCACCCGGTTAGGTTGATCTCTAGAATGGAACCAATCCGCTATCTCTTAGAAAAGCCTGTCCTTTCTAGTAGGTTAGCTCGCTGGCAAAGCTTCCTCTCTCAATTCGATATCACATTCGTTATTCAGAAGGCAATCAAAGGATATGCCATCGCTGAGTATCTTGCCCATCTTCCTATCCCTTGCACAGACTCTATTCAAGATGATTTCCCTGATGAGCATCTCTCTGTTCTTACCCATCATCCCTTCTGGTCTCTGCACTTCGATGGTGCACTCAATTCTCAAGGCTGAGGGATAGGCGTCGTTCTTCTCACTCCGGAAGGGGTGACGATCCCCTTTGCTTATCAGCTCTGTTTTCCTGCTACCAACAACATCGCTGAGTATGAGGCTCTCCTGGCTAGATTGAAGCACGCCTACCTCCTGGGCGCGCACTATTTAAACATAATAGGAGACTCTCAGCTTGTCCTGCGGCAAGTTCTGTCCACTTACCACACCTGTGACCCAAAACTCAAGCCATATCAATATTTGGTCACTCTCTTGGCTAGGCAATTCCGCAAGTTGATCTACAACCATACCCCTCGATCTCATAACATTCTCGTTGATGCGCTGGCATCACTCGCTTCCGCTTTATCTTTCCCTATCAGTCGAAGCACTGATACTATCGTCGTTCATAGATTGGACGCACCCTCTCTTCAGGATCCTTCGTATCACAACCTTAGGAAGACTGTTGAAGCTAGGGCTGAGAAGGAAAATTTAAAGGAAGTATCTTTAACTGAATTGGAAGAGATCTTGGAGGAAGAAGAGTTGCCATAGTATCATGAGATTGAGCTATATTGCAAAGATGGATCGTTCCCTGAAGGGGAAAACGCCGAGCAGCGTAAGGCTATTAGAAGAGCCGTCTTAAGGTACACTATCGTTGCTGGAGAATTGTACATGCGTGCTCTCAATGGAATGCTCATGAGACGCCTAGATGATGATGAAGCTTGGAAAGTGGCCGAAGCAGCCCATTCTAGTGAGTGTGGAGTTCATGTCAATGGCCAGGCTCTAGCGAAGAAGATCCTTATGCAGTGTTATTATTGGCCCACTCTAGAGGAAAATTGCTCCCTCTATGTCCGAAGGTGTCTTAAATGCCAGCTCCATGCTGACAAAATCCATACTCCAGCTTCATCCCTCCATCCTCTCTCTGCTCCTTGGCCATTCTCTATGTGGGCTTTCGACATTGTCAGCCCGCTCGGTGATCCCAATTCTCAAACCAAGCAAAAATCCTTCATCCTTACCGCCACTGAGTACTTCACCAAATGAGCCGAAGCGGAGGCGTACGCAGAGATCAAAGCAACCACGGTGTGCCGCTTCATCATGAAGAATATCATTTCGCGGTTCGGAGTGCCAAGCAGCATCATCACCGACAATCGGGTATACAAGTTCTATCTTTGAACGATAATCTTCCATCAGAAGTTAGTCGAAAATCAGATTGTCCTTCTAATCTGCCTTTGATTTCTATTAACATAGGATCATCATCCTGAAGTGTTTGTATCTCAGATAACAAATCTGACTGTATGCTTACATGGGATAGTGTGACAAATTTGGATTCCGTGTCCAAGCTTATATTGAGCTCGGAGAATTGTTCAAGTAACCTCCATTCTTGTATCATACAATTTGCTATCTTTGCTCTCGGCTTTCGACTAAGGGCATCAGCCACATAATTACCCTTTCCGGGATGGTATTGTATACTGAAGTCGAAGTCTTTGAGATATTCTAGCCAACGTCTTTGTCTCATGTTCAGCTCCTTTTGTGAAAATAGATATTTGAGACTTTTGTGATCGGAGTATACAGTAAACTGTACCCCATAGAGATAGTGTCTCCATATCTTTAGGGCAAATACTACCGCGGCCAATTCCAAGTCATGGACGGGGTAATTCTCCTCATGCTTCTTCAGTTGACGAGAAGAGTATGCTATGACCTTCCCATGTTGCATTAGAACACATCCGAGGCCAATGCCAGAAGCATCAGTGTAGACCTCGAATTTCTCTCCTTCAATTGGTAGGGCTAAGACCGGAGCTGTGGTGAGATGATCCTTGAGAGTTTGGAAACTGCTTTCACATTCCTCACTCCATTCATATCGGATCTCCTTACGAGTTAATCTTGTAAGTGGTACGGCGATCTTAGAGAAATCTTTGATAAATCGCCGATAATAGCCTGCAAGACCTAAGAAACTTCTGATCTCGCTTGCATTAGTGGGTCTCTCCCAGTTTCTCACAGCTTCAACTTTTGACGGATCCACAGATAAACCGTCCTTGGATATGACATGTCCGAGAAAAGCCACTTCTTCAAGCCAGAACTCACATTTGCTGAGTTTAGCATATAATTGATTTGTCCTCAAGACTTGCAATGCAATCCTCAAATGCTCTTCATGTTCTTCCTTAGTCTTAGAATATATCAATATATCATCGATGAAGACTACTATGAATTGATCCAAGTAAGGCCTGAATATGCTATTCATTAACTGCATAAAGGCAGCAGGGGCATTTGTTAGTCCAAAAGGCATAACAACAAATTCGTAATGGCCATACCTGCTTCTGAATGCGGTCTTGTGAATGTCATCATCCTTGATCCTTAATTGATGATATCCCGACCGGAGATCAATCTTGGAGAAATATTTGGATCCTGAAATCTGATCAAACAATTCATCGATTCTCGGCAGTGGATACTTGTTCTTGATAGTAAGATGATTCAACTGTCGATAGTCAATACACAATCTCATGGATCCATCCTTCTTCTTTACAAATAAGACTGGTGCTCCCCACGGGGAAGTACTTGGTCTAATAAACCCTTTTCGGATTAGTTCCATCAACTGCTCCTTCAACTCCTTGAGTTCAGCAGGGGACATTCTATATGGTGCCTTTGAAACCGGACCAGCACCAGGGACTAAGTCGATGGTAAAGGCCACATCTCTTTGCGGGGGTAATCCCGGCAATTCTTCTGGAAATACGTCTGGGAATTCTCGTACTACTTGAACGTCTTCTATCTTGGTTTCCTTAGCTTCTTTATTAGTGACAAAAGCAAGGAAGGATACACATCCTTTCCTGACGAGCTTGCTTGCTCGAAGAGCCGAAATAAGAGGGGATTTGCTTCGACTCTTAGGACTAGTATAAGTCAGTTCTGGAAATTCTTTGAAAACAATCTTGCTATTACGGCAATCAACCGTTGCCTGGTACTTAGATAACCAATCTGCTCCTAGTATAACATCATATTCTTTTAGATCTAAGCAGATAAGATCAATAGGAAAATTCTTTCCTCGAACCAACACCTCACAGTTTTGGTAATGATGCGTGATATCCGTCTCGTTTCCGAGAGGAGTAGACAACACTATTTTCATCCATTCTGGTTCTAGAGGTAATGGGTCAGCAAACTTCTTGGAAATAATGGAATGCGATGCACCCGTATCAAATAAGACATGTGCATATTTGGAACAAATTTTTAATGTACCTTCCACCAATCCGCCTTCTTCTTCTGGTTCGGTCTCTTGGATTGCATGAAGACGCACGTTCCTTGTCACTGGGCGTTTACCCTCACCGTCTTGGTCATTCATTAATGGACAATCGGGAATCCGATGTTCACGACTCCCACAACGGAGACATGCTCCTAATTTCCTCCAGCATTCTTCTGTTTTGTGACCAGCCTTGTCACAATGCTTGCATACTACGTTTGAAGGGGTAGTGGTGATAGAGAAAGGCTTGGATTTCTTGTACTTCTGATCTTGAGAGGAAGAACCTCCATTATTGGGCCTCTTCTTAAAGTTGGGTTTAAAAGAACCCGAACTTGTGACTTGCTCCTTTTTGTCTTTCCCACGGATCCTATCAGATAGTTCCGTGGCATCTTCAAGCAACTGAGCTCGGCGCACTATTTCAGTATAAACTTGAATATCCATAGGCGCCAGTTGAGTAATGTAGTGGGGCCTAAGCCCATTAAGAAATCTACGGGCTTTCATCTTTTCCGTGCCAATTAAATGCTTAGCATATCTAGACAGTCTAGAGAACTGTGCTTCATAATCAGCCACCGATAAAGATCTTTGCTTTAATGTGGCAAATTCGGCGGCCTTCCTTTCCTGGACCCTATCAGAGAAATATTTGGCGTTGAAATTTTCAACGAATTCACCCCATGTAACTTGAGTTGGGTCAATAGTAGCTTCAATCGACTCCCACCAGCATCTAGCATCCTTTTCTAACTGGAAAGTAGCTAATAAGACTTTGTCCTGATCCGTGCATTGCATGACACGGAATATACGTTCAATCTCCCGAACCCAATGCTCGGCATCGTCTGGATCGGTCGATCCCATGAACTTCGGGGGATTCATATTCTTGAATGCTTGGTGTAAGCTTCCAGCTCGTGGAGCACCACCTTGTGCTACCTGTTGTAGCACTTGGGTCATCCCTTGAAGGGTACGCTGCATGTTGCGCCATTGAGCACGTTCGGCAGCCATTATCCTACAATTACAATAGCTATGTTAGTATTATATCACTATGATCTTATAAAGGACTCATTGATCATTTAACCCTTGGTTCTACCCACTCTCACTTGGTTAAAGGTTTTGAAACCTATCCTTGGACTTGGGTTTCCTAGGAATTGAATACCTTACGCTCTGATACCACAAAGACTGTCACGCCCCGAGCGCGGAAGATACCCGGAGATGCGCGACGTGTCTATATCAATCATGTCAATCAGAGTGGTCATGTATTCGACACAAAGACAGAGATGCGCAAAATAGCAAGATAACCCAATCCTTTATTTCATAATGGATAGACTATTACAAATCCAATACTCTGTTAAATAAAAAGGAAAAGAATACATAGTTGACTCAAGAAACTATGGAAAAGACTAGACGACACTTGTAGAAGCTCTATCACTTTCACTCTTGACCATTCCCATCCGATTGACTTCCATCGTCGTCGGACTTACCTGAAAAGTAAAAAGGGACAAACGGAATGAGCGAACGCTCAGTAGGAAATTATATCTCAAGTACTAGCAAGTGGTTTAAGTAATTACATTTTTATGGATGCAATAAAGCTATGCATGCTCGCATGAAACGACAAGATAGAGAGAATGTAATATCAAAGAAATAAGATGAACTTTGTCATGAACTTCCAACAAGATAACAAGTTTATTCGAGATATTCAAGCAAGTACATTTAACAAGTCATGTCAAGAACTTTGGCTATCATGTATCAAGCAAGTAAATTACCCTTTTTCGGGCCACGCATTTCATTTCATGTCAAGTACGAGTCAAGTACAAGATGTGTGTGGAATGTCCAATCAAGCAAGTCAAGTACTCGGTATAATGCCAGATACCTTATCATTTTAACTCCCATGGGCACAAGTACTTTCGGGTGCTCCTCCCAGGACCAGATCGGGCCCTATATGCGCAGGCATTTATCATGTGTTTTGACATCCACTCTTGTTTATATAGCCAATATAGAATTTCAATAATCAAGCTTGTAGATACGTATGACAACTTTGATAGAATAGAGTCCAAAATATGACAAAGGACATAGAATGGCGATAATAACGGTATAATCACGAGTTCGATAAAACTAGGTAGAATATGGTTCCCTTAACTTAGGTACCATGACAAATCAATATGGACATTCTTTATATAGAATTGAGGTCCACATGAACATTAGATCAAGCAAGATACCCTCATTCTTATCATAGAATTGGGGTTTACAAGAATGACACGATATGGCATGATATCATCATCCCATCAAGAATTTCTTATGATATACTCTTTGTATAATCATAAGGGCCGGTATACCATGTTTCTTTAGATTGACATGGCAAGGATCGTGTAATGGGTTTTTAGGGTACAACCAGCTCAGTCGGCCTTGAGGGAATCCAAGGCTACGAGGAGTCTTACGGAGGTCTCTATGACTAACTCGCTAGTCCAAAGGAACGGAATGTCCAATGGAGAGCTTGTATGTCAATGAGAGTTGAGTGTGATCGGTAAATCAACATGAAAACATGGGACTATACTCACGGAGTGGAGAATAGTGCCGATATATATATATTATGATATATGTAAAACCATCGGTTAGCAAATCAGATGAAAATCAGTTTATAGTAAAATAACGACTTAGGTCAAGTCGTTTCTCAAGTAATTAACGCCTAACATAGGGGCGTTTACATATTTCTATTTTACAGAATTTTCAATAATCTCATTAATTTATGAAAAACACGCCCTTGTCCGGGGCGTTTTTCAAGTAACTAACGCCTAGTATCAGGGCGTTTATATATGTTCCGTTTCGCAGAATTTCATTATTTCAATACTCTATCTAAAAAGCGCCCTGGACAGGGTCGTTTCTTCATATTTGACGACTGCTGCTGCAGGCGTCTCATGAATTACGGATTTGACAGAATATAAATAAGTTGCAGGACTTATATAAGACACGCCCTGGGAAGGGGCGTTACTGGCTTAACTCTATGTTTCAGAACATACCAGGACTCTGGATAATACGCGCCTAAGCAAGGGGCGTTACTTTTAAAGTCACGCCCTATGATGAGGCGTTAATACGTGGAAAACGACCTTGTACAGGCCGTGAATTCAAGAAATTGCAGGACATTAGATTTGGAGACAGGATCATGCATTAATAATCAAGGTTTCATATATAATCCGTTCTTAACATGCTTAAGTCATGATCTCGTAAAATTAACGCCTGTGTACAGGACGTTTCTTAATAAATTGACGACCGCTGTTATGGTCGTTTATTTTAAAATAGCGCCCTATTCCAGGGCGTTTCTTTCAAACAATTCAGAAAACACACCGAAACCATATATATATAGACCGTATGCATGCCATGCTTATATAATATCTTTCACTAATTTTATTTGGGCTACAGTATCTTGAGAAAATCCTACCTTATGATAATTTGATGATTTGAACTGTGAGAAGAGGAGCTCTAGTTCTTCGGTCCTGTAATTCCTACGAGAACAGAAGAAGAAATATTAGTATTTCTTCATACTTCCTGACCGAAGGTAAAAGAAAGATTATTACCTTTGTTCTTCACAACCCCAATGTTTCTTCAACCTGGAAGAAGGAAGAAGTCGAATTAATGACCGTCCACCAAATCAAAAAGGGACAGAGGGAAGGAAGAGCTATTGCTCTGTAATTACCTTCAGAGAACTCGAACGCCAAATAGCGTTCACGGGTTCGAGCAGTAGATTATTTATAGGGTTATGGAAGTCCTATTAAAAGTAGTGTTTGATTGAGGGTAACATATCCCCAATAGAGTCCTTACTCTAATAGACACTTACTAGATTAGGTTAATCTTTCCTTGGATAAGTTCTGGGTTCGATCGGTTCTCGAACTGAATTAACGACTTTGGTCAGGGCGTCTATTCTTTAATTGACGCCTTACTTTAGGGCGTTTCTTAAAAAGCGCCTTGAAAAAGGGCGTTTCGTGTTTTAAAACACGCCCAAGATAGGGGCGTTTCTTTTACTTACCCATTTGGTCGCGTGAGAACTGACGACCGCATGTGTGGGCGTCCTTTCTTTAGTCACGCCATGTATAGAGGCGTTTCTTTATAAATTAACGCCTTAATAAGAGGCGTTATTTTTAATTTGTTTTATTTCGTCCAATTAACCCTATTCCTTTTATATATTACTTCTGTAATATATATGTTTTAATTCATTTCAATTATTCATTTATTAGGGTTGCTACACCCTCCCCCACTTAAAAGAATTTGGTCCCCAAATTCAATATATATATAATTATACATGCGGAGAGTGTAGGACATATACCTCTTAGAATAACTCGGGAAATCGTTTCTTCATAGATTCTTCGGTCTCCCATGTCGCTTCGCGTTCAGGATTCTTATTCCATTGCACCTTGATCATGGGAATAACCTTATTCCTTAGAGCTCGTATTTCTCGATCTAATATCTTCAAGGGCCTCTGTTCATATGTGAGATCTTTCTGGATCACCAGATCTCCATGCTCAATAATATGTGACGGATCGTGCACATACTTCTTCAACATAGATATGTGAAATACATTGTGTACCTCGGACAACTGAGGAGGCAACGCGATGCGATAAGCAACCTCGCCAACTCTTTCGAGTACCTCAAATGGTCCGATGAATCTTGGCGTAAGCTTGCCCTTAACCCCAAATCTTCGTATGCCACGTCCAGGGGATATTTTAAGAAATACATGATCTCCGATTTGGAATTCAAGATCTCTTCTTCTTGTATCTGCATAAGTCTTTTGTCTGGTCTGAGCAACTTGTAATCTTTCTCTGATTACCTGTATCTTCTCAGTTGTATCCCTTACCATGTCTGGACCTAATAGTTGTTTCTCTCCAACTTCGTTCCAACATATGGGAGATCGGCAACTCCTTCCGTATAAGGCTTCGAAAGGTGCCATTTGGATACTAGCTTGGTAGCTATTATTATATGCAAATTCAACTAAAGGTAAGTGGTCATGCCAGCTTCCTCCAAAGTCAATAATGCATGCTCTCAGCATATCTTCAACAACTTGATTAGTTCGCTCGGTCTGACCATCCGTTTGTGGGTGAAAAGCAGTACTAAAGTTGAGCCTTGTCCCCAACGAATGTTGTAATCCCTTCCAAAAATGAGAAGTAAAACGGGGATCCCTATCAGACACGATTGAGACAGGAATTCCATGTATCCTGACTATTTCTTTAATGTATAGTGCAGCTAGCACATCAATCGACCATCGGCTTTTGATTGGCAAGAAATGTGCCGATTTAGTCAATCGGTCAATGATAACCCAGATTCCATCATGTCCTCCTTTAGATTTAGACAAACCCATGATGAAGTCCATACCAATATCCTCCCATTTCCACTTAGGAATATCTAGAGGATGTAGTTTTCCCGCAGGCTTTTGGTGTTCCGCCTTGACCTGTTGGCATGTGAGACAGCGTGATACATAGTCCGCTATTTCTCTTTTCATATTGGGCCACCAAAAGTTCCTCTTTACATCTTGGTACATTTTAGTTGATCCAGGATGAATAGTGTATCTTGATCTGTGAGCTTCATCTAAGATCTTCTTCTTTAATTCCGGACAATCGGGTATACAAGTTCTATCTTTGAACGATAATCTTCCATCAGAAGTTAGTCGAAAATCAGATTGTCCTTCTAATCTGCCTTTGATTTCTATTAACATAGGATCATCATCCTGAAGTGTTTGTATCTCAGATAACAAATCTGACTGTATGCTTACATGGGATAGTGTGACAAATTTGGATTCCGTGTCCAAGCTTATATTGAGCTCGGAGAATTGTTCAAGTAACCTCCATTCTTGTATCATACAATTTGCTATCTTTGCTCTCGGCTTTCGACTAAGGGCATCAGCCACATAATTACCCTTTCCGGGATGGTATTGTATACTGAAGTCGAAGTCCTTGAGATATTCTAGCCAACGTCTTTGTCTCATGTTCAGCTCCTTTTGTGAAAATAGATATTTGAGACTTTTGTGATCGGAGTATACAGTAAACTGTACCCCATAGAGATAGTGTCTCCATATCTTTAGGGCAAATACTACCGCGGCCAATTCCAAGTCATGGACGGGGTAATTCTCCTCATGCTTCTTCAGTTGACGAGAAGAGTATGCTATGACCTTCCCATGTTGCATTAGAACACATCCGAGGCCAATGCCAGAAGCATCAGTGTAGACCTCGAATTTCTCTCCTTCAATTGGTAGGGCTAAGACCGGAGCTGTGGTGAGATGATCCTTGAGAGTTTGGAAACTGCTTTCACATTCCTCACTCCATTCATATCGGATCTCCTTACGAGTTAATCTTGTAAGTGGTACGGCGATCTTAGAGAAATCTTTGATAAATCGCCGATAATAGCCTGCAAGACCTAAGAAACTTCTGATCTCGCTTGCATTAGTGGGTCTCTCCCAGTTTCTCACAGCTTCAACTTTTGACGGATCCACAGATAAACCGTCCTTGGATATGACATGTCCGAGAAAAGCCACTTCTTCAAGCCAGAACTCACATTTGCTGAGTTTAGCATATAATTGATTTGTCCTCAAGACTTGCAATGCAATCCTCAAATGCTCTTCATGTTCTTCCTTAGTCTTAGAATATATCAATATATCATCGATGAAGACTACTATGAATTGATCCAAGTAAGGCCTGAATATGCTATTCATTAACTGCATAAAGGCAGCAGGGGCATTTGTTAGTCCAAAAGGCATAACAACAAATTCGTAATGGCCATACCTGCTTCTGAATGCGGTCTTGTGAATGTCATCATCCTTGATCCTTAATTGATGATATCCCGACCGGAGATCAATCTTGGAGAAATATTTGGATCCTGAAATCTGATCAAACAATTCATCGATTCTCGGCAGTGGATACTTGTTCTTGATAGTAAGATGATTCAACTGTCGATAGTCAATACACAATCTCATGGATCCATCCTTCTTCTTTACAAATAAGACTGGTGCTCCCCACGGGGAAGTACTTGGTCTAATAAACCCTTTTCGGATTAGTTCCATCAACTGCTCCTTCAACTCCTTGAGTTCAGCAGGGGACATTCTATATGGTGCCTTTGAAACCGGACCAGCACCAGGGACTAAGTCGATGGTAAAGGCCACATCTCTTTGCGGGGGTAATCCCGGCAATTCTTCCGGAAATACGTCTGGGAATTCTCGTACTACTTGAACGTCTTCTATCTTGGTTTCCTTAGCTTCTTTATTAGTGACAAAAGCAAGGAAGGATACACATCCTTTCCTGACGAGCTTGCTTGCTCGAAGAGCCGAAATAAGAGGGGATTTGCTTCGACTCTTAGGACTAGTATAAGTCAGTTCTGGAAATTCTTTGAAAACAATCTTGCTATTACGGCAATCAACCGTTGCCTGGTACTTAGATAACCAATCTGCTCCTAGTATAACATCATATTCTTTTAGATCTAAGCAGATAAGATCAATAGGAAAATTCTTTCCTCGAACCAACACCTCACAGTTTTGGTAATGATGCGTGATATCCGTCTCGTTTCCGAGAGGAGTAGACAACACTATTTTCATCCATTCTGGTTCTAGAGGTAATGGGTCAGCAAACTTCTTGGAAATAATGGAATGCGATGCACCCGTATCAAATAAGACATGTGCATATTTGGAACAAATTTTTAATGTACCTTCCACCAATCCGCCTTCTTCTTCTGGTTCGGTCTCTTGGATTGCATGAAGACGCGCGTTCCTTGTCACTGGGCGTTTACCCTCACCGTCTTGGTCATTCATTAATGGACAATCGGGAATCCGATGTTCACGACTCCCACAACGGAGACATGCTCCTAATTTCCTCCAGCATTCTTCTGTTTTGTGACCAGCCTTGTCACAATGCTTGCATACTACGTTTGAAGGGGTAGTGGTGATAGAGAAAGGCTTGGATTTCTTGTACTTCTGATCTTGAGAGGAAGAACCTCCATTATTGGGCCTCTTCTTAAAGTTGGGTTTAAAAGAACCCGAACTTGTGACTTGCTCCTTTTTGTCTTTCCCACGGATCCTATCAGATAGTTCCGTGGCATCTTCAAGCAACTGAGCTCGGCGCACTATTTCAGTATAAACTTGAATATCCATAGGCGCCAGTTGAGTAATGTAGTGGGGCCTAAGCCCATTAAGAAATCTACGGGCTTTCATCTTTTCCGTGCCAATTAAATGCTTAGCATATCTAGACAGTCTAGAGAACTGTGCTTCATAATCAGCCACCGATAAAGATCTTTGCTTTAATGTGGCAAATTCGGCGGCCTTCCTTTCCTGGACCCTATCAGAGAAATATTTGGCGTTGAAATATTCAACGAATTCACCCCATGTAACTTGAGTTGGGTCAATAGTAGCTTCAATCGACTCCCACCAGCATCTAGCATCCTTTTCTAACTGGAAAGTAGCTAATAAGACTTTGTCCTGATCCGTGCATTGCATGACACGGAATATACGTTCAATCTCCCGAACCCAATGCTCGGCATCGTCTGGATCGGTCGATCCCATGAACTTCGGGGGATTCATATTCTTGAATGCTTGGTGTAAGCTTCCAGCTCGTGGAGCACCACCTTGTGCTACCTGTTGTAGCACTTGGGTCATCCCTTGAAGGGTACGCTGCATGTTGCGCCATTGAGCACGTTCGGCAGCCATTATCCTACAATTACAATAGCTATGTTAGTATTATATCACTATGATCTTATAAAGGACTCATTGATCATTTAACCCTTGGTTCTACCCACTCTCACTTGGTTAAAGGTTTTGAAACCTATCCTTGGACTTGGGTTTCCTAGGAATTGAATACCTTACGCTCTGATACCACAAAGACTGTCACGCCCCGAGCGCGGAAGATACCCGGAGATGCGCGACGTGTCTATATCAATCATGTCAATCAGAGTGGTCATGTATTCGACACAAAGACAGAGATGCGCAAAATAGCAAGATAACCCAATCCTTTATTTCATAATGGATAGACTATTACAAATCCAATACTCTGTTAAATAAAAAGGAAAAGAATACATAGTTGACTCAAGAAACTATGGAAAAGACTAGACGACACTTGTAGAAGCTCTATCACTTTCACTCTTGACCATTCCCATCCGATTGACTTCCATCGTCGTCGGACTTACCTGAAAAGTAAAAAGGGACAAACGGAATGAGCGAACGCTCAGTAGGAAATTATATCTCAAGTACTAGCAAGTGGTTTAAGTAATTACATTTTATGGATGCAATAAAGCTATGCATGCTCGCATGAAACGACAAGATAGAGAGAATGTAATATCAAAGAAATAAGATGAACTTTGTCATGAACTTCCAACAAGATAACAAGTTTATTCGAGATATTCAAGCAAGTACATTTAACAAGTCATGTCAAGAACTTTGGCTATCATGTATCAAGCAAGTAAATTACCCTTTTTCGGGCCACGCATTTCATTTCATGTCAAGTACGAGTCAAGTACAAGATGTGTGTGGAATGTCCAATCAAGCAAGTCAAGTACTCGGTATAATGCCAGATACCTTATCATTTTAACTCCCATGGGCACAAGTACTTTCGGGTGCTCCTCCCAGGACCAGATCGGGCCCTATATGCGCAGGCATTTATCATGTGTTTTGACATCCACTCTTGTTTATATAGCCAATATAGAATTTCAATAATCAAGCTTGTAGATACGTATGACAACTTTGATAGAATAGAGTCCAAAATATGACAAAGGACATAGAATGGCGATAATAACGGTATAAACACGAGTTCGATAAAGCTAGGTAGAATATGGTTCCCTTAACTTAGGTACCATGACAAATCAATATGGACATTCTTTATATAGAATTGAGGTCCACATGAACATTAGATCAAGCAAGATACCCTCATTCTTATCATAGAATTGGGGTTTACAAGAATGACACGATATGGCATGATATCATCATCCCATCAAGAATTTCTTATGATATACTCTTTGTATAATCATAAGGGCCGGTATACCATGTTTCTTTTAGATTGACATGGCAAGGATCGTGTAATGGGTTTTTAGGGTACAACCAGCTCAGTCGGCCTTGAGGGAATCCAAGGCTACGAGGAGTCTTACGGAGGTCTCTATGACTAACTCGCTAGTCCAAAGGAACGGAATGTCCAATGGAGAGCTTGTATGTCAATGAGAGTTGAGTGTGATCGGTAAATCAACATGAAAACATGGGACTATACTCACGGAGTGGAGAATAGTGCCGATATATATATATTATGATATATGTAAAACCATCGGTTAGCAAATCAGATGAAAATCAGTTTATAGTAAAATAACGACTTAGGTCAAGTCGTTTCTCAAGTAATTAACGCCTAACATAGGGGCGTTTACATATTTCTATTTTACAGAATTTTCAATAATCTCATTAATTTATGAAAAACACGCCCTTGTCCGGGGCGTTTTTCAAGTAACTAACGCCTAGTATCAGGGCGTTTATATATGTTCCGTTTCGCAGAATTTCATTATTTCAATACTCTATCTAAAAAGCGCCCTGGACAGGGTCGTTTCTTCATATTTGACGACTGCTGCTGCAGGCGTCTCATGAATTACGGATTTGACAGAATATAAATAAGTTGCAGGACTTATATAAGACACGCCCTGGGAAGGGGCGTTACTGGCTTAACTCTATGTTTCAGAACATACCAGGACTCTGGATAATACGCGCCTAAGCAAGGGGCGTTACTTTTAAAGTCACGCCCTATGATGAGGCGTTAATACGTGGAAAACGACCTTGTACAGGCCGTGAATTCAAGAAATTGCAGGACATTAGATTTGGAGACAGGATCATGCATTAATAATCAAGGTTTCATATATAATCCGTTCTTAACATGCTTAAGTCATGATCTCGTAAAATTAACGCCTGTGTACAGGACGTTTCTTAATAAATTGACGACCGCTGTTATGGTCGTTTATTTTAAAATAGCGCCCTATTCCAGGGCGTTTCTTTCAAACAATTCAGAAAACACACCGAAACCATATATATATAGACCGTATGCATGCCATGCTTATATAATATCTTTCACTAATTTTATTTGGGCTACAGTATCTTGAGAAAATCCTACCTTATGATAATTTGATGATTTGAACTGTGAGAAGAGGAGCTCTAGTTCTTCGGTCCTGTAATTCCTACGAGAACAGAAGAAGAAATATTAGTATTTCTTCATACTTCCTGACCGAAGGTAAAAGAAAGATTATTACCTTTGTTCTTCACAACCCCAATGTTTCTTCAACCTGGAAGAAGGAAGAAGTCGAATTAATGACCGTCCACCAAATCAAAAAGGGACAGAGGGAAGGAAGAGCTATTGCTCTGTAATTACCTTCAGAGAACTCGAACGCCAAATAGCGTTCACGGGTTCGAGCAGTAGATTATTTATAGGGTTATGGAAGTCCTATTAAAAGTAGTGTTTGATTGAGGGTAACATATCCCCAATAGAGTCCTTACTCTAATAGACACTTACTAGATTAGGTTAATCTTTCCTTGGATAAGTTCTGGGTTCGATCGGTTCTCGAACTGAATTAACGACTTTGGTCAGGGCGTCTATTCTTTAATTGACGCCTTACTTTAGGGCGTTTCTTAAAAAGCGCCTTGAAAAAGGGCGTTTCGTGTTTTAAAACACGCCCAAGATAGGGGCGTTTCTTTTACTTACCCATTTGGTCGCGTGAGAACTGACGACCGCATGTGTGGGCGTCCTTTCTTTAGTCACGCCATGTATAGAGGCGTTTCTTTATAAATTAACGCCTTAATAAGAGGCGTTATTTTTAATTTTGTTTTATTTCATCCAATTAACCCTATTCCTTTTATATATTACTTCTGTAATATATATGTTTTAATTCATTTCAATTATTCATTTATTAGGGTTGCTACAGCTCCCATACGAGATCTTAATCCCTTCCCTAAGGGTACAGCTCGATAAGGAACTTAATCTCGATGAACGTCGAGAGACGTTGCTCGTCCAGTTAGAACTCTTGGATGAGAAGAGGATGAATGCGGTCGATCACGTGTCCGTTTATCAAAAGAGAATTTCACGTTATTTTCAAAAAAAGGTAATCGAACGTAAATTCCAAGTAGGTGATATGGTTTTGAAACGCAAATTCATTCGGTCCAGAGGTCCTAAGTCTAAATTGCAACCTAACTGGGAAGGTCCGTTTGTCGTTAGAGGGGCTTATCTAGGGAATGCTTATCGCTTAGTCAATGCAAGAAGGTGAGGAGCTGTCTCACACCTGGAACGGGTTGTATCTTAAGCACTTTTATCCTTAGAGTCAGGCTAATGAAAGCTCGGTAGTAGACTTTCCTTTTCCTCGATCACGAAGGAGGACCCCGAGTTTGGAAAATCACACACCTCACTGTAGATTCTAAGAAATCCACTTAAGGAAAAACTAAAGAATTTGTGAACGTGTCACATACACATTTTTAAAAGGAAAGAAAATAACAATTAAGGGTGGATAATTGTGCTAGAATATGTGGGATATGAAGGAAAAGGGGATGAGCATGAGATGCTCTATGGAGGGTGATCGCCAGAGGGGTTACCTCAAAGAAGAAAGATGATCGCATGTACCTTGTATTGAGCGGGTGAGATTGGGAGTTCTCCCTTCCTCCTTCTATCGGCCGGCCGACAAAGGGGGTTTATAGCTTAATTACCCTTGCAAGAAAACACACAAAATAAACAAAGATATGGATTAGCCAAGTGTGTAGTATCAATGCTCTAATAATATAGAATCAAACAGATTAGGCATGAACATACCTTGTGTGTTTTGGTTTTAAAACCCCTAGGAGGAGTAACAATGTATGAGATTATATGGATGAATATGCTAATGCAACGTAAACTAGTATAATATGACCTTCTTTAGCAAAGTGACTAGAGAGTGGTATGTGTTGATATGATAACAGCAAAAAAAAAAGAAACAATGAATAAGAGAGGGGGAGTCGCCCTTCTGCTGTATGGCAGCAAAAAGGGGGAGGACAAGTGCTTCAGTTGCTACGGGAGGAAGGGAGCTCGCCAAAGGAAGAGCTTGGGAGAAAACAACCTGCAAAACAACGAGACACTCTTCTCTCTGTTAGCTCTAACTGTGTTCTCTTCTGTTCTCTCTTTTTTTCTCCCTCTCATCCTCCTCGCGCGAGGGAGATTCAAGGGGGTATTTATAGCCAAAAAAAATCCTTGCATTAACAGGATTAAAACAAGGTAATGAATCTCTAATAAGGAACCTTCTTCCCAATCGAACATAAGGTGTAAAATGGGGAAAGGATCATTACTGGAAAGAAGCAGGTGAAAGGGAGACGGAAGTGAAAATGACGACCTGACTAGGGGCGTCAATTGAAATGACGGCAGTCACACCGTCGTCAATTCATGAATTTAATTATAGAAATAAAGAAGTTTCCTTATTTAAAATTGTCAAATGACACCTATTTGAATTGGCGTTAAATAATCAACGCCCCTCATGAGGACGTCAATTCTTTGAGATTTATTTTCGTTAGAATTTTTAAAATCCAGGAATCGACGACCGTTTGAACAGTCATCCATTTATGGAAAATGCCCCTAATTAAGTCGTTAATTAAATGACGCCCTCCCCACAGGCGTTAATTTCAATTATTAAACTAAAAAGCTAAGAAATCATAATTAAATATGGATAAATTAGAAAAACTTCATATTAAGCCAATATTGAAGTCCACATTGGGGCGTCACATAGTGACATGAAATTTACTCAACATAGCATCGATTTTGGCGTGTCTACAGCTGCCCCGCCTTGGCGTCTACTTTACAAGGGAGTGAGATGGAATGAAGCGAAAGTGTAACGAGCGGAATGGAGTGAGAATGAACTGATAAGTAGATGCCAAGGTGTGATGTGACACGCCCCTGATACTAAGCGTTGGAAATCTTTCCAGAATTCTAAATGAAACAACTTTGGATGATTACAAGGAAGCAATGATCAGCTGGATGAAGGAACTAATCTTAAAGAACTAAATGTGCGCGAGGGCACGGAAGGAAAGGCACCATTGGAGAGCGATTACTCGCCAATGTGGACGTGCTACAACCAAGGTGGATTTGCAGAAAAATAAAATGAATTGAGATAAAGACCAGCAAACGAATGCTTTCAAGGAACCAACCTGGGCGACTTCAAGGAGAATAAAGTACTTCATTTGGAATGGAATATCTCATGTCAATTCAAATAAAAGCGGGTGGCCTTCATTATTGGCGTAATATGAGGATTTTCATTATTAAAGTTCAAAGTCCTACATGATGCATGCTGGGCTAAAAGAAAAATTAAAACAAACTAAAAAAAATAGAAGATAATCAAGGATAGTATTGCTAAACCATCGAGATTCGGTCAGGAATCTAGATCTATAAGCTGACACTAAGTCGAAGCCCGTTTATCCACGTATCAACTCAGAAAGTGGAACCGTCGTCCCAAATCTTAGATGACCTAACGGCATATCCGTGTGATCAAGACTCGCCTGAAATTATCACTATTTTTGATGAAGGGGAACTCAAATTCCAGGTTCATCAGAACCACAAGGTCCTTGATATGCTATAATAGCGTAGATATCATATAGTAAAAATGCATACAGGAGAGATACAAGGATGGAATGGTGTTACCAGTGGAAGAAATCCAATCGTTTCAAGATCCGCGTAAATTCTGCGCTTTTCTATGCTCAAAAATTATTAGCTCAGTAAAGAATCATCAGCTTAATAAAGATCATAAGCTCAATAAGCTCAAAGTATGATCATAAGTGCATGACATAATAAACTTTATCAAGATATAATAGCACTTAAGTTCATCAAGAATCATCGTGATGTAAAGCAATTCAAAAGTGTAAGCTCAAGAAATGACGACCCTGTGTAGAGGCGTCCAAAGCATAAATGACGACGGTCACCGGGGCGTTAATTAAAAGTACCATTACACTTGGAATCGGAATGAAACTGACGCCCTCAAGAGAGGTGCTAAATAAATGACGACACTGATAATGTCGTCAATCAAAGAAATGACGCCAAGCTCTATGTCGTCAATTGACGATCTTACTGACACTCCCTTCCCTACTCGGAATCAAACCTCCGTCAACTGATTCGAACTCGAACTTAAACTGATGTTCTAAACGGCTAGCTAGAGCGCCGAATCACTATAAAAGGTGATGCATCCTCTGCTATATCGAAGTCATCAGAACAACTTAACGCTGCAGCAATCGAGCCTTCAACATTAAACCAAAACAGAGACCAGAGGGACCTCTCCATCAATCAAAAGAAGAATAAGATGGACAGGATGCTGATGCAGGGATCTTCAAAGAAGTCCAGGATGAGCTTTCCTAGGATCTCTGAAGTTGTAAGCCATGTTGTGCCCCTATGGTCAATTGAGTTCATATGGTCACTTGGGTCATTCGACATCATTCTATGGTCATATGAGTTCTAATGTATTCTTGGTTTTGATCATGGCTAAACACTATTAGTCATTGATGTTTTTCACCTTCATGTGATTGACATACGTGATGTTTTTGTTCATGATAGGTGCGCCAATGAATGGACAAGGAATCAAGTGGAAATGGTGAACGTGAATGCTGAATGTTGCGCCCTCGCACGCGGATCGACCTGCGCAGTCAGGTCGCGGGGATCCGGGGGCGGAGCCCCCGGAACAAAAATTGATTGAAGACTCAATAATAAAATCTTCAAGACTATCAAGGGAGATGCCACGGACATGAACGGGCTGCTAAAGAAGTCAAGCGGCGGAGCTGAAACAGCTAACGGACCGACCCGGGCTGGACCGGGTCTGCCAGCTGGAGGTCGACCGCCAGCACAGGGGCGGTCGACCGCCCCAGCCAGGACTCCACCATCTACAGGCTTTCTCAGTAGCGGTCGACCGCCAGCCAGTGGCGGTCGACCGAATTTCCCAAGGATCGCCCGTTTGCAGGTGTTTCAGTGGCGGTCGACCGCCAGGAGGCTTAGGTCGACCGCCAGCCCTGATGCAACCTTGTTTGACTTCGAAATCAACCTTGTGGCTAGCCCCTTTCCATATATTTCTTTAATCAAACCTTACCTAATCTTCCATGATTTGTGGATCTGGTCTAGGGGGCATCTATGGACCATTCAAGGGTTATAAAACTAACACATGTGGGGTTAGAAACCCTAATGCTTCAAGGGGCTTCTTGTGAGATCTAGGGTGGCTGCAAGAGAGCTTGGAGACGAGCTACTGTTCACATGAACAGTAGTTCGTGAAGGTGTTCTTCATCCAATCAAAGGGGAATCAAGCTCAAATCAAAGCCAGCAAACCTCAAGGAAGATTACATCAAAGCAAGGCTATCAAAGTGATCCAAGGAAGCTGGTTTGATTCAAGTTCTTCAAAGGAAATCATCTTCATCCATTCAAGTTCTTTCTACCTCATTCAAGGTGATATTTCAAGTATTCAAACTCCTAGAAGCTAAAGAAGCAATCAAGATTCAAGGTAGCTTCATCATCTCCTTCATTCATTCAAAGAAATTCAAAGAGAAGATCAAAAGAGAAGAATTGAAGGAAGAGGTACTGTTCATGTGAACAGTACTCCGTGAAGAACATTCATCCATTCAAGGGTGAATCAAGAACATTGAGTTGAAGCCAAGAGGAGCTTTGTTGCTGATCAACATTACATACAAGGGCCAATTCATTTTCACTCATAACTCAATCTCTTGTTTTAGTTCCTTCACATTTGTTTCATTTTCTTTATTGTTTAAACATTGAAAGTGTGATTCATCCCTACCGTTGGTTAGTAGGAAGGCAATTGGAGGTTGTTCTAATTTGCGGTTGACATCCATACCAGTGGTGAGTAGGAAGGCAATCGGTGGTTTCCGATTTGCGGTTCTGTGCGCTGCACAAGTGAAGCCTCACCGGGTTTTGGTGAGGGGTGGACGTAGGGCTGAGGATTCAGTCCGAACCACCTTAAAATCCTGTCTAGTGCGGTTTGCTTGTGTGATTGATTCGTTCTAGGTGCATGCTTAGGATCGAATTGTTATACATCTTGTTTATCTGGCTAAGCAAATCATAAAGCACTTGGAAGCTAGTTTCTATTCCGCTGCAATTCATTTTAACTAGCTATATAGAGGGCCACATTGCGAAAAGTGGGGCTGATCTATTCACCCCTCCCCTCTAGATCCGCTGTCCACTACACAACAAGTGATATCAGAGCCTAATCTCTCATTATGGGGTCCAACGACCTTGAGGGAAGTGGTGGATCAGCGTCCAAGGGTTTTCTACCTGAAGGACATGCTGTGAATAGGCCTCCTTACTTTACTGGAACTAACTATCCTTATTGGAAACATCGCATGCAGGTGTTTATTCGCGCCCAAGACTACGAACTTTGGCGAGTGATCAGCAAAGGTCCGTATGAGCTTACAGATAATGAGGACTTGTGGACTAAAGAACAGATACGGCAATCCACTGTCAACTGGAATGCTAAACACATCATGCAATGCTCACTCCATCCAGTAGAATTCTCAAGAGTGGCTACATGCGCATCTACAAAACTAATGTGGGATAAGTTAGAGGTAATCTACAAAGGAACGTCTCAGGTACGAGAAATAAAAGCCAATATTTTAGTTTCTGAATATGAAATGTTCCGCATGAAGCCTGATGAATCAATTCAAGATATGTATGCTCGATTAACTGTGCTTACTAACAGTTTGACTGATTTGGGAAAGAAATATTCAGAACAGGAAATTGTAAGAAAGATTCTCAGATCACTGACTCCAGCATGGCACACAAAGGCTACCGTGGTTGAAGAATCAAGAGATCTCGCAACTACCAAGGTAGATGAACTCATTGGGTCATTGATGACCTATGAGATCAACCTCAAGAACAAAGAGGCTGAGGCACCTAAAAAAAAGTCCCTAGCTCTTAAAGCAGGACCCAGCCGTCAAGGCTCTTCCGATGAAGGTGAGGATTCGGCAAGTGAGCAAGAAGAGGATGATGTAGCCATGCTCACACGTAAGTTCAAGAAATTCCTGAGAAAGGAAGGTAAGAGCTTCATGAGAGGAAGGTCAAAGGTAAGAAATGGTTTCAAGTCTAATTCTGAAAACTTTAAGAAACCTGATAAAATCATTTGCTATTCTTGCAATAAACCAGGACATTTCAAGAATGATTGTCCCGACAGATTCAAAAAGGCCGACAAATAGAAGGGCATGAAGAAGAACAAGGCCATGGTGTCCACTTGGAGCGACGAAGAAGAAAGTGATGATGAAACCAGCTCCTCGGACAAGGAAAGAGGAGATCTTTGTCTTATGGCCAAAGGTGACGAAGAAACCGAGGTAACTTCTCCATTTGAAGATTATACTGTTGATGATTGGGAGGAAGCATATATACAACTGATAGAAAAATATAACATGTACAAAAAGGAAAATAAATCATTGAAAAAGAAAATCAATTCTTTTGAGCATGATCATGAAACCAATCATAAGAATGCTATACTTGAGACTGAAATTGAAGATCTTAAGAAAATGATTAAAAATTTGGAGGAAGAAAGAAAAGAAATGGCTGACTTGGAAACTGAAAATGAGGATTTGAGAAATGAAATTGATAGCATGAAGCTCAAAATGCAAAGTTATGAAAAAGATAGTAAATTGAGCAATGAAAAGTATGAAGCTGTCAAACAAGTCAACATTCAACTTCTTCAAAATATCGAAAACCTAGAAAAAGAGTTGAAGGATAAACAACAATCTTTAGAAAAGTTTGTGGATGGAAGAGAAAACCTAGATGCATTACTAGGTACTAGAATGAACTTCAACAAGGAAGGGTTAGGTTTTGAACCTACAAACAAAAGGCCAATTGGGTTAAAAACTGTCACATTTGTTTCATCTTCCGAAGCTTCCACCTCAAACACAACTCCCACTCAAAACCAGCAAAAACAAAAGGAGAAAGGGAAAGAAAGGATTGAACAGGCAGTCACCAACATTCCCAAAAAGCCTGTCCAAAAGCCTAAGATAGGTCGATCTTCCCCACAGCATAGGTCAACACTTCCTTGGCCATTGCATGCTCAACCTTCCAAATTTCACCACAATTAGATTGCACACTCATATAGGCCAGAATCACCAAATCTTTGGGACAATTGTGATTTCTGTGATCATCAATCCCATAGGTGGCAAAACAATCATTTTCAATCTAAAACCAGCCAACGGCCTCAATGGTTTAAGAAGCAAGCCTTTTCAAACTTTCACAAAGTTCAACAAAGAACCTCCAAACAGAAAATGAATGTCAAAGTTGAAAAGAAAATTCCTACATTAAGCAAAGAAAACATGAATGCTAGAAAGGTTTGGATTCCGAAAGAGATGGTATCATGTTTTGAAAACTTGAAGAAGTTGGTGGGACCCAAGTTTTGCTGGGTTCCAAACCCCATTGCTTAATTCTTTGTGCAGGAGTGTCTTGCAGCCATGCATAACAGGTGGTACCTTGATAGCGACTGTTCAAGACACATGACGGGAGACAAGTCAAAATTTTGTCTCTTGGAGGAAAATGAAGGAGGATACGTAACATTTGGAGGAAACAACAAAGGAAAAATCATTGGAACATGTAATGTAGGTAAGAACCTCTCCAACTCCATTGGAAATGTGTTGTTAGTTGAAGGATTGAAATACAACTTGCTTAGCATAAGTCAATTGTGTGATAAAGGTCATAAAGTATTGTTTGACTCTCATGCATGTAAAATCCTTGAACCAAAATCTGACAAGGTAAAATTTTCTGGTAAAAGAGTCAACAATGTCTACATGATTGACTTAGATGATCCTGCTCATGCAAATCTTTATCTTGCTGCACCAAAATCTGAACTTGCATGGTTATGGCATCGTAGACTAGGACATGCTAGCTACAATGATCTACATAAATTGTTAAAGCATTCAATGGTGAAAGGTTTGCCTGAATTATCTTTTAAATAAGAAAATAAGTTGTGTGATGCATGTGCCCTTGGTAAACAAACTAGAAAATCCTTCAAGGCTAGATCCTCATATTTGTCTTCCAAACCACTCGAGCTAATTCATATGGACTTGTTTGGTCCAACCAGAACTGCTAGTTTAAGTGGTAGAAAATATGGATATGTCTTGGTGGATGATTTCTCTAGGTTCACATGAGTTTTCTTCCTCACACACAAAAATGATACTTTTAATGAGTTTCAGGCACTCTATTTGAAGATAAAGCAGGACGGTGAGTTTAAGATTTCCAAGATTCAATCTGATCACGGTGGTGAATTTGAGAATACTGATTTCTATAATCTTTGCAGGTCAGAAGGCATTTCACACCGATTCTCTTCACCAAGAACCCCCGAGCAAAATGGGATTGTTGAAAGAAGGAATCGAACACTCATAGAGATGACGAGGACAATGCTTACCGAACGGCAACTTCCAAGGAAATTTTGGGCCGAAGCGGTAAATACGGCGTGTTACATTATCAACCGGTCAATGGTAAGATCTCACACCAAAAAGACTCCCTATGAGTTGCTCAAAGGTAAAATGCCCTCTCTGCATCATATGAAAGTTTTTGGATCAAAATGCTTCATTCACAATAATGACAAAAGAGATTTAGATAAATTCGAGCCCAAGAGCGATGAAGGTATATTCCTTGGATATTCTGATAGATCTAGGGCTTATAGAATTTATAACATTAAAAGTCAAACTGTGGAAGAATCACCCCATGTTTCCTTTGATGAATATCATGATTCTAACAATGATAACTCTTGCAGGAAAACTGATGAAGATGGGGAATTCCTAAGCATGAAGGACAAGAGTGATTCTCCACAAGAAGAAATAAAAGAAGACGGTGACCTAGCTGAATCAAGCAATGCAAGGGATCAAGCTTCAGGAGAAGGTAATGATTCTACAAACATTAGAACTCATAAGGATCATCCCTTGGAGAATGTCCTTGGCAGCTTGAATGACCCACCTAGAACAAGGTCACATTTTAAAATTGTGGAAGAATTAGATCAACTTGCTCTTGTCTCGCAGCATGAACCCAAAAACATTGATGATGCTTTAAAAGATGAAAACTGGATAAATTCCATGCAAGAAGAGTTAAACCAGTTTGAGAGAAACAAAGTTTGGCATCTTGTTCCTAGACCATCATCACAATCTGTCATAGGCACTAAATGGGTTTTTAGGAACAAATTAAGTGAGGAAGGCAAGATAATCAGAAACAAAGCTAGATTGGTGGCTCAAGGGTATAATCAAGAGTTTGGGGTCGACTTTGATGAATCTTACGCCCCAGTTGCTAGACTCGAAGCTATCAGAATTTTACTTACCTTTGCATGCTCCCTTAGAATAAAGCTTTATCAAATGGATGTTAAAAGTGCTTTCTTGAATGGCTTGATCAAAGAAGAAGTCTATGTTGAGCAACCCCCTGGCTTTGAGAACTCTAACAATGCAGATTTTGTATACAAGCTAGACAGGGTACTTTATGGACTTAAGCAAGCACCAAGAGCTTGGTTTGAAAGGCTAAGCTCATTCCTCATTGAAAAAGGGTACACATGAGGTAAGGTAGATCAAACACTCTTCACCAAGAAGTAAGGTAAGAACATCTTGATTATTCAAATTTATGTTGATGATATTGTGTTTGGTTCTACAAAATCTGAAATGTGTGAGGAATTTGCTAACCTCATGACTAGCGAATTTGAGATGAGCCTAATGGGAGAACTTCAATTCTTTCTCGGTCTGCAGGTCAACCAAGGAGACGATGGGTGCTTCATAAGTCAAGCCAAATACATTAAAGAGCTATTGAAAAGATTTGACATGGCAAACAGCAAAATCATTGCAACTCCTATGAGCACCTCAACTTCACTGGATTCGGATGAAAATGGTAAATTGGTGGATGCAAAGGTCTATAGAGGTATGATTGGTTCTTTGCTTTATTTGACTGCATCCCGACCAGATATCCAGTTCAGTGTATATCTTTGTGCTAGATTTCAAGCTAGTCCTAGAGAATCCCATTTGACTGCCGTCAAACGTATCCTTCGATATCTTGCCGGCACTCAAGATTTGGGATTGTGGTATCCATCATCATGTGATTTATCTCTTATATCTTATTCTGATGCGGATTACGCTGGATGCAAGCTGGATCGTAAGAGTACTAGTGGCTATTGCCAGTTTCTAGGCGGGTGTTTAGTTTCTTGGGCCTCCAAGAAATAACACTCGGTTGTCCTCTCAACCGCGGAGGCAGAATATGTTGCTGCGGGGAGCTGTGGCACCCAAGTGTTGTGGATTAAACACCAACTCCAAGACTACTTGGTGGATCTTGGTTGTGTCCTGATTCTGTGTGATAACACTAGTGCTATCAACCTTGCCAAAAATCCAGTCCAGCACTCTAGGACTAAGCATATTGAGATTAGGCATCACTTCATTAGAGATGAGGTCGGTAAGAAAAACTTTGAACTACATTTTGTTGATACATTGAATCAGATTGCTGATATCTTTACCAAACCCTTGTGTAATGACAGGTTTTCAACACTAAGAAGGGAGCTTGGTCTTTGCCGACCTCAGGCCAATAAGAATTTGAATTGATAATCTTGTTCAATTAGTTGTGTGTTTTGCATTCATGCATTGTTTATATGTCAATATGTTTTTTCGCATATGGTGTCGCATTGCATGTAGTTGCATACTAATGAATTGAGTTCCTGTTCATAATGCATTGTATGGTTTGTGTAGCATCATTCTCGCATGGCCATGGTATATCAAATGTTGATGTATGGAAGGGCAAGTTATGCTTGTCACGAAGCACTCAATATGCATGAGATTTCACCTCCGCCAAGTACCATGCGTCAATGTCGCATATAGGCCATATAGTAAGAGGGAGTTGTCCTTGTGCAGCATTCATGCATATATTTCATCTTCATTCTGTTGCATTTAATAAGTGTACAACCATGGGTTGGGTCATACATTTCATTTCTGGCACCTTCATGAGTGACTAGGCCAACCTCATTTGTCATTCAACTTGATTGCAAATATAACTCCTTCGCGCATCCATTGCATATCTTTAGGGGGAGTTTTGCTGATTCTCTTAACCTCTTGCAATCTACTTCTTGGCTTATAGTCTGGTTTGAGCTCCTGAGATTGTCGAATATATGGTGTAAGAGCTTTCTATAATATGCCCTCATGATTGTCCAATCAATGAAAATGGTTCAGATTTAATGATTTCCTTGCAGCTCTGAAATATTCGTTTTGAAATCATCTATGTTCTATGATTTTAATAGACCTTAACTAAAGATTGCATATTATGCTTTGAATGACTATCCTGATATCTGAAAATCCAGACTTCATGATAATCTTGGTGATACTCTAGAGCTTAGTATTGTTTTTAAACATCTTGATGAGCTGGACTTCTTGAAAATCTATTTGCAGAGCAATGATATTGTTGCACGGAGAAATATGTCACGTCATCACATCAAGTGACGAATGATATGTCATGATGTGCCTCTATTATCTCTGTCTTACTTATATTTGGACTCTAGGCAGAGCACTAGCATAATTGCTGAGAAATATATCTTCTCATCATAGTAATGAGATCGGATATGTCATGACACGACTCTGCTATCTCTATTCATTCTGAAGCATTACAGTCAGTCTTGCCAAATACCTAGGGTTATTGGCGTCTAAACAACGTGTATTCTTACGGCTAGGAGGCATGTACTCGACTTGACTGCTCGTAAAAAATGAGTCATGTGCCTTCATATACTACAGATATTGAAAATCAAAATATGAAACCTCTTGTCTCAATCATACAATTCCATGCTCTAGTCATGATTGTTTAGCCTCAATACGAGTTCTTGTGTTATTCCCTTTCTAGTTATTGAATATGGATATATAAGACAAGGGACGGTTAAGCACTGCCATGATATGTCTTTTTGGTTCACCTCTATTAAATCTTGGATGTAGCTGCTTTTCGAACTCTGTTGATGAATTCGGATTTCATTAGCTTTGAACCACACATGTTGCTCACAATCTGCTTCAGGTTTGCATATAATGGCTTGCTCTTCACTCCTTTCCGCTCTGGTCTCACAGATATTTCACTATATTGCTCCTTTTTGCTGTTGGCAAAGGGGGAGAATTCTTGCTGTGAGTCCTTGTTGAGGTTGTGGACATGGGAGTCCTTGTTGAGGGGGAGAGCCTTCATCTGTTTCATCTGTCATCATGCAACCGTCACATTATGCATAGCGTTCCCATATCACATTATGCCTAGCTTTCCCATATAGCATTCACATGCTTTGATCATCCATGCATACAAATCCGCATTCCCATGTTTTACTATCATGGATCTTGAGATGCATAGGTTGCATATGTTATACACTTTGCCATATTGGATATCTCTGTCATATAATGACTCACAGTGTTGCCATCATCAAAAAGGGGGAGAATGTTGTGCCCCTATGGTCAATTGAGTTCATATGGTCACTTGAGTCATTCGACATCATTCTATGGTCATATGAGTTCTAATGTATTCTTGGTTTTGATAATGGCTAAACACTATTAATCATTGATGTTTTTCACCTTCATGTGATTGACATACGTGATGTTTTTGTTCATGACAGGTTCGCCAATGAATGGACAAGGAATCAAGTGGAAATGGTGAACGTGAACGCTGAATGTTGCGCCCTCGCACGCGGATCGACTTGCGCGGTCAGGTCGCGGGGATCCGGGGGCGGAGCCTCCGGAACAAAAATTGATTGAAGACTCAATAATAAAATCTTCAAGACTATCAAGGGAGATGCCACGGACATGAACGGGCTGCTAAAGAAGTCAAGCGGTGGAGCTGAAGCGGCTAACGGACCGACCCGGGCTGGACCGGGTCTGCCCAGCTGGCGGTCGACCGCCAGCACAGGGGCGATCGACCGCCCCAGCCAGGACTCCACCGTCTACAGGCTTTCTCAGTAGCGGTCGACCGCCAGCCAGTGGCGGTCGATCGAATTTCCCAGGGATCGCCTGTTTGCAGGTGTTTCAGTGGCGGTCGACCGCCAGCCCTGATGCAGCCTTGTTTGACTTCGAAATCAACCTCGTGACTAGCCCCTTTCCATGGATTTGTTTAATCAAACCTTACCTAATCTTCTATGATTTGTGGATCTGGTCTAGGGGGCATCTATGGACCATTCAAGGGTTATAAAACTAACACATGAGGGGTTAGAAACCCTAATGCTTCAAGGGGCTTCTTGTGAGATCTAGGGTGGCTGCAAGAGAGCTTGGAGACGAGCTACTGTTCACATGAACAGTAGTTCGTGAAGGTGTTCTTCATCCAATCAAAGGGGAATCAAGCTCAAATCAAAGCCAGCAAACCTCAAGGAAGATTACATCAAAGCAAGGCTATCAAAGTGATCCAAGGAAGCTGGTTTGATTCAAGTTCTTCAAAGGAAATCATCTTCATCCATTCAAGTTCTTTCTACCTCATTCAAGGTGATATTTCAAGTATTCAAACTCCTAGAAGCTAAAGAAGCAATCAAGATTCAAGGTAGCTTCATCATCTCCTTCATTCATTCAAAGAAATTCAAAGAGAAGATCAAAAGAGAAGAATTGAAGGAAGAGGTACTGTTCACGTGAACAGTACTCCGTGAAGAACATTCATCCATTCAAGGGTGAATCAAGAACATTGAGTTGAAGCCAAGAGGAGCTTTGTTGCTGATCAACGTTACATACAAGGGCCAATTCATTTTCACTCATAACTCAATCTCTTGTTTTAGTTCCTTCACATTTGTTTCATTTTCATTATTGTTTAAGCATTGAAAGTGTGATTCACCCCTACCGTTGGTTAGTAGGAAGGAAATTGGAGGTTGTTCCAATTTGCGGTTGACATCCCTACCAGGTGGTGAGTAGGAAGGCAATCGGTGGTTTCCGATTTGCGGTTCTGTACGCTACACAAGTGAAGCCTCACCGGGTTTTGGTGAGGGGTGGACGTAGGGCTGAGGATTCAGTCCGAACCACCTTAAAATCCTGTCTAGTGCGGTTTGCTTGTGTGATTGATTCGTTCTAGGTGCATGCTTAGGATCGAATTGTTATACATCTTGCTTATCTGGCTAAGCAAATCATAACGCACTTGGAAGCTAGTTTCTATTCCGCTGCAATTCATTTTAACTAACTATATAGAGGGCCACATTGCTAAAAGTGGGGCTGATCTATTCACCCCTCCCCTCTAGATCCACTGTCCACTACACAACAAGCCATGTTAGCGGGAGGACAGCCAAAGGCCAAGTAAGTCTATTTTTAATTCAAGGCTTCTGTTATTACATCCTTCTTCTTCTCTGTTTAAAAACTCTGATTACATTCTTTTCTTCTTTTTATATTTTTCAGGACTATCCAAATGTACCAGGACCAAGGAGATTCTTTAAAATAAGTGGCTTCCCTTACTCCTCTCTAAGCTCTCTTTAGACATGAGATCTTTTCTTAGTAGATGGCACCTTCTAGGCCTTATAACCCATGCTACCCATTATGATGAAATCCACTTAGATTGGGCCTCCATAGGAGCATTAATAGAATTATGGCACCCAAACACTCATACTTTCCTCTTTCCCACCTTTGAAGCCACCATTCTCTTAGAGGAAGTAGAGATGCTCTTTGGATTAAGAAAGATGAAACAAGGAGAAGAATCAAGTATGGCTAGCATGATCAAACCAATAAATGCTCATGACATGCTTACTAGCCTTATACCATACCCAAATCTAGTGAATCAAATTAAAGCCCACAAAGGAATCAATCTTTTAAAATTAGCTTCATGGGTATACAAGAACATGGACAAAGCCCAAGAGGAGGAAGACTTATTGGAGAGAGTAATGAAAGGCTTTACATTATGCATAGTTGGAGCTCTCCTCTTCCCTTCAATAGAAGACCACTTAGAAGAATGCCACTTAAGCACCATAGCTAGCATATGGGAAGGCAAAAGAATAGGACCGGCGGTACTAGCCAACCTATATAATGGGCTCACATCGGCTTCCTTGGGGCGGCCTCTCTATGAGTCAATGCTACTCCTTTCTTGTTGGGTGGACTTCCACCTAAAGTTTGACCCATGCCAAGAAACTCAACTGGCCTCAAAGATCTTCTCAAAAAGCCATCTACGATATATGGCGAATTCTCTAGGCCTATGTGAGAGAGTGACTAATCGGGTGCCAAAACTCAAGAAAAGGAGTGAATGGAGGGACTACTTCAAGATAATGCCGAAGAGCGGCTTCACTTGCACACCGGGGTTTCTAAAGACCCAAGAACTTCGCTCAAGACTCTCCTCCGGCATAGAGCTTCGATTGATTGGCGGGAATGACTTCATCCTCTACAATGCTCATCGGTGCCTCCCACAGCTTGGATTACCTCGGCACACTTTTGAAAAACCTTCTCATCTTCCACCACTTAAGAGAAGGGAACGAGGCTCAAGTGGAGATCAAGAAGAAGTCAAAACAATCATGGCTCAATGGAAGGTTGGACTTCTCCATAGGTCCAAGACATATGTTGAAGAAGAAGAGAACAAATGCAAATCTTATGTAATAGCACTTAGGAAAATAAGGCCCATGGTGGCTCAGTAAATGTAACAATGATTTTTCATGAAATAAAAGGATTTTTCCTTTAATTGAGCCAAAATAGCATCTTACATATGATCCTATCTTCTAATTCAATGATTCTGTCTGATAAAATGAAACCTCGTGCTTTCTGTTCTGAGACGCGCTCTCAATAATGGCGTCAATTCCTCAACACGCGCCTTAGCACATGTCGTCCATTTCATTTAATCAATTTTCTGAAAAATAGATAAATCATAATTGATGCTTACTCAGATAGGAGTCTATGAATTCGCGCCTTAAAGAAAGACGTTAATCGCTTTGAATTCTTTAAAATATTTTCAAAATAATTCCTCAATTTCATAAAAATGACGCCTTCACACACGTCGTTCCTTAACGAATGGACGCCTGCTCACAACGTCGTCAATTATAAACAGCAATCATGACGATCGATCACATCAATCACCTTCCCATTAATGCGCCTAACGACGGTTACAAGTTCCCATGCAAATATAAATGACGGCTAGTCTCGGGTCGTCAAATCATGAAACCATGCCTCACCTCAGACCGTCAATTAATATAACGGCGACCTCACTTAGGGCGTCAATTCTTTTCAACTGTTAAACCCCTTTTCCCTCCGTCTCCTTCCTTCGTCTCCTTTCTTTCCTTTCCCTCACAAACCCTAACCGAACCCCCCCTTTCTTTCTAACCCATCTCTCTCTCTATCTCTACTCTTCTCGAACCCATGGCTGGAGGCGCTCTCAAGCGGCAGAGGGTCACTGCCCCTGACGTCGTGGACCTCGGCGACGACGAACACGCCGGTGAGGAGGCTCCCGCGGCGGCCAAAGACGTACCACTGGCCGAAGAAGCGCCGGTGGTGGAGCACGGCGGCGCAACCGAAGAATAAGATGGTGAAGATGAAGATGAAGGCGAAGACGATGATGAAGAAGACGACGAGGAAGATGACGATGGTGAAGAGAAGAAGAAGAAGGAGAAGGAGGAGATGAAGAAGGTGAGCCACCGGCGGCGGCGGTGATTCCTCGTCCCGGCCAGCCACGGCAACCATGACGACCTCTCTAGGGAGGGCTTCTAACGCCCGAACGAAGCAAGGTAGGTGCCCTACCCTAAGTCCTTATTTCAATTAAATTTTTATTTTTATTTTTATTCCCATCAATTTCCATAGCCCTCGGTGAAAGGAAAACCAGTGACACAGTCAAATGATGCCCTAGTGGGTGCCGTCAATTAAAACAACGACCCGTCCTGGGTCGTCAATTTAAATTGTTTTTATTTTCTGAAAATGATAATTCATGAAACCACGCCCTGCAGCATGTCGTCATTTAAAAATTTCTCATGCTTATTTGTTAATTTTCATGTCATTTCTTTTATTTATAATTCTGTTTCATTTTTATTTCGTGTACCGGTAGATTAAAACCCACAGAAAACAACGCCCCCTACAGGGACGTTAATTCATCAAACGATGACCAAGGGGTGGTCGTCAATTAAAAACACATTCACGATCATGGTATAGGAGAGAAACTTACTTGTAAAACAACGTCCCCCACAGGGGCGTCACTTAAACAAATAACGACCCAGTGGTTGGTCGTCAATTTAAAATTATCACAATTATCATTTCAAAATTGAAAATTAACTTCAAAACAGTGCCCCCCACATGGGCGTTACTTAAACAAACAACGACCCAGCGGTGGTCGTCAATTCAAATTACGCATGAAATCACCAAAAAACTATTTTGAAACAACGCCTCTCTTAGGGGCGTCAATTGAATAAGTCCCGACCTAGGATGGGTCGTCAATCAAAATAGTGGGTAAATTGAAACAACCGATGAATGTCCACATGATAAAAAAAATAAGTGAAAATGTTCTTTTGTTGCTTGCAGGGGTTGATGAGGACTCGGATATCATGGGTCCAATTTCGAGCAGCTTATTACGGGCTTCCAGACTTCCAGAGGGACAGGGTAGATGCCATGGCGTTCGGACCCTTTCTTAGCATAGAGCCTATGAGACCTGACCTACCCCTGATCCAGGTGCTTAGGGAGAGATGGGATAGGACTAGCCGGGCATTCCTGATGCCATGGGGTCACATGGTTCCTAGCCTAGAGGATGTTGCTAGGATCACCGGGCCGAGGGTGGACAGCGAGGCCGTGAGCGGGATCACCCTACCTGACTACAGTGAGCTGACCCAGAGGTTGCTAGGGTTAGAGACATTCTATGAGACGCCGAGTGAGTGTAGGACCATCTATCGCACCGATCTTACTATTGCTATGGGGCTGGGTGATTCTAGGCAGAGGTCGAAGGAGTCTCTAGAGCAGTTCTTACAGAGACTGATTGATGGGGCTAGGGCCGCCTATTGCCAGGACCCAGTAGACAGAGAGAGAGCAGATCGAGATTTGAGGAGGTTTCTATTCCTGATGCTCGGGAGGTTATTACTCGGCATGAAGGGCGACATTATCAACTGTCGATTCCTAGGGATTCTTGAGGACTTAGAGGGCGTCGGCAGATACGCTTGGGGAGCAGCGTTGCTGGCGCACTTGATGGCCGACTTGTCCACAGGGACAGGTCGAGAGACGACCGTCAGCGGCTTCTCACCTTTTCTTTAGGCATGCATTTTTATCTCTTTTTTTTCTTTTTAATGTATGTGAATGCTTTATTAATGCAATGCATGGATGCAGATATGGAGCCACCTATACATGCCGATGGGGCGTGTCAACCCTCGACTCGGAGATGAGGGATCCTTCCCTCTAGCATGGCATTGGCTAACTGTCGTGACAGGAGCACCACTCGCCTACGAGTTGCAAGTTCTACGGAGGGAGTTCCGTGACTACCCTACCTCACTGGTATGCATGCTAAACATGATGCAAATTTTTATTTTATGAAATATGTATGAAATGATGGGATATAATGATGCATGTTTGTGAATGCAGGTGGCGTGGAGACCCTATGAGGGGATGACCGACGAGGGCCAGCCCTGGGTCGTAGCGGGCCGACCTCGCTTTGGGCACGAGCTTTGGGCTCATTACTTGAACGAGATTGAGCCGTTACGGCTTAGGCTGGTGATGAGGACCCTCGGCCTACACCAGGAGTGGATCGAGGTAGGAGAGCCCCAAGGGATAGGCAAGAAGACAAGCGGTCGCACGAAGGTGATCGACTGGAGAGCTCGGTTCCCTGACCAGTACGCCGACTGGCAGCGTGGCGGGACCTGAGTCACCTCACAGGCGACAGACAACTCCGAGTACCTCCAGTGCTACTGGGAGGTTTACGCCGGCCGACCCCAGATGAGCGTCTTAGGGGTATGTATGAATGCACTTCTTTTTTTTAATTAAATGCAAATGTTATATATCTATTGTGTGACTGATATGTATGATGAATGCAGGATGCACGGGACATAGCGGTGATGGACATGCAATCCTATCTCCACAGCGTAGAGGCCCAGCTGGCTATCACACGGGCAGACCTACAGACTCTGGTGAGTGTTTAAATTATCTATATGCAAATGATTTCCTGAATTATTGATGATCAGCCACTGACAATCTCAATGAATGCAGTGTGCCCAGCAGGGAGCGGCGATGAGAGAGACGAGAGGAGCCTCCAGCTCGAGGGGGCCTAGTGCAGAGACGACTGCACTAGCAGAGCAGCTGGCTGGAGCGGTGGCACGATCTGAGGCGGCAGAGCGCGACCTCGCCACACGGGTAAACTTAAACTCAAACTTTAGCTTTGCATTTATGTTATTATGTGTTGATGAAAATTTGTGTTTTACAGACTGAGGAGCTCCGAACCTCGCTCGCCTGCATCGAGGCAGGACAGCGCGCGATGACTACCCAGGTGAGTTAACAAAGATTTTATTTCATTTGCTTATTTCATGAATTATTGAATTAAATGTGTAACTAATGATTTGTTTAATTGATTGTAGACCTCCGAGTTACAGGCGGCACTTACCCAGGCTACACTAGCTGGGCCAGAGCTGACCATCCGTGAGCAGCGAGTCACGGAGCTGGAGAGGGCCTTGAGGCGGTGAGAGGAGCTACCTCAAGACGTGGCAGAGCTGAGAGTCACCCTCGAGATGGAGTGCAGGGAGCGTGCTCGAGAGCGAGAGGAGCGTGCAACAAGTGAGCGGGAGCTCGCAGACTTGAGGGCTCAGCTAGCCGTCACTCAGGAGCGGCTGCGAGCGACAGAGGAGCGCCTACAGCGAGGTCGGGACCGAGCGAGAGCTGTGGGGTACGTGCTCACCAGTTCCACCTTCGTAGCGGGTTCCTCTCTTCGACAGAGGAGCGAGGCGGAGGGGCAGGCTCGAGCTCCAGCTACTTCCCGGGGGTCCATGCCCCCTCCACGAGCGCCTCGTCGGGACGACGATAGTGAGGTAGAGAGTAGGAGATAGGAGGGTGGAGGCGAGAGTTGAGAGAGACTTACTTGTACGCCGCCACCCTCACACCTGTACTCAGATATTCATTAGTATATATATGAAATTAAAATTTTTGTTACCTGAGTTACTTTGATCACTTGTGGACTTGTGTACTTGCCTTGTTTCTTCCTTTCTTTGTCTTCCTTCTTGCCCTGTGTCTGTAGTTCACACTTAAACAAACAGATTAATCCATCTGTCCGGCTTGGCCCCTTGCTCAATAAGCAAGGGATCGTCTCTTCTTTGACCTTGTTGACGGGTCAAGGGGCCAAGCCTCTAATTAATAAAGGCGGATAATGAAAATATATAAGGGAATGCAACATGCAAGCAAGCAAATGTCAACTTTAAAATAAAAGATGTCCACACGAAGATGCAATCAAGCATATGAGATGAGCAGCAGTAGGCTTGATTTTCTGTTATTTTATTTTTTATTTTATATTTTGAAAATGACGCCCCCGCAAACGGGCGCTGATTGTGAAATTGACGCCGAAGTGAAAGGTGTTTATTTAGAAAAAATATTTTTTTATCATGAAAAATGACGACATAGGCAGAGCCATGAATTTGTTAAATGATGACCCTAGAGGCGTGAATTAAAAGATCAATTTTATTTATGTTTATTATTTTTGGTTTTTTGGTTTTTTTTGGAAATGACGACCCTAGAGGAATCGCGGCTCATGAAAATGACGCCTGCCTAGAGGGCGTTATTTTTAAGGAAAACACTTTTTTTCTTTTAATGGGATAGGGCACAGCATGGCCTTAAACCTTACACAATCACCGTCTTGAATTCATTAATCTTTCTTAAAAGATTTAACAAAGGGTCAACGTGCTTAAATACTTATGCTTACTCATATTCTCTTACGGCCCATCCTTCTTAGTCGGTCTTTGCCATGCTTTGAGCTTATAACCCACCATGGAGGGAGAAGAGAAGAATAAGTTAAGGAAGCTCACGGGAGGTTTTCGGGAACGAGGAAACTTTCCTTCCCTGTCCTAATACCCGTTGGGATTCGGTCTTCGGCTTAGAGAAATTTGTTGCTCTTTTTGCCCTTATTCATACATGCTTACGACCAGGGTTTTCCCTGCGGGGACTTTGCCCTCTTGACATGCTTTTTGGGAACTTTCTTTTCTTTTTTTTTCTTTTCTTCTTTAACAGATAGAAACCTAATTGTACTTGGACTTTAAGCAATTTGTTCCCTTTTGGGCCCTGACTTCCACCTATTAGGGTGGCGGACAGGTTTGGTTAGTATTCCCTGACTCGTACTCCCTCTCGTGAGCCGAAGAGGAGAGGATAGGTAAGGTTCGTACACTCTTAGTTCGGGACTGGTCTTTCCTCGAATTCCAGGCCGCTCGAGTTTAAAAATAAAGCGTGTAGTGTGTGCGAGAGTTAACCCCAAAGTTAAACCATCAAGACTGAAGAATGAATTAAGGATTTTGATTTTTCGGGCTCGCGGTCTATGTACCGTGGTAGCCTGCGAAGATTTTGATTTTTGATCTTTATCGATTTTCTTTCTGATTTTTTTCTTTTTTTTTAGGGGTAGTATTTCTTCAAGTAAAGACAATTCTAGGGGTGAGCCAGCTCTTCACCTTCAGTATTAGTTAATTTGTAAGCGTTGCCAGGATAAACATCTTTTATGACGAAGGGCCCTTCCCAGTTAGGTTGAAGTGTTGAATGAGGCCCTCCGGGTTTTACGAAGATTCTTTTAATTACCATTTCACCAATTTTGAATTTTCTCTCAATTACTTTCTTTTGGTAAAAACGTGAAAGCCTGTTTTGATAAATACGTGCATGCTCGGCGGCGGCCAGACGCTTCTCGTCTAGGAGTTCCAACTGAGCAAGGAGAGATTCACGATGCTCATCAATGGGGAGCTCCTTGTCCAATTGTACTCGTAGAGAAGGGATGAGAATCTCATAAGGGACTATCGCCTCCATTCCATAAGTAAGGGCAAAAGGGGTTTGCCCCGTAGGGGTACGAATGGAAGTGCGATAGTCCCAAAGAGCTTCAACAAATTTTTCTGGCCAATCCGCAAATTTAGTAGCCTCGCATGTTTTCTTAATAATCTTGATCAAGGTTTTGTTAGTTGCCTATGCTTGGCCATTGCCCTGCGGATAATAAGGAGATGAATGGTGCAATGCAATATTATACCTGTTGCAGAGGTCCTGAAGCTCCTGAGAGATGAATTGAGGCCCATTGTCGGTGACGATGGTACTTGGGATGCCGAACCTTGTGATGATGTTCTTCATTTTAAATTTGCAGACGGTTGACGCTTTTATCTCCACGTAAGCTTCCGCTTCCGCCCACTTGGTGAAGTACTCCGTGGCCGTGAGTATAAATGACTTTGGTTTTGTGAGGAGGTTCGGATCACCAAGGGGTCCAATGACATCGAAAGCCCACATGGAGAAAGGCCATGGGGAGGACACAGGATGGAGTGAAGAAGCAGGAGAGTGAATTTTATCGGCGTGCAGTTGGCACTTAACACACCTTCGAACATAGATGGAACAATCCTCTTCTAGAGTGGGCCAATAGAAACCTAGCCTAAGGATTTTCTTAGCAAGCATCTGGCTATTGACATGACCACCACACACTCCTGAATGTGTCTCTTCCATGACCTTCCAAGATTCATCATCATCTAGGCACCTTAATAAAACTCCGGTGAGACCTCTTCTATAGAGCACACCTCCAACTAGGGTGTATCACTGAGCAACTATTCGAATGGCTTTCTTTTCTCCAGCCGTGGCCTCCTCGGGATAGGATTGATCCTGGCAATATCCGCTTGTGAACAATGATAGAAAGGGAATCCCTTTCGGGAAGGAAAACCAAAGAAGATGCAAGAGAAGCGAGAGCATCGGCTAGAATGTTATGATCACGAGGAACGTGGACGAAGATTAATTTGGTGAAAAGCTTGGTATAAGCAGAAGTCAATTCCTGATAGGGCTTGAGTTTAGGATTGAGCGTTTGGCACTTGGCGAGCACTTTGTTGGATTTTTGTGACTTCCCTAGTGTTTTGATGATGAGCATCACTATGTTAAATATTGTCATTTTAATCAGATATCTTGCGTAATGTTATGCATTTGAAATTTCCATGATTAACAGAAAAACTGCTATGAGTTAGTACCTTGTATGTCCGTACTGTTCCTTTCATACTTCGTGTTGTTTGTGTTTACTACACTTCGTGTTGTCCTCTTGTACGTCGTGTTGTTCCAACTATGTTTGTTGATTATCTTCGTGCTGTTTACTGAAGCAGCTCGATTTGTTCTGATGAACTTCGAGTCATTTTCCTGTGAACCTCGTGTCGTTTCTTCAGTATTTAGTTGCTCATCTCGAGTCATCCTTTTTATTTTTGCTCTTGTGTTTTCGTGTCATTTACTGTAGTTACTCGAGTCGTTTTCCTGCTTTCACTATTTTATCGCGTGTCGTTGTAGCCGTTCCTGTCTTCTGTCTTCGTGTTGTTTTTCCTAGACCCCGTGTCCTTTTTGCTTTGTGACCACACTTCGTGTAGGGTTCTGTTTTCATCTTCGAGTTGGTTTTAGTCTGTGTCGTCCTCATCTTCGAGTCGTTCGTAAGTTCGAGCAATTTTGTATTCGAGTCATTTTTTATGTCTTCATGTTGTTTCTGTGTTTGTGTCTTCGTGTTGTTGTTTTTGTGTTTTCATGTTGTTTTTGTATGTGTGTCTTCGTGTTGCTTCTTTCTATCTTCGTCCAAGGTTCCTCTGATCGTGTGTTTCTATCGTTTCACTCCGTGTTATTTCCTTCTCACCTCGTGCTGTTCTCATCTGACCTCGTGACATTCACTCTTTATTTCGTGATGTAGTCATCTTGTGTATCTCGTGTCGTTCTCAGTATAGTGCATCTCGTATTGCTATCACATACCTCATGCAGTTTTAGTTTTTGTGGCCCTGAGTTTTAATGGTTTTAATTTCTTTGCAGGAGAAGAAGAAAAACAAAAAGAAGAAGGTGGTCCGAGGAAGAATATTCCCCAGTGGCTGGGCGCACGTGATCCAATACTAAAGGAACCAATGCTATAAGGGCACGTGGCAAGAAGGTTCTGGATCGAGCGCGGGAAGCACACGCCTTGCATGAACCCTCCTGATTGCTTATAAAAGCACTGCCTCACTATCTACGAAAAGGGAGGAGCTCCGAGGTTACAGTAAAGAAATTTGAGTGAGAGCAGACGAGAAAGAGCCTCCCTGAGAAACTAGAGTGATCCAGTTGAGAGAGAAGAGAGAGCAGAAGAGTGATCAGAAGATGGGTATTGACTTACGGATCAAATCCGAAGTTTGCTGCTCAGTTTGAGCTACATTGTTTCCAGTTTCTGAAATTTGGCTTCCTTCTTTCTTATTTTCATTTTTATCTGCTTTTTCCCTTCTTGATTGAAAGTTCTCTATGTTACCTCCTGGTGTTCAGGGGAAGAGAGAGACGTGTTCTCTCTGGTTCACTTGCAACAGAGGTTGCAGTATTGTTCCCTCTCGTAGAAGAGGTGTTCCCTCTGGGCTTCAGAGGAAGAGAGAGCCTGGTCTCTGGTTCTAGTGACTGCAGATCACTAGTGTTCCCTCCAGTTGGAGGAAGAGGAACTTGTTTCCTGGTTCTAGGGACTTGGCGTCCTTAGGGTTCCCTCCGGGTGTGGAGGAAGAGGGGAGGGTGTTCCCCTGGTGAAGCTGTGAATCAGCCGTTGTCGCAGACTGAGTCTGCTTTGCTAGCAGGTGCTAGTGGAAGCCTCACTTCGATTTGAAGTGAGGGGTGGACGTAGGCAGACTGGAGGTCTGACCGAACCACCTTAAAAACCTCTGGGTACTCGTGTGATTGTCTGTGGTGATTTTGTGGTGTGCCTTCTATCCACTCGAGCTATTGTCCGCACTGCGTTTTTTTGTGGGTTCAACTCCGAGATTGCTTGTTTTAAGTGAATCATTCTTCAATAATTTTTAATTGGTTGAAAAAAAGTGATCTATTCATCCCCTCCCCTTCTAGATCACTTCATATTTCTTGTATCACTTGGTATCAGAGTAGGTATTTCCCAATATGTGGTCAAACGGCCAGGGAAACGGATCCGCTGGTTCTCGCAGCTACATTGCTGAAGGGCAGTCAATCACCCGTCCCCCCTTCTTCGATGGTAATAACTATTTTTTTTGGAAGAACAGGATGGAAGTCTTTATCAGGGCCCAAAGCCACAAGCTCTGGAGAGTAATTACAGATGGTCTGTACCAACTTCCACCGAAAGAAGACATGTGGACAGAGGAACAGGTTAAACTCTCCGCACTGAATTGGACAGCTCTTAACATCATACAGTGCGCCGTCCACCCGGAAGAGTACTTGAGGATTTCAGCGTGCAAGACTGCAAAGAAAATGTGGGATGAATTGCAGTTAATTTATGAGGGCACATCTCAAGTGAGAGCTATCAAGATCAATATGCTTACAACTCAGTATGAGTTGTTTAAGATGAAGCCAGAGGAGTCGATCACAGAAATGTATGCTAGATTGTCTGTGATCATCAATAGTCTGAGAGGATTTGGAAAGGAGATTCAGCAAGAAGACATTGTCAAGAAGATCCTTAGGTCCCTAACTCCCATCTGGGATACTAAGGTGACCGTCATAGAGGAATCTAGAGATTTATCCACCATGTCAATAACCCAGCTGATTGGGTCTCTCATGACCCACGAAATGAACTTCAAACAAGGGAATGATGGACATGACAGAAAGGGAAAGAATGTTGCTCTGAAAGTCTCACGACATACTAAGAAGAGCAGCAGCAGCAGCAGTAGCAGTGGTGGTAGCAGCGAAGACTCTGACGGATTCTCAGACCTGGACAAGGGCGAGCAGGCCATGCTCACCAGGCAATTCAGAAAGTTCTTGAGGACTAAAGGGAAATTCTACAGGAGAAAGAAATTTAATGCTGCAAGGAAGTCTCCTGAACGAGAACTTGAGAAGAACCGATTTGTTAAGAAGGTTACATGCTACCATTGTCAGAAACCTGGTCACATGAAAAGTGAATGTCCAGAGCTGCAAGCTAAGGCTCCCGGATACCAGAAGAAGATGGTGCACAAGAAGAAGAAAGCCATGCTGTGCACATGGAGCGACGAGGAGGAGGATCCAAAAGCCACCTCGTCCAGTGAAGGTGAAGAGAAGACTTGCCTCATGGCCAACCATGAGGAAGAGGTAACGAACTTATTTGAGAATTTTACTTTGGACGATTGGGAGGACGCCTATGGCGACCTGTTAGCTAAATATAATTTTCTAACCAAGGAGCACAGAATGCTTAAACGAAAGTTTCACTCTGTTTCTAAGGAACACTCTATTGCTGTTATGGATAACATGAAAACCAAGGAGATGGCCATTGAGCTAGATCAGGCTAGAAGTGAGATCGAGAAGTTTAGAATGGAAAGAGAGGAAAATCTAGCTAGGATGAATGAGCTGAAGAGTAAAACTGAAGAGAGTAAAAAAGAGTTTAGACTGATTGCTGAAAAATATGAGGCGGTTAGAAAAGTTAATCAGGAACTCTAGGACCAATGTAATGAACTTCAGAAGGAGATTGAGGACAAAGGAAAAATGCTAGAAAAATTTACAGAGGGGAGAAACAATCTGGATGCCCTTCTGGGGTCGAGGGTAAACTTCAATAGGGAGGGATTAGGATACTATCCCACAAGTAAAAAACCCTTTGAATTTAAAACTATCACGTTCTGCCCCGCCAAGGGCAATGAAAAACTGGAAACACCATCCAGTTCCAAATCTGTCTCTACATTGAAGGTTTCGACCAGCAAATCCATTCAATCCACTGGTCATCAAGCTAAGTCAGGAAATCCTGAGACTAGAACTGCTCCTGTGCAGCAGTTGTGGAACAAAGGTTTTCACACGACCATTCCTATTGATGTCACTAGAAAGGTGAACAGTTTCGCTAAGAAAGTTCAGCATGCTAGTTATCAAGGAAAGCATGCAAACATGCATCACTTTCAGCACAATTTTCATTTGAATAAAAATGGTTACATGAATTATGCTCAGCACACACGTGTTTCCTCTAAGAGGCCAAACAACAATTTTTCTGTTCGGAAACAGCATAATTTTAATAGGAATAGGCTCATTCAACACCCACTGAGAAATGCCAAGAAGGAAGAATCAATCCACATGAAATCACTGAAAAGAACAGTAAAACAAATGTGGGTTCCTAAATGTAATTTGCATAAATTGAAAACTGTCTTTGGACCCAATTTGAATTGGGTCCCACATTACTTTGTCTGAACTCTCGCAGGTTAGCCTGGCAGCCGAGCATAACAAGTGGTATCTTGACAGCGGCTGTAGCAAGCACATGACAGGAGACCGGTCCAAATTTAGCAAACTGAAAATGAAGTTTGGGGGCTTGGTCAAATTCGGTGGAAATAACAGAGGAAGAATAATTGGAATTGGTACAGTTGGTAAGTCCTCTACTAACTCCATTGAAGATGTGTATCTTGTAGAAGGACTTCAGCACAACTTGGTAAGTATAAGTCAACTCTGCGACAAAGGACACAAGGTACTCTTTGACCACAATTCCTGCACTGTTTTTGAGCTGAATTCTGATAACGTCATGTTCAAAGGTCATAGAGTAAACAATGTATACATCGTAGACCTGGATGATAATCCTGAAACTAACTTATGTATGTCTGCTAACTCTGAACAGGTTGCTTTTGACTGGCATAGGCATCTAGGCCATGCTAGTTTGTCTACAATGAATAAACTGTCTAAGCATAACCTAGTTAGAGGTTTGCCCAGAATAAGATTTCAGTTAGGGTCCAAGCTATGTGATGCTTGTGCACAAGGTAAACAGACTCGTGCAGTTTTTAAGTTGAGAACTGAGAGTCTTTCATCTAAACCGCTGTAGCACTTGCACATGGATCTCTTTGGTCCTACTCGCATACAAAGTTTGTCAGGTAAGAGATATGGATTAGTCATAGTTGATGACTTCACTAGATTTTCTCGGTTGTTTTGTTTAGCAAATAAAAATGATGCTTTTGTTCACTTTGAAGAACTTTTCAATAAAATCAAACTGCAAGGTGAACATAATATCATTACAATTCAGTCTGACCATGGAGGAGAGTTTGAGAACTCTTCATTTTCTGAATTTTGCTCAAGAGAGGGAGTGACTCACAAATTCTCTTCTCCCAGGACACCGGAGCAGAATAGAATTGTTGAGAGAAGAAACAGGTCAATAAGTGAAATGGCCAGGACTATGCTGATTGAGAGTGGACTTCCAAGGAGATTTTGAGCTGAAGCTGCGAATACTGCATGCTACATTCTAAACCGAGCCTTGGTAAGACCTACTCATAGGAAAACTCCTTATGAACTTCTCAAGGGTAAGCAGCCAAACATTTCTTACTTTAAAGTTTTTGGCTCCAAATGTTTTATTCACAATAATGGTAAGAATCGTTTGGACAAATTTGAAGCTAGAAGCTCTCTTGGAATTTTTCTCGGATATTCAGAAACCTCAAGGGCTTACAGAGTTTTCAATAAAGATGATCAAACTGTTGAAGAAACACCGCATGTAGTGTTTGATGAAAATGATTTCTCTAACAAAGTGATGAATGATGACAAGGAGCCATCTAATGAGGGAGATTTCTTGGAGAAAATTGAAGAAGAAGAGATGCAGCCAGCTGCTCAACCAGAAAACTCACAGCAAGAAGGAGCAGCTGAGGTAGGTGAACCCTCAGGTGAGATAATATTTCACAAAGACCACCCTAGTGAAAATGTCATAGGCAATTTGCATGATCCTCCTAGGACAAGGTCTCATTTTAGAATTGTCCAAGAACAAGACTTAGCTGCATTGGTATCTCAGGTGGAACCCAAATCTGTGGAAGAAGCCTTAAAACATGATTCTTGGGTATCCGCCATGTGTGAGGAGTTAAATCAATTTGAGAAAAATATTGTATGGGAACTAGTTCCCAGACCTGATAACACTCATGTCATTGGCACTAAATGGGTTTTCAAGAATAAAGTTGATGAGAATGGAGCTATTTCTAGAAACAAAGCAAGACTTGTAGCTCAAGGCTACAGTCAGGAATTTGGTGTGGATTTTGATGAATCCTATGCCCCAGTGGCTAGGATGGAAGCTATAAGAATTCTACTTGCATTTGCATGCTCTAGGAACATTCGGCTGCAGCAGATGGATGTCAAAAGCGCATTCTTAAATGGGTTATTGAAGGAAGAGGTATATGTTGAACAACCTCCAGGTTTTAATTTCTCTGTTCAGCCTAACATGGTTTTTAGGTTGAATAAAGCCCTCTATGGATTGAAGCAGGCTCCCCGAGCCTGGTATGAGAGACTTTCTGAATTCCTCTTGAGCAAGGGCTACACTCGAGGTAAGGTTGACCAAACCCTCTTCACCAAAAATCTCAGAAAGGATTTAATAGTGGTCCAGGTATATGTTGATGATATCATCTTCGGATCTAACAATTCAAAATTGTGTAAAGAATTTTCTGAATCTATGTCTCATGAATTTGAAATGAGTTTAGTTGGCGAACTAAAGTATTTTCTTGGGCTGCAGGTCAAACAGATGGAGGATGGTTGTTTCATAAATCAAACCAAGTATACTCTGGAGATGCTGAAAAGGTTTGGAATGACCAACCTCAAGACTATCTCAACACCCATGGGCACCAACTCCTCACTGGATTCAGACGAAAAAGGTAAAGAGGTGGATGCTAAATTATATAGAGGTATGATCGGTTCACTCCTCTACTTAACAGCATCCAGGCCTGACATTCAATTTAGTGTAGGGATGTGTGCCAGATACCAGGCTAGGCCTACTGAATTGCATTTGGCTACTGTAAAAAGAATCTTTAGATACTTATCTGCTACCCATGATCTAGGTCTTTGGTATCCTGCATCATGTAGTTTAGATCTCATTGCATATACAGATGCAGATTATGCAGGATGTAAATTGGACAGGAAAAGTACTAGTGGTCACTGTGAATTTTTAGGAGGGTGCCTAGTCTCTTGGGGATCCAAGAAGCAACACTCTGTGGCTCTTTCTACTGCTGAAGCTGAGTATGTGGCAGCAGGGAGCTGTGGCACACAGGTTATATGGATAAAACACCAGCTTCTGGATTACTCAGTTGAGCTAGGTTGCACTTCCATCTTTTGTGACAATACTAGTGCAATAAACATTGCAAAGAATCATGTACTTCATTCTCGAACTAAACACATCGAAATTAGTCATCATTTTATTCGAGATGAAGTAGCTAGGAAGACCTTTGAGTTGATCCATGTTGGCACTAACTCACAAATTGTAGATATTTTCACTAAGCCATTGGATACTGAAAAATTTAGCACATTGCGCAGAGAATTAGGTATTTATAGAATTTCATGATTGAATAATTGATCTCTGAATAATCTGTCATGTGCTCTTGTGCTTATCTATACTCATTGTCTGTTGCTGAAAATAACCTCATTATGAGTGTTTGTTGATTCACTCGTATTGATTGATATCACTTTGTTTTCTTTGAGGTGTTTTGAGGTATGTCTTGGTTAAGTCTGAGTTGGAGTCAAGGTCTCAGGGGGAGCTAGATTAATAATAGGTGTCATGCTCTTTTGGCCAAATCTGAACATACTTTGAACGGATTTTTGCTGACCTTATAAGAGAATCAGTTTGAGTAGGTGTATAAAAGAAATTTTTAGATGTTTTATCCGTTAAGACTGTTCATCTAATTTCTTGTTGGAATTTCAGCTGTTAGTCCCACTGAGATCAAAATCTGAATTCAAGACTATCTTCCTACACTGTAACTGACTTCTGATCTAGCCAGTACAGCATACCTACTTAGTCTAGTTAAGTCCGAAATGAGGTATATAGTGTTTTAGTCTGAAAAACTTTGGAGCTGGTGTATTGTTCTCAAACTGAATCAAGACTAATTTACAAGGTTTCAAGTGCAGTTTAATGAAAAAATTCATGAAAGAAGTTTTAACAACCTTGTTAACTCTTCATTGAGAAACTGGGACTTTCATCAATGAAGTGAAAGCATCCCATGTCATGAGATGGCAGTATAAATCAGGTTTAATTAGTTGTCTTGATCATACAGAGCTATGGTACATATCTGGTTAGTAACTGGGGTGTCTGGCCTCTGGTAAAGGTGTCACCTTAATGTCAACACCAGTTAGAATACTATCTCTGTCCTCTTGTCAGAAGGGGTAATGTGGTCTTACCACCAAGTAACTGGGGATTCCTGCCTCTAAACAAGGTGTCTCCCTAATGTCAAAGGTGTACTTGATAGATTTACCTTTGATCTTGACCATCTTTGAAAAAATTTTCTCCCTCTTGGTATCAAGATCCTGTTCACTTGGCATATAGTTCTTGGTTTGTTTATTTTCAATACCACAGGTCTTTATTTTCCTGACTTCCTTGCTTTATACTCTCTGAGTAAAGACTTACTCTGACCATACTGGTATCTTGTACCTTACTTGCTTAGAATCTGGTTCTGTGTATGGAGCGGATCTTCATTCACCATTTTGCACACAGTCTGACTAACTGATCTTCAAAATCCTCACATTAAATTGATGGCTTTCTTAATTGCCTAAACATCTCAATAACTTTCCTTTATCAGCCATACTCTCTCTTGTTTTCTCTCCACTGTCAGCAATTTTCTTTTCGTGATATCTTCAGACCTGCCCCTAGTTTTGATGATGTCAAAGGGGGAGAGTGTCTTGCTTGTGTTTTGCTGAGGGGGAGCGAAAGATAAGTGCCCTGAGTTATCTAGTCAGAGGAAGGCAGTTGTTGTGTTCAGGGGGAGCTCTTGGGAGTCGTCAGAGGAGGCGAGTGTGTTGTGTGTCTGCATTGCTTACCTTCACATAATCTCATTGCACTTCATCTCTGTTATTTAATATAGTGTTGCCATCATCAAAAAGGGAGAGATTGTTGGATTTTTGTGACTTCCCTAGTGTTTTGATGATGAGCATCACTATGTTAAATATTATCATTTTAATCAGATATCTTGCGTAATGTTATGCATTTGAAATTTCCATGATTAACAGGAAAACTGCTATGAGGTAGTACCTTGTATGTCCGTACTGTTCCTTTCATACTTCGTGTTGTTTGTGTTTACTACACTTCGTGTTGTCCTTTTGTACGTCGTGTTGTTCCAAGTATGTTTGTTGATTGTCTTTGTGCTGTTTTCTGAAGCAGCTCGATTTGTTCTGATGAACTTCGAGTCGTTTTCTTGTGAACCTCGTGTCGTTTCTTCAGTATTTAGTTGCTCATCTCGAGTCATCCTTTTTATTTTTGCTCTTGTGTTTTCGTGTCATTTACTGTAGTTACTCGAGTCGTTTTCCTACTTTCACTGTTTTATCACGTGTCGTTGTAGCCGTTCCTGTCTTCTGTCTTCGTGTTGTTTTTCCTAGACCACGTGTCCTTTTTGCTTTGTGACCACACTTCGTGTAGGGTTCTATTTTCATCTTCGAGTTGGTTTCAGTCCGTGTCGTCCTCGTCTTCGAGTCATTCGTAAGTTCGAGCAATTTTGTATTCGAGTCATTTTTTATGTCTTCGTGTTGTTTCTGTGTTTGTGTCTTCGTGTTGTTGTTTTTGTGTCTTCATGTTGTTTTTGTATGTGTGTCTTCGTGTTGCTTCTTTCTATCTTCGTCCAAGGTTCCTCTGATCATGTGTTTCTATCGTTTCACTCCGTGTTATTTCCTTCTCACCTCGTGCTGTTCTCATCTGACCTCGTGTCATTCTCTCTATATTTCGTGCTGTAGTCATCTTGTGTATCTCGTGTCGTTCTCAGTATAGTGCATCTCGTATTGCTATCACATACCTCATGCAGTTTTAGTTTTTGTGGCCCTGAGTTTTAATGGTTTTAATTTCTTTGCAGGAGAAGAAGAAAAACAAAAAGAAGAAGGTGGTCCGAGGAAGAATATTCCCCAGTGTCTGGGCTGCACGTGATCCAATACTAAAGGAACCAATGCTATAAGGGCACGTGGCAAGAAGGTTCTGGATCGAGCGCGGGAAGCACACGCCTTGCATGAACCCTCCTGATTGCTTATAAAAGCAATGCCTCACCATCTACGAAAAGGGAGGAGCTCCGAGGTTACAGTAAAGAAATTTGAGTGAGAGCAGACGAGAAAGAGCCTCCCTGAGAAACTAGAGTGATCCAGTTGAGAGAGAAGAGAGAGCAGAAGAGTGATCAGAAGATGGGTATTGACTTACGGATCAAATCCGAAGTCTGCTGCTCAGTTTGAGCTACATTGTTTCCAGTTTCTGAAATTTGGCTTCCTTCTTTCTTGTTTTCATTTTTATCTACTTTTTTCCTTCTTGATTGAAAGTTCTCTGTGTTACCTCCTGGTGTTCAGGGGAAGCGAGAGACGTGTTCTCTCTGGTTCACTTGCAACAGAGGTTGCAGTATTGTTCCCTCTCGTAGAAGAGGTGTTCCCTCTGGGCTTCAGAGGAAGAGAGAGCTTGGTCTCTGGTTCTAGTGACTGCAGATCACTAGTGTTCCTCTGGTTGGAGGAAGAGGAACTTGTTTCCTGGTTTCTAGGGACTTGGCGTCCTTAGGGTTCCCTCCGGGTGTGGAGGAAGAGGGGAGGGTGTTCCCCTGGTGAAGCTGTGAATCAGCCGTTGTCGCAGACTGAGTCTGCTTTGCTAGCAGGTGCTAGTGGAAGCCTCACTTCGATGTGAAGTGAGGGGTGGACGTAGGCAGACTGGAGGTCTGACCGAACCACCTTAAAAACCTCTGGGTACTCGTGTGATTATCTGTGGTGATTTTGTGGTGTGTCTTCTATCCACTCGAGCTATTGTCCGCACTGCATTTTTTTGTGGGTTCAACTCCGAGATTGCTTGTTTTAAGTGAATCATTCTTCAGTAATTTTTAATCGGTTGAAAAAAAGTGATCTATTCATCCCCTCCCCTTCTAGATCACTTCATATTTCTTGTATCACACTTGGCGAAGAATAAGCTGACTATCACCTACAATTCGTAATTGGGTAACACCGAATTGATGAGCGGCCTCCAGTCTGGCCAGAAGAGCCTCATACTCAGCTATATTATTTGTAACGGGAAATGCAAGCTGAGAGGCGAGCGGAATAGTGATACCCTCCGGTGATAGAAGAACAATGCCAATCCCTTTTCCTTTTGAATTTAAAGCTCCATCAAAATGTAACGTCCACATCGAATCCGATTGATTGACGGACATTAGTTCCTCATCTGGAAACTCTGAGCGAACAGGGTCAAATCTAGGGAGAGGGTGATGAGCAAGATGTTCTGCTATGGCATAGCCTTTAATCACTTTTTGCTGAATGTAGATAATATCGAATTGAGAGAGGAAGCTTTGCCATCGTGCTAATCGATCGGTGAGAACGGATTTTTCAAGAAGAAACATGATTGGATTCATTCGGGCAATGAGATGAACTTCGTGAGCTAAGAAATAATGCTTGAGTTTATGAACTACCCAGACTAAAGCAGCACAAGTCTTTTCTATGGCTGAGTACCTATGCTCACAGGGGTTGAGAAACTTTGACAAGTAGTAGGCTGCCCTTTCTTTTCCTTCTTCGTCAACTTGGGCTAGGACAGTGCCTACAGAGTCATCCAGGACGGAAATGTAAAGAACAAGTGGTTTGCCTGGAACTGGTGGCCTCAGGACAGGAGGATTTGAGAGATAATCCTTCAATCCGTCAAAAGCTGCTTGACATTTGTCATCCCAAATAAACTTGACTCCCGGCTTAGTAAGCTCGTAGAACGGCCTACATCTTTGTGAATGCTGGGAAACAAATCGGCGCATAAATTGCAACCTCCCGATCAATCCTCGAACTTCTTTCAAATTCCTGGGAGGAGGCATTTCCCTTATGGCCTTCACCTTGTTGGGATCAATCTCGATACCCCTCTTACTTACGATGAATCCAAGCAACTTCCCTGATGAAACACCAAACACGCACTTCTTGGGATTCATTTTTAGCTGATACTCCCGCGCTCTTTGCAAGACTTTAGTTAGAACACCGGGATGCTCAATCCTTGTTCTTGATTTTACTACCAGATCGTCAATGTACACCTCTATATAAATGTGGATCATATCATGAAAAATTGCCATCATAGCCCTTTGATAGGTGGCTCCAGCATTCTTGAGTCCGAAGGGCATGACCACATAGTAATAAGTTCCCCATGGTGTAGTGAACGATATTTTCTCTTGATCCTCCTCAGCCAGGCGAATCTGATTATAACCTGAAAAGCCATCCATGAAGGAGAGAGTCTCATATCCTGCCGTATTATCAATTAAAACATCAATATGAGGGAGGGGGAAGTCATCTTTAGGACACGCACGGTTGAGGTCCCGAAAGTCTATACAAATTCGCACCTTTCCATCTTTCTTCATGACTGGGAAGATGTTAGCCACCCAATTGGGATAGAGGAAAACTCTAACGAATCTAGCTTTATGAAGCTTATCGACCTCTTCTTTCATTTTTAATGCCATATTAGGGTGGAAACGTCTCAACCGTTGTTTGACCGGAATGGCCCCTGACATAAGCGTAAGTCGATGTTCAACAAGCGCAGGGTCTAGTCCCGGCATATCTTCATAACTCCATGCGAATGTGTCCTTGTATTCTTGAAGAACCAAAATGAGCGCCTCCTCTTCGGAGGGCGGCAAGTTCTTACTAATGAGGACAATCCTAGGGTCTTCCTCCGTACCCAACTTTATTTCTTTGGTAGGTTCTTCCACTGAGGCTGATGGCTCATCAAATCTTCTCATGCCACCGGCAAAAGCATCAGCCTCGTCCTCATATTCTTCATAACCTTCATCCCCCTCTTCAATAGGGTCTTCATCATTCATGATCTCATAAACACCAAAACCCTCATTAAGAACACAAGTATCTTCATATTCTACTTCCGGCAGGATAATCGGATTCTCCACAAACTCGGGAATGGCGAGACATGCCTGGCATCTGATGGCTAACTCTTACAAGTACCTACGGGGAATCTACCTACCCTTGGATCTTTTATGTGAAGCTACCCCATGAGTCTTAAAATTACAAGAGTAAGAGCAACTAGCCTGATCACTAGAATTCAACAAAGATGAAGGTGGTGAGGAAAAGATGGGTACAGAAGGAAATACAGATGAAGTCCCCTCACCGTAGGGGTAGGGAAGGTCCCCTAACGAATCTTGGAAGAGCGGCCCCTGGGTCGGGACACACTCATGAAGAAGATAGGAGGTCTCCTCAATGGAGATGAAAGATTGGAAAGTTTGAATTTTGGCATTTTTTTTTCGTTTTCATTTTCAAGAAGAAGGCAATGAGAGGGAGGAATAGGAGGTGATGTTAAGGTTGACAGATGGATGAAAGATGGAGTAAATGATGACCCACGCGGGGGTGTGATGGAGAGTTTAGAGAATTGCTCGAGGAGCAAGGGAGGAATCGGAGGAGAAACTTGAAGTGAATTTGGAAAAAAGGTTATCAAGACCACGGGCGGTCTAGGGACATCTGAGCAAAATATTTGATCAAACAAGTGGACAACAATCGTTGGATGAATGGATTTAATAGAGAAAAGGCCAGCCCACAGCCTATCCACGTTATAGCCTTCCTCGAACGGCACATCAGGCTCCCCGGTATCTGTGTAATTCCTTAGAAGCTGCCTCTTGTTCGTGATTGTCGCTGGCTTCTCAATTAATTCATGAATTAATGGCGGCCATTCCGGATCAGTTGGCATAAACAATCGGCCTAGGGCAACAGTGATATCGTTCATGTCGAACCATCTATACCAGTCACATTCGGGGTCATCCATCTTTCTTCTTTTATCTGGCCGTAAAGACTCCAGAGCTTTGTATGTAACCAGTGGGGCTATGTGACGAGCAAACTGCCGTGCATGTACATCTTGACAATCCATCATGGAAGTGACTAAAGTGGTTCGCTCATCATTATGAGTGCCTCCTTTCATAAAGTGTGTTTGTAGGGTCCAGGTAAGAGGCTGCCGATCTGTCTTGAGAGTGGAAGTCATGACGGCCCATGGCTCATTTTCATCTTTGCTTGGCGCTTTGTACCCTAGGCCACCTTGGGGAATAATCTTTTGATGCCTGACGGGCTTGACTCTCCCTTGAAGATTAACACCCAGGCCTTTACCAGTTCTATACCCCATTTTCATCAGAATGTTCCATCCTGGCGTGTTCATCAAACATTTTTTCTTCTTGCCTTTGGATGGCTATGGTGGCATTTGAGTGGTAGGAGGGGTTGAAGAAGACGACCTTACCAAGTCTTGCCGCAGATCGACAACATCCAAAACTGAGAGCAAATGCCTATTGGAAGGCCACATAGAAGGCACCAATGTTGCGGAATGTATATCTTCTGTCGGCAGAATGGGCATACTAGTGACTTTAATAATGCGCCCTTTGTGCGGAAATTTTATGCATTGATGATTTGTTGAAGGCACATCATCAAGCTCTTGAATGTACGGGCGACCCAAAATGCCATTGAATGTCGGGTCCATGTCTAGAATATGGAAATCTACTGTGACCGAGACTGGACCCAAACCAACTCTTAGAGTGATCATTCCTAAAGGCGGCTTCCTGGTGTTGTCATAGGCGGTAACAGTGATTGTAGATGGCCGGATTTGACTCTCCAGAATGCCACACATTTTCAAGGTACTTGGTGGCAAAACATTAATGGATGCCCCAGTATCCACCAAACATTGTTTCATTGCCACCTTGTGAATGTCAATAGTAATGCATAGTGCATATTTTCTGGCTGGCTGTGGAGCCAATTCATGTTCATAAAAAGTGATGGCTGGTTGATTGCTGGCTGGACTTAAGACTGTAGTGACCTGTTCAACTGGGATATCTTCGTTTACCATTAGTTTATGTAGATATTGCTTCAAGGCTAGCTGATGTGTAGTAGATCTTTTGATCAATTCCAGAATGGAAATTCGGGCCGGCGTTCTGTCCAAATGCTTTAGTAAGTCATACTCTGTGCCCGGTGTGGACTCTTGTTCCTGTTCTCCTTGTTCTTGTATCGGCTTCTACTCCCGCTGGGGAAACACTCGATGGAACATCCATCCACTACGGAGCACCATTGTTTTTGGAGCCTCTGTCGGGCCTAGGGTAGGTGAAGGGGCAGAGGAGGTAGAGGGAATGGTATGTGGCGTGTTGGGTGCTGGTGCAAGATCGGCAAAAGGAGGGGTTCTTATAAGAGGCCTCGCCGGCTGGGGGTTATCGGAATGTGGTGACGGGGATCGGGTGACAAGGAGGGACCTTGGAAGCATGGTGGTGGACGGGGTAGATTGTGGTGAAACAGGAGGGGTGATGACCGTCGGCGAGGGGCGGATAAGGAGAGGTCTATTTGGTGGAGGATTTTGGGGTGAAGGAGAATTCATGGGTTGGCGTAAAAGAAGGGGCCGTGAAGGAGCAGGGTTAGGGTTGAACGGCCCTGGAGTGCTGGAACGTATAAGGGGGCGTGGCTTTTGGGAAGGGGGTATAGGCTGAAGCCTTCTTAGCAATTGTGGTGGTTGCGGTTGACTGGAGTTTTGATTAATAGCCCCGACAGAGGCGTTTTCCTTATGCCAATCCTACCCTCTCTCCACTTCATGGATTGAGGTGACAAGGTTTACTTGTTGATTTTGAACAGGGTGTTCCGGTAGTGGATTATTGATAATCCCCAAATTGGGCTGGGGTGCAGGAGCCTGTTGTTGCTGGGAACTTGTTGTTGCTGATCTTGCTGCGGGTGCTGCTGAGCCGATGGTTTTCGAGGAGGCCTTCGAGCCTTTAGAGTAGCAATAACCCTCCTCATCTCATCCCAATCAATATCACCTTGATCATTCATATCATGTATGTAATCCTTGAAGTGAAAACAATGATCGATGTTGTGCCACGGCTACCGATGGAAGACGCAATATTGGGAGGTGTCTACATGTTGCGGCCATATCGTTCTTTCTTTAGGCAAGGTGAGCAGGTTGGCGGCCATGAGGGCATTGAAAATGTCTAATATGCTTTTGGGTAAGGGAGAGTATTGTGCTCTTCGGGGACCCAATGACCTTCCTGATTGTTGCAGTTGTTGCGGTGCATAATTGGCTGGCGGGGGCATTTGGTGGTACTGTGCAGGTTGATTCTGTGGAGCAAAGTGGGGTTGTTGTTGAGGAGGTGGAAGAGGCCGTAAGGGCTGAGGAGCGTTATTATTTGGCTGGTGGACTTGGTTTTGGAAGGCGGGCTGTTGTGGTGGCGGCCCTTGGTTTGGAGGGTGGCGGAAGGGTGTGGAATTGCCGAACGCGCTCACCTGCTCATTAGTAACAGTGCCTTCAGTGGTCGCACCAGTATTGCCGATATTAACGTTACTCTTTATTACCTTTGGTCTTGGCTCAAACATGCCCATAATAGGCGAATCTTTCATCTGAGTTTGTATGTATCTAGCTCTTTCGTAGAGCTCTTCCATGGTGCTCAACTTGTTCATGGCTAAGATATGACGGAACTACGGAGTGGAGTTTGATATAATCATCTTCACTTGCTCTATTTCTGACAGTGTGTCCTTTAACTTCTCGGCCATAGCTCTCCACCTATCAGCAAATAAAATGAAGTCCTCCTCGAGCTTCATCTTTTCGGCAACCAGATCAGTAACAGACAAAGAGGGACCTACACGGTCCTTATACTTCTGTAGAAACTTTCGTTGAACTATATCAAAATCACCGACATCTGCCGGCTCCAGGGAATAAAACCATTCTAGTGCCGGGCCATCTAAAGACCGTCTAAAGAGATAAGCCAGAGAAGTCTTGTTATCTTGCCAGAATGATGCCTCATACAAGAAGTCTTTCAAGTGGATGTGCGGATTACCTGTTCCATTGTACCGTCGAAAATTCGTCATTTCAGACGGGGGTAGGTGAAAAATCGGCAGAGTGGGAAGCATAATTTCGGGAGCGACCTTGGATGCAGTGACCTTCTTAAGCTGCTCCTCCATACTAGCCATCCTTTGGAGGAGTATAGTGTGGTTATCGGACTCGGCTGGGGCCGGACGAAAAGAATATTGGTTCGTCATAGGCCTTCTCAAAATTTGAGAAACAGGAGGTTGTTGAGGCCTAGCAATGGAGTGACTTGCCGGTTGGGCCGGCGTAGTCATAACAGGAGTTGATGGGCTCGAGGGCACCCTAGGTGCGACCGCCTGGTCGTTGGGAGAACTAGCAGAGTGGCCACCCATGGCCTGCGGAGGGTTAGAAGATAATGGGATAGACTTTCCCTTTAAAGCGGCTTGGGCCGCCTGGCGCTAGGAGTCATCCAGGCGAGCAAGAACTTTGAGAACTTCGTTGAAGTTGAAAGAAGGGAAGCGTCCCCTGAAGTATTTTGAGTGGTAGGTTGAGCTTGGGAAGAAGGCTCAACCTCCAAAGAAGTGGTGTCCGCCATGTGGACCTTAGTGGGAGAAGAAGTGTAGTTTCCCTCGTGGTAGACAAGATCCTGAGAGGGAACCTCATAAAACGGGTCAGAGTGACCCTCCTCATAACCATCATAAGTATATCCGTAGTTGGCCATTTTGATGATTTTACCAGAACGGAGTTTCATGTTTAATGAAGAAGAAATATGTTTCCAACAACAAGTATACCCAAGAGATATCACCTTATCAAACAACATAAACACTCAAGTTGTAATGAGCCCAAAGTTTTAAGGTTTTCTTTATAGATTAAAGTGAATTTTACAATAAGTTCTCTCCTTTGAAAGTGGATCCTGGTTGAAAATTTGGGTATAATCTCCGGGTATCTAGGTTCTTTCTCTCTCCTCACCAACGTATGGGTCAACTATACTCCGGGTGCTTCAATGGTACAACCTGCCCAGCGTCCGTGAGGGAATCAACGGGTGCGGGGACTTACGGAGGCTTGGTTTAGGAATTTCTGGTCCAATGAGACGGAATGCTCAAAGGAGGGTCCTTCCTTTACCAAGAGGGGGTGTGTGACTCCTAAAAGTGTGGGGAGAGGAGGTCTCCCAAACCGAATGCCCTAAATGCAGCATAATGCAGGCAATATCAAGCAGGTGATATGAGAATCAGTCAAGCGAACAGCAATAAGCAGTAAACAAGGGTTCTGTGGGCACAGAACAAAATGATGACCTGGATAAGGTCGCTATATCAACAAGAGACGACTGAGTGTCAGTCGCTAGTCACTGTGAACAGTGCAAATAGATAGCAATCAAAATGAAATAGCGCCTTAAAGTAAGGCGCTTCCTGTGGAAATGACGCCTGTGCACAGGGGCGTCAGATAATAGTAACCGAACTTAAAATGATGAATAAAAGTAGTGATAATCAAAATAACGCATTTCAGTAAGGCGTTGTATCAGTGAAAGACGCCCATGGGAGGGGCGTCAAAATGCAATAATCAGAAAGATGACACCTTGGTATGAGGCGTTATATCGAGAAATGACGCCTCTGGGAAGGGTGTTAATTATAAAATGATGGAAATGCTTGCAATAAAAATGGAAACAGCGCCCGTTCGAACGGTCGCTGTATGTGGAAATGACGGCGGTATGAAGGGCGTTATTCAGTTCCAGAGAACCGTTAACCCTGATGACAAATAGAAATCAATTTCTTTTCTAATAAAAATGATATGGATAGTACATAAATTGGCTAATCCAGTGGGAGGTGTGCACGTGGTGCACAAAGGGAGTGTGCTACGTGGAGCACGAAGGAGGGGCACGCGAGGGCGCCAAAGGGAGGGGCACGCGAGGGCGCCAAAGGAGGGGTAATCAAACTAAAATAAAAAGAGTCCCACCGTGATCGCCAATTTGTAGATTCTAAGAAATCCACTTAAGGAAAAACTAAAGAATTTGTGAACGTGTCACATACACATATTTAAAAGGAAAGAAAATAACAATTAAAGGTGGATAATTATGCTAGAATATGTGGGATATGAAGGAAAAGGGGATGAGCATGAGATGCTCTATGGAGGGTGATTGCCAGAGGGGTTACCTCAAAGAAGAAAGATGATCGCATGTACCTTGTATTGAGCGGGTGAGATTGGGAGTTCTTCCTTCCTCCTTCTATCGGCCGACCGACAAAGGGGGTTTATAGCTTGATTACCCTTGCAAGAAAACACACAAAATAAACAAACATATGGATTAGCCAAGTGTGTAGTATCAATGCTCTAATAATATAGAATCAAACAGATTTGGCATGAACACACCTTGTGTGTTTTGGTTTTAAAACCCCTAGGAGGAGTAACAAGGTATGAGATTATATGGATGAATATGCTAATGCAACGTAAACTAGTATAATAAGACCTTCTCTAGCAAAGTGACTAGAGAGTGGTATGTGTTGACATGATAACAGCAAAAAAAAGGAAACAATGAATAAGAGAGGGGGAGTCGCCCTTCTACTGTATGGCAGCAGTAAAGGGGGAGGACAAGTGCTTCAGCTGCTACGGGAGGAAGGGAGCTCGCCAAAGGAAGAGCTTGGGAGAAAACAACCTGCAAAACAACGAGACACTCTTCTCTCTATTAGCTCTAACTGTGTTCTCTTCCGTTCTCTCTTTTTTTCTCCCTCTCATCCTCCTCGCGCGAGGGAGATTCAAGGGGGTATTTATAGCCAAAAAAAATCCTTGCATTAACAGGATTAAAACAAGGTAATGAATCTCTAATAAGGAACCTTCTTCCCAATCGAACACAAGGTGTAAAATGAGAAAAGGACCGTTACTGGAAAGAAGCAGGCGAAAGGGAGACGGAAGTGAAAATGACGACCTGACTAGGGGCGTCAATTGAAATGACAACAGTCACACCGTCGTCAATTCCTGAATTTAATTATAGAAATAATGAACTTTCCTTATATAAAATTGTCAAATGATGCCTATTTGAACGGGCGTTAAATAATCAACGCCCCTCATGAGGACGTCAATTCTTTGAGTTTTATTTTCGTTAGAATTTGTAAAATCCAAGAATCGACGACCGTTTGAACAGTCGTCCATTTATGGAAAACGCCCCTAATTAAGTCGTTAATTAAATGACACCCTCCCCACAGGCGTTAATTTCAATTATTAAACTAAAAAGCTAAGAAATCACAATTAAATATGGAGAAATTAGAAAAACTTCATATTAAGCCAATATTGAAGTCCACTTTGGGGCGTGACATGGTGACATGAAATTTACTCAACATAGCATCGATTTTGGCGTGTCTACACTCACGACATCCCTAGTCGGGTTCCTAGGTTATGTAAACACCATTTTCTCCTTGGCAATGCCTGGGAGAAGAAAAAGTCCCTGTCCGTTTCTCTCCTTGACTGAATCTAGGGGCAAGAGATATATGAAGGGGGCGATGACTAATCTAGACACCATGATGAGAGGAGGTCTCAAATAGGGGCAGTCCGTTATGACCTGACTCCACAAGAAAAAGAAAAAAAGGGGGGCAATTTAAAGGAACGTTAAAAGTTCATCTCAAAAGCTCGAAGTTTAAAATCAAAGCTCCGAGAAAATAAAACTAGGCATGGCAAGAGTGGCAGTACAGTTTCTCCGCGAGACATCATGAGCCCAGTCGTATGCGTGCTTAGGGTGGATAAAGGTTCGATGACGGACACAAAGCCCTGGCTCAATAGATCGAATCTCTGAACGGGTCGCTGTGAGAAGGACTCAAACCCTGGAAACCTCTACACCTTGCCTAAGCTTACCTCTTGAATTCTATTTTTCTTTCAAGACCAGACAGTACCCTAGGTATGGCCTCGGTAGAAGCACCATCATACAGATTGGCCCTAGCCAGGGGTTGTCACCTCAAAAGCACACCAACCTTAGGAGAATCCTAGTACAACAGGTAGGGCCCTTGTTGTCGAGACGAAATTGGCTTTCAAAATCTAAAAAAATTATATATTTCAAATCTAAAAAAATCATATATTTCAAAATCCAAAAAAAATCATATATTTCAAAATCCAAAACATCATATATTTTAAAAGCCAAAAAATCATATATTTCGAAAGCAAAAAAATCATATATTTTAAAAACCCAAAAAAATCTGATATTTCAAAAATCCATAAAAATCAAATACTTTCAAAACACCCCAAAAAAATACCATCATCTTGCATTGCATGCATCACATTTTCTTTATTATATTTCTGCCTATTTAATAAGGCTCCATCCCTTGACTAAATATCAAGAACTGGTCATTTTATAACTTACTGCAGGCAAGGGGTTGAGTCTAAGAACAGATCTAACTTGTTTTCTTGTCTAAGTGTGTGCAGACGCAAGTTCAAGCGCCCAAGATTCAAAGCTCACAAGTCTTCTGTTTCTGGTTCCCTCACGGTCTATCATTAGACCACTAACCATCTCTGGCGGTTCATAATTAAACCATTTTCCTTTCCCGGAAGCTAGAAAAATCAACTCTCAGTAAATTGTCCCTCGCGGTCTTAATTTAAACTGTCAAAAGTTTTTTGGCGGGCCATAATTAGACCGCTTTCCTCTCCCGAGAGTTGAAAACTCAGTTTTTCCTGAGCGCTGTCTCTAGCGGTCTTTCGTTAGACCGTTAGGCATGTTTAGCGGCCCTTTAATGGACCGTTATTCAGACAGAGAACCCTGTTCTAAGCTGATTTATCCATCCGTTCAAGATCAATCAAGCAATCCATTGCACATTTCTCAACACAAACCTCTTATTTCATTCAATCAACTTCATTGAACATTATTCCAATGATAATTCCAAGTACATCAAGAAGAAAAGCTTAAATTACATTCATTCTTTTGTCCGCGTAGGGACGGATCTTGCACAATTCTTTCACATAAGCACGGTACCCCTCTTCATCCTCTGCCACTTCTGCTTGCAGAGCACGCACCCGGCTGATTTCCCACATGATTAGGGCGTTCTAGACGGCTCGCTAGTCCTCCTCGGTCCCAATCTTCCTAGCTACAAGGGGAGGGAAGTGTGATAGTGCAGGAACCGTAGTATGGGGTAGCCCAACTTGAAGATAGCACTGGTGAGGGTTGTAGATCGCCAAGGTAGTGCCCCCCACTAGCTGCAGGTCTTGGCCCGGTTGCCGAGGTACTCTAAGGGTAGTACTTCGAAGAGCGCTTGGTCGCATCACAAACTTATCAATAGATAAAGTGTTGAGGTAAAGGCGCCATTCATCTCATGTCCTCTTGCCCGCCACCCGACACTCAACCTATGAAGAAAACCCAAATGTGCCTCCTATGAAGAATAGTGGGTGGCTCCCGAATATGCGGATAGCTGAAGGTAAGTCTTCCTTGGGTAGAAACTTGAGTCTCACTCCCATCCAACACTCAAAGATGATCATTGATCCGAAGAGAGGCCCTCCTATGCAAGCTGAACTAAGGCCTTCCTAGAGGTATGAAAGGACTGCTTGTGAGATAGATAAACCCCGCCACAGCCTACTAATAATGCTAAGGTTTTGGATGTTCAAGAGGTGGTCGGTGGTGGTGAAAAGAAAGACCCCGCACAAGCAAATTGAAGTAGCTTTGGCTATGGCGTTAAATCTTCTACTCTTGTTCTTGCAATAAGCGGTTATCCATTGAGCCATGGGTATCCAATGGATATGGCGTGGGCTGATCATGGTCCTAACATCTTTTGGGTTGTGTTTGAAATCCCCTAGAATTAGTGATGGGTCTATAGGCTCAACCGTATGGCACACTAGGTTTTCATCCCCCACCTTAGTCTTAGGGAGGGCTAGGTAGGTCTCTACCTCCTCTAATCGGACAGTGGCTTCAAAGCTTGGGAAGAGGAAGGTGTGTGTTTGTGGATGCCATAGTTCTATAAGGGCTGAAATACTTGACTAATCCAAGGAGATTTTCTGGAAATTCTTTCCTAGAACCACTAAAGGGTGAAGGTGCCATGCCCTTAGGATTGAGAGGACCTCTAAAGGAAGTTCCTTGATCATGGGAGCCACCCACTTTAGGTTGGAGTAGCATCTTGGGCCAGGAAGAAGCTAAGAAAAAGAGGGAAGAAGAAGAAGAAGAAAGAGAGAGGGAGATCATGAGAAGGAAAATTAAAGATTTCATGAACTTTTGAATCAAATTGCAACTTACCTCTCTTGAGGAACTTGAGCTCAAGTGTTTGGGGATTAAGTTCAGTCGCTGTAGCTCCCCATGCTCTTTCTTAGCAGCCTTTGGCCCGATGTAGACCATCTCCCCCATGGCACTAATGTCAAAGCTCCTCTTCATGATGTTCTTGAGTGTCTTTTGATGAAATTTCAAGGCTTATGACAGAGAATTAGGGTGCACTACGAATTCTGGGCTTGTTCCTACTTATAAAGTTCTGATTTTTAGTGTTGGTGCATTAGAATTAGGACTGGGTAGCCATAGTTTAAGTCAGGACAAGTTCTAGGGCAGATTAGAGACCCCTATCCTCGGGTTCAAATTCTCATGGAACAGTCCTGCTCGGACTACATAGGGTTTCTGCACTAGCGGTCTATCGTACGACCGCTAGGAGTACCCACGCGGTCTACAATTGGACCATTTTATCCCTTCATCCATCGCCTTCCTTTGTCCTTCTGACGGTCATTGGTTTAACTATTTTCTGCCTCTGGCGGTTTTAAGTTAGACCATTTGTCAGGTTTTTGGTCAGATTTTGGTTGATTCTTTCCCCTCTCAGTCATCAGTCCTGCCCGTACTTTCTGTCAATCCTCGGGTTGTAGGTCAGTGAGTCAGCATTTACATCCATGTGCATTTGCATCTTAAATAAAAACAACAAAAAGATTTCATTTCACTATCAAAAATCATGTACAAGTGTGCATAAAAAAAAAGGAAGAGTATAAATCACTCGACCGGTCCATCTCCCGGGACACCGCTGTCACCTGTGCCCTCATGCTGCTTCACTGGCGGCTCTATGGTGCTACTCTCCTCCTCCCGACGGCGTCGTCACTCCTCCTCCTCATTCCTCCGGTGGCCGGAGGAGCCGGTCAAGAAACCTCGGTACGTGCTGCTTGGTGCAACGCTCTGGCTCCTGCTAGCATCCGACCTCTTTCCCAGAAGTTGGAGGGCATCCATCAGTCCCGCAACCACTCCCCTCATCTCAATAACCTACACTCGGGACTGGTCTCACTCGCTCCTCAGCCGCGCGGCATCTGCTCTGAGACGCTCAATCTCCTCCTCATCGGCACGATGGTGACCTCCTCCTACGCTCAATCGCTCCACCTCTGCACGGAGTCGCTCGGTCTCTGCCCTGGCACGCTTCGCCTCGGCCAAGGCCGTGGTCAGCTCTCTCGCCTGCATTAGCATTAATCACAGTTGGGCATTTGCATCATAAGCATTTAAAGTCTAAGGAGCTCGGTTTGGTTTTTGCTTACCCTCTCCGAGAGAGTGGTCTTGGCTTCCTCGGCCCAAGTCACTGCTCGAGCAAAGTCGGCATCTCGCTCGGCTCGGTGTCCCGTAGGTTGTGATGAAGAGGATGGTGCATTTGGTCCGCACCGCTGCGCTCCCTCGGCTCGCTGCATTTTAGAAATCAAGGTCAGTCACATTCATCATAAGCATATAAGCATAATTAAGTCTAAGGTTCAGGGAAACTCACCAGAAGGTCCAGCACACGCTGGAGCTCATCCCTCTACTGTACAGTGGCATGGAGGAGTCCCTGGAGCTCCGCTATCCAGCCCTGGGGGTCTAGCTGCACATAGCAAATCATGGTGTCAATGCATATAGGAAAAGATAATTAAATTAAAAAGCATGAGTTTAGAAGTCATACCGGTCGACGGACGCTGCAGAACACCTGGTCGCTGTATCTCCGCGCGTAGGCCTTCAGGTAGGCCTCATCGCTTTCAATTCAGGCTCTCACCTCCCGGCCCCTCCGTGTCTAATCTCGCACCTGGTCGTGCACTCGAGTAACCCAGTCGATGTCTCCGCTGAGTCCCTTCGAGGATCGTCCGAAGCGCTAATCGTCTCGTGCGGGGAACTCCACCCTTGGCTAATGTGCTCCTCTTGTCCTCATGATCAGTCGATGATGTAGAGGCTTGATGATGTTCAGGCAATGTAGCCAGATCTCTCGTCGAGCATACGCCTGGGCTGCCTCCACCTAGCTCTGCCCCTCGTGACCCTCGTCACGATAGGGTGTCCAGCGCACCTGAAAAAAGGCAATTGAGTCATTGTCAGCATTACCAGCAATTAGAAGCATTTAGAGCATATAGAAGAGCTTGAGTTTAGAGTTGCACCGATGCATATGGGAAAGTGTCTATGTCGTCCCGGATCACTCGGGCAAGGCGCCAGATCGATCCCATGTCATGTGCCACCACCCACCGTCTCGCGATGGGGACCCACTCAGGGTGTACCTCCTTCCCTCACCCTAAGCCAGGGAGTTACAGGTAGCTCCAGACCTGTATAAGTCAAGTGTCAGCATATAGAAATAGCAAGCATATAAACAAGTTTAGAGTTTAGGGCATTTTACCTATAGGAATGGCGAGAAGCCGCCCAGCATGGTCTGCCGGTCGGTCGTGCTCAGAGAGTCGAACAGGAACGCCAAGATCGCTGCTCCCTAGGCAAACTCTCCTACTCCGTCCAGGTCCCTCAGCAATAGGAGGAGCCTGCAGCTCACTCCGTCAGCCCTGGTCGCAAAGAGAAGCTTCCCGAATAGCAATATCAAGAAGCGCCGCAAGGTGATGTCTCCCTCTGGTCCTGGTCCTGGTCCTGCCGCCACTCTCCCTCGGACCTGGTCTATCACTCTCCCGATGTGCTCCTCTGGCAGCTCCCCTACAAATATTGCAGCTCCCCTCAGCCCCAGGCTCTCCTAGAGTGTCGCTCGTCCCAGCATGGAAGAGTGATGCCCTGGCCTCATCAGGTCCAATCCGAGTAGCTCCTGCGCCATCTCCCGGTAATCTCCGTAGGTCCATCCTTTCATCAGCGCTCCGTGGACCCGCAGTCCAGTGATCCTCGCCATGTCTTCCAGCATGGGGATCATATGACTCCATGGGAAGATGAAAGCTCTGCTTACTGGATCCCTTCTCTCGTGAAGGGCTTATAGAAATGTTGTATCGATCCTGGTCACCTCAATACTCTGCAGCTCCCTGAAGCCCATGGCCATCAGTCTCTCTTTCTGGTAATCTGGTAGAGCATGGTATACCACTCGGACTTTCAGCCAAAGATCCGAGTCCGTCTCTTCCCCTGCACACATTTAGAATGTAAGTCAGTCATTGCATTGCATTTTCATTGTATTTCATATAAACAAAAACAACAAAAAAATCAAATAAGGAAAAAAACACATAAAAAAACCCAATATTCTATCTCTGATCCTCTGGCGGCCATATCTTAGGCCGTCTGAGTCCTATAGCGGCCATAGTATGGGCTGTATGAGGGTGTAGCGGTCACTGGAATGACCGTTAAGAAACCCGCGAGTGGGCATCGTCTTCTCCGTTTCTCCAATCTGTGGAAATGGCCAAAATGGCCTACAATTTGTTCTAATGGGCCCCAGACCCATTCCATTGCCATTCCACATGCATGCATCCATGGAAAAAATGAAAAAAAAATGAAAAAATGGGATTTTGGACTGTCGGCCTACCTCCGATGACCGTGGCCCGGCCACCGCTGCTGGCGCTTCCCCGACCACCGTGGCATTTACCTCCTCTTCAAGGCCCTCCTCTGCCGTAGGGACGTCTTCTCCCACCGGTTGGCTCGCCGGTACTTCCTCTTCCGCTGTCGGCTGGGCCGGCGGCCCCTCATCTCTCTCCGATGGGTCCGCCGCCGCCGGGGGTGGCGTTCCCTCCTCCTCTAGTCACCGTTGGAGGTGCTTCACGGCGCGTTTCTTCACCATCTTAGGGTGGGGAATGCAGCCTCATGGTGGTCGGCGGTGGGTAGTCGGAGTAGCGTGGGGTAGGCTCGGTTTTGGGTGTTTTGATTGAAATGAGCATAGGATGAATGAAGGGAGAATGTCACGCCTCGAGCCTTTATGACAGCGGAAGAATCGCTCGAGGAATGCGAACAGCCGGCATGGTAAGCCTCTTGCTAGCAAGAACGATCAGAGCGTAAGACAATCACACATAAAAATACAATTGCACAATAATTAATCAAACTCCAACTTTATTTCATTAATGATCAAAACATTCTTTTACAATAACTCTTCAACCATCTCTAATCCATCAGACTCAAGAAAAGAAAAAATTACAAAGACTCGATCTAAACAAGATTGACTTCCTAAGTCTTCACTCTCATTTTGATATGGTTCTCATTCGCTCTCGGACCCGCTACTTGTATTACCCGAATTCGAATTCGTATCACTTCCATCTCCTGAAAAGATTGGAAATAGGTAATGAGCACACTTGCCCAGTAGGTATCTTTGCATCAACATGAATAGCACTATTAAAGTAATTCACATTTTAACTCTAAAGAATTTAAGTAAAATCATGTGAAATGCGATCAATCATGCGAGTAACCAAAGTAACAAAACGATCATGTAAGATAGAATGAGAGCAAGAATGAACTAGCAAGAACGTAACAAGAATATGATATTGGCCTTTCATAAACAAGAATGTATCGAGAATGTACTAGCAAGCCACATAATCATCACTTTAGTATATTTTGCTTATGAGCAAGTACTTCATGAATTTCTGTGGAATATTAAGCAAGAAAGTCATGTACAAGAATGTCATATGGTGCCGTGGATTTTCACTTATTTATACAGAAAGTACTCCTAGTGCAATGCGACGCCAGTAGCATCATACCCCATGGTTTACAATAGTATGTTTCCAACAATCAGTCGAGCAGACTAGCATAGAGCCCTTGAACACAATCAGTGCTCGATCGCATCTTCAAGTATAAATCAAGTTACTTCCACGCATGTAACAATAAAGTATGGCCAAGAATGTAATAAGTTCAATAAGTTCATGATAACAATAATCAAATGAATGAACACTTCAATTTAGAATATGAGAGATCAAGAATGACTTATACTATGTTATGCTCATGGAAATAATTCGGCAGCATAACGGTACATTTCTTATTTTCCATAAATTAAATTAGGTATCTTGACTCAATTTGGTAAGTCCTAGACCATTATTAATCCATCTAGGAACCTTAGAAAATCAACCCGTGGGTCAAACCTTGGGTTAAAGCACTCAAACAATGTGACGGTCTTGTACTGGACCGTTACGTTCACGTGACGGTCGAGCCTTGATCCGTTAGAATGACTGAATCCAGAAACAATAATTGGACCCAGTTAAATGTGACGGTTATATATTCGGTCGTTATATGGACCTGACGGTCCAATATAGATCTGTTACATCGCTAGAACTTGAAAACATCGATAGTATTGTCTAATCAATTGGGTTTTAATGGTACAACCAACTCGGCATCCTAGTGGGAATCACAGGCTCGTGGAGAATTACAGAGGCCTTGAAACAAGATTTCCTAATCCATTGGAAGGAGTATCCAATAGAGAGGTCCTCATATCCAAGAATAATGTTCCTATAGTGCAAAGTGTGAACTAATGGACATATACTGGAATATATGCCATGTACTTAGAGAAAATGACTCTATTGATAGAGAGAGAATGTGTAGCAACGTGAAACCAAGATAAAACTCCGTCAATACATCATTGAAAATCATGATTTATAGGATACAAAGCTATAGAATTTTGACACATGAAATTAACATATCTTAAAATAACTTAAGATACCTTAATCATGCAATTTCTATTATGAATCAGTAAATAAACTTAAAGTCATGATAACAGGTCCAAACATAGCTATCTAAGCTTATTTATAAGTAAACTTAACTGGTCATCATTCTACCTTGGGCTGACAGAACACAGGGGTTTGATGGTCTAAAAAGGGCACGTCACAGTACCTGTGATGGTTTATCGAGGGGCCGTTATAGTAGTGTAACGCTCCTGTTATGGTGCGTCAAAGACAACAGAGGAATTAAAATGCAACAGAGGGTGTGACGGCTTATCGTAAGGCCGTTACAGTTTGTGACGGTCTAAGCATGATGCGTCAGAGTCCCTGCTAACAGTAAAAAGAAATTAAAAGATTATGATTTGAAACCATGTCATGTTTTGAAAAGATTTAACTACCCCAAGCGTGACAAAATGAAGTAAAGGTCATCTAGATGCATAGGTTGTAGTGAATTGACAAGATAATATCTTTGATCTTTGATTAGGGCTACGGATATGTATGTATGCATGAACCCACTAAAACATGAAATCCATGATCTATAGTGCATGAAATCAAGCACAATCAGAGGGCTTTTATCCTTAACAAAATATTTTTGTCAATCATGAGATGACCTACCGCTTAACTGGGCTTTAAACTTCTAATTTGAGCCTGAAAGACGTGCCCTAGTTCTCCCTTTCCAGTGAGTTTCCAGCAACTTTTCGCTGCCCTAGCTCCTCAGTCTCTTGACCTAAGGACGTGAAATTTTGAGGGTAAGAAGATAAAACTAAGGTGAACAAAAAGTTCTAAATAACCAAACTCTAATTACCTCGTTTAGACGTCCTAATCTCTTGATCTTCAGGGGTCTTGCGTTCAGTTTCCTGGGTTGTTAAGGTCCAACCAGCAACTTTAGAGGCTTCACTCTCCTTGGTTGGTTGATCTCCAAGCACGAAATTTGGAGAGCTATTAGTCTAAAGTATTATAAATAAAAAGTTCTAAAGAACTTATCCGAAATTCTATCTCCTTACTTTGATTCTTCACGAGCTAAAAGTAAGGGTCGCTCAGTTCAGAACTGAGTTCTATTTATGGGGATTTAGCTAGGGTTTAAGGATTAGATCGATTCTAGAGTCCTTAGTTGGCCAAAACCTGATCCCTAAGAGTCCCTAGTAACCTTACATATTCTCCTAATTAGGTCTCTTGCAGATAGGATCCCAAAGATCCAATCTTTTTGCTCGTTCTTCCACTCACGGAACTGACAGAGGTGTAACACAACAGGTCTACTGCGTTACATAGCTGTAGCGGTCGCCCGATAGACCGTTACATCAAACGTGTATAGAGTTTCAATTTATTAAAACTCTTTTATTCGTTTATCCTTCAAATTATCTATATAAAAGAGTATTTATCTTTTAAAATTCGTGGATATGCTAAATAACCTTCTAGAATATGGGCCAAACTTAATTGGGATTGGTCCTTAACCCTTTTGGATCATATTTAGATAGGCTAGGTTAATTATTTTAACACAATTGGGCCTTATAATAACTTATTAATCGAATAGACCATTTATTAATTTATTTAGGCCTTTATAAATTCCAAAAAATTATTAAATAACCCAGAAGTTACTTATATAAATTTTGGGGCACTACACCCTCCTCCACTTAGAAGAATTTGGTCCCCAAATTCAATACATTGATTATGGAGAGTGTACTTACAGTTAAATAATTCTAGAAATCTTTTCCGCATGGCTTCTTCGATTTCTCATGTTGCTTCATATGGCCATATTTTCTTCCATTGAATCTTGACCATAGGAATAACTTTATTTCTTAGTTGACGTACTTCCCGTTCCAGAATCTTTATTGGCATTTGCTCGTATGTCATATCCTTCTGAATCTCCAGATTGTCATAAGTGATAATATGGTCAGGATCATATACATACCTTTTCAGCATAGAGACGTGAAATACATCATGAACTCCTACTAATTGTGGAGGTAAAGTCAGTCTATAAGTTACTTCACCGACCCTTTCAAGAATTTCAAATGGGCCAATGAACCTGGGAGTTAGCTTGCCTTTCATGCCATATCTTTGAATACCATGACCCGGAGAAACCTTTAGATATACATGATCTCCAACCTGAAACTCCAAATCGCGCCTTCGATTATCAGCATAAGACTTTTGCCTATCTTGTGCCATCTGTAATCTTTCTCGAATGAGCTTGATTTTCTCTGTAGAATCCCTAATAAGGTCGGGGCCTAGAAATTACCTTTCCCCTATTTCATTCCAACAAATAGGTGATCTACAGCTTTTTCTATATAACACTTCAAAAGGTCTCATTTGTATGATGGCTTGATAACTGTTGTTATATGCAAATTCTACTAGAGATAAGTGATCATGCCAACTACCTCTAAAATCAATAGCACAAGCCCTGAGCATATCTTCTACTACCTGATTCATTCTTTCCGTCTGACCATCAGTTTGTGGATGAAAGACTGTGCTAAAATTCAATCTAGTCCCTAGTGAGTTTTGTAGACCCTTCCAGAAATGTGATGTGAATCTAGGATCTCTATCAGATATAATAGTGACAGGGACACCATGTAATTTGACAATTTCTTTTATGTATAATGCTGCTAGATATCCACAGACCATCAACTTTTTATTGGTAGAAAATATGCAGATTTAGTCAATCGGTCTATGATTACCCATATACCATCATGTCCTCCTCTGGTTTTAGGTAAACCCATGATGAAATCCATCCCTATACTCTCCCACTTCCATGTTGGAATGTCTAAGGGATGTAATTTACCGACGGGTCTAAAATGTTCTGCTTTAACTTGTGGGCAAGTGAGACAGTGAGACACGAAATCTGCTATCTCTCTCTTCATATTGGGTCACCAGAAGTTTCTTTTGAGATCTTGATACATTTTTGTACCACTTGGATGAATGGTGTACTTGGACTTATGTGCTTCTTCTAGGATCAATTTCTTTGTATCTTCATGATCCGGTACACATACTCAGCCCTTAAATAGCAATCTTCCATCATTGGAAACAGAGAAATCCGGTCTTTGTTCTATGTTAGCTTTAATCTCTAGTAACGCGGGATCATCATCTTGCAACTTGACCAGATCCTCTATTAATGTTGGTTGAGCTTAGATATTAGCCATGAAGCAATCCTCTTCCTTTGTGTCAATATATAAATTCAACTGAGCAAACTAAGGAATAAGATTAGTCATTCTAACCATAAGACTTGATAGCATTCCCATTGGTTTTTTGTTGAGTGCATCGGCTACAGCATTAACCTTGCCAGGATGATATTGAATAGCAAAATCAAAATCTTTGAGGTATTTTAACCATCTTCTCTGCCTCATATTTAGCTCTTTTTGAGAAAATAAATATTTCAAATTCTTGTGGTCCGAGTAGACCATAAACTTTTCTCCATAGAGATAATGACGCCAAATTTTCAAGGCAAAAATAACAGCTGCCAATTCCAAATCATGCACATGATAATTTTCCTCGTGACGCTTCAATTATCTTGAAGAATAACAGATTACCTTTCCATTTTGCATAAGGACACACCCTAAGCCAATACAAGACGCATCCGTATATACTTCGAATCCACCACCTTCCACCGGTAGTGATAAAACGAGAGCTGTAGTAAGATGATTCTTAAGAGTTTGAAAACTCTTTTCACATTCCTTTGACCAGACAAAAGGATTTTCTTTTCTTGTAAGTCTTGTTAAAAGAACTGTAATCTTTGAGAAGTCCTCAATGAACCTCCTATAGTAACCAGCAAGACCCAGAAAGCTTCTTATTTCTGATACAGTCATTGGCCGGCTCCAATTCCTGACAGCTTCTACTTTCGAAGGATCCACAGTGATTCCTTCCTTGGTAATAATGTGGCCTAGGAATGAAACTTCCTTGAGCCAGAATTTACATTTGTTAAGCTTTGCATAAAGTATATGTTGTCTAAGTGTTTGCAGAGCTATCCTCAGATGTTCTTCATGTTCCTCTTTTGTCTTGGAGTATATCAAGATGTCATCAATGAAGACGATGATGAATTGGTCCAAATATGGTTGGAAGACATTATTAATAAGTTGCATAAATGATGCTAGGGCATTAGTTAACCCGAACGGTATTACCACAAATTCATACTGGCCATAATGACTTCAAAAAGCCGACTTATAAATGTCTTCTTCTTTAATTCTAAGTTGATGATAACCTGATCTGAGGTCAATCTTGGAGAAATATTCTACTCCCAAAAGTTGATCGAAGATCTCATCAATACGCGGCAACGAATACTTATTTTTGATTGTACGTTGATTCAATCGTCGGTAATCGATGCATAGCCTGAGAGAGCCATCCTTCTTCTTGATAAAAAGAACTAGCACACCCCAAGGGGATGTGCTAGGTCTGATTAAGCCCTTATCCAGTAGTTCTTGCAACTGCTTCTTTAGTTCCTTGAGTTCTGTGGGGAACATCCTGTAAGGGGCTATAGAAACAGGTGCTGCTCCTGGAATGAGTTCAATAGTGAAGTTCACTTCCCTTTCAGGTGGTAAACTGGGTAATTCGGATGGGAATACATCTGGGAACTCATTTACAATAGGGATGTCTGCTATGCGAATTTTCTTGGACTCCGTAATAATGACAGAAGCAAGAAAAGCTCCACATCCTTGCGAGATAAGTTTGCAAGCGTGAAGTGAGGGTATGATAGTGGGGTGTTTCTTGTATTTGATGCCAAGAAAAGAGAATCTTGGAAGACCGGGTTTTTTGAAGGATATCATCATGTTTCTGCAATTGATATAAGCATCATGATCTACAAGCCAATCTACCCCTAAAATGGCATCATAACCTTTCATGTCAAGGCATACTAAGTTCGCAGGGAGATTATGACCTTCTACTATCACTTTGCTATCAGAATAATATTCGGTAAGCTTTTTTCCAGAACCTAAGGGTGTGGTAATAGCAAGATCTGAAGGTAAGAGAACTGATGCAGTTGGTAATGTTTTTGCGAAAGTAGTGGAGATAAAAGAATGAGAGGCACCAGTATCAAATAGCACAAATGTAGGACGGGAATAAATTTGAAGAGTATCTTCCATAAGCCCACCATCCCTGGGCGCTTCCTCTTCTTCTAGAACGGCATTGAGGCGAGCTTGCCTCTTGCGTCCTCCAACAGATGACTAGTCCTTCATGAGGGGGCAATCCGGCATGCGATGCTCCCTGTTTCAACAACGTAAACAAGTGCCGAGGCGCTTCCAACACTCTTCAGCCGAATGGCCAAACTTTTCACAAAATGTGCAAGCCGTGGCAACCTGCTCCTCCTCCTTAATCTTTTTATTCTTCTGGGAACTTCCACCGTTCCCACTCCTGGATCGCTTCTTATTATCACGGCTTTTGTGAGGCTCCGTGATACTGAACTTTTCTTTCTTATAACGCCGATCAGATCGTCGGCTGGACTCTTCTCCTTTCCCTTTCAATTTCTCGACCTTTTCTAAGGTCCTTTCACATAAGTATGCCCGCTGAACCATTTTACTGGGACGTAACCCGTCCATAAACCGATTTACCTATAATAGATTGGTACTGATTAGATACGGTGCATAAGGTGCTAGCCTTGAGAATTGTAGTTCATATTCAGCCACTGTCAGCATTCCCTGTCGAAGAGAGGTGAACTCCATAGCATTTCTTTCTTTCACATGCTCAGAGAAATACTTGGCACGGAATAAAGCAAGAAAACCATCCCACGTATGAGGTGCATCGGCCGGAGGTGCCGGAACTGACTTCCACCATGTTCGGGCATCCTTGTTGAGTTGAAAAGTTGCAAGACGCACCTTCTCTTGATCGGTGCATTGGATGACATCAAATATACGGTTCATCTTATCAATCTAGTTCTCTGCTTCGTCTGGATTAGAAGAGCCATAGAAACGCGGAGGGTTTAAACTCCGGAAATTACGATGTAAATCGCCAGCCCTTGCCCCTACACCAGCTTGCGCCATGGTTTGTAATGCTTGAGTAAGGCCGGCAACCATTTGTTGCATGCCATTCCAATCTACGCGATGAGCCATGGTAATAATAAGGTACCTGAGAGAACGATAACAATTTATTATTTCTCATGAAATTGGAAGAAAATCAATCTTAAAGCTAATTAACTATCTTATCCCGGGCTCTACCCAATTCTCACATGGGTATAGAAATTTCTTCATTAGTTCATAGGTAGGGCTCCTTAAACCTTGGACTTATCCTATGACATGATTCTTCTCCCTAAGTCCTAAGACTTTGGCTCTGATACCAATTTAACTGTCACACCCCGAGCCTTTATGACAGCGGAAGACTCGCTCGAGGAACGTGAACAGCCGGCATGATAAGCCTCTTGCTAGCAAGAACGATCAGAGCGTAAGATAATCACACATAAAAATGTAATTGCACAATAATTAATCAAACTCCAACTTTATTTCATTAATGATCAAAACATTCTTTTACAATAACTCTTCAACCATCTCTAATCCATCAGACTCAAGAAAAGGAAAAATTACAAAGACTCGATCTAAACAAGATTGACTTCCTAAGTCTTCACTCTCATTTTGATATGGTTCTCATTCGCTCTCGGACCCGCTACTTGTATAAACTGAATCTGAATTCGTATCACTTCCATCTCCTGAAAAGATTGGAAATAAGTAATGAGCACACTTGCCCAGTAGATATCTTCGCATCAACATGAATAGCACTATTAAAGTAATTAGCATTTTAGCTCTAAAGAATTTAGGTAAAATCATGCGAAATGCGATCAATCATGCGAGTAACCAAAGTAACAAAATGATCATGTAAGATAGAATGAGAGCAAGAATGAACTAGCAAGAACGTAACAAGAATATGATATTGGCCTATCATAAACAAGAATATATCGAGAATGTACTAGCAAGCCACATAATCATCACTCTAGTATCTTTTGCTTATGAGCAAGTACTTCGTGAATTTATGTGAAATATCAAGCAAGAAAGTCATGTACAAGAATGTCATATCGTGCCGTGGATTTTCACTTATTTATAAAGAAAGTACTCCCAGCGTAATGCGACGCCAGTAGCATCATACCCCATGGTTTATAATAGTATGTTTCCGATAATCAGCCGAGGGGACTAGCATAGAGCCCTTAAACACAATCAGTACTCGATCGCATCTTCAAGTATAAATCAAGTTACTTCCATGCATGTAATAATAAAGTATGGCCAAGAATGTAATAAGTTCAATAAGTTCATGATAACAATAATCAAATGAATGAACACTTCAATTTAGAATACGAGAGATCAAGAATGACTTATACTATGTTATGCTCATGGAAATAATTCGACAGTATAACGGTACATTCCTTATTTTCCATAAATTAAATTAGGTATCTTGACTCAATTTGTAAGTCCTAGACCATTATTAATCCATCTAGGAACCTTAGAAAATTAACCCGTAGGTCAAACCTTGGGTTAAAGCACTCAAACATTGTGACGGTCTTGTACTGGGCCGTTACGTTCACGTGATCGAGCCTTGATCCATTAGAACGACTGAATCCAGAAATAATAATTGGACCAAGTTAAATGTGACGGTTGTATATTGGGTCGTTATATGGGCCTGACGGTCCAATATAGATCCGTTACATCGCTAGAACCTGAAAACATCGATAGTGTTGTCAAATCAATTGGGTTTTAATGGTACAACCAACTCGGCGTCCTAGTGGGAATCCTAGGCTCGCGGGGAATTACGGAGGCCTTGAAACAAGATTTACTAGTCTATTAGAAGGAATATCCAATAGAGAGGTCCTCATGTCCAATAATAATGTTCCTATAGTGCAAAGTGTGAACTAATGGACATATACTGGAATATATGCCATGTACTTAGAGAAAATGACTCTATTGATAGAGAGAGAATGTGTAGCAACGTGAAACCAAGATAAAACTCTGTCAATACATCATTGAAAATCATGATTTTGGATACAAAGCTATAGAATTTTGACACATGAAATTAACATATCTTAAAAAAACTTAAGATACCTTAATCATGTAATTTCTATTATGAATCAGTAAATAAAACTAAAGTCATGATAACAGGTCCAAACTTTGCTATCTAAGCTTATTTATAAGTTAACTTAACTGGTTACCATTCTGCTTTGGGCTAACAGAACACAGGGGTCTGACGGTCTAAAAAGAGCGCGTCACAGTACCTGTGACGGTTTATCGAGGGGCCATTACAGTAATGTAATGCTCCTGTTATGGTGCGTCAGAGACAACAGAGGAATTAAAATGCAACAGAGGGTGTGACGGCTTATCGTAAGGCCGTTACAATTTGTGACAGTCTAAGCATGATGCGTCAGAGTCCCTGCTAACAGTAAAAAGAAATTAAAAGATTATGATTTGAAACCATGTCATATTTTGAAAAGATTTAACTACCCCAAGCATGACAAAACGAAGTAAAGGTCATCTAGATGCATAGGTTGTAGTGAATTGACAAGATAATATCTTTGATCTTTGATTAGGGCTACAGATATGTATGTATGCATGAACCCACTAAAACATGAAATCCATGATCTATAGTGCATGAAATCAAGCACAATCAGAGGGCTTTTATCCTTAACAAAATATTTTTGCCAATCATGAGATGACCTATCGCTTAACTGGGCTTTAAACTTCTAATTTGAGCATGAAAGACGTGCCCTAGTTCTCCCTTTCTAGTGAGTTTCCAGCAACTTTTCGCTGCCCTAGCTCCTCAGTCTCTTGACCTAAGGACGTGAAATTTTGAGGGTAAGAAGATAAAACTAAGGTGAACAAAAAGTTCTAAATAACCAAACTCTAATTACCTCGTTTAGACGTCCTAATCTCTTGATCTTCAAGGGTCTTGTGTTCAGTTTCCTGGGTTGCTAAGGTCCAACCAGCAACTTTGGAGGCTTCACTCTCCTTGGTTGGTTGATCTCCTAGCATGAAATTTGGAGAGCTATTAGTCTAAAGTATTATAAACAAAAAGTTCTAAAGAATTTATCCGAAAGTAAGGGTCGCTCAGTTCAGAACTGAGTTCTATTTATAGGGATTTAGCTAGGGTTTGAGGATTAGATCGATTCTAGAGTCCTTAGTTGGCCAAAACCTGATCCCTAAGAGTCCCTAGTAACCTTACATATTCTCCTAATTAGGTCTCTTGCAGATAGGATCCCAAAGATCCAATCTTTTTGCTCGTTCTTCCACTCACGGAACTGACAGAGGTGTAACGCATCAGGTCTAGTGCGTTATATAGCTATAGCAGTCGCCCGATAGACCGTTACATTAAACGTGTATACAGTTTCAATTTATTAAAACTCTTTTATTCATTTATCCTTCTAATTATCTATATAAAAGAGTATTTATCTTTTAAAATTCGTGGATAGGCTAAATAACCTTCTAGAATATGGGCCAAACTTAATTGGGCTTGGTCCTTAACCCTTTTTGATCATATTTAGATAGGCTAGGTTAATTATTTTAACACAATTGGGCCTTATAATAACTTATTAATCCAATAATCCATTTATTAATTTATTTAGTCCTTTATAAATTCCAGAAAATTATTAAATAACCTAGAATTACTTATATAAATTTTGGGGCACTACAGAGAACGTTCGATTTGTTTTTTTGAACGCCCAAGAAATTTGGCGGTCTATCATTAGACCGTTAAGTTCCTTCTAGCGGTCCTTCATTCGACCGTTTATCATCAAGGTGTTCTTCCTCGAAGGATGTGAACCGACGTCCTTTAGCAGTTCATTTGTAGACCGTTATGGTTTGTTTAGCGGTTCTATTTTAGACCGTTTGAGGGCTGAATTATTTGATGAATTGCAAAGTCATATCTATTATGCTTCATGCTTATTTTATGGATTTATTTGCTGATGGCTAACCTTTTCATTTGCAAAAATCATGAATGCCATCACGTTTTATGACATCTCGCCAGACAGGTAAGTCAGGTAAGTATCTCGATCCCTAGTCCCTTAATACATTACTATATGGTATTTATGATATATTTCCTCGAGAACCGGCTAGTCATTCATGTGTTCTGGGATCTGACGTTCCCCGTTACCAAAAATGATGATGATCTAGGTGCACATGTTTCATCGTTGGATAGGCCGTTAGGTTGGTGAAGTTAGGGGATGATGGTTCTATCTTGCACGTCGTGGTTGCAGATAGTATCTTGACCTTGATTTATCCGATCTAGCAATACTATTCTCGAGTATCTTGTTATTTTATCCTTTCTTTGCATTCATTTTGATGATTTCTTTTATTTTTAGCCCAGCATGCATCATGTGCATCTTTGAACATTCATGTGCCCTTATCTGTCTAAAGTGTCTCAGTGATGGTGGATAACTTTGTATCCATGGTCTTGAGTAACGAGAGTTATTCCACTCTGAGTTGGACGGTTTCCTTCGGTCTATTTGCTCGATTTGGTTAGCTGAGGATTCCTGTCTGGAGTTTAGTTACTCATCTCTTTTAATTTTTCGCTTGTTCCGACCGCCTATCAGTTGTGTGTTCTAGTGAGGAGGTTGGTCATGTTTTTCCTTTCCTTTAGTTGTTAGTTCTTCCATGCATGCGTCATTCAGTTTGGCCGTTCCTTGTGATTGGTTTGAAGTTTTCCGGAAGATTCCTATCGCTCGTTGGTTGACGATGGGTGTCGATTTACCTTAACGCCTACTTTTCAGTCCACTCCGCTGCATTTTTGCTCCACCTCCATGTTCCATGTCGATTTCGCTTCACCTCCGCTCGTTTCCCTGCAAAGAGAACGTTAAGGAGGGGCATCTATTGACACCCGTTTTATGACCAATGAGTTCGGTCATCTCCTTATTTATCTTTATGATGCTCCGGGTTATACGCCATTTATTAGGCCATCTTGGTCAGTTTTGAGGCTTATTTCATGGGCCATTCTCCTTGATTGGGCCTCGCTCCTTATTTATTTTTCCGTGGGTTGAAGCTTAGTAGGCCTTTCATTTGTTTTGCCATGCCATTGTCTCTGGCGGTCTACCGAATGGCCGTTTGATGACGTTTGGCGGTCGATCTATAAATCGTTTGCTGACGCCAGAGTCCAGAGCCAACATCTTTCTCTTAGCCTTATCTGTTGTTATCCGTTGAGCTCTGGCGGTTTATCGTATGGCCATTAGAGACATTGTGGCGGTTTTACCATAGACCGTTTCTTGGCTCCAGAGTCATGTTCACAAAGGTTTCGCATGTTGGTCTTATCCTTTGGTGCAAATTTGAGGGTGGCGGTCTATCCTTAGACCGTTTGTTCCAAGTGGCGGTTTATCGTAAGACCGTTTGCGGTGACAGAGAGTCCTGCTAGAACTATTTTTTTCTCTCTGTTATGCCGTGGCCGAATTAGAGTTTTGATTTGATAATTTCTCTCTCAATAGAGACTCCCAGAACCTCTGGATTGTTTCTATGGAGTCTTGGGAGTGTTATCTTCAAGAGTTTGCTAAGCTCTGCCCTACTTATTCACTGGAATCTCTCCAACTCGTCCAGAGGGTTTGAGAGTCTATAAATAGAACCCTTAAGTTCATGGGTTGAGGAGGAGAATTCTGGAGTTTGCGTCGAGGTGTTGCCCCGTTCTGGAGCAAGTACTTGTCAAGGAGAAGTGTTGTCTATGTCCATTAGCCTTCAAGCCCAGGGAGTATTAAGTTCCAAGGGTTTAATAGTGTTGTTTTCTCCTTTAGTTTCTTCCTCTCTTCATAGCATTCACAAGCATATTCTCATCTTCCTCTTCCACGTTCTTTGCATCTCAATCACTTTTAAAACATCCTCCCATCTTTTCCATGCCCCACATGGGTTAAAAAACCACCCCCAGGTATCCACCCTTCCTTTTGCATGCACTTTAGTTTATTTGCATTATAGTTGCAACACTTGTCATAGGGCTAATTTGGGTTGTTTTCTGTGCTTCTACACTTTTTTGCAGGTTCACAGGGTTCCTAGCACGAGGCCCAACTCTTCTGGCCGGCCAGGAGAAGTGGAGATTCAAGTCCCAAGTTGCTATTCTGTGTGCTCGGGCGGCTCTATATTGGACCATTTGCGAGGCTCTGGCGGCTTATCGTAAGGCCGTTTTGGGTTCGTTCGCGGCCTGATATTAGACCGTTTGCAAGCACAGATTTTTGGTTTTCATCTCCCGTGGGCGGGTGTTTTATCCTCCTCTTTCCAAGGTATTTACCTTAGTTGTGCTATTTTAATTACCTTGGAGGCGATCACACTCTTTTGTTTTGGGCAGTAGTCTTCTTTATCTCCCTCATATCTCTTTCTTGGCTTTAGTTTGGTCACTCCACACCTACGGTGTGTGTTTGGTTTTATTCCTTTGCTCCACTCCCCAACGTGTGTTTTTTTTCTTTTGTTCATTTTTGATGAAGATGACATGCCCATGTGCTTTACACTTCATGCCAGTTGCTTGAGTTGATGTTGCATTTGTTCATGATTTCACATTATTTATATCAACTTGTTCATCATCATGTCCACGCACTTGAAGGGAACAATTTAAAACCAACAGTGTCGACCTCCTGTGTAGAAAGTTTCGACACTTTTGATGAATACTGACAATATAACGGTCTTTGGAAGGATGAAGTGTCGACCTATTGTGAATGTTGTGTCGGCACTTCTTTGAGGATACCTGACTTTAATGGTTTCCGGAAGGACCAATGTGTCGGCACATTTGAACAAGGTGTCGACATATCTAATGAAAGCTTCTTATATAGCGATCTCTGGAAGCCCAGGGTGTCGACCTACTGGTGGCAAGGTGTCGACACTTCTTAGGAAAACTGCTAATATATTGCTCTCTGGAAGACCAAAGTGTCGGCACACTAGAGCAAGGTGTTGACACTTCCTTTGAGACTTCAACATGTACTCCGACTTTCAGCAACGTGCACAGACCTTGGTTGAGCATGTGCACCGACCTTCATTTGCACATGTGCATAGACCTTGTCTTGCCTGAAGGTAAACATGCACCGACCTTGCTTTTGCGCCAGCCTGATGTGCACCGACCTGACTTCTTCAATGCATGAATGTGCACCGACCTTGGTGTTGCGCCAGCTCAATGTGCACCGACCTGCCTTCTTCAATGCATGAATGTGCACCGACCTTAGTTTGCACTTGGCATTAGTTTGCATCGACCATGGTCTGTGCTAGTCTTGGATGTGCACCGACCTTTGCTGCGTTGAGAAGCAAACAAGCACCGACCTTACTGATGACCAAGTCGTGAACATGCATAGACTTGAGTGTGTTGACCTACGTTGACCATTTGTGTGCTTTGACCTTGACAGTAATATAGCATCGACTTTCCTTTGCTGAGGAATGACTGTGGCGTCGACACTTCTGTAGCAGGTGTCTACACTTCACTTGTAACACCTTCTTTCTTCAGCAAGAGCGCCAACATCAGCAGCTACACTGACTTGACTGCATGGACTTTTGTGAAACCTGTTGCCTTGAATTCTATGTTGCCAATGCCTTGATTTCATACACTTATCAGTGAAGGCACAGAGATGTATCTTCTTGCTTATGTTGTCATTACCTGAAATGTATGAATATGTGTTTATCAAATATAGGTCAGACTTATCAATGAGTCATAGTCAGACATCATCAAAATAATAAAATTAAGCATGTTACAAACATGCCCAACATTCTCCCTACATTCTCCCCCTTTTTGATGATGACAACTATGAGTCATTATTAGTCAAAGTGCAAGGAATTATAAGCATGAATTGAAGCACAATGACTTTTATATAAATTCTCTCCCCATATAAGACTCTCCCCCTTATAAGACTCCCTAGTTAATGACACATATAATTCTCTCCCCCTTTGACATCATCAAAATAGCACAATAGAGAGAATATATGGCACAATTAGGAGGGTAAAGAGTAAAGTAGGAGATTAATTAGCACAGGATGTACAGGGTGAAAGTAAGTACATACTTGTAGAGAGCAAGGAAACGTGCAGCAACCTGAAATACCTTGTTCAGTGTACACAAATTGATGTGAAAATACATGCCAATGGTTGTACACTGAAGGCATAGTACAACAACATATAGCTGGGTCCCTTGTGAATGCAAGTAATGCAAGTAATATGCAGAGAGGAGACCGTGCAGACAAGGACATGACACCAGTTGTTGATGAGCAATTATAGTACAAGGTTATGTCTCTTGGCATGGCAGGGGAAGAGCACGAAAGGTAGCATGAATTGAGTCATTAGAGGCAGTACATTGGAGGTGTAGTAGCCATAAACCAAATTTGATTTTCAGATTTTTTGAGTTTTTAATGGTTTTCTGGTTTTTATATTTTTAGGGATTTCAGATTCTATATGCAATGCATGGAGATGAGAAATGCAGACAGCCCAAGGGCATGATGGAGAAATCAATGCATTCAGATACCACTTGTTAAGAATGAAGATGCATTCATGGCAGCCTGAATGAGTTATGCAGATGTAGGGCAAAAAACATTGGAGCCTGAAGCGACACGAGGCCAATTTACCTTGATTGAAGATATCAGGACAGCTAGACCGAATTCTGATTGCAAAGGGTCAACCCTAAGGGTCGACACTTGGAGATTTTTGAGGCGGAGAATCCAAGAACTGATAAGATGAGGGTTCCTCATTCTGAAGCCAAGTTCATAAATATAAAGCTACAGATTTTTTAGAATTTCTAGTGTTGGAGCTTTAGTAAAGCAACCCTTACGGTAAGATTGGTTTAACATTAATGAATTCTAATCTTCTCAATAAAACCGCTTGTAAACATTTGCATTTAGCATTAATAGAAATGAACCAGAAATATACACTAAAACAATGTTAACCTCCTCTTTCCTTACTCATTCAATTCTATTTGCTCCTTGAGAGTTACTACAAAAAGTATTAAGATTAAACAAACATGAAGACTAAATGAAATTTTAGAGTTTCAGAAGATATGCTGTTAACTTTTGCTGTCACACTCATAGTTTTCATTGAGCACAAGAGGATTTTTAACGAGCATTTAAGTCCAGTCATGTCTTGTATCTTGAGGATATATGTTGGTTAGATGAAAGTATCCCTAGGTACTTGGTGGGACTGATTGTCATGCCACAATTTGAACAGAGATAGCTTTGTTACCTTATGACATATCGAACCTCATATTGTTGATGAGGGGACATATTTCTCGGCAACTTTGCCATTGCTCTGCCTTGATTTTACTTTTACATTACTGCAGAGATAACGGTGGCACTTCATGACATATCTTACCTCAATTTTTATGAGGAGACATATTTCTCAGTGAACCAATGTCATTGCTCTGACATATTTAGCTCTTATAAATTCCAGCAAATCAGATTGTTTAAGTACAATACTTAGCTTAAGTTTCTCAAACAAGAGAGCCTTTGTACTAAAGATAAACTTTCAGATGAGAAGGCATATCATGTCAAAACATGAAAAACTTGTTTAAGCCTATTAAGACCGAGTGCAGCAACATTCAGGGCAATTAGACGTTAAAGCTCAAGAAATCATTAATTTTAAACCAATAGTTTTCATGTTCAGGTTAATCATAAAGCTCCATAAAGGAAGATTCTTCTAGAAGATTTATTCTGATAAATGAATTCAACAACATATAGAAAATCCTCCAAGAAGATCAAGGCATTCAAGGAATTCTGGAAACATTCAACTAATGGATCAAGGGATAGCAGATTCTAGACAATCCAAATCAATTTTGACCCAAGATGAAATATAGTGCAACAGCATTATGAAGTAGGGTCTGATTTCAGCGGAGAGGTTAGATGAGTACACAGTGAGATGGAATAATGAACACTACCCCTGAGGATATGCAGTGAGCTCAGGCTTAAACAAGTGAGATAAGACCAGCAGCCTCAAGGGAGTGTCGACACTAGCTATCATGGTGTCGACACCCTGCGCTCAAACAGAGAACAATTTTCAAATAGAATGAGTTGAGTGTTTGACTTGAGTAGGTCTAAGGTCTGCCTGATTAACAAGAATGAATGCATGAATGCAGACTGAATTTTTGATGTTGACTCCCCCTAAACATGTGCATGGGTTGACAATGGAGTATGCAACCTATGACTTAAGTGAACACATGATGCATTAAAAATGATGCCACTTGATATGCAATCTTTGTGCCCCCTTTTTAACATGGTGTGTATTGGCATGTATGAGACCACAATATGATACAATCATGGATTATTTGCAATGTATTCTGAACTGAAATGCAAATTGGATTTTATCATGTGCAGATGGATACATGCTACTTAATCTCTCTTTTGATGATTTCAATATGGTATGCAATCAATTCTGAGATCAATATATGCTCGATAACAAATGCACATGGGTAAACTATGAAATGCAAGAACTCCCCTTGACTTTGTGCATTGAATGTCTGAATTCTGAGTGCAGCACATGCAATGGAATCAATGCATGGAATTTGATGAATTATTCACATGAACATCTAGACTGTTCTAATGCTGGGTTGACCCTTGGTACCTGGCGGAGAACTGAAGTCTTAAGACCACCTCACGCATGATGTGGGTTTGAAGACAGAAGAGATATGTCCTTCTCCCAGCTTACCATTTTATATACCAAGAGGTCATGCAGAGTTGGGTCCCTTGATCATGAAATGCATGATAGTGCATGAAATTCAAGATGATGCTTAAAGACCACATCACCTACAGGTGCATCCATATGCAACGCATTTCTACCCGTAGGTGCAAACTCTTAAACTCCCCCTCTATCCAATGCTCATGGAAGTAGAGATAGACAATCAGCATGTTATTTGTCCATGAGAGTGATGAATTGAGATATATGCAGCCATGGAAGACATCATTAGAAATAATGATCAGGAATGCTAAGCAAGAAGTTCACATGGCTGTTAAATGATAGAAAGGATCAAGCAGCAACTCAATCATCAATTTAATTTTATGAGCATGACAATTTTTTCATGGATTACATAGTTGAATTAATTGATCTTTAGTACAAGGCGGAGGTGTGGATCTGAGATCCTACTCACGCATAGTGAGAGTTCCGGGAAAGCTTGACTTGCCTTTCTTCTCTACACCATTTGATATACCAGCGGTCAAACAAGGTGTGAGCAAGTAATCTAACATAGATGAACATTTCACACCAATGGGGGGAAACTTTTAGCAGTTCAAGGAGATCAATTCAGTTTTCAACACTTATTGACAGCAAGACAGACTTATGATGCAGAAACTAAAATGCAAGCCTATCATGCAAGGTTTTAAAAAAAATATTTACATACTTGTGCCTTGAGCTTTTATTTACTTGAGCATCCAATGTTCAGCTTCACGGCACCCTACACCCAAAATTCTCATTTGAAATTTTTTGGTACCCAAGCTTGCTTGGGTCCTGGTTGGTTAGCAGTAATTCTCGCAAATGACTTTATTTTCTTTGCTATTTTTTGGTTACCCACTCTTGTCCAAGTACAGTGATTGGATGTATGTACATATTCACCACAGTAGAAGCAATGCACAAGGTATTTAGCATTCTTTCTTTGTACATGTGCATTGAATCTTAGTGGGTGAGCATGGATACCATTGTGTTGATCATGAGGGTGAGTCTTACCTTTCAGACGCCAACAGTCTTTGACTGTGTGGCCAATCTTTCCATAGTGGAAGCAGCAAGGAGGATGGTTTCTTCTATTTGCTGACTGTTCAGCCTTGGAGAGTGTCGACCTTTTCAGATGAGTGTGTCGGCACGTAGGGTCATACCTGGGCTTTTGAGCATTAGTGTGCAGAAGATGCTTCCTCCCAGTGTTGACATGTCCCTTGCCATTGTTTTTAGCAATAAATCTTCTATTTTTGCCTGCTCTTATTTCATCATTACTCAAGGTGAGGCAATCATGCACAGTGTGACCAAGCATACAACAATAGAAGCAATAAACATTCATTTCATGGGAGGCATGGTTCTTAGCATGAGATTTCCCAGCATGCAATTCCACATTAGCCAAATCATATTTCTGTTTATGCCAGGACACATTCTTTTTCTAATTTCCATTTCGATTTTGGTTTTTCTTTTGAGCAACATGTGGTTTTGGATGACCATAAGAGGTGCTGGCTTCAAGTGAGCTAGTGACAAATGAGGTATACACCTTGCTTCCAAGGGACTTTTTGTTCACAGGTTTGTACCCCAAACCTTCTCTTTGAAGGTTGACCCTAGTTCCTAGAATTCTATCTAAATTATCTTTGCCCTGATCAAACTTTGACAGAGAATTCTTTAAGTCTTTGTTTTCACTTTCCAATGATGAGACATGTAGTTCAGACTCAGCAAGGTCCTCTTCGCATGCAGCCAATTGCTCATTAAGCATGGCATTCACACCCTTGTAATTTTCAATTTCCAATTGAAGTTCATTCAATTTCTCAGGGCTATCATTAACAATGCCCTTGCCTTTTTCACAGATAGACAGTCTTTTAAGTAACTCAATGTTTTCATTTTTTAGATTTTCATTCTCATTTTTAAGATTTTGATTTACTTCGGTGAGAGCTTTGTTTTCAGTCAAGCTTTGATCATTTGATGTAGATTTAGACTTATCTTTAGGCCTTCTCATTATTTCTTCTAATCTACTGATCTCAACTTGAAGGATTCTATTTTCATCTTTTAGGCAAGCAATGGTTTCTTTATGTACATCCATATCAACCATAATAGTATCATTGAGCTCTTCAAAAGCTGAACAATTTTTATAGAAAGAACTCTCACCTTGATTGTTTTTCTTCAAATCCTTTTTTAGTTTTCAGTTTTCTGATTTTAGCTTTTTGAAGTGCTTGGTTAAATCATCATAGGCTTCTATAAGTTCTTCAAAAGTAAAGTCCTCGGATTCAGAGCTTACCTGAGTTGAGGATGAATTACTTGACTGTTCTGCTTGGTCGGCCATGAGGCATATATTCCTTTGTTCTCCCTTTTCATGGCTATTCACCAATCTGTTCAAGATTTGTTTGGCTGTGCTGCAAGTGGACACAAGATGAGATAACTTGAAATCAACAACTGCTTTTATCAAGTTAAATGTAGCAAGGTTATCAATATGTTTGATCGCTTGTTCAGCCGACCATTCATCTGGGTTTAATGGCAACTCATGACGACCAATGTATATAAGGTTCCACAATTGTGGATGTATTGATTTGACTAGATGAACATTCTCCCTAGCCATATTGAAAAATCTGAACCATCATACATAGGCGGAGAAGCCATCGAAGCATGTATAGCAGATGAAGCCATTTTCTCAAAATGCACTGGGATCTTTCCCTGCAGATCGTAGGATCTGGGAATAGAAGAGCCTTGCTCTGATACCACTTGTTGGGTCTCTCAGGGTGCAATAGGATCTAGAAGATGGGGGGTTGAATAGATCTTTCACGAACTTTGTCCAATTAAAAATCTCTTAGAAAGAAATATCATAAACCACTCCTATAATTGAGTGAGACACTTGGACACAAAGCACAGCGGAATAAAAAAGGAATGGCTTAAATGGAGACGGCAAGGCATAGTGCACAAAACGCATAGGTTGTGTCACGCCCCGAGCGCGGAAGATACCCGGAGATGCGCGACGTGTCTATATCAATCATGTCAATCAGAGTGGTCATGTATTCGACACAAAGACAGAGATGCGCAAAATAGCAAGATAACCCAATCCTTTATTTCATAATGGATAGACTATTACAAATCCAATACTCTGTTAAATAAAAAGGAAAGAATACATAGTTGACTCAAAAAACTTTGGAAAAGACTAGACGACACTTGTAGAAGCTCTATCACTTTCACTCTTGACCATTCCCATCCGATTGACTTCCATCGTCGTCGGACTTACCTGAAAAGTAAAAAGGGACAAACGGAATGAGCGAACGCTCAGTAGGAAATTATATCTCAAGTACTAGCAAGTGGTTTAAGTAATTACATTTTCATGGATGCAATAAAGCTATGCATGCTCGCATGAAACGACAAGATAGAGAGAATGTAATATCAAGAAAATAAGATGAACTTAGTCATGAACTTCCAACAAGATAACAAGTTTATTCGAGATATTCAAGCAAGTACATTTAACAAGTCATGTCAAGAACTTTGGCTATCATGTATCAAGCAAGTAAATTACCCTCTTTCGGGCCACACATTTCATGTAAAGTCAAGTACGATTCAAGTACAAGATGTGTGTGGAATGTCCAATCAAGCAAGTCAAGTACTCGGTATAATGCCAGATACCTTATCATTTTAACTCCCATGGGCACAAGTACTTTCGGGTGCTCCTCCCAGGACCAGATCGGGCCCTATATGCGCAGGCATTTATCATGTGTTTTGACATCCACTCTTGTTTATATAGCCAATATAGAATTTCAATAATCAAGCTTGTAGATACGTATGACAACTTTGATAGAATAGAGTCCAAAATATGACAAAGGACATAGAATGGCGATAATAACGGTATAATCACGAGTTCGATAAAACTAGGTAGAATATGGTTCCCTTAACTTAGGTACCATGACAAATCAATATGGACATTCTTTATATAGAATTGAGGTCCACATGAACATTAGATCAAAGGTAAGATACCCTCATTCTTATCATAGAATTGAGGTTTACAAGAATGACACGATATGGCATGATATCATCATCCCATCAAGAATTTCTTATGATATACTCTTTGTATAATCATAAGGGCCGGTATACCATGTTTCTTTAGATTGACATGGCAAGGATCGTGTAATGGGTTTTTAGGGTACAACCAGCTCAGTCGGCCTTGAGGGAATCCAAGGCTACGAGGAGTCTTACGGAGGTCTCTATGACTAACTCGCTAGTCCAAAGGAACGGAATGTCCAATGGAGAGCTTGTATGTCAATGAGAGTTGAGTGTGATCGATAAATCAACATGAAACGTGGGACTATACTCACGGAGTGGAGAATAGTGCCGATATATATATATATATGTATAATATGAAACCATCGGTAATAGAATCAGGATAAAATCAGTTTACAGTAAAATAACGACTTAAGTAAAGTCGTGTATTGAATAATTAACGCCTAACAGAAGGGCGTTTACATGTATTGCCAATTTGCAGAATTTCCATTATTTCATTAATTTATCAAAAACACGCCTTTCCTGGGGGCGTTTCTTCAAAGTTGACGACTGCAGAGGCAGGCGTCTCATCATTTACATATTCGACAGGATATAATTATTCTCAGAAATTTATCAAAAACGCACCCTTGGAAGGGGCGTTACTTTCTAATTCCATTTTACAGAATATGTGAATTTCAGGATTTTAACAGATACACGCCCTAGGAAGGGGCGTTACTTTTCAGATTCACGCCTTGTACTGGGGCGTTAGAATATGGAAAACGACTTTGTCCAAGTCGTGAATTTCAAGGGATTTACGATATTTTAATAAATAATATTTCGAGAGACAGGAGACATGTCATGGCAGTAAAATTTAACAGGAATTCACAGAGTCATGCAAGATATTAAAAATCAATATTTCATATGTATTGTAATTTTTAAACAGGATCAATTATTAATCACATGCGATTCTTATGAAATTAACGCCTGCGTAGAGGGCGTCAAATATTAAATTGACGACCACTAGCATGGTCGTTTCTTTTAAATTAGCGCCCTAATCAAGGGCGTTTCTTTCAAAATTTTGCAGAAAACGTAATAAAACCTTATAAACAGTATGCATGCCATGCTCATATACGTATGTATAGATATCTTGCATTAATTCTTATTTGGGCTACAATAACTTGAGAAAATCCTACCTTAACAATGGATTTGAAGGTGACAGACACGTGAAGACGTTGATAAGGATAAACTGAATCAGCAGTAGGCAGAGAACCTTTGTTCTTTGGTCGATCCCTAGAGTTTTCCTACAGAGGAATATGAAGAGATATTAGAAATTTCTTCATAAGCTTGGCTGAAGATGGAAGTTTAGAAGAACTTACCCTTGTTCTTCACGATGTCTAGGCTTCCTCAACCTGTAAGAAGAAAAGAGAGTGAAGAATCATTAGTTCTTCGTGTAGGCAAAGCAGAGATCAAAGGAATAGTTTGTTCTTCACGTACCTAGCAGCAGACGTTCGATCAAATGGGTTTTAGGGTTCGATCGAACATGTTATTTATAGGATTTTGAAGTCCTAACAAGAGTAGTATTTGATTGAGGGTAATATATCCTTAATAGAGTCCTTACTCTAATAGACACTTACTAGATTAGGTTAATCTTTCCTTGGATAAGTTCTGGGTTCGATCGGTTCTCGAACTGAATTAACGCCTTAGGTCAGGGCGTCTATTCTTTAATTGACGCCTTACTTTAGGGCGTTTCTTAAAAAGCGCCTTGAAAAAGGGCGTTTCGTGTTTTAAAACACGCCCAAGATAGGGGCGTTTCTTTTACTTACCCATTTGGTCGCGTGAGAACTGACGACCGCATGTGTGGGCGTCCTTTCTTTAGTCACGCCATGTATAGAGGCGTTTCTTTATAAATTAACGCCTTAAGAAGAGGCGTTATTTTTAATTTTGTTTTATTTCATCCAATTAACCCTATTCCTTTTATATATATTACTTCTGTAATATATATGTTTTAATTCATTTCAATTATTCATTTATTAGGGTTGCTACACCCTCCCCCACTTAAAAAGAATTTGGTCCCCAAATTCAATATATATATAATTATACACGCGGAGAGTGTAGGACATATACCTCTTAGAATAACTCGGGAAATCGTTTCTTCATAGATTCCTCGGTCTCCCATGTCGCTTCGCGTTCAGGATTCTTATTCCATTGCACCTTGATCATGGGAATAACCTTATTCCTTAGAGCTCGTATTTCTCGATCTAATATCTTCAAGGGCCTCTGTTCATATGTGAGATCTTTCTGGATCACCAGATCTCCATGCTCAATAATATGTGACGGATCGTGCACATACTTCTTCAACATAGATATGTGAAATACATTGTGTACCTCGGACAACTGAGGAGGCAACGCGATGCGATAAGCAACCTCGCCAACTCTTTCGAGTACCTCAAATGGTCCGATGAATCTTGGCGTAAGCTTGCCCTTAACACCAAATCTTCGTATGCCACGTCCAGGGGATATTTTAAGAAATACATGATCTCCGATTTGGAATTCAAGATCTCTTCTTCTTGTATCTGCATAAGTCTTTTGTCTGGTCTGAGCAACTTGTAATCTTTCTCTGATTACCTGTATCTTCTCAGTTGTATCCCTTACCATGTCTGGACCTAATAGTTGTTTCTCTCCAACTTCGTTCCAACATATGGGAGATCGGCAACTCCTTCCGTATAAGGCTTCGAAAGGTGCCATTTGGATACTAGCTTGGTAGCTATTATTATATGCAAATTCAACTAAAGGTAAGTGGTCATGCCAGCTTCCTCCAAAGTCAATAATGCATGCTCTCAGCATATCTTCAACAACTTGATTAGTTCGCTCGGTCTGACCATCCGTTTGTGGGTGAAAAGCAGTACTAAAGTTGAGCCTTGTCCCCAACGAATGTTGTAATCCCTTCCAAAAATGAGAAGTAAAACGGGGATCCCTATCAGACACGATTGAGACAGGAATTCCATGTATCCTGACTATTTCTTTAATGTATAGTGCAGCTAGCACATCAATCGACCATCGGCTTTTGATTGGCAAGAAATGTGCCGATTTAGTCAATCGGTCAATGATAACCCAGATTCCATCATGTCCTCCTTTAGATTTAGACAAACCCATGATGAAGTCCATACCAATATCCTCCCATTTCCACTTAGGAATATCTAGAGGATGTAGTTTTCCCGCAGGCTTTTGGTGTTCCGCCTTGACCTGTTGGCATGTGAGACAGCGTGATACATAGTCCGCTATTTCTCTTTTCATATTGGGCCACCAAAAGTTCCTCTTTACATCTTGGTACATTTTAGTTGATCCAGGATGAATAGTGTATCTTGATCTGTGAGCTTCATCTAAGATCTTCTTCTTTAATTCCGGACAATCGGGTATACAAGTTCTATCTTTGAACGATAATCTTCCATCAGAAGTTAGTTGAAAATCAGATTGTCCTTCTAATCTGCCTTTGATTTCTATTAACATAGGATCATCATCCTGAAGTGTTTGTATCTCAGATAACAAATCTGACTGTATGCTTACATGGGATAGTGTGACAAATTTGGATTCCGTGTCCAAGCTTATATTGAGCTCGGAGAATTGTTCAAGTAACCTCCATTCTTGTATCATACAATTTGCTATCTTTGCTCTCGGCTTTCGACTAAGGGCATCAGCCACATAATTACCCTTTCCGGGATGGTATTGTATACTGAAGTCGAAGTCCTTGAGATATTCTAGCCAACGTCTTTGTCTCATGTTCAGCTCCTTTTGTGAAAATAGATATTTGAGACTTTTGTGATCGGAGTATACAGTAAACTGTACCCCATAGAGATAGTGTCTCCATATCTTTAGGGCAAATACTACCGCGGCCAATTCCAAGTCATGGACGGGGTAATTCTCCTCATGCTTCTTCAGTTGACGAGAAGAGTATGCTATGACCTTCCCATGTTGCATTAGAACACATCCGAGGCCAATGCCAGAAGCATCAGTGTAGACCTCGAATTTCTCTCCTTCAATTGGTAGGGCTAAGACCGGAGCTGTGGTGAGATGATCCTTGAGAGTTTGGAAACTGCTTTCACATTCCTCACTCCATTCATATCGGATCTCCTTACGAGTTAATCTTGTAAGTGGTACGGCGATCTTAGAGAAATCTTTGATAAATCGCCGATAATAGCCTGCAAGACCTAAGAAACTTCTGATCTCGCTTGCATTAGTGGGTCTCTCCCAGTTTCTCACAGCTTCAACTTTTGACGGATCCACAGATAAACCGTCCTTGGATATGACATGTCCGAGAAAAGCCACTTCTTCAAGCCAGAACTCGCATTTGCTGAGTTTAGCATATAATTGATTTGTCCTCAAGACTTGCAATGCAATCCTCAAATGCTCTTCATGTTCTTCCTTAGTCTTAGAATATATCAATATATCATCGATGAAGACTACTATGAATTGATCCAAGTAAGGCCTGAATATGCTATTCATTAACTGCATAAAGGCAGCAGGGGCATTTGTTAGTCCAAAAGGCATAACAACAAATTCGTAATGGCCATACCTGCTTCTGAATGCGGTCTTGTGAATGTCATCATCCTTGATCCTTAATTGATGATATCCCGACCGGAGATCAATCTTGGAGAAATATTTGGATCCTGAAATCTGATCAAACAATTCATCGATTCTCGGCAGTGGATACTTGTTCTTGATAGTAAGATGATTCAACTGTCGATAGTCAATACACAATCTCATGGATCCATCCTTCTTCTTTACAAATAAGACTGGTGCTCCCCACGGGGAAGTACTTGGTCTAATAAACCCTTTTCGGATTAGTTCCATCAACTGCTCCTTCAACTCCTTGAGTTCAGCAGGGGACATTCTATATGGTGCCTTTGAAACCGGACCAGCACCAGGGACTAAGTCGATGGTAAAGGCCACATCTCTTTGCGGGGGTAATCCCGGCAATTCTTCCGGAAATACGTCTGGGAATTCTCGTACTACTTGAACGTCTTCTATCTTGGTTTCCTTAGCTTCTTTATTAGTGACAAAAGCAAGGAAGGATACACATCCTTTCCTGACGAGCTTGCTTGCTCGAAGAGCCGAAATAAGAGGGGATTTGCTTCGACTCTTAGGACTAGTATAAGTCAGTTCTGGAAATTCTTTGAAAACAATCTTGCTATTACGGCAATCAACCGTTGCCTGGTACTTAGATAACCAATCTGCTCCTAGTATAACATCATATTCTTTTAGATCTAAGCAGATAAGATCAATAGGAAAATTCTTTCCTCGAACCAACACCTCACAGTTTTGGTAATGATGCGTGATATCCGTCTCGTTTCCGAGAGGAGTAGACAACACTATTTTCATCCATTCTGGTTCTAGAGGTAATGGGTCAGCAAACTTCTTGGAAATAATGGAATGCGATGCACCCGTATCAAATAAGACATGTGCATATTTGGAACAAATTTTTAATGTACCTTCCACCAATCCGCCTTCTTCTTCTGGTTCGGTCTCTTGGATTGCATGAAGACGCGCGTTCCTTGTCACTGGGCGTTTACCCTCACCGTCTTGGTCATTCATTAATGGACAATCGGGAATCCGATGTTCACGACTCCCACAACGGAGACATGCTCCTAATTTCCTCCAGCATTCTTCTGTTTTGTGACCAGCCTTGTCACAATGCTTGCATACTACGTTTGAAGGGGTAGTGGTGATAGAGAAAGGCTTGGATTTCTTGTACTTCTGATCTTGAGAGGAAGAACCTCCATTATTGGGCCTCTTCTTAAAGTTGGGTTTAAAAGAACCCGAACTTGTGACTTGCTCCTTTTTGTCTTTCCCACGGATCCTATCAGATAGTTCCGTGGCATCTTCAAGCAACTGAGCTCGGCGCACTATTTCAGTATAAACTTGAATATCCATAGGCGCCAGTTGAGTAATGTAGTGGGGCCTAAGCCCATTAAGAAATCTACGGGCTTTCATCTTTTCCGTGCCAATTAAATGCTTAGCATATCTAGACAGTCTAGAGAACTGTGCTTCATAATCAGCCACCGATAAAGATCTTTGCTTTAATGCGGCAAATTCGGCGGCCTTCCTTTCCTGGACCCTATCAGAGAAATATTTGGCGTTGAAATATTCAACGAATTCACCCCATGTAACTTGAGTTGGGTCAATAGTAGCTTCAATCGACTCCCACCAGCATCTAGCATCCTTTTCTAACTGGAAAGTAGCTAATAAGACTTTGTCCTGATCCGTGCATTGCATGACACGGAATATACGTTCAATCTCCCGAACCCAATGCTCGGCATCGTCTGGATCGGTCGATCCCATGAACTTCGGGGGATTCATATTCTTGAATGCTTGGTGTAAGCTTCCAGCTCGTGGAGCACCACCTTGTGCTACCTGTTGTAGCACTTGGGTCATCCCTTGAAGGGTACGCTGCATGTTGCGCCATTGAGCACGTTCGGCAGCCATTATCCTACAATTACAATAGCTATGTTAGTATTATATCACTATGATCTTATAAAGGACTCATTGATCATTTAACCCTTGGTTCTACCCACTCTCACTTGGTTAAAGGTTTTGAAACCTATCCTTGGACTTGGGTTTCCTAGGAATTGAATACCTTAGGCTCTGATACCACAAAGACTGTCACGCCCCGAGCGCGGAAGATACCCGGAGATGCGCGACGTGTCTATATCAATCATGTCAATCAGAGTGGTCATGTATTCGACACAAAGACAGAGATGCGCAAAATAGCAAGATAACCCAATCCTTTATTTCATAATGGATAGACTATTACAAATCCAATACTCTGTTAAATAAAAAGGAAAGAATACATAGTTGACTCAAGAAACTTTGGAAAAGACTAGACGACACTTGTAGAAGCTCTATCACTTTCACTCTTGACCATTCCCATCCGATTGACTTCCATCGTCGTCGGACTTACCTGAAAAGTAAAAAGGGACAAACGGAATGAGCGAACGCTCAGTAGGAAATTATATCTCAAGTACTAGCAAGTGGTTTAAGTAATTACATTTTCATGGATGCAATAAAGCTATGCATGCTCGCATGAAACGACAAGATAGAGAGAATGTAATATCAAGAAAATAAGATGAACTTAGTCATGAACTTCCAACAAGATAACAAGTTTATTCGAGATATTCAAGCAAGTACATTTAACAAGTCATGTCAAGAACTTTGGCTATCATGTATCAAGCAAGTAAATTACCCTCTTTCGGGCCACACATTTCATGTAAAGTCAAGTACGATTCAAGTACAAGATGTGTGTGGAATGTCCAATCAAGCAAGTCAAGTACTCGGTATAATGCCAGATACCTTATCATTTTAACTCCATGGGCACAAGTACTTTCGGGTGCTCCTCCCAGGACCAGATCGGGCCCTATATGCGCAGGCATTTATCATGTGTTTTGACATCCACTCTTGTTTATATAGCCAATATAGAATTTCAATAATCAAGCTTGTAGATACGTATGACAACTTTGATAGAATAGAGTCCAAAATATGACAAAGGACATAGAATGGCGATAATAACGGTATAATCACGAGTTCGATAAAACTAGGTAGAATATGGTTCCCTTAACTTAGGTACCATGACAAATCAATATGGACATTCTTTATATAGAATTGAGGTCCACATGAACATTAGATCAAAGGTAAGATACCCTCATTCTTATCATAGAATTGAGGTTTACAAGAATGACACGATATGGCATGATATCATCATCCCATCAAGAATTTCTTATGATATACTCTTTGTATAATCATAAGGGCCGGTATACCATGTTTCTTTAGATTGACATGGCAAGGATCGTGTAATGGGTTTTTAGGGTACAACCAGCTCAGTCGGCCTTGAGGGAATCCAAGGCTACGAGGAGTCTTACGGAGGTCTCTATGACTAACTCGCTAGTCCAAAGGAACGGAATGTCCAATGGAGAGCTTGTATGTCAATGAGAGTTGAGTGTGATCGATAAATCAACATGAAACGTGGGACTATACTCACGGAGTGGAGAATAGTGCCGATATATATATATATATGTATAATATGAAACCATCGGTAATAGAATCAGGATAAAATCAGTTTACAGTAAAATAACGACTTAAGTAAAGTCGTGTATTGAATAATTAACGCCTAACAGAAGGGCGTTTACATGTATTGCCAATTTGCAGAATTTCCATTATTTCATTAATTTATCAAAAACACGCCTTTCCTGGGGGCGTTTCTTCAAAGTTGACGACTGCAGAGGCAGGCGTCTCATCATTTACATATTCGACAGGATATAATTATTCTCAGAAATTTATCAAAAACGCGCCCTTGGAAGGGGCGTTACTTTCTAATTCCATTTTACAGAATATGTGAATTTCAGGATTTTAACAGATACACGCCCTAGGAAGGGGCGTTACTTTTCAGATTCACGCCTTGTACTGGGGCGTTAGAATATGGAAAACGACTTTGTCCAAGTCGTGAATTTCAAGGGATTTACGATATTTTAATAAATAATATTTCGAGAGACAGGAGACATGTCATGGCAGTAAAATTTAACAGGAATTCACAGAGTCATGCAAGATATTAAAAATCAATATTTCATATGTATTGTAATTTTTAAACAGGATCAATTATTAATCACATGCGATTCTTATGAAATTAACGCCTGCGTAGAGGGCGTCAAATATTAAATTGACGACCACTAGCATGGTCGTTTCTTTTAAATTAGCGCCCTAATCAAGGGCGTTTCTTTCAAAATTTTGCAGAAAACGTAATAAAACCTTATAAACAGTATGCATGCCATGCTCATATACGTATGTATAGATATCTTGCATTAATTCTTATTTGGGCTACAATAACTTGAGAAAATCCTACCTTAACAATGGATTTGAAGGTGACAGACACGTGAAGACGTTGATAAGGATAAACTGAATCAGCAGTAGGCAGAGAACCTTTGTTCTTTGGTCGATCCCTAGAGTTTTCCTACAGAGGAATATGAAGAGATATTAGAAATTTCTTCATAAGCTTGGCTGAAGATGGAAGTTTAGAAGAACTTACCCTTGTTCTTCACGATGTCTAGGCTTCCTCAACCTGTAAGAAGAAAAGAGAGTGAAGAATCATTAGTTCTTCGTGTAGGCAAAGCAGAGATCAAAGGAATAGTTTGTTCTTCACGTACCTAGCAGCAGACGTTCGATCAAATGGGTTTTAGGGTTCGATCGAACATGTTATTTATAGGATTTTGAAGTCCTAACAAGAGTAGTGTTTGATTGAGGGTAATATATCCTTAATAGAGTCCTTACTCTAATAGACACTTACTAGATTAGGTTAATCTTTCCTTGGATAAGTTCTGGGTTCGATCGGTTCTCGAACTGAATTAACGCCTTAGGTCAGGGCGTCTATTCTTTAATTGACGCCTTACTTTAGGGCGTTTCTTAAAAAGCGCCTTGAAAAAGGGCGTTTCGTGTTTTAAAACACGCCCAAGATAGGGGCGTTTCTTTTACTTACCCATTTGGTCGCGTGAGAACTGACGACTGCATGTGTGGGCGTCCTTTCTTTAGTCACGCCATGTATAGAGGCGTTTCTTTATAAATTAACGCCTTAAGAAGAGGCGTTATTTTTAATTTTGTTTTATTTCATCCAATTAACCCTATTCCTTTTATATATATTACTTCTGTAATATATATGTTTTAATTCATTTCAATTATTCATTTATTAGGGTTGCTACAGGTTGACACTTCCAAGTGAAAGTGTCAACACTCCTTCAACCAATCCTAGCAATAAGGAAGGCTGAGGTCAACACTCAAGGCCACGAGGTCAACACTCCTCCCATGGGTCACTGGGAAGGTCGACACACCTATCAGAGAGGTCAACACTGTCTCAACAGTTCTCCACAAGCCAAGGAGCTGAAGGTGACACTCTTATGCAATGAGGTCACCACTCCTTCAGAGGATGATGAGATCTAAATGAGATTTAACCTTGTAATGTAGTGATCATGGAGCACAACACTAAAACATAAGATAGCATACAATGTGTGTGTTTTGTGTGTGTGTTATTTCGATCAGCCAAAACACGTGTGTTAGTGAACGAGATAAAGTGCCTCTTGCTTTGAGTGTACTCCCTAGTGCCTATGAGCAAGAGTGCGGCAGGCAACTGAGGAGATGCAGGTGTAGCTATAATAAGATAGCAAAGGGTGCCAAGATAAAAAAATTAGCCCAGATCAGACATGTATGCAACATAAATGATCAGGATTACATTTGCTCAACCCAGCATACTAACTTGAGAATGGAGATAGAAAATAAGGAGCAATCACACAACCCACAACATAGGGATTTTAAGGTGGTTCGGTTGTAAACCCCCAACCTACGTCCACCCCTCACTGAACCCGGTAAGGCTTTCCTACTGACTCACAGCTTGACAGGGGACTCGCCCCAAAACCACAGAATGGAAAAACTGTCCGTCTGTCTTCCTACACACAGAAACCGGTAGGGACGGTTCTCCATAGGAAGGAGCAAACCTCCGTCTGTCTTCCTACTCACAAGCAGTAGGGATGGAACAAAGTATGAGGTTGAAATGAGTGAAACAAAAAATGCAAGCAGAAGACACTGCAAGTGCAGTGGGTGAATCATAAGAATAAGAAGAAAAATGCCAACTAGAGATTTAGATGATGATTTGCTAGCTGGGGACTATAGCTACATATTCCAGATCTGAAGATCTGATTCTTCAAGCTCAGGTAGACTGTAGGGATGTTCTCTTCTCTCTCAAGGCTGCTCTCTCTTCTTCTTCTTTCATAGCATTGAACTGAGAATCAGTACTGGGCTACCCTGTCACGTCTCTCAAGGATGTTCTTTGCAGATGCTCTAAGGCGTGGCACTCTATCGGCAGCAGCAGCTTCCTCTCTTGAGGAAGCTTGATATTTGTAGCCGAGCCACAAGGAAATGTGGTAAAAAACTTTGCCTCAAAATTTTCCCTCCAAAAACTTTTTCTAGTCTTTGAGGATGATACTCTACAGGATTTGTCTTGAGCTGGCATTGCTTCTTGTCCGAGGATAGGACGGTGGCAGACTATGAGAGGGAACATACCAAATCTCCCTTTAGTCAATTTCAGGTCTTCACATTAAATGCCCTCTTGAGGTGTTGAGTTCTCATGGGCTGAAGCCAGCTTTCTGTCTGGTTGAAGACTGCTAGAATAGAAATCACATGACAGCATTTAAGGTGGCAGACTGTGGTGTCCTTCTTCCAGCTGGTTTGCTGACACAAGTTGCTCCAAGAAAGTGACAAGTTGATAGGGACACAAGTCAAACTTGGGTACCCCATCCAGACCTCAAAATCCATGAAATTAGACATTTACGGTACCTATTTTCTTTCTCTGGATCTTCCATTGACTTGACAGACAACTAGCTTGAAAGCTTCTAGAAGAACAGAGGTGTCGACCTCCTGTGTAGAAAGTGTCGACACTTCTGATGAATACTGCCAATATAACGGTCTCTAGAAGGACGAAGTGTCGACCGGCTATGAATGCTGTGTCGGCACTTCTTTGAGGATACCTGACTTTATTGCTTTCTGGAAGGACCAATGTGTCGACACGCTGGAACAAGGTGTCGACACATCTAATGAAAGATTCTTATTAAGCGATCTCTGGAAGCCCGGGGTGTCGACCTACAGGTGGCAAGGTGTCGACACTTCTTAGGAAAACTGCTAATATATTGCTCTATGGAAGACCAAAGTGTCGGCACGCTGGATCAAGGTGTCGACACTTCCTTTCAGACTTCAGCATGTGCTCTGACATTCAGCAACGTGCATAGACCTTGGTTGACCATGTGCACCGACCTTCATTTGCACATGTGCACAGACCTTGTCTTGCCTCAAGGTAAACATGCACTGACCTTGATTTTATGCCAGCTCGATGTGCACCGACCTGACTTCTTCAATGCATGAATGTGCACCGACCTTGGTGTTGCGCCAGCTCAATGTGCACCGACCTGTCTTCTTCAATGCATGAATGTGCACCGACCTTAGTTTGCACTTGGCATTAGTTTGCATCGACCATGGTCTGTGCTAGTCTTGGATGTGCATCGACCTTTGCTGCGTTGAGAAGCAAACAAGCACCGACCATACTGATGAGCAAGTCGTGAACATGCACAGACTTGACTGCGTTGACCTACGTTGACCATTTGTGTGCTTCAACCTTGATTGTAATATAGCATCGACTTTCCTTTGATGAGGAATGGCTGTGGTGTCGATACTTCTGTAGCCAGTGTCGACACTTCACTTGTAACACCTTCTTTCTTCAGCAAGAGCGCCAACATCAGCAGCTGCACTGACTTGACTGCATGGACTTCTGTGAAATCTATTGCCTTGAATTCTGTGTTGCAAATGCCTTGATTTCTTACACTTATTAGTGAAGGCACAGAGATGTATCTTCTTGCTTATGTTGTCATGATCTGAAATGTATGAATATGTGTTTATCAAATGCAGGTCAGACTTATCAATGAGTCATACTCAGACATCATCAAAACAATAGAATTAAGCATGTTACACACATGCCCAACATTCTCCCTACATGTTGGCCATGAGAATGAGTCTTACCTTTCAGATACCAATAGTCCTTGACTATGTAGCCAATCTTTCCACAGTAGAAGTAGCAAGGAGGATGGTTTCTTCTGACATTCTTTGAGTGCATCGACCTGCCCTGATGGGTGCATCGATGCACATGTTCATACCTGGGCTTCTGAGCATGAGCATGCCAATCATGCTTTGTCCCAGCGTCGACTTGTCCTTTGTATTGGCCCTTTGCATTGTTCCTTTTGTTTTGGCCTGCTCTTAGCTCATCATTCTTCAAGGTGAGGCAATCATGCACAGTGTGACCAAGCATACCATAATAGAAACAATGAACATTCATTTTATGGAAAGCATGGTATTTAACATTGCCTTTCCTAGCATGAATATCAACACAAGCAAACTTTTTTTTCTGAGCACTAAACTATTTTGGGGGACCACTAGAGCTACTGGCTTCATGTGAGCCAAAGACAAAAGGTGTATGCAATTTGTTCTCATATGTTTTTTTAATCATCGGGTTGTAGCCTAACCCTTCTTCTGAAAGTTCACTCTAGTCCCCAAAGTTTTATCTAGATTATCTTTGCTTTGAGCAAACCTTGACAGACAGATTTTTAAATTTTTGATTTCATTCTCCAAAGATGAGACGTGCAACTCGGATTCAACGAGGTCCTATTTACACACACCCAACTGCTCATTGAGCATGGCATTTACCCCCCTGAAATTTTAAGTTTCTAATTGAAGTTCATTCAGTTTTTTAGAGCTATCATTAACAATACCCTTGCCTTTCTCATAGATGAATAGTCTTTCAAGCAACATGTTATTTTGCTCTTTCAAGGTTTTATTTTCTTCAATCAGCCCCTCATCGTGGATTAGCCCCTCAAGCATAGTTTCATCATTGGTGATTGATTTAGGTTGGTCTTGAAGTTGTCTCACAATTTCTTCCAACCTAGTGATTTCAGCTTGAAGGATTCCATTTTCATCTCTTAAACAGGCTATACTTTCTTTATGCACATCAATGTCAATCATAAGAGTGTCATTGAGCTCCTCAAATACAGAACTGTTATTATAGAAGGAGCTCTCATTGTAACTATTTTTTTAAGATCCTTTTTCAATTTTTTGTTTTTAGATTTAACCTTTTTGTACTGCTTGATCAATTGATCATACGCATCCATAAGCTCTTCAAAAGTGAAATCTTCAGAGTCAGAGCTTACCTGAGATGAGGATGGATTGCTTGATTGCTCTGATCGGCTGGCCATGAGGCATTCCTACTCTTGTTCTTTTTCATGAATGTTCACCAATACATCCAAAACTTGCTTAGCTATGCTGCAGGTGGACACACGATTAAGTAACCTGAAATCAACTGTAGCTTTTATCAAGTTGAATGTCGCAAGGTTATCAATATGTTTGGTCTCGTGTTCAGCAGACCATTCATCTGAATTTGATGGCAGCTCATGTGGACCAATGTATATAAGGTTCCACAATTGTGGATCTATGGATTTGACGTAGACAAACATTCTCCCTAGCCATATAGAAAAATCTGAACTATCATAAATCGACGGAGAAGTCATCGAAGCATGTGTAGCAAAACAAACCATTTGATTAGAATGCACAGGGATCTTTCCCTGCAGATCGTAGGATCTGGGAATTGTTGTGCCCCTGTAGTCATTTGAGTCATCATGTGATCAATTAGGTCATTCGACATCAATCTATGATCATATGAGTCATTTGGTATTCTTGGTTTTGATAATGGCTAAACACTATAATTCATTGTTCTTTTCCACTCTCTTATGACTGACATATGTGATGTTTTGTTCATGACAGATATGCACATGAAAGCTCAATGTTGCGCCCTCGCATGCGGATCGACCTGCACGGTCAGGTCGCGGGGATCGACCTGCCCAGTCAGGTCGCGGGGGTCAAGGGGGCAGCGCCCCTTGCGGGGGTTTCCGGGGGCAGAGCCCCCGGAATAAAATTTGGCTTGAAGACTCAGTAATAAAACTTCAAGACAATCAAGGTAGATGCCACAGACATGAACGGGCGGCTAACGGACTCAAGCGACGGAGCTGGTGCGGCCAACGGACCGACCTGGGGTGACCCGGGCTCTGCCCAGCTGGCGGTCGACCGCCAGCACAGGGGCGGTCGACCGCCCCAGCCAGGAACTGCCAAGGCTGCACGTTTTTCAGTGGCGATCGACCGCCAGCCAGTGGCGGTCGACCGGATTTCCCAGGGATCGCCCGGTTGCAGGTGTTTCAGTGGCGGTCGACCGCCAGGAGCTGCAGGTCGACCGCCAGCCCCGAGCCTTCATTTTTGACTTTGTTTCCAACTTCGAAAAGGGCCATTCTACATGGATTTCTTTAATCCAAAAGTCACCTAATCACCCACAAATTGTGGATCTGGTCTAAGGCTTGTCCATAGACCATTCAAGGTCTATAAAACCAATACAAGAGGGTTGGAAACCCTAATGCTTAAAGGGGTTACAAGGGTGACTGCAAGGGAGGTTGCAAGAGAGCATGGAGACGAGCTACTGTTCATGTGAACAGTAGTTCGTGAAGGTGTTCTTCATCCAATCAAAGGGGAATCAAGCTCAAATCAAAGCCAGCAATCTTCAAGGAAGATTACATCAAAGCAAGGCTATCAAAGTGATCCAAGGAAGCCGGTTTGATTCAAGTTCTTCAAGGGAAATCATCTTCATCCATTCAAGTTCCTTCAAGTTCATTCAAGGTGATATTTCAAGCATTCAAACTCCTAGAAGCTAAAGAAGTAATCAAGATTCAAGGTAGCTTCATCATCTCCTTCATTCATTCAAAGAAATTCAAAGAGAAGATCAAGAGAGAAGAATTGAAGGAAGAGGTCCTGTTCACGTGAACAGTACTCCGTGAAGAACATTCATCCAATCAAGGGTGAATCAAGAAGATTGAGTTGAAGTCAAGAGGAGCCTTGTTGCTGATCAACATTTCATACAAGGGCCAATTCATTTTCACTCATAACTCAATCTCTTGTTTTAGTTCCTTCACATTTGTTTCATTTTCATTATTGTTAAACATTGAAAGTGTGATTCATCCCTACCGGTGGTTAGTAGGAAGGAAATTGGAGGGTGTTCCAATTTGCAGTTGACGTCCCTACCAGGTGGTGAGTAGGAAGGCAATCGGTAGTTTCCGATTTGCGGTTTGGTGCGCTGCACAAGTGAAGCCTCACCGGGTTTTGGTGAGGGGTGGACGTAGGGCTGAGGATTCAGTCCGAACCACCTTAAAAATCCTATCTAGCGTGGTTTGCTTGTGTGATTGAATCGTTCTAGGTGCATGCTTAGGATCGAATTATTATATATCTTGCTTATCTTGCTAAGTGAATCATAGCATACTTGGAAGCTAGTTTCTATTCCGCTGTAATTCATTTTAACTAGCTGTTTAGAGGGCCGCATTACGAAAAGTGGGGTTGATCTATTCACCCCTCCCCTCTAGATCCGCTGTCCACTACACAACAGGAATGGCAGAGCTTGGATCTGATACCACTTGTTGGGTCCCGCATAGTGCAATTAGATCTAGAAGGGGGTTTGAATAGATCCTATCAAGAACTTTGACCTATTTAAAAACTTGGCTACCAAAAGCATAAACCACTCCTATAAAGTAAAAGAATCACTTAGGCATAATGCACAGCAGAATTAAATGGAATGGCTTAAATGGAACCGACGGTCCAAAGACTACACAGGTCAAGGTACAAGTTAAGGTGCTGCTCAACAAACTTCTAATGTGTGTGTGAACATGGTGATCCTCATTTGATGGAGTGTCCTCCCTAGTGCCTGAGTGCAAAGATGTAGCAGGCAGCCAAGGGAATGCTAGTACCGTGCAAGGAATAAATGGTGTGTATACAAGAATGTGTAGTCCACAAAGCTTGAGTGTGCGATGGAGATAAACAAGATTGCGTACGATGAAGCAAGCACACCGACCTATAAATGGGGATAGAAGATATGGAGCAAACCCACAAGATGTTCAACCCACAACACAGGATTTTTAAGGTGGTTCGGTTGCAAACCTGCAACCTACGTCTACCCCTCACCAAACCCGGTGAGCCTTTCCTACTGACATACAGCTTGACCGGGGACACGCCCCAAACCACAGAACAGAGAACCCTCCGTATGTCTTCCTACACACAAAATCAACAGGGACGGTTCTCCACAGACCGGAGCAAACCTCCGTCTGTCTTCCTACACACAAAATCGGCAGGGACGATTCTCCACAGACTAGAGCACACCTCTGTCTGTCTTCCTATACACAAAATCGGTAGGGACAGTTCTAGATGAACAAAACACAGGATAAAAGTCACTGCAAGTGCAGTGGGAAAAACCACAAAAATAGAAAGAATAAACACCAGCTGGAGCTATAGATGATGATCTTGAGGTTGGTGACGACAGCTACAAATTTCAGATCTGAAGATCTGATTCTTTAGGCTTAGGTAGACTACATGGTTGCTCTCTCTCAAGCCTGATCTTCTATTCTTCTTCTCTTACAGCACTGGACTTAGTCCAACTAGTGTTGGGCTGCTCTCCCTCCCTTCCTTTCTTTCTCACAGGTTTTCTTCCTAGAGGCTCAAGGGCGTGGCTTTTTCTCAAGGCAGCAGCCGCTTCTTCTCTTGAGGAAGCTTCATATTTATAGCCAAGCCTTAAGCAAATGTGGTGAAGAACTTTCCCTCCAAAATCTCTTTGAGGAAGATACTCTGCTAGAAGTACAACTTGAGTTGGTTGGCATCAAGTCCAAGGATAGAGTAGTGGCGGCCGAGAAGAAGGGAGCTGACCAAATCTTCCATTAGTCAATTTCAGGTCTTCACATTAAATGCCCTTTAGACATGTGGTCTTCTCATTGGCTGGAGTTCATTCTATCTTGCTGAGGACTGCTAGGACATGAGTCACATTGGGTGATAGTAAATAAGGTGGCTGACTGTGAGGTGTCCTTTCTCCAGCTAGATATCTGACAAAAGTAACTCCAAGAAGATAGATTAGATGAGACATGATGACAGGGACAAAAGTCAAACCTGGGTACTCCATCCAAACCTCAAAATCCGCATATTTGGACACTTGCGATATCTATTTTCTCTCTCTGTATGGCCCACTTGATTTGACAGAAAATTGGCTTGAAATGCTTCATTCTATCTTGCTGAGGACTGCTAGGACATGAGTCACATGGGGTGACAGTAAATAAGGTGGCAGACTGTGAGGTGTCCTTTCTTTAGCTGGATATCTGACAAAAGTAGCTCCAAGAAGATAGATTAGATGAGACATGATGACAGGGATTAAAGTCAAACCTGGGTACTCCATCCAGACCTCGAAATTCGTATATTTGGACACTTTCGGTACCTATTTTCTCTCTCCAGATGGCCCGCTTGATCTGACAGAAAATTGGCTTCAAATGCTTCTGGGAGGACAGAGATAGACCTCTTCTTCATTGAGGCATTTCATCAAACACTTCATTCTTCTTATGCTGAAGGCAAACACGCACAGACCTTGGTTCGGAGTATGCTCAAACCTTGTAAAGTTGGGGGCAAAACATGCACAAACCTTTCTTCTTCATTGAGGCATTTCATCAAACATGCACAGACCTTGGTTCCTTCATGTGCACAGACTTGGACATATGCGTAGACCTTAGAATTCCAAATGTGCATAGACTTGGATGCTGCATGTGCGTAGACCCTAGACATGCATAGACTTACATGTGCACAGACCCTAAGTATGCTTGGACCTATATGCACAGACTTACATGTACACAAACCCTAAGTATGCTACGACCTATATGCACAGACTTGGATGCTGCATGTGCGTAGACCCCAGACATGCACAGACTTACATGTGCACAGACTTGGATGCAACATATGCATAGACCTTATGATGTGTGCTACAGTACGTCATCGACCTTATATGCAATGTGATGAATGTGCATCGACCTTAATATGCTCTGGGCTGAACATGCATCAACTTGGTATGAAACCATTATGCACATGCATTGACCTTAGTATGCAACAAGAGGAATGTGCATCGACCTGATAATGCTATAACGCAAATGTGCATCAACCTTATATGCAGGACTTCCAAATATGCATCGACCTTATATGCCATCATGCAGATGTGCATCGACCTTAGTATGCGCGATGCAAGATGTGCGTCAAACTTAGTATGCAAAATACAAATCTGCATCGACCTTAGTATGCAAAATGCAAATGTGCATCGACCTTCTAAATGAATAAGGAAGATGTGCACCGCCCATCTATATGCACAAGGCAAAAGTACGTCGACCTTTATTCTATATAGGCTCGATGTGCATCGACCTTAGTTCTTCAAACCAAGAATGTGCGTCAACCTTAGTTCTTGAACTGCAGCATGTGCATTGACCATACTTCTATGAAGACTAAGGTAGCATCGACCTTGAACAGTAGATGCATCGACCTGAGTTCGGTCACTAGCATTGACCTTTGTTCTGCTTTGGCATGATATGCATCGACCTTCAAAACATATATCGACCTTAGTCCTGTGCTAGCAGAATGTGCTCCGACCATGGCTTGTGCTAGTGAAAGGAGCACCGACCTTGGCTTGTGCTAGGCATAATGTGCATCGACCTTTGCTTGTGTGAACAGTAATTGCTGCACCGACCTAATCAACATGAAGCTTTTCAGCTTGATTTCTGTGCTGCCAATTGCCTATATTTTTATGCATCTAATATTATCATCTATCTTGATTTCTGTGCATCCAGTTGCCTTAATTTCTATGCAACCATGTATCTTGAGTTTCTCTTTCAACTTGGAAGGTTCTTGCTCTTGGATTTCCATATCTTGAATTCAGCCTTGCTTTCCGTGCATCCAGTTGCCCTTTTTTCTGTGCCTTACTTGATTTTTCCTTCAGACTTTACTTACACGGAATCTTGCCAATGTTTTCATAACCTGAAATTTATGAATATGGATTTATCAAATGCAGGATAGACCCATCAGTAACTCATAGGCAGACATCATCAAAACCACGTTAAGGCAGAGAATCATGCATGTACCATACATGCACAACATTCTCCCAACAGAACTATCGCCCGAGTCGAGAACTCAACCGCCGCCTGGTGGACCCCCAGTGTCCTCATGATACACCTGTAGTGGAGCGGCTCCACCAGGTTGAGGGCGTGCAACCAAATCTCTCTCCCGAAGTAGGGGACGACAGCCTCCACCCATGGCATCTCCCCAATCTCTCTTCGATAGGGAGTCCAAACCACCTGCAGAGGAAAACTATTAGTGTCTATGCGAATCATTAATATCACAGAATATGAAATTCTAAAATTCTTACGTATACGTGCGGCATGACATCTATCATGTCCTGAATATGAATAACCTGGTCTCTTAGAGACCGACTGTCTCACCATGGGGTCCATCGTCGCACCAAGGGAACCAGATCTGCTCGATCCTCCAAGCCTCGTCCAAGAGTGGGCAGGTACAAGTAACTCAAAACCTAAAAAGCATTTCATATTTGATTAACATAAGAAAAAAAGTGCAATATTCAAAAAGTTTAAGGGTTTAGAATTTACCTGAAGCAAAGGGTAGAAGCCACCGAGAGAGGATTGGCGAGTGGAGATGCCCAAACTGTCAAATAGGTGGGCTAGCAGTGCCGCACCCCAGGCATACTGTCTGACATTGTCTAAATCCTCAAATAGGGGAAGAAATTGGCAACTCACGGCATCACCTCGTGATCCTAGCAATAACCTCCCAATCAATAGGATGTGGCACCGACGTAACTCCCTGTCAGCCTGCGGTCCTACAACTGCGAAAAAGCTCGCTCTCGCCTCTCTCACCAGCCTCCTAAAATAGTCTGCTGCAGACTCCCCTACCTCCCTCTATGTATGATACAGCCTAGACTCTCTGCAGCGCTACTCTGGGGACTAGAGAAGTCCGACCTATACCCTCCAACTCCAAGCCCATCAACCTACGTGCCATCTCCCGATAGTAGGGGTATGTACAACCACTCACTACCACTCCATGTACTCACAACCCTGTGATGCGAGTGACATCCTCCAGGGTTGGGATCATATGACCCCAGGGGAAGATGAAGGCCTTGCACTCAACATCCCACCTGGCCTTTAAAGCCTGGATCAAGCAAATATCTACCCTTAGCACCTTAACGTCCAAAAACTCACCAAAGCCCATCCGGTGGAGGTGAGGCTGCTGAAACTCCGGCAACGCGAGGATGGCGGCCTGAACCGGGGTCCACGAAATCTGAGTACGAGTTGCGCCCTACGATTAAGGAGAGGTTAGTAATGCACCATTTACAAAAAAAACACAACTCTTTTTATTAATGCGGTGGATCGCGACACCGCGTTCATTAATGCGGTGTCTGTAGCCACCACGTTCTCTCGCGGGCGGCCGCCGACGATTCCCCTCCTCCCAGGGCGTTCTCCATGGGCATTTTGCCCTCTACAGCATTCCAAGGGGCATGGTTTCTTCCACTTCGCATTCATAAACCATAAAAACACCAAAAGAAATGAGATTTTAAGTAGAAAAAATCAATTTTTCTCACCTCTCACACCACGCACCGCCGCGCCACCGGCCAGATCTTCTGTGACCTTTGCTTCCTCGGCCACACCAGGGGCCTCCTCCACAGCCATAGGTTCCTTACCATTGCACTTGACCATCCTAGCTGACGATGTTGCTTCCGTTTCACCACTTTCCGCTGTGGGCGAGCTTCCCTCTTCACCCTCTTCTATGGACCGCCCTCCTCTTCAATCGCCGAACACCCTCCCGGGGGTCCATCGGAGAAGGGCAATGTGTGGGTAGGGGGTGGTTCCTTTGTTTTCCCTTCCTCTCTTTCCATTCGAATGATAGTGAGGTGGGGAAGAAGACGAACAGCGGAGGTCAGTTTTGAGGGCTTCTGCGTGTTTAACGCAATTTCACGAGAAGTCGCGATAATTCAATGTCGCGGCATTCATTATAACCGCGTTAATTAAAAGTTCCAAAAAAAATCACTTGTTCTAAAAAAAAAAGAAAAAAATCACTCGTTGTAAGCCTCTTAGTCCTTGATTGATTGAAGTTTGCTTCATTTTGTTTGCTCATGTCTTCCATAGTATTTCGCTTTGTTGTGTTTGTGCTTGTCTGCTTTGTCCTATTGTGCCATCTAGCCATTTATTTATTGTGATTATCCTTCTGTCGTGCACCTATTTGCCCATCATTACTATGTTTTTTTCACTTCATTTACATATCATGTATGTGTTGTTCTGTGCGTCATATGTTCTCCACGTTTATTTATTATCACTTACCCTCTTGTTCTGAAAAAAAAAGAGAAAAAGCAATAATCATGTAATTGTCACGCCACCAGGTAAGTATCTCCTTATCCCTTCTCTTTATTGCATTACTATATATTTTTTACACTATTATATTATCTCAAGGACCGGCTAGTTCTCTGTGTGTTCTGGGATTTGAGTTCCCCTCTACCAAAAATAGTGATGATCTAGGGACACGCAGTTAATCGCCGTATAGGCCATTACGTTGGATAAATTTGGAGACAATGGACTCCATCTCGCACGTCGTGGTTGCAGATGACTCTTGACCTGGATTTTCTTATTTAATAATAATATCCTTGAGTATTTTATATTTTAATCTTTCTTTGCATTCCTTTTGATGATTTCTTTTATTTTAGCCCTGCATGTATCATGTCATCTTTGAGCATTCATGATTCACAAATTGCCCTAGTTTCTCTCCAATTGGTGATCAATCATGCTTAAATTCTTGAATAAGAAATCTCATTACATTCTGAATTTGAAAGACTACTCCGGGTTGGCTACTCGATCTTGTCGGTTAGTGTGACACTTGTCTGGAATTTTTCTATCTCCTTCTAATCCAATTTCAGTTATTCCTTACTTGATCCGCTCATTAGCTGTGAACCGCACGATGGCATCGATATATCCACCGGGCTCGTGTCTATTCCACTAATTGAGTGAAACCCACAGTTGCTACGCGCTGGGGTGCCTCTTTTGTGCAAGAGGTTGATCATCTTCCTTTTCTTTTTCCTTGTCTGTCGTTCCAGGCAGGAGTCACCCGATCTAGCTTGACCTTGTGGTTAGCTCGGAGTTTTCTAGATTATTCCTATTACTTGTCGGTGATAATGGGTGTCTTCTTACCTTGATGACCACTTATCAATCTGCTTCACTACATCTCCACTCCACCTCTGCTTTGCCAACACTTTGTGTCGTCCTTGCCTCGCCCCCGTCTCACCTTCGCTCGCTCCCCAGCAAAGCGACATCAAGGAGGGGCATCTGTAGACACCCATTTTCGACCCACGAGTTGAGCCATTTTCTTGTTCTCTTAAGTTAGCGTCCCAACATATCATTAATTGGTTGACTTTATGGGTAATTTGTGAGACTTTTCTGTCCATTTTCATCCCTTGAATTCAATCTCGGTGCCTGGATATCGGCCCGATGCCTTGGCCAGCCCATCAGGAACGCGGTCACAACTGACATCACGTTAATTCTATTATCGCACAATAAACATCAACTGCGTTCTCATAAATTAGTGTCAACTAATTCTTAAATTAAATCATTTTCAATTTTGCATCATGGTTCATGACGTTAATTCTTTTGATATTCCTTGTTAACACGGTATGTCTGATGACCGCTTCAGACAGGTCACATTCCTAAAAAGTCTTTGACCCTTTTGACCAACCGACTTTGACCAGTCAACGTTTATCGCGGTTAATCGTAGGACCGCGTTAATGCTACATCGCGGCTCCCACCTTGACCGCATTCTCAGTTGGAAACCCTGTCCGGCCGAAACTTGCCCTTTCTTATTTTTGATCCCTCTAGAACCCATTTTGGGTAGGTTTCGGAGCTCAAATCGATCGATGAAGGTTTCTAATCCTTCTAGGAAACTTTCCCCCTCATTAATCGGCAGGATTAACTAATTTTGGGCCTCCGAATCCTCAGATCTTTTGGACTCCGACCTAGGGTTTCTAGTTATCTTTCTTTTATAAATTCGACCCATTGTCATCAATTTCAGATAATGCAACATAGGAGATTCGACCACGGGGAGAGGTTGAGGCTGTCCTTTGTTAGAGATGTTCAATTCCTCACCCCTCTATCATTTAGGGAGCTTTTAGGGCATTTTGTCTTTGTTCCCCTTTCTTCTTCTTCTTCTTCCCCCCTAATGTCATCTTTAATCTTTGCATAGCATCGCATAATTCATTAGATTAGTTCCTTCATCAAATACATGCATACACACACACACACACCAAACCTATTTTTTGCCCTCCCATAGGGGTTTAAAACCACCAAACCCCCAGGTGATCTAGCCCTCCTTATGCATATTTTTATTGAAAATAGGGATAGATCCTACACTTAATTGCGTTCTAATGGGCTTTCTCTTTGTGATTTTCGTTGTTCTGTAGGAATAAGAAGAAGGAAACGTGAGGCCCTTGCACCTCGGCCGGCCTTGGAGCATGGAAGGAATCAACCCACACATCCCGCTGCTGTTCTGATCCCGCTGCTATTCTGATAACGCGGCATTTATGGATACCGTGTTCCTCATGAACGCGACCATACGAAGCACCGCGTTAAGTACCAGGCCCTCCTTTGGCCTCCTTTCCATTTATGAGGTAAGTAGCGTGCCCCTCTTCTTTAGTCTTACACTATTTGGCACGTTATAAGCTTCGGTGGCGATCACAGATCTTGTTCATCCACTTGTTATTGCATGTGCCCCACCCCCTTTATCTATTTTGTCACTATTATTATTTTGACATATTCTTATCATCATCATTATTCGCTATTTTTTTTGGGGTGGTCGATTTTGTGATCTATAGCAGCTTCTTTTATAATAAAGGTTGCACGGTAATCTATTTATGTAAGTATGCATTTTTATAATTCATCTGTAAGTACGGTTTTTAACACGAAGTGCTTCTTAACATGATTAAGAGTGGTAGTCCAGGCCTAGCCTTAGGTCTTTATTTAAGTCAATGTCGAAAATGATTCTTAGGCTTACTAATGTAGCACCTTTTTGCTATGAAAACCCCACGCTGGGAGTTTGGCATTTCCTCCCCGCTCATTAAGGGTAACCCTAATCATGGGCACCTCACACACGTCACGACGTTCTTAGCCGTCTCCCTTGGAAAACATCGTTGCTACTTGGGTCATGCTCGAGGGCACAAGGTCTTTTTCTTTTATCTACTCAGCCAAAATATGAGGGTAGAAGTAGTCTGGGCAAAGATAACCAACCTAAGCACACCCCGACAATAGGAAGTCTCAAATAGGGGCAGTCTATTAAGACGTTATTCTCAATTTCAATTTCAATATCTTTCAAGTCCAAAGGACAAAAAAATGATGAAAAAAAAACAAAAGAAGAAGAAAAAGCAAAAAATATTCAAAGATAATGGCATGGCAAGAGGGCAGTATAATTCCCCGTGGGACGTCATGAGCCCGGTCATATGCGTGTCTAAAAGAGAATCAAGATTCGATGATATGACAAAAGCACCAACGCAACAGATCAACTCTCTAAGGGTCGTGCTATGGAAGGAATTTAAACCCAATATTTTCTTAACTCATATCAGGCTTATCTCTAATTTTCTTCTCTTCTCCCTCAAGGACCGAGTGTTTCTTAGGTATGGCCTGATTAGTGTACATTTTTACATGTTAATTTATGTTATACACATTTTTTATGAGCTTTAATATTCATCAATATGCACTTATCACACTTAATCTTAATTTTATATCAAAATATTTAATTGTTAGATTTAATTAAATTTTGATACTATTTTGCAGGCACAAAGAAGAAGACAACAAGAAGGATGAAAAGAAAAAAAATGAGAAAAGAAACATCTGGCTTTCAATATATATATATATATATATATATATATATATATATATATATATATATATATATATATATATATATATATATATATATAATGCACACAACAGACGGCTTCACGCTGGCGGGTCAACGCGGGCACAGGCAATGAGAAGGCCAAGGCGGGAGGCTCACGCGGGCGGTCAAAGCAGCTAAGTTGCGTGTCTCACGTGGAGGAGCGACGTGGCGGAGAGGCCAACAGTGAGCATGGCGATGTGGCAGCTGGGCACGACGTGGTCGACAAGGCAGAATGGCAGTGAGCGAATGAGCGCGTTGGCGTGGGCGAATGGCCGATGCAGTTGGCCAGCCGACGCACGGGCGACGAGGGCGAATGGGTCCACGGATTCACGCTGTCAATGGCACGCTGGCGAAGATGCGGTGAATGGCGAATGGTGAATTGGCAACGTGGGTGGCCCATGCACGCAGCGATCCTCACGGAAGCGGATGCCCTTCACACGGCTTCTTCACCTTAAGAAAGAAGATGGTGGGCTTTCAACCAAAACAGCAAAGAAATGAAGGAGGTGTTCACATGAGAAGCAAGGGACTAACTTGGGCCTATAAAAGGAGGGCATGGGGAGGCTCTTTTCCTCCCCTCTCTTCCTCTCATACGTAGATTTCAAGTTCTCATTTTTCTTAGTGTAGAAGTAGGCTCTCCCTCTCTATCTCCCTATCTCTTGTCCCATCTCTTATTGTAATTTGTTTTATTATTGTTTTTGTAATTCTCATGCATTATAAGTTTGTTTTAGTTTATGTTTAAGTATAGTGGTGTTATTCTTCATTTTTATGTTACACAATCTTTTTCCATCCCTCTCCATTTTTTCTTCCAAAACTCTGTTTCTTTCATCTTCTAAACTTCTTCCAAAGACGGTCAAGAGAAGCAGTTCCGATCCAGTCGAGTGTACGTGGTTGTCCCCGACAACGCATAAATCAAAGGCTCGAGGAGACGACGCCGTTATCATACCACGGACACAAAACTATCCCACTTCGTCCATTTTTATTGAGCATTCAATTTTGTTGGATTAAAATTCTCCCTCTCTAGATTTCCAAATTTCTATTTCTTAACCCTCCATATTTCTTTAGACTTATTTCATGTTCTTTTTAAACTTCAAAAAACCAAAAAGAAAACATTCATTTATTCTTTCTCTAAAATAAAATCTAAGTTTTCAATTTCAACCTCAACCTCTCTGTGGATTCGACATGTGCTCGTCAGTGTACTACGTATTTTTATTCTATTGCGAGTTCGGTATTTTGATTGATTGCCGCGTGTTTTTAATGATGAACAAAACGGCACGTCAATTTTAAGCGCCGTTACCGGGGAGGTTAGTTTTGAGTTGAAAACTTTTTTTTCTTTGGTATATATTTGTACTAAAAAAAAGAAAAACTTTTGAAGTGTGTCCCCCCTTTTACATCTCCTTAAAAAAAATCAATAAAAATCAAAAAAAATAAAGGATGGGGGATGGCGATCCAAGTAAGTATCTCAATCTTCCCTCTCGTGGTTTAATTTATTTTCTGTATTTTGTTATCTTTTATATTTAGAAACTCCAAAAAAACGTGTGGTGGCTAGGTAGCTTCATTAACTAAAAAAAACCTTGATCACAAAAAAAAACTTCATCTCAAGGTTAGGACATGCATCATTTAGGGCTGCATCATAGTTAGTTATTTAATTTTCATTCATTTTATTATGCGGGGGACAAGGTGAGCACTTTAATTTTTACCAAGATCATGCTCATGCATGTTACATTTAATCTTGCATTGAAACACCTGGTTTGAACATTGGTTGTCACATCTCATTTCAAAATATTTTAAGGGTAATACCCCCTAAGTAAGATAAGGGAGGGATTTCATCACCCTTCCTTAGCCCAAAACAACCATCATTGCATTTTGCATTACACCTAGCCTAATAAAAGAAAGTAGACTCGGCCCTAGTATTACATTAGGATTTTGGTATCACGTGAGTTGATTCTGATTTTTTAAAACTGATGTCTAAGGCTAGAGGTCAATGGCAAACGCTATAAGCGGGCAAGTGGTTTTTAATTAGGACCGTGTAAAAGCAAGGGGAGCCTCCCACTATCCCACCTCTTACCTGACCAGTGAACGAATTTGAGGGTAGGCTTTAGTAGTGCCGTAGTCACTTTGTGAAACCCAACTTGTAGACCTAGGTTGCCCATAAGTGTATTAAGGTTAATTTGGTTGTCACTTATTTGTGTTTAGTAAAAATCAAAAAAATCAAAAAATAAATAAAATAAATAAATAAATAGGAGATCAATAAAGGGAGAGAAAAATAAAAATTGAAATAATTAAATTTTTTTAAAAAGCATTAATTAAATAATAAAAAATTGGTGAGAGAAAAATTCGCATCTATGGATTGGGCACACAAATTAGACAAGTTTGACTCTTTGGCTCACAAATTTGATCAATTTCTAGCCATGGATCAAAACCCATTCATGCCACCTAATCACCATAATAATGATCACATATGGGCCAGCCCGACCCATTATGTAGGTGGTTGCCCAAACCAAATCTCATCTCTCACCCAAAACAGCACGATCTTCTATAAAAGTTCATACTCGTGGTCGGCCCAAAATGAAATCCCGTCACCTGTAATGGCCCAGTTTCCATTGTTTACCTAGGACCAGGCTCAAACCACTTAGTTCTTCCAAGGGGGCTATGATCTACCTTTAACCCCGGAGAAAGCCCAATATGTCCAACGGTTTTCTCAGCCCGATTACGAATCATCTTCAAATATTTATAACTCAAGCTGGGAAGATCATTCACAAATCTCTTGGATGAACCAAGCAAGACAAACCCAAATGTCTCAAGACCTCTCCACACCTTATTATGACCCATGTCCACACACCTTTAATTCTGGTTGGAGAGATCAACATAATTCTTCTTGGGAGTCTTATCAAGATCAAGGCCAAAGTCCTCCAAAATAAGATTTTCAAAATTGGGCTCCATACCCAAATGATTCCTATGATCAAACCCAATATGGAGGACAACCCATACACTCTCCATCACCTGATTCTCAGAGTGATTATTCTCCAAATTTCTATCCACCGCAGTCTGACTCTCAGCTCACTTATCTATCTCCTCCATCCACGGATCAAAAGGAAGAGATGATTAATCAAATGCAACAACTCATCTCGACTAATGCTCAATCCATTTCTAGGTTAGAATCCCTGATGAGCCAGCTTGCTGAAAACATGGAAAGAATGGAAGTGGATGATCCATCTATGATTCCCCAGTCCAACACTCATATCACTTATGATCTTGAGGGGAGCATAGAGGAGTCTTATGAGGACTTAGAGGGAATTAGTGAAGAGCACCCTAAGATGCATAAACCCAACTCCATTTGTGACGAGGGTAATGATGAGTCTGTTAATTTTAAGTTGGGGGGAGAAGAGGGGGAAGTAGACGCATTGATTGATGATCAAATTCCTTGTCTTTCCCTTCCTGAAATTGATACATCCTTGTTCCAAGTAAAGGACGGAGAAAATGTGAGCTTGGAGAGTGAATTGAGTGTAGCCATGAATCATTCTTCTTGGGTAATTGAGGAATCAGGTACTCCATTTGAAATTCGCTCTGATTGGGCATCTCATGATTTAGGGGAGGATGTGGATCTTTTACCCATCCCTGACCTTGGTGAATCCAAAATCATCCCGGATATTCTACAACTAGCCAAATGGTCAGATCCATTAGAGCCTTATGAGAATCCTTGTGTTAAGGAGCAAACTTATTTCATTCTCAATCCTCCTTATCTCCTTGACACTGGCCATGTGGTGGACTCCCCAAAAATCCATAACACCCTCATCCTTTCTTACCTGAACAGTACGCAAGTAAATCCTAAAAGTGAGAATGAAGAAGAACAGTTGGAGGAAAGTAAGGTCCGCATTGATGTGTTTAATACTTATAAAGATCTTAAATATACAGAGGAATATTTTATAATTTAAGATATGATATTTCCACTGTCATTCTCTGACCGAGGGGGTCCATCTGGATTCTTAGGCCCACCTTGGCATCCTTCCTTTTTTTTTGGCACAAAGCATCTAATGGGTTAAAGGGAGAGTGCACCCCTTTCCAAAGGAAAAGAATGTTCTCACTCCACCATCTCACCACTAGATGAAATTTTATTAATTATGAAAGTGGTAAAGAATACAAGGGGGGGGGGCAAGCCCCTTAGTCACAAAGAAAGACAACAAAGAAGAGAATAGCCACAATCACCGAATACGAATATTCGGAAGGCAGGAGGCATCAGCCGTAGCATAGCCTTTGGCCAATAAAGGCAACTCCCTTTTAGATAGGAACTCTGAATTATGGCCCATAATAGTTGCATGCTTTGCTAAAGAATCCGCTAGATGATTAGCTTCCATGTATATGTGAACAAGAGGGCACTGAAATGTAGAGAAGATTTCTAGAAGATGCCTCCACCATGGGAGAAGAGACCACGGTGGACTACTTTTGCCTTTTAGTAGTTCAGCCAAAGTCATGGAATCCGTATATATTATTGAAAGAGGAATGCTATACAAGCGGGCTAGCCTAAGACCATCAAGTAGAGCTCTCCCTTCAGCCACCATGCTTGAACCTTGGCCATAGTAGTAAGAGAAACCCAGTAACAGTTTACCTCGGGAGTCTCTAAAGCAACCACCTCCTCCTGAAATCCCAGGATTGCCTTTACTAGATCCATCTACATTAAGTGAGAAAGCCACAGTAGGAGCCTGCCAACATACAATATTGAATTGAAGAATCTTATGTTTGATCATATAACCCATAGCATGTAGATTCTGCGAAAAGGAGCGACTGGTGCCTTGTTTGAATATGATCTGACTAAGTATCTGCATGGCATCCTCTTGTATCTGCAGAGCAATCCAAGAGGGGTTAAATCTAATTACCTCAAATCTATTTCTACATCTCTGTTTCCAAATTTCCCATATGATCAACATTGCCATTAGCAAGTTAATAAATCTCTGCGGGCTGGATATAACAGACTCACTAATGATCATTTGAAGCCTGCTGAAAATGGAGGTAATTCCCAGGTAAGAGCTGTCTATAAGAGAGCTAAATTTGTTCCACAAAAAAGAGGCTATCTTACTGTTGATAAAAAGGTGGTCTAAGTTTTCAATATAAGGAGAGGCATTGCAGCAGTTACATCGAGAAGCTAAATGGATACCACAATTCTGAATTCTGTCATCAATAGGGACAGCATGGTTCAGCATTTTCCAATAGAACAGTGAGGCTCGAGGAGGAAATTTTTGATACCAAAGCTTGGCTGAATGAGCACCTGAGTGTTGTCCTTTGATGTAGTTATAAGTGGATTTAAAATCAAATCTTCCCGAATTAGTAAATGACCATATAGGGATAGCATCTCCTTCTTGAGTAGCATAGTTGTACACTTCAGTTCTCAAATTGATGTCATCAATCATTTGCCAAATTGGATGTTGATGATTAGCCAAGACATCTTGCACCGAGCAATTCTCAAACTGAGAAATAACCTGTCGAGGTATGTAATCAAGCAGAGATATTCCCTTATACCAAGTGTCTTTAATAAAGTTGGTGGTTGCACCATTAAAAATAATTTTACGCATACCAGCCAAAAGGATAGAACGAGCTTTTTCAAAATCTCGGGCTTTAAGGCCAGCTGGGAAAGGGACCTTGCAATCAGAGACATGCTGTCCTTGAATATATTTCATCCTGACAAAGCAAGCCCATAGTGAATTGCTATGCAGAGAAGACCATAAATGTTTAACCTGTGAGCACAGCTGAATGTCCCTAAGACTGCGGATGCCTAAACCTCCTTCTGACTGTGGACAACATATCTTGTCCCATGATACCCAATGTTTCCTATGTGCAGACTCAAGACCTTGCCATAAAAAATTTGCACATATGCTTTCCACTTGCTTAATTATTGTATATGGAATATTAGCAGACCTGGCAGTGTATATAGGAACAGCCGAAAGCATTGATTTAATAAGGATGATTCTACCAGCTTGTGAGAGAAATTTACTCTGCCAACCTACAAGCTTAGCGTTAATTTTATCAAGCAAATATTTGAAATGAGGGACTCTGATTCTCCCTTTGAAAAGGGGTATCCCTAGGTAGACTATGCTACCAATTTTGTGCTAAAATCCTGTTAACTGACTAATCCTCTCAATTACATGACTGTGCATATGTTTAGAAACAATGAATGAACTCTTGTGAGAGTTAATCCGCTGCCCGGAAGATTCTTCATATTTCCTCAGAAAACTCAACAAAGCTTTGATGGAGGATAAACCACCATTCAAGAATATAATGGAATCATCCGCAAAAAGAATATGGGAGATGGGCATGACATTGCGAGGCAAATGATAATACTGACATTGGCCAGACTGAAACAGCTTGTTTAGACCCCTACTTAAAACCTCCTCAGCCAAAATGAAAAGAGCAGGAGCTAGAGGATCTCCTTGTCTCACCCCCCGGGATGATTTAAAGTAACCATGAGTTTGGCCATTAAATGAAATAGAGAACCAACAATTCATCAAGAGCTTAGCAATGAAAGAATTAAACCTGTTGGAGAATCCAAATTTTTACAAAACAAGGAGAATGAAATCCCATTCAATGCGGTCATATGCTTTGGTCATATCTAACTTAATGAGCATATTGTGACCTCTAACCGGCCTATCAATATCCATGAAAAGTTCTCTAGCCAGTAGAAAGTTATCAGTAATGCTTCTACCACTAACAAAGCCACTTTGGTGCTCAGATATAATCAAAGGAAAAATGCACCTCAAATGATCACTTATGACTTTGGAGACCACCTTGCAAGAAAAGTTGCATAAGCTAATTGGTCAAAAATCCGCAAAGGTGATGGGATTTTTAACCTTAGGAACCAGGCACAAAATAGTTGAGGTGATTCCCTTCGGAAGTCCCCAACCATAAAAGAAACTCTGAACAGTAAAAATGACATCTTTGTCTACAATGTCCCAGCAGAAATTATAGAAGCTACCAATAAAGCCATCAAGGTCAGGAGAGCTATTTCCAGAGGAGGAGAAAACAATATTTTTAATTTCCTCAACCGATGGAATGGAGCAAAGATATGTATTCTGATCTTCTGTGATCATAGTAGGAATGCCAGAAATGAGCTGCTCACTTATATTATGAGCTACAGTAGACAAGAGGGACTTGAAAAAACTCATGGCTCCATTTAATAGTACAGTCTGATCTTCCACCCAGATGTCATTAATCTTCAATTTATGAATGAAGTTTCTTTGCCTTCTGACTTTGGTATATTGATGAAAAAATTGAGTGTTGCGATCTCCACAATTGAGCCACTGTATTCTAGATTTTTGAAACCAGAACATCTCTTCTCTGTGCAGGACAAGCCTCAACTCGGCATTAGCTTTATTCAATTTCATCTGATTTTCTAATGAAGGATTGTCATCAAAGATTTCTTGAGTTAGTTGTAGATGTGCCTCAGCAGCCTCCTTAGCAAGTTGAATATCACCAAAGACCTCTTTGTTCCAAGTTTTCAAAGCATCCTTTAAGTGTTTGAGCTTGTTTTGTAGTGTGAAAAAGAATGACCGGAATCTTCATGCTTGCTCCATTGACATTTAATAAAGTCTAAAAACTCTGGATGAGTGTGCGACATTTGTTGATAAGTGAACCTCCCAGGAAGAATTTGCCTAGGACACATTTTTAGTAGTAAAGGAGCATGGTCGGAGGGCCCTCTACTTAGGTGCTGAACAGACAAATTGAATGAAGAGTTTAGCCAGTCTGCATTATATAAAACCCTTTCTAGCCTCGCTCGAATGTGAGAAGCCCCAATTTGGTTATTAGTCCAAGTAAAAGATGAACCAGAATAACCAGCATCAATTAAACCTGTAGCAGTGATGAAACTTTGGAAATCTAGCATAGCAGATGCAGAGGACATCAAACCTCCAATCTTTTCTTTAGGAGAAATAATACAATTGAAGTCTCCACCGATAATCCAAGGGACAGATACTTCCGGACTGAATGCCATGAGTGCATCAAACATATCTCTGCGAGTGTTGGCATTGCATGATCCATATATAGCAGTGAAATGCATGCCTATAGAATTTTTCTCCTTCAATGCAACAGTTATGTATTGAGGGTGCTGCTCAATGACCTCAAGACAAATGTTAGGATTGTAAAACAACCAAATGTTGGAAGAACCTCCATTATTCCCAAGAACGGGGTGAAGATTAATTTTGCGAGACACCTTTTTAGCACGACTAAAATCAATGCAAGGTTCTGATATAGCAACCAAACTAATCTTATGAGCTTTTATTAACTGACCCAGACTTCCAACAGTCGCCTGATTCCCCATACCCCTAGCATTCCATATAAGAGCTGAGTTAATCATGAGCATATGAAGAGGTGTTAGCGGCCATTACCTTAGCTTTAGCTCTAGTAAGACGAGCATCATTGAATAGCTCTCCAGGTATAGCTGACACTTCATTAGATTCTTTGACTTGAGGGAAGTTTACTGAGTTTTTATTGCATTGAGTGACCATCCTGGAATTTTCAGACTCTGCTAAGACAGAAACTTCATTGGGATTAATGATTAGAAACTCTTCAAAACTATGTTTAATAGTGTTGTCCGACTATTTTTTTTCCCGTGGCATGTTCGTTAGGGTTGAAAGGAGCTCCTCTGGAACATTACTCAACTTTGTGGCACCTTTATCAGACAAAAAGGTCTGCAAAGGCAAATTATCAGTGTTGTCTCCCCCCATAATCTGATTACCAGTCTCTGCAGTAGAGTTGACCACTGACATAGAAAGAACCTCAGCGGATGAATTGGCCATAGGTTCATGAATTACTGATAGTTGATGACTCACCGTTTCCTGAATGCACTCTAAATCATTTGAGTTAGAAGGCCTGATAATATCCTCACCTGAAAGCTGATGACAATTATTAGTGTCATGCTTGTCCTCATTACAACTCCCTGCAATATCACCAAAATTAATTTTACTGGAGGAAGGAGGCTCCTGATTAGGTGCATCCTACTCAAGAGGAACTAGATTGGTATCTATCTCTTGCATTTCCACTGCCTGAAGAAGGACCTCAAATTTATTTTCCAGATCCACATTATGTCGAACATCCCGAGGACCAATATGCCGAGGTCTAAAAACTTGCCGAGGATTCTTCGGTTCAGGGTCAAGAACTACTTGAGATCGGCCAGACCTACCCATCTTTTTTTGCAATCATCAACTGAATGACCCAGCTTATGGCAAAAGGTACATAAGATAGGAGCTCGATGATAGCTGACCGCTTGCCAATAACCAACACCATCCATATCAATCCACTACCTTGGCATCCTTCTAGCCCATATGCATCAAGGCGTAATCTTTTCCTCCAATGGTACAAGGGCTTGAATTTATCGGACGATAAGATCACTTCGTGGCTCATTTTGAATACCTCATGTTGGTTACTGAGCTACTGTTGTACCCGAACAATTTCGCCAGCAAAATACAAAGGAACAAGGGCTCGGGAATTTCCCCGAACACCTTTAAGGCATGGGCTACCTGGCCCCTCCGGCAACCCAGTGGGCCCAACCAATGGCCCCAACCCGCTAGCCAAGGTGTACGGTAGCATTAGCAATTAACCGAGATCACTCCCGACCCCTCAGCGGCAGACTTTCTCCGTGTTCTACGCAACCACCCAGGCCAACCTGGGGGTGCCTCCGACTACAAGCCACACCTCGTGGCACTCAGTGAAAAGGCCGGGGGCCTACCCTAGGATGCCGTCTCTCAACCCTCCAAGGTAAAAGGGAGACCCGATTAAGTCAACCACAGGCTTTGAAGGCCCGTAGTACTCACATACGGCTTACACGTGTATCGGGCATTTCCCCGAACACCTTATGGGCGCGTATGGCCTAGCCCTTCTACAACAAACCATGGGCCAACCCATGGTCCCAGCATACTACCTGGGTTCTACAATGACCCTCCAGCAAGTCGGGGCTATCCTCAACCCTCAGACACGTGGCCACGAACCACTTATATTTAGCTCTCGGGCCAACCCGAGGCTACCTTGCCAACCCACCGTTCAATGTGACATGCAGCCCGAGGCACGGCCCATGAGCCCAAAGTGCCTCTCCTTAGATCCCACGAGCTCTCATCCTCAGCCCAAGGCCCATCCCGAGGCCCCTCAGCCAGTTACCCAAACTGCCCAACAACCCGGGGTGTGTCGGGCATTTACCGAAACACCTCGCGAGCGGCAACTGCAACTCGACAAGGTCAACCCCCACAGGCTAACCCCAGCATCCCGAAACCCCATGTCCCTCAAAGGACACCCTCAGACGATGAAATAAGACCCCCGGGGGCCATCCCCCGGGGTTGCAACCTGCCTGGGGCCCATTCGCCCGAGGGCGTGGTCGCGCCCCCAAGGGAGGGTGAACTCCCCGGGGGCCGTGCCCTCTCCCCAGCCTGAAGGTCCGACGGTCCTCCACAGTCCCAGTTCGTGCAAATTTCCAGTCTCATGGTGCAAGGTTTGTGCAAGGGTCCATTCACCATACCCGTACATGGAAGAAGTCGCAAAGAACGCCCACAACGAGGTCCTCAGTCAACGCGCTCGCGAAGCTCCACGTATCCTCCTCAGTCTTGTCCTTTTCTTGTTAGTCAACTTAGGAAGAAAATAACAAAAAATCAGATTTTATAGAGGTGGGGCCGCCCCCCCTCTCTCTCCCACCACCCAGTCCGCCTAAACCCCCCGGGGGAGGGGTTTAGGCGGACCAGCCCAGACCCCCAGGCTGGTCCGCCTAAACCCCGCAATGTGTGGGGGGGTTTAGGCAGACCAGCCTGACCCCTCAGGCTGGTCCGCCTAAACCCCATGATAATAAAAAAAAGTTTTTTTAATTAAAAAAAAAGTGCCCCAGACGGTTCGCCTAAACCCCCTAGGGGAGGGGGTTTAGGCGGACCAGCCTGACCCCCCAGGTTGGTCCGCCTAAACCCCATCAAAATTAAAAAAAAGTTTTTTCAACAAAACAAAACCCTCCGAAGAGGGGTTTAGGCGGACCAGACCAGCCCATGGGGCTAGTCCGCCTAAACCCCTACTGGGGGAGGGGTCTAGGCGGACCAGACCAGCCCCTTGGGCTCGTCCGCCTAAACCCTATCTCCCCCACTTCGTTACACAAAGAAAAAAATAAAAATATATTTTTTTTGAGGGGTTCACCCGGACCAAGTTGAACCCTCAACTTGGTCCGCCTAAACTCTACCCCATGACCCTTCAACTTCCTATAAATTCCACACCTTAGAAGCTCAAGGGGCAACAAGTGAATACATGCACAAGCAGACTACCGGATGGACGGACAAACACCCCCGACCTAATTGCCGCACCCTCGGACTCCCAAGGCTTTCGGCAAGGGTCGGGAATGCGAGAAGATAAGTGCACGGGTGGTTGGCTTGCTAGTCGGCTCACACGCGCCGAGGGTATGTCACGTGTACTTCCCTCACGCGGCGTTTAGCCGTCTCACACAAGTCCATCCTCGTCACATGTAAGGTGACTATGTCAACGGCGAGTACACCCGCATCCTGGGTCCGCCCGTGTACGCTAACTTACGGTGATGAAATACACTCCATGATGTCGCGCCTAATTCTGACACGGAAGCATGTGTCTATTGCTCACCCCCCTAGCTGGCCGTTGGCCACTCGGATTACCAACTTGACTCGAGTTGGACCTCTGGCCCAGGAATCATAGTCTCGGGGCCGACCCCGACTCCCCAGCATGACGATACTCGCCGTCCGGAACTCGGACCCGACCGCTCACCACGAGCCGTGTCCGACCTCCACCAGGCGCAAGTCCACGTCCACCCCGGCCACCAAGGAAGTCGGGCCCGCATCAATCCCTTTGTAAAGAGTTTCTGTAAAACACGCGGATATCAGCTTTATTACGCAATGACCCGGGGACCGACCTAGGTGTCGAAGATGTCCCGCGGCTTGCACCAGTTGTACTTTTGCCCCCTCGGCCTATTTGTAAGGCCCATGTGGCCCCCATACAGCATAAAACCAGTGGAATACAAGCACCCGCATTCGGGTCCCCAGCTTTCTACCTACACCATTCGGCATACGTGCCTAACATCCTGACTCCAGTAAACACCCCCCAGTCGAAAGCGCACCCACAGCTGCGGAATGCTCCCGACCCTCTACCCACGGCTTCAGATATATATACAGGCTTCTCTTCAGCATGAAACGATGGTGTTCGGATTCAATCTGATGTAAATAAACACAGGTTGCTTGCGGTCGGTGGGGAAAGACATCCAGTACACGACTCCCACAATCGCTTACGCACTCGCACCCGTGGAATCCCTTCTCTCCAAATGTCGCTCGATCGCTCATGCCCATGTGCCGCGTCCTGATGATGCTTCCCCAGTCAACCCTTGGTTCCATGGGTGATTGTCGAGAAATCGAATGGCACGCCCGCACCCTGTCCGGTTAACACATACCCTTACATTTCCATGCCATTCGACCCTTTCGACTTTCCGTAAGAAAAGAGTGCCCGATACCGCTGTGAGAGGCATGCAACCCTAAGGAGGATACCCGAGATATATCAAACTCCTGTGTCTTCTTTTCCCACTGTATCCCTTCCTTTACTCCGGTCATCGGCATAAAAACTGACGTAACAGAGAGGATGACATGCTCGGTGGGACGTCTCCCGCCTTTCTTCTTTTTGCTAAAGAAAACCCTATGCCAGCCCTGAAGCCCTGGTGCCCTATCCCTGTCCTTGCAAGAGAGGCAGAGGAGGGTACTCGAGCGTGCATTCTCTAGCAGCTTCTGGTTCACGTTCTGACTGTCGGACTGCGCTCGATGATTGTCAGCAACCGTCGCCTCCGCAGCACTCAGCGCTCCAGCTACCATGGCGGCCGTCACTTACGGTCCCAATGTCATTGCCACTCATGCCAGGGTGGGCTACTTGGCGACGCCGAATGCTTTCGGCAGCTTCACCCCCGTCATCGGATCGCCCAACTTTTTGGGCGTCATCCCTATGGCTGCTTCTCAGCCAACCCCAGTTTCTCCGTCGGCTCCGGTGGTCGATGTGCCACTCTCACCTCCAGCCCTGGTGGCCCACCTAAGCACCAGACTGCCACCACTGGCCCCTGCAGGGCCCCCGGATCATCACCGGCCCAGGTAAGCATTAGCTCCCGAGGTAGCCTCGTTAGATCTCCGGCATGGGCTTCGCGCCCCAGATTTCGGTCGCTACCTCGACATCTTCCTCGGGCCTCCAACCCCGAGGCCAGCTTCAGCCGGCACCCAACACGGGTTCTCAACCCCGGGTTCGCGGCTCCCCAGCACTTCCCTCGGGCCTCCAACCCCAAGGCCAGCTTCAGCCGGCACCCAACATGAGCTCTCAGCCCCGGGTTCGCGGCTCCCCAGAACTTCCCTTGGGCCTTCAACCCCGAGCCTTAGGAAAGCCGGCACCCAACACGGGTTCTCAGCCCCGGGTTCGTGGCTCCCAAGCACTTCCCTTGGGCCTTCAACCCCGAGCCTCAGCAAAGCCGGAACCCAACACAGGCTCTCAGCCCCGGGTTCGCGGCTCCCCAGCACTTCTCTCGGGCCTCCAACCCCTAGGCCAGCTTCAGCCGGCACCCAACACAGGCTCTCAGCCCCGAGTTCGTGGCTCCCCAACACTTTCCTTGGCCCTTCAACCCCGAGGCCAGCTTCAGCAGGCACCCAACACGGGCTCTCAGCCCCGGGTTTGTGGTTCCCCAGCACTTCCCTCGGGCCCTCAACCCCGAGCCTCAGCAAAGCCGGCACCCAACACGGGCTCTCAGCCTAGGGTTCGCGGCTCCCCAGCACTTCTCTCGGGCCTCCAACCCCAAGGCCAGCTTCAGTCGGCACCCAACACGGGCTGTCAGCCCCGGGTTCGCGGCTCCCCAGCACTTCCCTCGGGCCTCCAACCAGGAGGCCAGCTTCAGCCGGCAACCAACACGGGCTCTCAGCCCCGAGTTCATGGCTCCCCAGCGCTTCCCTTGGGCCTTCAACCCCCAGGCTGGCTTCAGCCAACACCCAATAAGGGCTCTCAGCCCCGAGTTCGTGGCTCTCTGGCATTGTACTCGGGACCCCCGTTCCGAGCTCCAGTTGAACCGGCTCTCCCTGCAGGTCTCCTACCCAGGGGGCATGGTTCCTCAACACCTTCCTCAGGCCTTTCGACCTGAGCTCGGACCACGCTGATGCTCAATAGAGGTCATCAACCTCGGGTTACCAGAACCTCAGCACTGCCAACGGCATTGTCTCCCGGTGCAAGAGTGTCATCTCGAGCAACGGCGACGCTTCTATCAGCGTGGGCAAGGGCTTACACCCTAGTCGCCCGGCTGTCGACTCCCAAGGTGGGCCTCGTACACCGGGGGCCGGCCTTTGTACCTTCCACTGGTAGCTCTACGCTGCCATCCATAGTGGGTCGGGTCTTCTCGGTCTACCATCTCGGGGTGAAGTCTTCCTCGGCTCCCCGGAAGAAGCATCGCCATGGTCGTAAGGACGGGCGGCTCGCCGCTGCAATTAGCAACTCCAGCAAGATTATTCTTGTCGGTGATTTACGGATTCACCTCGATGGGGGTGAACCCATCAAACCTCCAGAATGGACCATTCCTACCGTTCCCACCTCCAACCGCTTCGACCTCTTGCGACGGACGCGAGAGGATAAGGCGAAGCTCAAAGGAGCGGGCACCTCGGTAGCAGTCCGGGGGCATCCCCATCAGCCCGACTCCCAAGCTCCTAAGACGACCCGCCAGAAAAGTGGCGACAAAGGAGACCAGCAATCTGACTTGAGAAGAATTTGGGTCACCCCAGAAGAAGCTCAAGCCGTTCAGAGGGCGCGCATTAGGAATCCCTTGCGAGCGTTCAGACCCGGCATCGGGCGAGACGCGTCCAACCCTACAACGTCACCGTCTGATGATGCCCAGCCGTCTAATGCCCCCCGCACAAGCAAGCGGAGGAAAAGGCTAGCTCGCTCCCGGGCCCTCTAACAGCCTGCCCCGGACTCTCCTCCGACCGATATCGGGGGTGAGCCCCCTCTGCAATGCACCTCGGTCTTTGACAGACTAGGGACGCATGTCCGCCCCGAGCGGTGCCCGCGCGAGAAGCGGACGGCCCAATTCATCAGCGACGCGGTTCGAGTGTTCGCGTGTTACACGACCGGACACCAGCCGGACACCCAGTCTGATGACCTGAATCAGCCCCTGTCCCACTTCAGGAGGCCGCGCCATCAGGTTCTACCGCCTCCCCCAACAGGTCACATCGGTACTTTTACCGGACCGTAATTGTCGGAACACGCGGAAGAGGTCCCGATGGAAGACCGCGACCCACCTACCAACGCAGAGCCGGTCAACAACGACCCTCCTGCGAACGAGGCTCAAGAAGTGACCCTCGACACTCTCATGAAGGAGAACCAGCATCTGAAGGCCCTTCTGCAAGACCTCCTCCAGGAACGGGACCTTCATCCTCAGCAACCTGCTAGGCCCCAGGCCAAGGCACCGTCTCCGCCAGTAGCCCGCGATGCTGCCAACACCTCAGCGGTGATCACCCGAACTCCGTTGGCAACTGGGTTTGGCACGCCCCTGGCTGAAGCCCAGCCGTGAGCCTCCAATACGCCAATGCCAGAAATTCTCCTGGCGCAACGCCAGATGATCGAGCGTATTGTCGAGACAAAGCTCGCCCAGTATAGTGAAGGGGTTGTCACAGTAGATCTCTACAGTGTGTCCTACCTGCTTCACCACTAGTTGAAAAAGCTTCCTCCAAAGTACGCCAAGCCCCCGAAGCTGCAAAAGTTCAACGGGCAGGGATCGCCACATGAACACTTGGCCTACTATGTTACGGCCATGGGCAAGTTAGCGCTGGACGAATCATAACTCCTCCGCTACTTCGCTCACGGAAACAGCCTTTCAATGGTATTCCTGTTTGAAGCCCAACTCAGTGATCGACTAGGTGGATCTCCAGAAGAACTTCCTCGACCACGTTCAAATCGCCGAGCAGAAGATCTCCTTGGCCGAGCTATGTTCTCTCCAGCAAAGGAAGGGCGAGAGCGCCCTCGACTTCATCAAGAAGTGGCCAGACCTCAACATGAGGTGTGTCAATCCACCCGTTCAGGAGGACGTCATTACCATATGCCGTCGAGGCTTGGCGGCCGAGGTCAGCGAAAAGCTTCTCGGCACCAATATCAAAGGCTTCGACCAACTCAATTCGGCAGTCGCCGAAATAGAGATGTTATTCACCTATAACCCGAGCTATACGGCAGCAAAGGGTAAGCAAGCGCGAGAACACCAACCTGGTAAGGAGGTGAATATCATAGAGATCACCCCTGCCACCAAAGCTAGTAAGGAGGCCGAATCCAGCGGCTCTGACAAAAAGCCAGTGGACAAGCCGGTTGTTACCTCCTTCTCGGAGCGCATGAAGACACCCTTCTCCTTCAAGAAGGAACATACGAAGATGCTCTTTGACCTCTGCATGGCCCAAAAGATTGTCGAGCAGCCAGAAATCCGCAAGTCGGACGAGGCTCTAAAGACCGACGATCCCAGCTATTGTCTATATCATCGCATGCTGGATCACTCAATTGAAGATTGCTACGTCTTCAAGACTCAGGCGTAGAAGTTGATCCGAGACGGCCATGTTAAAATAAAGAGTGGTCTCGTCGATCCCCCGCAACCACATACGTGGACCAGGCCAGCTAAGGCAGCACGCGTGGTTCACTACTCAGCCAATGTCCTCTACATGATGGCCACAATATCTCTTTCCGACGTCGAAGGAGAGGAGCCCAATACTAGTCAAGGTGAACATTCACTCTGGTATCCTAGGTGGAGGCCCTGGCATGATCACAAGAACCCGACAACTATTCGATATTCCTGTTGAGAATGGACAAATCATGCCTCGCGACCCTCCGGTAGACTACACCCATTGGGACTTTAGCCACCCCCAATACTGCCCTTTCCACGCTAGAATCTATCACACGATCGAGTCCTATGAAGAAGTTCAACACCTCATCTAGGAACAGATCCGGTGGGAGTAGATCGATGCAGAGGGGAACTCCATGTCACTTGTCAAGCTACAATAAGTTGTCAAAGAAACCCTGAGCATCGCCAGGGATGCGCCAGAGTGGCCAAACTTCCCTCAAGAAAACAGGCACTGATTGCCTTACCAGCATCTCCCAGAATGGCTCGAGTTCCGGGCCGACAACCAAGAAGCGCTCGAGCGATTGTAAAGGCGTAGAGAGCGGGATGCCAGTCAAGAGATAGAGCCGACTAACTTCTCGGTCAACGTCATCCATTCTCTTACTCCTCCGGCCCCAGCGGGATCCCGAACGTCAGCGTCCGGCCAGCCAACCCCAGCCACTTCGGATGTGCGATGGCGGTCCTGGCAGGAACTAGAATCTATCCCTTTCCCTGAAGAAGACACTGCCAGGCTCCTCCAGTTCCTTCTCGGCCGAGAGGACGTTCTGGTTGGTGAGACAACGAAGGGCTCCTCAGCTCTCTCTCATCCTTCCCCTGTCCTATCTCCGTCTCCCGCGCCCGTGGATAGGAAGGGAAAGCAAAAGCAAGGTGAGGTCCTGGCCCAGCCTTGTCACACTCCCTCTGCTGATGGGCCATCGGGTCCTCTCTGCCTACCATTTAACATAATCCGAAGTACAAAGAAGACATCTTCGGAGTCTTCAGCGGCTTTGATTCAAGCGGCGGGCCCACCGCCACAAGGCTCAGCCAGTCCGCAGAGTCGGGGTAACTACACAGAGCAACAACATCCTACGACGCCTTCGACTATCGTCGGACCAAGCCCTCAGCATGGTTACAAAGGCAAGGCTAAGAAGCAGGACAACAAGCACATCTCTCAGTCCGCTTCTCGACAAAAGCCGTCGCCATCACGGCTAAGGCATCAAACCGCGCATACATCTTCGGACGCCAGCACCAGTCAACCCACTCTTCCTAAGCTCCTGTCGCCACTGTGGGTAAGGCACCAAACTGCGCACACGTCTTCGGACGCCAATCCCAGTATTCCGGCATACCAGGAATTACCGCTCGAGGTAATCGAGCAGGCGATCAACGCCACCTTCCAGATACAACAAGCGGAAGGCGCCTGGATCAAAATTTGGGCGAAGAAGAGTCTTCGGCCTCACCCAGCCAAGGCACTACACCGGGGACACCCTCCTGTGGGGATGGTTTTATCTCATCATTTATTTATTTATTTTTATTAAGTGTGTTTATTGGTTTATTGGTTGGTTTGTTAGGCGTGCCAGTCACCAGAGTGACAATTTCATTGTGCGCTCGATCTGACTTCTAATCAGTCGATTGTGAAGTCCGAGTCAGGACCAAAAGTTCGCCATACCATAAAGGCTATGATGTTAATTACGCCCTTCCTAAAAGGACAACCCTTGATTAAACGCCAAAATAGGAGGCCAGTGGCAAAAGTCTAAATGAGAGCATGCTAATTTATCTGCAAGATATAAGATGAGATATGACATTAATGCACATAATAAATCCCGCTCGATCTGACTTCGGATGGTCCAGGAAAGCCGATGACACCCCTGAAGCAGTCCAAGTGCTGGACGACCTGCCACCACACATTCGAGAGATGTGTCTGAAGCAACACATCCCTCAATGGCAAGGTTCCGCGCGACGTGAATATTTTCACCGACTGTGGACCCCTTCCCAGGTCCGGGGGCAACCCCCGTCCTTCCATAAGGATACCAAGGGACTTGGCTATGACCAAGACCCGGACTTTCACGCCTACTACGCAGTCAACGTCATAGGCTTGACGCTGCCAGCTGGTGATCAAGCTAGAGTTGAAGCAAAATTTGACAGCTCCGGGGATGAGGAAGAGGAGATCCTGATCCCCGTCAAAGCCAGCACCCCGGCTCAAGCAGTCGAGGAACCTTCCTTGCCTCCCTACCAACATGTCGGGACTGATTAAGCTCCTCCCCCCACCCCATCGAGTGACGGGCTTGGTTCAGCGGACTATCCTGACGAGGGAGCTAGCAAAGATGCTTACCACAAGGGATTGTCAGCTCTAGCAGGCAACCTCACAGAAACCTCGACAACTCCAGCGGGCAACTGCTGGCCAGAAATCGGCGTCCCAGACCAATCCTTGATGGATCCCAACAACAACGACTCTCCAGTCCCATCGGTGTCGACCAGTGGCTTCGAAAGTTGAGAGATACACGAAACCGACACCGACGATGAGGATTTCATCGACTTCCAACCCGCTCCTCCCGAGTTGGAGGATGGCGGCCAGGCGACCGTGGATTAGCTCGTTGAAATCAACCTGGGTGAAGATGAAGCTCCCCAACCAACATTTGTCAGTGCTCTCCTTATCGAGGCAGAGAAGCAGGACAACAAGCAACTCCTGCGCGAATACAAAGACTGCTTCGCCTGGACATACAAGGAGATGCCAGGGCTAGACCCCTCCGTAGCGGAGCACGAGCTAGCCATTTCTCCCTCAGTCACTCTAGTCAAGCAACCACAGTGACGCATGCACCATGAGCTGGAGCTCCAGCTTTCGGCCGAAGTCCATAAAATGGCGGAGGTCGATTTCATCGAGCCGTGTATCTACCCGATTTGGCTCACCAACACAGCCCCAATCAAGAAGAAGAGTGGTCAAGTCTGCATCTGTGTTGACTTCGGGACCTCAACAAAGCCTGTCCGAAGGATGACTTCCTAGTCCCGGTCACAAAAACAATGGTCGACATGACCATCGGGCACGAGGCCTTGTCTTTCATGGACGAGTCGTCTGGTTATAATCAAATCCGGATGTCCCTCAAAGACAAGGGCCACACAGCTTTCAGATCCCCCAAGGGGATTTTCAACTACAAGCGCATGCTCTTCGATTTGAAGAATGCCGGCGCTACTTACCAAAGGGCCATGACCAAAATATTCGATGAGATGCTGCACAACACCGTCGAATGCTATGTCGACGACCTCATCGTCAAGACTAAAAGACGCGAAGACCATTTGCGCGATTTACGCCAAGTCTTTGACTGTCTCCAAAAAAATGGGCTCAAGATGAACCCCATGAAATGCGCCTTTGGTGTATCCAGCGGCAAATTTCTCGGCTTCATCGTCAGGTACTAAAGAATCGAGGTGGATCCCAACAAGATCAAAGCAATCCGGGAGCTTCCACCACCCAGTAACATTACCTAGCTCAGGTCCTTCCAAGGGAGGTTGACCTACATTTAGAGGTTTATTTCTAATCTCTCCGGTCGGTGCGCGCCTTTCAACAAGCTGATGAAGAAAGACGCCCCGTTTACATGGGACTCGGAATGCCAGGCGGCTTTCGAGCAAATCTGGGAGTTACTCCTTACTCCCCCAGTCCTGGGGGCATCGATCAAGGGTAAACCCCTCATCCTTTATATTGCTGCCATGTACGCTTCGCTTGGAGCTCTGTTGGCGCAAATCAAAAAGGAAGGTAAAGAGCAGCCCCTCTATTACCTCAGCCGAAAGCTAATCGGTGCCAACTACTGCTACTCCCCTATGGAGAAGGTTTGCTTGACATTGGTGTTGGCAGTTAAGAAGCTGTGGCATTATCTCCTGTCCCATCGAGTCGAGCTTATATCCAAGCACGACCCCCTGAAGTATCTCCTTCGGCGACCTGTCCTCTCGGGCCGACTGGGAAGATGGGCGCTCCTATTGATGGAGTACGACATTACTTATATTACAAGAAAAGCAATCAAGGGACACGGCATGGCTGAATTCTTGGCAACCCATCCAGTGCCAAACGACTCACCTTTCAACTCGGAGCTCCCAGACGAGGAGTCCCTTGCTGCACAATCACAACAACTGGCTGAACAGAGCGGAGATGTCTTGCATTACTAGCAGCAAAGCACTCTCACAACCAGCGTACCTTGCTGGGAGCTCTACTTCGATGGCGCTTCCCTAGGGATTACCCGGAGCAACCAGAATCAGCCACCATGGTAGGTGCCGGCATAGTTGTCCTGACTCCTTAGGGCGGAGTTCTGTACAACTCTTGTGCCCTCATGAAATCCCTAACAAACAACGAAGCTCAGTATGAAGCTCTACTCATTGGGCTCCAGATGGCTCTCCACATGGGCATTAAATGTCTCAAAGCCTACGGGGACTCCCAGCTGATAGTCTGGCAGGTCCTCGGCATCTATGACGTGCGGAAGCCAGAGTTGGTTCCGTACCATACCACCGTCACCAGATTAACCCAGAATTTCTATTTCTTCGAAATAGATCATATCCCCAGAAGCAGCAACGCTCAGGCGGATGCCTTAGCAAAATTGGCCGCGGCCATCAAGCTCCCGCCCGAGGGCGAGGTCGACATCATCATCAAACATAGAAGGCTGATGTCGAGCTCACTCGAAGGCAACACCGGTCTCACCATTTATGAGGTCCATGACCCTGACCAGAGCACGCCTCCAGAAGAGGAGGATTGGTGTGCTCCCATCATCAAATTCAAGAAAGGGTGGCTCCCCCCTGATCGGGCTCAAAGGGTTCAACTGCTCCACTGAGCGGCCTCCTATGAGCTGATCGGCGACTCCTTGTATAGACTCATCCATGAGAAGGACAAGTCTATTCTTATGAGATGTGTCTCTCTCGCGGAGGCTCAAGCTGTCATACAGGAGGTCCACTCCAGGTTGTGCGGCGCGCACCAGGCCGGAGACCGAATGAAGCACAATATCAAGCTCAAGGGTTTCTATTGGCCAACCATGTACGCAGATTGTGTCCGGTACACCCGTATGTGCCATCAATGCCAAGCCTTTGGCCCAGTACCTAGAAGACCTCTTAATGCATTACGTCCTACAGCCCCTACCTGGCCAGTCACGCCCCGAACCGATAGCAGCGGAAAGTGTAGTGATACAGTCATGAATGATCAGAGCAAACATAAGACACAAAATTACACACTGGACAATGTGGGCCAATATAATCTTTATTGATAATCAAATATTCAAATTACATATCTTGACTCAACTTACATAAGTGTAGGAAGGACTCACTATTACATTCTAATAAAGAGAAAGGACTCAAATAACAGGACGAGACTCCAAGAAAGAATAAAAGACACCGACACGATTCTCCATTTCACTCTTCACTCTTCCCCTTCCCCATCTGATGGACTATCTTCAATGTCGTTACCTGAAAAATATTAAAGATAGGCAGGTGAGCAAAACGCTCAGTAGGAATTACATCTCTCATCAAGCAGAATATAAGTGATTAGCCAATTAACGTATTCGTGACGATGCAATGCATGGAACTAGAAAATCATGAAGATCAATCTAATAGAAAAGATGAATATCAAAGTCAAAGGTGGATACGAGCTCAAGAGAAATAGGGATGAATTCCCATGCAGAGTCAAGGACAAACTATCAGAATATAAAAGGGACAGATACTTAGATGAACATAACTTCAGAATTTGGCCAGATTATAACAGAGTTCCAATAAATATAAGCAGAATTAACAATCTAGCAGAATATCTAATTTATCAAAATAACCAAGCAACAAATTATCAGAATAACAGATTTAACAAAATTAACAGAGTTTATAGAATAACAGAATAACAGAATAACAGATGTACAGAGTTTGGTGCAATGCCACACCCAGAATTCCCATGGTTTACAGAATTGGACTTCCGTCCTACCTGGCACTGAAAAGTCGCGGACCCAGAGCCCTTTAATATTTCAGAATCATATATGGCCAAATACAGAGTCAAAGGGTTATGTTCTCAATTAAGAATAGATTCCAAGGATCTCAGTGTCATAGAACGCTAGAGAAAATGACCATGCATGATGTCTAACTCGAGATAAATCCGAGATGAACCGGTTAACAATACATCATGTAGTCACTTGATCTTAAGGCAAGGTAGGCACGTAATTTTTTCCAGAAATATCAATGGCATGGTTTTCCATTCTATTTGTTCAAAATAATCTCATGGCGTCCAAAAATATGTCATGAGGACCGGTATATCATGTTTCATTAGAGTGACATGGCCATCAAGTAGTAACATGGGTTTAAAGGGTACAACCTGCTCGGCTGCCTTGAGGGAATCCAAGGCTAGCGGAGTCTTATGGAGGTCTCTATGATAAGGTCACCAATCCGAAGGAACGGAATGTCCGACGGAGGGTTCATCAATCACCGAGAAATATGGGCAATCGGTAAAATAATGTAAAACGTGGAACTATGTGTCAAAACATAACTTACTAACAGTAGGTTATAGAAATCCATGAAAACAAGAAACAGAGAATTGACGCCTTAGGTAAAGTCTTCATTTTGGAAATTGGCGCCCTCATTAGGGTCGTCAATTCAATAATTAACGACTATTCGGACAGTCGTTTCATCCAGATTACTGTTAATTTACATCCAGTAAATACTTTCCAATTATAAAAAGGGCGACTTAGACCAAGTCTTCAATTTAGTAAATAACGTCCTTGTCAGGGGCGTCATATATCAAAGAGACGGCAGGATGTATGTCGTTATTTCTAAGATCCAAGTTCATAATTATCTTAGAATCTCACAATTTGACGGCTGCGTGCGAGGGCGTCCATTCAATTTGACGACATGGATAGGGTCGTCATTTATTCTCATGTGGTCAGATCACAGACACATGGATTTTTTTGGAGTATTTCTAATCAACAAACTAGAGACATGGACAGATTGGGAAAAATAACAGGAACTCACTAATATAATCATGCATTGGTTGTTATATCAGGGTTTGTAGTTATTAATTTTTGAACATACGTAATTATTAATTATCTGGTCAATTGACGCCTGTTTGCCCGACGTTAAATCAAAATGACGCCTTAATCTGGGGCGTCTTTTACTATAATCCTTTAAACTTGTAAAACTTTCACAGAAATCAAACTATAGACCTATATGCTTGCTTGACAGGAATACAGAGGATTATTTAGCACTTGTTTAACTATTAGAGAGATCACCTACGAGAAACTAGATACTATGAACTCGAACATGAGCATGCTGTTTATGATCATAAGAGCATGTACCATCTTTGTTAATTGAGTTTAGCCATAAGAGAGAACACCTACCTTGGGTGTCGATTTGGTTGTCAGACAATGAAAATCAGTGATGAAATATGTAATATTCCGATACTCTATTTCCAACAGAGATCTTGACAGCAGTAGTATGAAGATGAAGCTTGGATAAATCAACAAGAGCAACAGCTCTTAGCAAAGGCAATAGCAGCACCCCCCCTTCGGAAGAATTAGAGAAACAGAGGCTTCTCACGTCGTAGGATGAAGACAACACGAGCGTCCTTCGTGCGAAAGATGAAGAACTGTGACGTTCTTCTCGTAGTAGTAGATTTGACGAAGAAAAGAGCCAACAGGTTAGCTCGATAGAAGGGAGTATTTATAGGAAAGGAATCCTAATGAGTTCTATTAGAACTAAAATTTCCTTGGTAGAGTCCTTACTAATCTTGATTATACACGTAGCAATCTCTTTCCCTAATCAATACTTACCCCGGATAACACCCATGTTCGATCCAAATAGCAATGGGTTCTGTTGGAAATGACGCCTAGGATTGGGGCGTTATTTCAATAAGTGACGCATGTATACATAGTCGTCAATTCTTTAATTGGCGACTTGCTCAGAGGCGTCCTGCATCTTTCAGCATTTGTTAATTTAAGGTGTAACGATCTTCTTGGATTTTTATCTTTTTTTCTTGATGTGATCTTATTGGGAAATTTCAGGGGTATGAGTTTTTCATTTTTCTTTATTTTTCCATATAATTAGTTTTCCAAAATTATTTCATTAAAAAATTAGCACTATTCATTTACAACAAAATAACGACTTTGTTTAAGTCGTTTCTTATGGAATCAACGCTTATACGTATGGGCGTCAATTGGCAATTGGCATTTCTCCATGCCCTTCAGAAGACTATTATTGTATATATATATATCCCTGTTACTCTGCACAAGTCCATACATTCTCCATAGAGTCTATACATCGCATTCTTCATCAAAGTCTGTACATCCATCTAATCCAAGTCTATACATTCCACAAGCCTAAGCATCTAAGTCTGCACATTCCTAAGTCTGTACATTCCAGAGCATCTCACTCCCCAAGTCCATACACTCTTCAAGTCTATACATTCATTCTCCAAGTCTATACATTCATAAGTCTATACATCCATTCAAGTCCATACATTCCATTACACAAGTCTATACATTGTCAAAGTCTTTGCATTCCTGAAGTCTATACATTCCTGAAGTCTATACATTCTACCCACTCAAGTCCACACATTCCTTCATCCAAAGTCTATACATTCATTCCTTCACCCAAAGTCTATACATTCGTGAAGTCTATACATTCCTGAAGTCTATACATTCTACCATTCATTCTCCAAAGTCTACACATTCCTTCATCCAAAGTCTATACATCCATCCATTCATTCTTCAAAGTCTACACATTCCTTCATCCATAAAGTCTGTACATCAGTCCAAAGTCTATACGTAAATCTTATATTTATATATCCTCCCTTTATAATGTAATAAATGTGGAATATTAAATTTGCTAAATTAGTAAAAAATATAAATTGACCCTTTTCTTCAAGATTTAATGATTCTTAATTCAATAAAAATTATGTTGTGCATTTAATGCTTACATAAAATAACATGTTATTCCTTACAGTGTGTGTGGGTTTCGATTGCGTACAATGGTGTTCGGATTGGTCGGTTGCACGAGTGTTTGGGTTTTAGATATCTTGTGTTAATGGACCAAGATGATCAATTTATCATGGCCCATTAAGTTTTTATATTTATAACTTATTTGTCCTTCTCATGTAAGTTTAATTTATTTAGGAATTTTATTTCAGGGGTGCTACACCCTCCCCCACTTAAAAGAATTTGATCCCCAAATTGAACTGAAATTTCTCTCCAATATATATCAGTGGGGTATCTAGTTCTAGTTTCCATTCATAAGACAAAATCATCTAGGCATGCTAATAAAACAACCCAATGAATTAGGCCAAGGTAAAAGGGGTACCTCTAGTTACTTCATCATCAGCAGGTTCGATTTGTCTTCTTGCTTGTAATTGTCCTTGATGCCGTGCTTCCTTGTGATCATTTGCCTGCTGAGGTTGATCCTTGGGAAGGGGGCATTCGGCTACCTTATGTTCTTGGCTTCCATAACGAAAACAAGCTCCACTCTTCTAGTGACACTTCTTGGATTGATGACCCTCATTCCCACAATGCTTGCACTTCTCTCCTTTAGGCTTCTTGCCACTCGGAACTCCATTCTCATTATTGGGCCTTTTGTTGCCATTATCTACCTTTTTCTTTTCCATTCTAGCCTTGACCTTGTCAGATAATTCCATGGTATCTTCCAATAGCTGAGCTCTCTTAACCATCTCGGCATATGATTGAATATCCATTGGTGCTAATTGGGGTATATATTGTAGTCTTAACCCATTCAAGAATCTTCTAGCTTTCATTTTCTCTGTTGAAATCAAGTGAGGTGCATACAGTGATAACCTCGAGAACTGAGCCTCATATTCTGCCACAGACATGCTTCTTTGTTTGAGCGAGGCAAATTCCCTTGCCTTTCGCTCCCGAACTCTCTCCGAGAAATACTTCTCGTTGAAGTGTTCTAAAAATTCAACCCAAGTTACTTGAATGTTTGGCAAAGTGGCTTCTACAGACTCCCACCAAGCCCTTGCGTCCTTCTCTAGTTGAAATGTTGCCAAAAGGACCTTATCTTGATCCGAGCATTGCATTACTCGAAAGATTCTCTCCATCTCCTTAGTCCAATCTTCCGCCACATCCGGATCAGGGGTCCCACTAAACCTAGGGGGGATTGAGGCTCCGAAATTCACGATGCAATTTTCCGGTTCCACGATTGGCTCAACCATCGGCTACTCATTGAAGAGCTTGAGTCAATCCTTGAACCGTCCTTTGCATCTCACGCCATTGGGCACGCTCAGCGGCCATTGTTATCTATCAAGTTCTATAAGACAGAAACAATCTCATGTAAGATTATCAAGTAATTCTCGTGAAATTTTACTTAAGCTATCTTCATAAGCTAATCTTATTAGTATTCTAACTTCCTTTTTAGCTCTTAATCCAAGGTTCTACCCAAAACTCACCGGGCAATAATGGGGTTGAACCTAGAACTTATGGCAACCTATAGTCAAGACCTAGGATTTAATATACCTAGGCTCTGATACCAAAAACTGTCACGTCCCGAACCGATAGCAGCAGAAAGTGTAGTGATACAGTCATGAATGATCAGAGCAAACATAAGACACAAAATTACACACTGGACAATGTGGGCCAATATAATCTTTATTGATAATCAAATATTCAAATTACATATCTTGACTCAACTTACATAAGTGTAGGAAGGACTCACTATTACATTCTAATAAAGAGAAAGGACTCAAATAACAGGACGAGACTCCAATAAAGAATAAAAGACACCAACACGATTCTCCATTTCACTCTTCACTCTTCCCCTTCCCCATCTGATGGACTATCTTCAATGTCGTTACCTGAAAAACATTAAAGATAGGCAGGTGAGCGAAACGCTCAGTAGGAATTACATCTCTCATCAAGCAGAATATAAGTGATTAGCCAATTAACGTATTCGTGACGATGCAATGCATGGAACTAGAAAATCATGAAGATCAATCTAATAGAAAAGATGAATATCAAAGTCAAAGGTGGATACGAGCTCAAGAGAAATAGGGATGAATTCCCATGCAGAGTCAAGGACAAGCTATCAGAATATAACAAGGACAGATACTTAGATGAACATAACTTCAGAATTTGGCCAGATTCTAACAGAGTTCCAATAAATATAAGCAAAATTAACAATCTAGCAGAATATCTAATTTATCAAAATAACCAAGCAACAAATTATCAGAATAACAGATTTAACAGAATTAACAGAGTTTACAGAATAACAGAATAACAGAATAATAGATGTACAGAGTTTGGTGCAATGCCACACCCAGAATTCCCATGGTTTACAGAATTGGACTTCCGTCCTACCTCGCACTGAAAAGTCGCGGACCCAGAGCCCTTTAATATTTCAGAATCAGATATGGCCAAATACAGAGTCAAAGGGTTATGTTCTCAATTAAGAATAGATTCCAAGGATCTCAGTGTCATAGAACGCTAGAGAAAATGACCATGATTATGCATGATATCTAACTCGAGATAAATCCGAGATGAACCAGTTAACAATACTTCATGTAGTCACTTGATCTTAAGGCAAGGTAGGCACGTAATTTTTTCCAGAAATATCAATGGCATGGTTTTCCATTCTATTTGTTCAAAATAATCTCATGGCGTCCAAAAATATGTCATGAGGACCGGTATACCATGTTTCATTAGAGTGACATGGCCATCAAGTAGTAACATGGGTTTAAAGGGTACAACCTGCTCGGCTGCCTTGAGGGAATCCAAGGCTAGCTGAGTCTTATGGAGGTCTCTATGATAAGGTCACCAGTCCGAAGGAACAGAATGTCCGACGGAGGGTTCATCTATCATCGAGAAATATGGGCAATCGGTAAAATAATGTAAAACGTGGAACTATGTGTCAAAACATAACTTACTAACAGTAGGTTATAGAAATCCACGAAAACAAGAAAAAGAGAATTGACGCCTTAGGTAAAGTCTTCATTTTGGAAATTGGCGCCCTCATTAGGGTCGTCAATTAATAATTAACGACTATTCACACAGTCGTTTCATCCAGATTACTGTTAATTTACATCCTGTAAATACTTTCCAATTATAAAAAGGGTGACTTAGACCAAGTCTTCAATTTAGTAAATAACGTCCTTGTCAGGGGCGTCATATATCAAAGAGACGGTAGGATGTATGTCATTATTTCTACGATCCAAGTTCATAATTATCTTAGAATCTCACAATTTGACGGCTGCGTGCGAGGGCGTCCATTCAATTTGACGACATGGATAGGGTCGTCATTTGTTCTCATGTGGTCAGATCACAGACACATGGATTTTTTTGGAGTATTTCTAATCAACAAACTAGAGAGATGGACAGATTGGGAAAAATAACAGGAACTCACTAATATAATCATGCATTGGTTGTTATATCAGGGTTTGTAGTTATTAATTTTTGAACATACGTAATTATTAATTATCTGGTCAATTGACGCCTGTTTGCCCGACGTTAAATCAAAATGACGCCTTAATCTGGGGCGTCTTTTACTGTAATCCTTTAAACTTGTAAAACTTTCACAGAAATCAAACTATAGACCTATATGCATGCTTGACAGGAATACAGAGGATTATTTAGCACTTGTTTAACTATTAGAGAGATCACCTACGAGAAACTAGATACTATGAACTCGAACATGAGCATGCTGTTTATGATCATAAGAGCATGTACCATCTTTGTTAATTGAGTTTAGCCATAAGAGAGAACACCTACCTTGGGTGTCGATTTGGTTGTCAGACAATGAAAATCAGTGATGAAATATGTAATATTCCGATACTCTATTTCCAACAGAGATCTTGACAGCAGTAGTATGAAGACGAAGCTTGGATGAATCAACAAGAGCAACAGCTCTTAGCAAAGGCAATAGCAGCACCCCCCCTTCGGAAGAATTAGAGAAACAGAGGCTTCTCACGTCGTAGGATGAAGACAACACGAGCGTCCTTCGTGCGAAAGATGAAGAACTGTGATGTTCTTCTCGTAGCAGTAGATTTGACGAAGAAAAGAGCCAACAGGTTAGCTCGATAGAAGGGAGTATTTATAGGAAAGGAATCCTAATGAGTTCTATTAGAACTAAAATTTCCTTGGTAGAGTCCTTACTAATCTTGATTATACACGTAGCAATCTCTTTCCCTAATCAATACTTACCCCAGATAACACCCATGTTTGATCCAAATAGCAATGGGTTCTGTTGGAAATGACGCCTAGGATTGGGGCGTTATTTCAATAAGTGACGCATGTATACATAGTCGTCAATTCTTTAATTGGCGACTTGCTCAGAGGCGTCCTTCATCTTTCAGCATTTGTTAATTTAAGGTGTAACGATCTTCCTGTATTTTTATCTTTTTTTCTTGATGTGATCTTATTGGGAAATTTCAGGGGTATGCGTTTTCCATTTTTCTCTATTTTTCCATGTAATTAGTTTTCCAAAATTCTTTAATTAAAAAATTAGCACTATTCATTTACAACAAAATAGCGACTTTGTTTAAGTCGTTTCTTATGGAATCAATGCTTATGCGTATGGGCGTCAATTGGCAATTGGCATTTCTCCATGCCCTTCAGAAGACTATTATTGTATATATATATATCTCTGTTACTCTGCACAAGTCCATACATTCTCCATAGAGTCTATACATCGCATTCTTCATCAAAGTCTGTACATCCATCTAATCCAAGTCTATACATTCCACAAGCTGGTGCGGACACCCGAGCAGTTGAGCGGCGCGACACACCGAGCCACCGGTACCGCACACGGAGTGCGACTCGAGCCACCTCAGCGTCCATCTGGCTCGGAGACAGCCTGGAGACTCCGCCATGAGCCTCCCCATTTATCATATTTAGTTAGCTTTTATGTGTGTGTAATTTATGTTTATTTCATTTATTCAGTATGTAATTATGAGTGTACGAGGGGCTTATTTGCAAAATGGGACCCCTGGGCCCCACGGGACCCCCAGGCCCCATCCCATTGAGCCACCTCAGCCATGGGCCCCATGTGGGGTCAGTCAACATGTCAAATGGAGGCATCTAGAAGTTTGAATGGTAAAAGGCACATGGGAGACAAGTGGACTTCAAAGTCCAAGGTGGGTACTGATAAGTGTGTAGTTTTCCTTGTTAATTCATCATTATTCACATATTTATGAGCTTAAATTATGATCAATATACACTTCTCACACTTATTGTTGATTTTGTATCAAACGTTTAATTTGCTGAAATTAAATAAATTTTTATGATAATTTTTACGTATTTTGCAAGCACGCAGTTCGAGGAAACTCCAAGAAAAAGAAAATAAAAGAAAATAAAAATTATATTTTGAATGAGCCAAAAGCTTGAGGATTTGTTTAAAAAAATAAGAAAAAAAATTATAAGAAAAAAATAAAATTATTTGATATTTTTTAAGAATTTTCTAACTATATACTAGATATATATATATATATATATATATATATATAACGAAGAAAAAAGTTTAAAAATTTAAACCCGCCCCGCCCCCGCCTTTCCGCCTTCGCCGCCTGGCACGGGCGACGAGGCGCGAAGGCGAATGCGGGCGGGGGGGGGGGTCGTGGCTCGGTTGTGGCGAAGGCGGGCGGAGCCCGGACACGCGGCAGGGGCCGGAGCGGCTCGTGGCGCGCGAGCTGACGGCGACGAAGGCAGGGCAGGCGCGTGCACCACGCGCGAACACGTGGCGGCTGGCAGCTGGAGCGGGCGCACGCGGGCCCACGGGCGGGCGGCCGAACCCGGCCGAACCGGTCGGCGTGTTGCGCCCGCAGAAAGAGAATAAGAGAAAGAGAAGAAGAAAAAGGCCAAAAAAATGCCAAACAAATTCATAAAAATCCGAAAAAAATGGTAAAGTGGGCAGAACCTACCTGCCTACCATTTTAGGCTAAAATTGGGTACACTTGTTTGGAGTGTTTTTGTAACCCCTATATAAAGGGTGCATTGGTCTTGAATGAGAAGGGAGGAAGTTAGTTAGCAAGTAGAATTAGCAAGATGGCAAGGTTGCAAGGGAGGGAGAGCTAGCTTTGGTCATTTGTAATGTAACTTGTTCTTTACATTTCTGAAGTTGTTGAGTGCATCAAGTTGTATTTTCAAAGCTTTTGAAGTCAAAGTTGTAAGTTGTTCTTATTTCAATAAAAGTTTCATTTTTGAATTCAGCCTGTTCTTAGCCTTATTTCGCATGGTTGTAATCTTCATTTCAATTTGCTTTCTTCACAAAAGTTGTTCCTTTTTAAGTTTTCTTCAACTTCTCTGTTTAGCATTTCTTCAAATTCGTCCAAATTCATAGAGTTAGTACCCATTTTCTTAAGTGCTGTCCTGTGCATTTACTGTTCATCCGTGGTGATACCTTCTTCCATTCATTCATTTTGAAGTCTTTCTAGTCCTCAAATAACTCTGAGTTCTTCATAAGAGTTGTTCCTCTCTTGTATATCTAAGTTTTATTCTTCTTGCACTTTGTCAAATTCCTCTTCGTTTGAGCTTTAGAATTAAGTTTTCAAGGTGCTGGTTTTCTGTCAATTACTGTTCATCCGAACCAATAGGTCATAGTTTTTCAAGTTTTTCCTTATCTTTCTTTCATTTTCTGTTTTTGTGTCCTTCATAAAAGTTCTTCCTTTTTCAATTCTCTACAACTTTCATGTTTTACACTTCTTCTCATTCTGTCTATATTTGAAGTTATACATTTTCTTCCAACCCCTATTTTCACTTGAATTCTGTTATGTTTTCCAATTTAAGTTTTCATAATCGCACTCCAAGATCCAACAATTGATTTTTCAAAACACAAGAATATTTTCCAACTAAGAAAAATAATCAAATTCCTTCCCCGTGGGATCGACCCGTACTTACCATTATACTCATGTTTTCAAATCCATAAGTGAGTGAGTGCGGTTATAAATATTTGAAATTTGTGTGGCACGGCAGTCGTTGTTAGGTACCAACTTGTCCCCCCCTTGCCACCATAGTCAATAGGCCGCCCCCCCTCCCCTTATTTTTTATTTATTTTTGTGTGTCTGTGTCTCATGCCATCCCAGCCCTTCATCTCCCACTCCTAGATCCTACGGTTGTGGATGGATGTGAGATGTAACCTATTTAAGCTTGTATTTTCCATTTTGGAAAAATTAATGCCATTTGAATTGGGAAAAAAGCTTGAAGCTCCAGCCTTGGTGCGCCCCCTTCTCCTCTCCCCCTCCCCCTTGAAGCTGTGAAGGCTTCCATCTGGTGGTGAGACTCCACCCTATCAGTTCCGGTCGCCGCCGCCGCCGCCACGAGCCGCCACCGCACCGCCATCGCCATCAACGGAGTTCTACCCGCGCAGTACCCCAGCAGCTTGTTTGAAATTCACAGGTCTTCCCCAAGCTTATTTGGCTACCAACTTTGGAGGAGTTGTTCCTGGGATGTTCCTCTCCACCCACAAAAATCTGGCCAGCATTCAGATCACGTTTGCTAATTTTTGATTTTCGTCCACTCTTCCATTTCAGTTCTGCCAGAGTTCTGTCCAGGTTCACATCCGTCCTGTGTTTCATGCCTTAGATCTACTTTTTGATTTCTGTTGGTTCGCCCAATTTTACTGGGGTTTCATCCATCCACCCCTTCATCCACAATTTTTATCAATTTTTTATTCGCCCATCTCAAATTTTCTAAAATTCGTTCTCAGACCCATCTACAGTTCTGTCCACCTGTTCCCAGATCCGACCACTAGTCACCCCAAAAATCATAGAACATCACCACCACCTCCAAATCAAATTCGAAAAATAGTCCCAGTTCCATGGTTTGATACCCTACAACTTTGAAGAAGAGCTCGAAGACTGAATCTAACTGTAAGTAGGCGGTCAACGGTGGTTCTCAGACAAGTCCCATGCAGATCTGAGATTTCGGTTACTGTACAACAGGGATTTGTAAATTCATTAAAGTTCTGATCCGACCAGATCCAGCAGATCTCTCTATGTCTAGATTAAAGCATTTGAAGAGAGCTTTCCAACGATAGCTCATGCGTCCCGATCCGACGTCGGGATTGATCGCAGCGGCCCTTTTCGCCGGAGCGCGCACTTGAAAACAGCAACTGAAAATCCGTGGGCAGCAACTTCACAACGTGGGAATCGGAGCCGATCGGCCACTGATCGGTGTTTCGATCGACCGCCGTCCGTGGAGGTGCGCCACCAGGGGCCCCATCACAGTGGGTCCCACTCCTGCAAATCCGGAGGCCAGCGCCACCCGTGGGCCCCACGGGCCCGCAGAACCCGCCGTTCGGAAAGCACCAAAACGCGGAGTTCGGCACCGCCGGGCGACATCAAGATGCTGCCCGTCAACCCGATTTACGTGATTCCCGGATCCCACATGTGACCTTTTACCTCCCTGCGTGGAGTGGGTCAAATCATTGTACTGTTGTAAAATTGTTTAACCGGGGATCCATAATTCGGCCGGGGTTGTCTTCGCCACGCAGGGTGCGTGAAGGTACGGTCTTAACTTCTTGGCATTCGCTTGCGAGTTTAGTATATGGTCTTTTGCCGCTGCCGAGAGCGATAGGTACTAGCTCGTGTGTTCATGTCACCACTGTGAGAGTGAGAGTGACCCGTCCCGCGACTCGATCCGAGTCCGAAAGTTGAGTCGGACTACCCTTGACCTCCGCCGGTTCCTTAACCGCGCACGGTCTGCGCTTTCCCTCGCTTGGGACGACGAGTGAGCTTCCACTTCTGTTAGCGACGTTTCGCCACTAGGAGCTCGTAGTGTCGGGCTTAGTGTCTCCCTGGTGTGTGTTGTTGGTCGTGTCTTCATCTAGAGTCCGAGGGTGGCACCATATAGTGTCGTCTCCCGTGTCCGTCCCGCATCAGTTTGGTATCAGAGAGAGTTGAGTCTAGGGTAGTCATTGCGTAAGTCTTGCATGCATCATGGTCTAAGTCGAGTCTAGGATCATCATCATTTTCCAAACAAAAAAAAAGAGTGTTTTAAAATTGTATTTCATCCCGATAACCCGGTATATCAAAAGGTGTTGTCCGAACGATAGGTTACGCCTATCGGGAAGGCCGCACACTTGCGAGAGTGATCTTCGGATCGATTAACCCCGCCACGTACCGGATATTGGTTTAGGTCAAGGTGCATTAGTCGGTGTTTACATTAGTTAGTGCATTCCACCCTTGCATAACTGGTCTAGTGTCGTGTCCAAGTGTCGGCATGTCCAACATGTAGTCCCCCCCCCCAATTTCACATGGAATCCCCATCACCCGGGCAATATGGCCGTTGGTCCACCCATGGGCTTGGCAACCATCCTCTCCACTTCTGTAGGCCCGAAGCCTCAGATTTTTATGGCTCCAATGGCCCGGGTGACTACCTCAAGTGGGAGGCCACCATGGACACATACTTTGATTGTTATACTATGTCCGAGGCAATGCAATTCTCTTTCGCCAAAGAGCGGCTTCTTCATGAGGCTGCCAAAAAGTGGGATTACATCGAAAGAATGAGAGAGGTTAGGGGGCAATGGCCCATCGAGTCATGGTGGGATATGAAGAGAGCCTTAGGAAGGTCTACGTGCCCCAACCGGTCACCTCCAACTGGCCCCACCCAATCACTTCCAACCAAGTGGGTTCTAGTCGGAGGCAAAGAGTCCCACACGTAGATGAGCCAAGACCCAATCCTAGGACGGTTGACTACGGGCGAGTCCACCATGATATCCCTATTCCAACCCACTCCGTTGCCGAACTTATGCAAATGATTTTGGACCGGTTGGATGGGGTGGATAGGACACGTACTCCTAGTGATGTACTCCAACCCGAGCCTAAGGAGGTCATCGCCAGTAGTCTTAACCCGGCCCCATCAACGGAGTCCCCAAGCCCTCTCCCCATCATAGTGGATCCTCTTCTCCCACCCACGAGAGCCCCATTGCCTACACCCCCTGTCCGTCAGGAGGATAAGGGTAGGGACCCACTTATCAGGGAGCGTAGTGGGTCACGACAGCAGTGTTATCGCTGCCAGGGGTTCGGCCACTACGCTGGACAATGTCCCACTCGGACATCTCTAGCCATAAGGGACAAAAGGGTTGGAGAAGCCCCACTCTCCGATCTTTATTCTAAGCCACCTCAGCCCGAGCCACTCGTGTTTCTAACGGGTATGCTTGTCATAGCTGAGCCGCTTCTTAGCTGGCTCAAGAAGGGCTTGGTCCCACTTCCCTTCCCATCTATGGACCCTATCCTACCTCTGGTGCCAATCAATTCATTTCATACCACTTTCCGGTCTAGTCACTATGTGGATACATTGGATGACCTTCTTAAAGGGTTAGACCAGCAGTGGACATTTACGCACTTGTTGGCTCCAGGCTTCGACCGACCCACAGGTCGTAGTTTCACTCATCCCGCTTTAGGGTCCATCACCTCCGTGTACACCGTGGGTCATGTTACCACGGAGGTTCTTCTACTCCTCCCTATACCGGCTGAGTCCGACTTCATTTCCTTTTGCCCAAGGGAGGAATCTTACTTTCTACCTATGACTGTCGTCCCACCTCTCACAATGAATGAAGGTGATCATTTACACCTCCAAGATTTCCAAATGTGGGACAACGATTTGTGGAAGCCTAGTCCGAGGGGTCATACCTTCTTTGATCCATTCGACCCATTCTCTTGTGGACCCCGTGACCACCCATATTTACTCCACCTTTTTGAGAGAGTCCACCATCATACCCCCACCGTCTCATCTCCCTTCAAGGATGAAGGAGATCAACAACACCTTCTAGACTTCCACACATGGGATCTTGAGATGAGGGAATCCATATCGAGGGGTCACACATTCTTTGATCCCTTCGATCCCTTTCTTCATGGGCCCCTTGACCCACAACCTCCATTCCCCCTCTTTAAGGAAGTCCACTATCACACCCCTCCTACTCGGGCCTGGCAACCTTCACATGGCAATAGGTCTGAACCGTCATTTGGGGCTAATGAAGACTTTGGTTCCCCCGGCCCACCTCAACCACCCAAGCCTCCCGGACTTCCCACATCCAAACCCCATGTCCATGGTTGGTGTATCGTTGGATGTCTAGGAGTCCACCATGACATTAACCTCCGGTTATGTCAAATGCATGCATGGCACACATTCGGATGTCTTGGACCACCTTGCATATGATTGGGTTTTACTAACTGTAGGGTTGTTTAGGGTCGTGTGTGCATCCGTGTGTTTCTTTTCTTTTGCTAAGCATGTTAGGTCGTGTGTGCATCCTGTGTTTCTTTTCTTTTACTAATCATGTTAGGAGTCTGCATGATGATGTCCGTCGTCACAGTAGAGGCCAGTAATGCACGGTACAAGGAGTTAGCCGATGCCCACCAACACCACCGAGAGTTCCAGGAGGGTGAATATGTCATGATCAGGGTAAGACCTGAACGGTTTTCCTCTGGAACCGTTAAGAAGTTGCAAGCTCGCGGAGCCGATTCATTTAGAGTGTTGAAACGCGTTGGATCCAATGCGTATGTTGTGGACCTGCCCGAGGAATACGGTATAAGCTCTACTTTCAATGTATCGGATCTAGTTGCATACATGGACCCAGCGGTGATCCCTAGTGAGCCTTTCGAGCCATCTCCTCCTCTTGAGAGTGATCCCACACCTGAGTGTCCACATCCAGCCCCCTTGTTACGGCAGCGTGAGCATATAGATCATATACTGGATGAGCAGGTGACAGGTACCAGGAGTGGATCCTACCCGCGCTACCTAGTGCGATGGAGAGGACGGCCCGCTACCGAGGACACGTGGATCACACATGGAGAGTTGCAGCGGATTGATCCGGACCTTCTGGAGCGATACAGAAGCGATGCATACCCTTACTCGACAGGGTCAAGTTTCTCCCACCCGGGGAGAATTGGTGCGGACACCCGAGCAGTTGAGCGGCGTGACACGCCGAGCCACCGGTACCGCACACGGAGCGCGACTCGAGCCACCTCAGCGTCCATCTGGCTCGGAGACAGCCTGGAGACTCCGCCTTGAGCCTCCCCATTTATCATATTTAGTTAGCCTTTATGTGTGTGTAATTTATGTTTATTTCATTGTATTCGGTATGTAATTATGAGTGTACGAGGGGCTTATTTGCAAAATGGGACCCCTGGGCCCCACGGGACCCCCAGGCCCCATCCCATTGAGCCACCTCAGCCATGGGCCCCGTGTGGGGTCAGTCAACATGTCAAATGGAGGCATCTAGAAGTTTGAATGGTAAAAGGCACATGGGAGACAAGTGGACTTCAAAGTCCAAGGTGGCTACCAACTTGTCCCCCCCTTGCCACCATAGTCAATAGGCCGCCCCCCTCCCCTTATTTTTTATTTATTTTTGTGTGTGTGTGTCTCATGCCATCCCAGCCCTTCATCTCCCACTCCTAGATCCTACGGTTGTGAATGGATGTGAGATGTAACCTATTTAAGCTTGTATTTTCCATTTTGGAAGAATTAATGCCATTTCAATTGAAGAAAAGCTTGAAGCTCCAGCCTTGGTGCGCCCCCTTCTCCTCTCCCTCTCCCTCTTGAAGCTGTGAAGGCTTCCATTCTGAGGTGTGACGCCTCGTGTATCGGTTCCGACGATCGCCGCCGCCGCCACGAGCCGCCACCGCACCACCATCGCCGTCAACGGAGTTCTGCCCGCATAGTATCACAGGAGCTTCCACGAATTTCCTGTCTCAGCCCCGAGCTCAGATAGATCTAGGGATTTTATTGGGTGTTCCAGAGGTGTTAAGGACATCCCACAAATTTTGGTTTGCCATTCAGATCTCGTTTCATATTTTTTGATTTTCGTCCACTCTTCTATTTCGGTTCTGCCAGAGTTCTGTCCAGATTCATCCCCGCCCTGAGTTTCATGTCTTAGGTCCACTTTTTGATTTATTTTGGTTCGCTCAATTTTACTGGAGGTTCCACCCATCCACCCCTTCATCCAACATTTTTCTAAATTTTTGGTTCTTATATTTCATATTTTCTAAAAACCGTTCTCAGTCCCAGCTACAGTTCTGTCCCCCTATTCCCAGATCCGACCACCAGTCACCCCAAAACTCAGAGTAAATCACCAACACCTCCAAATCAAATTCCAAAGATAGTCCCAGTTCCGTGCTGTGATCCCCTACAACTTTTAAGAAGAGCTCAAGAGCTGAATCAGAGGTTTACTAGGCGGTCAACGGTGGTTCTCAGACAAGTACCCTGCAAATCTAAGGTTTCGGTTACTGTACAACAAGGGATTGTAAATTCATTAACATTCTGATCCGACAAGATCCAGCAGATCTCTCTAGATCTAGATCGAAGCATTTGAAGAGAGCTTTCCAACGATAGCTCATGCGTCCCGATCCGACGACGGGATTGATCACAGCGGCCGTTTTCGCCGGAGCACACGCCTGAAAACAGCAACTAAAAATCCGTGGACAGCAACTTCAAAGCTTGGGAATCGGGACCGATCGACCCCCGATCGGTGTTCCAGGCGCGCCACCAGGGGTCCCCATCATAGTGGGTCCCACACCCGCAGATCCGGAGGACAACGCCATCCGTGGGCCCCGCGGGCCCGCAGAACCCGCCGTTCGGAAAGCACGAAAACGCAGAGTTCGGCACCGCCGGGCGACATCAAGATGCTGCCCGTCAACCCGAGTTGCGTGATTCCCGGGCTCCACATGTGACCTTTTACCTCCCTGCGTGGAGTGGGTCAAATTATTGTATTGCTGTAATATTATTTAACCGGGAGTCCGTGATTCGGCCGGGGTTGTCTTCGCCACGCCGGGTGCGTGGAGGTAATGGTCCAAACCTCTTGGCATTCATTTGCTTAGCTAGTATACGGTCTTTTGCCGCTGCCGAGAGTGTAGGTACTAGCCCGTGTGTCCATGTCACCACTGGAAGAGTGAGTGTGACCCGTCCCGTGACTCGATCTGAGTCCGGAAGTTGAGTCGGACTACCCTTGACCTCCGCCGGTTCCTTAACCGCGCACGGTCCGCGCTTTCCCTCGCTTGGGGCGACGAGTGAGCTTCCACTTCTGTTAGCGACGTTTTGCCACTAGGAGCTCGTAGTGTCGGGCTTAGTGTCTCCCTGGTGTGTGCTGCTGGTCACGTCTTCATCTAGAGTCCGAGGGTGGCACCTAATAGTGTTGTCTCCCGTGTCCGTCCCGCATCACAAGCCTAAGCATCTAAGTCTGCACATTCCTAAGTCTGTACATTCCAGAGCATCTCACTCCCCAAGTCCATACACTCTTCAAGTCTATACATTCATTCTCCAAGTCTATACATTCATAAGTCCATACATCCATTCAAGTCCATACATTCCATTACACAAGTCTATACATTGTCAAAGTCTTTGCATTCTTGAAGTCTATACATTCCTGAAGTCTATACATTCTACCCACTCAAGTCCACACATTCCTTCATCCAAAGTCTATACATTCATTCCTTAATCCAAAGTTTATACATTCCTGAAGTCTATACATTCTACCATTCATTCTCCAAAGTCTACACATTCCTTCATCCAAAGTCTATACATCCATCCATTCATTCTTCAAAGTATACACATTCCTTCATCCATAAAGTCTGTACATCAGTCCAAAGTCTATACGTAAATCTTATATTTATATATCCTCCCTTTATAATGTAATAAATGTGGAATATTAAATTTGCTAAATTAGTAAAAAATATAAATTGACCCTTTTCTTCAAGATTTAATGATTCTTAATTCAATAAAAATTATGTTGTGCATTTAATGCTTACATAAAATAACATGTTATTCCTTACAGTGTGTGTGGGTTTCGATTGCGTACAATGGTGTTCGGATTGGTCGGTTGCACGAGTGTTTGGGTTTTAGATATCTTGTGTTAATGGACCAAGATGATCAATTTATCATGGCCCATTAAGTTTTTATATTTATAACTTATTTGTCCATCTCATGTAAGTTTAATTTATTTAGGAATTTTATTTCAGGGGTGCTACATGGCCATTTGCCGAGTGGGGCATGGACATCGCGGGGTCTTTCCCACCATCTTCTAAGGGCCACAAATACATTCTGGCCGCCACCAATTACTTCTCCCAATGGGCCGAGGCCCTCCCCTTGCGAGAGGTCACTAGGGAAATCATTGCTAGATTCATCCGGCACAACATCATATACCGATTCGGTACTCCCAGTCGCATAGTGTCCGACAACGGGACACCATTCAAGAATAAGGTCATATACTAGCTAGCGGCCAAATTCCACATGGACTGGAGAACCTCTTCGGTCTACAACCCCCAGGATAACGGTTTGGCGGAAGCCTTCAACAAGACCCTCTGCAAGCTCCTCACTAAGATGGTTAGCCACTGGAAATGTGATTGGGGTGAGAAAGTCTTCGAAGCATTATGGGCCTATCAGACGGTCTACAAAACCCCCACGGGGTGCTCGCCGTTCTCCCTTACTTACGGGACAGAAGCAGTTATCTCCATCGAAGTCCAGTTAGCTTCTTACCGTATGGTGATCCACACTAGCCTTGCCGGCCCTGACGAAAATGAGAACCAAAGAAGGCTAGAAGAGCTCGCCGATCTAGAAGGCAAGCGGCTCGAAGCCTACAAACACCTGCAAGTATATCAGGCCCGCATGGCCCGAGCCTATGATAAGCTCATCAAGCAGCGAGCTTTCAAGCAAGGCGACCTTGTCATGATCAAGGAAAAGGAAGTCATGGCAGGACGTTCCAGTGGAAAATTACAGCCAAATTGGCGAGATCCATACATTATCCATAATGTCTACGAGGGTGGGGCTTACACGGTTGTCGATCATAAAGGTCATAGACCGTTTCTGCCTCGCAACGGCAAACATATGAAGCTATATTATGCACCAGAGCACGAGTTCGTGCGTTAGTCAGACTAAGGCGCACGTCCCAGCTACTACCAGTGAAACTGACCCCTCCTTGGGAGAGGAGGGGTGTTCTAACCAATCATTCCTTCCAATCTCCAACCGAGCAACAGGGTTAGCCAATCCCTCCCAGAACCACCACTAGTCACCTTCGGGGGTTAACTCCCCACCTTCATCCTTGCCACGATGATAGCAAGGGTGCCTCTACCCCTGTAGTAGTCCAGCCATCAGGCCCTCAGGTAAGTAAAAATCAAAAAATATATATACAAAAAGAAAATGGGGTTAAAAATAGAGATATCCCGACAGACTCGATCGTCCTCTTCCTCAAGGAAGCAGCCGGGGTCAAAAAGGCCTGCAACCCGACTGAGGTGGAAACCTGGGAGAGCACCTCACCCAAAATTGGGAAACCCCTCAAAGTTAAAATCTGCTAGGGCACGTCGGAAAAAGCTAAAGGGGGTCGGCTCTAGCGAAAACCCGAAAGGGCGGTAGAGCCGATAACGAGAAAATCTCCCTCTGCCCGCCAGTTGGAATGGCCTTCCACCCACTCATCGGTGAGCCGTTAGCCTCACCAAGAGCCAGTTTTCAATCAACTGACACTGCTAGAGCACGGACCCTATAATTTCCAGTTGGCCTTGCACTACCCCCAGTTAGCTCGTCCAACCTTCGGCCCTTGCTTCGACACCACAGGTCAACTAGTCCCTGTGACAATCAAGCTCCTTATCACCATCCCAGTAGACTTCCCTCCCAGTACATCCCCAGACACTTATCATTCTAAGCCACGACATCCTACATACCCTGCAAATCTAGAGCCTTCAAGTTTCATTATAATTCCAGTTCTCTCCTACAATCCCTGATCCACCAGCCATAACTCTAGTCATATCTTGCCATGACAAAGTCACCCTTCGCCACCATGGCATGAGGATTTGTAAAAACCCTTATTAATGGCAGAACAATACCCGGCTACCCACACCTTCCAGTATCAGGTCACGTCCCTTGACGACAACGCGCTATGGACGACAGTCTCCAAAAAAAAAGAGAATGGGGTTAAAAATGGAGATACCCCGGTGGGCCTAGTCGGCTCCATTACAAGGAGGCGACTGGGTGCAAAAATTGCCACCAACGCAGTTGAGGTGAAAACCCGAGAGGGCACCTCAGGCGAAATCGGGTAACCCCTCGATGTGAAAACCCGCAAGGGCGCACCGTAAAAAGCAAAAGGGGGCCAGCCCTGGCGAAAACCCGTAAGGGCGGTAGGGCTGGTAAAAAGAAAAAAAACTCTCTCCCTCTTTACTCTTCACTCATGAAAGCTATCGACAGCGACACCTCGCCGATAGCAAGCTCAACATCACTCTACAACAATGGTGACCACTGCACCCCCAAGGGTCGGTCACCCAAAGTCCCAGTTCCAGCTTGGGCTACAACGCCTTCACAGGCCAGCTGCCAGCCCCCAGTTCCAGCTCCGACTACAACGTGATGGTGACATCAGAGCAAGAGCACTGACTTTTATTTTTACATTTGTGTCCTTTAGTTTATTTTTATATCCTTGGGAAAGGATATGTGCAATTGTAAGGCTTTATAAGCCAATGTGTCATTCCCTTAGATTCATTGAGTTTTTGTGCAAAATGTCAATAGGTCTAGCAATGGGGCCCTCACTCCTTTCCCATTGGTCCACATAAGCCATATGGGTCCATGTGGGGTTTGTCAAAGTCCTTGGTGGCATCTAGAAGGTCAATTGGACACATGGGAGACAAGTGGTTGAAATTTTCAAAGGGAGGCTACGTACCTTACCTACCTAGTCAAGGGGGCGCCCCCCATTTTTGGCTCCGTTTTAATTTTTGTAAAATACATGATAGTACTAATTAGTTCTATCCCTTGTGTACCCCTTCCTAACCCTAGATCTAAGGGTAGATTAGGTCATCTTTCATTTATTATAAGTACCTTGTATTTCTATTTTTGATTAATTAATGAAGAGAAAAATTGTGAATTTGGTTGGAGCCAAAGAAGGGTGCCCCCTCCTCCTCTCTCCTCTCCCCTCTTGCAGATGGATTTCTGCCATTCTAGGGTGTGAGACCCATTCTATCCCTCCCTCTTATCCTCTGATTTCTGTTTCTGCCGCCGCTGCCATCGCACCGTCGTCGCGCCACCGCCACCATAGTCGGATTCTATCTACATCAGGATAGAAGCTCATCTCTAGATTTTTATCTCTAGTTCTTGTTGTCTGATCGACTCCTAATTTTGAGGGTTTGTTCTGTCCATCTCCCTAACCTCCAGTTCAAATTTCGTGTCATTTGGACTTTATTTGGTATTTTTCCCGCATTTATTATTCTCCCCATGTAATCTGTCATTCTGTAGATCTATGGGACAGAGTCACCTTGTGGTATTTTTCCAACCCACTTATAAATTTTCAAACAGATCACAAAAATTTCTTCGTGTTCCTCACATATACCCTCTTCCACCAAAATTTTCGTGGAGTCTAGAAAAATCATTTTCCCTTCGGTCAAAGGTCAGTTTCAGGAAAAACACAGTCTGCCCTGTGTGTCTGTCAATCCGGATCAGAAAATAAAACAGTGTTACAGTCATTCTCATCTTCAATCCATTTGGTGGATGGAACTGTAAAAAATTTATGTTGTACTTCTGTGAGTGCTCTTTTCAACGGTACCAGCCACGCCTCGATCGGCCTCCGGATCTGAGCATCATAATTCTTGCAGCCGAGGCGTGCAGATCTGTTCCATGTACAGGTCTGAAATTATAGTCCGGGAATAATTTGTGCAAAATTATCAAAAGTCAACTTCTAGAACCGCCACTTCAGGGAGTTGATCAGGGACATCCCGCCATCGTCCCAGCCAAGCGGCGCCATCAGAAGACCTCAGGAGGGCATCGTTCCTTTGGAATACGTGCCTTACTATCCAGCGAGTCAGAACCGTGTCGGTGCAGTACCGAGTCGGCGCAGGACCGAGTCGGACCAGCCGGCCGAGTTCATGCCGTACGCACCTCCAGATTGCTGCCCGTCAACCCAAGGTCGGTCCTCCCGGGCCCCACTTGTAGCCCTTTACCTTCCTGCGTGGAGTGGGCAATAAAATTCACGGTTGTAATTAGCTTTTTACTATTGTTATCGGGAGTTACCGTAACTGGCCGGGATCGTCTTCCCCACGCCCGAAGTGTGGAGGTATCGTGTTCGCTCTCTTACTCGGCTTTGCTTTACTCGTATTTATTCGTATATGCCGCTGCATGTGATAGGTTATTAGCCCGTTATATCATTTTTATCACCGCTGCGAGTGAGTGAGTGTAAACCGTCCCGTCACTCGATCCGAGTTAACGCGGAACGGCCGATATCCGAGACTCACTGTCGGTTTCTCAACCGCGCACGGTCCAGCGTTTCCCTCACATAGGGACGATCGCGAGCTAGAGTCCCAGGTCGCATGTCCGTCCCGCATCACAACGCCTTCACATGCCACCCGCCAGCCCAGTTCCAGCTCCGGCTACAACGCCTTCACAGGCCACCCGCCAGCCCCCAGTTCCAGCTACAACGCCATTACAGGCCAGCCACCAGCCCAGTTCCAGCTCCGGCTACAACGCCTTCACAAGCCAGCCGCCCAATCTCCAGTCCCAGTTTCGGCTACAACGCCTTTATAGGCTAGCCGCCCAGTCTCCAGCCCCAGTTTCCGCTACAATGCCCTCGCAGATTAGCCGCTCAGCTTCCAGCTCTAGTTTTGGCTACAACGCCTCTACAGGCCAGCCATCCGGTCCAGCTCCAGCTCCAAAATATCACACCTTTCCAAGTCACCCAGCTGGCCTCAGCTCCACTCCCCATTTCCAATCATTGTCCCAGTTTCAATTTCTAGTCCTTGTCCCAGTCCTGATCTTGGTTGCCACGTCTTCCCAGGCCACCCAGCCGGCTCAATCCCAGTTTCCCAGACACATGCGAATCCCATTTTTTGACTAACGGCATAATGCTAGCCAATACTCCACCATCTAGTTCGGGGTCAATACACCCTCCAGAATGACCTCTGTAACCCTAAACCACGTAAATTTCCCCGTTCTTATGGGTCTACGTTGGTTCCCTAGTGTGCATGCTTTCATCCTCCAGGAGGATTGGCCCCCACATATAGCCTTTTCTCTCCCCTGCTACCCAGTGCTCAGCCTCTAGTTTCTAACATCGGGTTCCCTAAACCCGGTGCCTGTTGCCCCCTATCACTCATGCCAGTGTATCGTAGAACAAGCAAGCACGACTAATGATAAGTGGTCGCCAGTTCATGCACACCACTCCATTCCATCGAAAAAGGAAGGGAACAACCCAGCAAACAAAAGATCTGGAGTTTGTCATTAATACTCTGTAAAAGGAGCCCAAGACATTCCCTTGGGGTCAAAAAATCCATACACTCCAAATAGCATAAACAAGAAAGGAGAGAGATACAATCAAATCTCAGGCTCGGTCCCCTCCAGCGCCGCAAGGTGAGAGTCCGCAGCCACAAGCTCCGCCTCCAAGGTAGACAAGAGCTGAGCGCTAGCTCTGACTGTCGTCTCGGCCGCCTGCCACTCATCTCGGACGCGCTCGGTGACTGCCTGATGCTCCTACTAGGCCTTCCTTAAGACCTCAGCCCGGCTCTCCACCTCCCTCAGATGTGCGGTGCGCTCCTGAGATGCCAACGTAGTCGCCTCAGTGTGACTTCTCTGCTCAGCTATGGCTGACACAAGCTCAGCCCGCTGCTCCTGTGCCTCTCGGATCGCCGCTAGCCTCCGAGCCCTCTGCTCTTGAGCCTCGCGGAGTCGCAGGTACTCGGCCCAGATCCCAGCTAACCCAGACATCCAGAGCTCGTGTGGGAAGCCAAGCGCGTGGTAGCCCTGGGTGCACTCCCGCAGCCGCTGCCTCAGTTCCTCTGGAGAAGGAAGAGGGTCACTCTACAAGTAGCCTCGCGCCCGCTGGAGCAGGGCGGCACCTGCACTTGCCTCCAGTAATGGCTCTGGCAGAGAAGCAGATGTAGGCAACTCAACCCCTACACCCAGAGAGAGGTCGTTGGACGTGGTTAGCACTCCAGTGGAACCTGCATAGTCCCGACAAACACCAAAGGGAGTGAGCAATACATGCAAGACTTCCTTCGACAGATAAGGTGAAAAACCTGAGAAAAAAGACAAGTCTTGGCTCCTTACCTGGAGCAAGTCCGGCTATCCCTGTGGTGTCATCTGTCGGGGTCGGGGAAGGCAACTGCTCCCCCGCCTCGACAGCATCACCCGCCAGGGTCAGAGAGGGCAGTGATTCCTCCACCTTTCAGTCGTCCCCAGCAAGCACGGGTAGGACAGGGGGCTCCTCCTGCCCGCCCTCGTCAGGAGTCGATGCGTGCTTCTCTCCAGACTCTGACGCTGCGGCCAACCTAAGAACGTCAGCACTCTGCTATATAGAGCAAACAAACACCAAATGAGGACGGGAAGAACCACCATATACCTCCAGAAGTGGTCCCCGTCGGAATCTCCCTACTAGCAGAGACCCCGAAGGATGAAGAGCTCGAGCTCGAACTCTCCTCTATTTCCATCTCCAAGCGGCCGTCATCCGGAGAGCTCAACGAAGCCTCTGATGAACTCCCGGAGGTGGCTGAACCAGAAGGTCCTGCAAGCCAACAAAGTAAACAAGGTCAGTACATTACTCAACTTCATACAAGGGTGGCTCCCCAACTAAGAGTTGTGAACAGGAAACTCACCGGCCGGAGCACCCCCCTCCAAAACCTTCTCAATGTCGACGATCTCCTCGTCTCCCTCAATTGGAGCCACTCCCGCGGGCCCCTCTTCCACCACCTCAGCCCCATCACGGGGTAGCTCACCCTCTTCTAGAGGCGAAGGAGTACCTGTGAACTATGCCAACATGATCTCAGCACTAGCAGACAATCAACACAAAGGGCTTTCTAGAAATGGTTAAGTCCCCAGCTTCATACCTGAGGGTCCCATGCTCGAAGACCCGACCAATCCCACACTGCAGGCTGACACTATAGCTGGCATAGAAACACGGCCCATCCCCACCAACAGCTGCGGTAACAGACTGGAGGTTTCTCCAGCCGTGGGCGGCACTGAAGCACTCCTCCCTCCAGGCTCTCCCTCAAAGGAGGGAAGGGACACCGATGGGCCAGTATGGACTAGCTCCTAGATCATCTCCAAAGTGGCGACTGGATCCTCACTTGGCAAGTAACAGCATAAACCCAGTCAATGTCTGTGGCCCAGCAATTGTACAATGGAAGGGCAATGCCCTCCGTGGCGATTCAATACTTACCTGAGCCATCCTGGGTTGCTACTGGCTCCTGCCCATCAACGAATAGGGGCACCTCACCCCGCATCTCAGAGGGAGTTGCGGTCTCTGATGCCCCGACCACCTCTACACAACACCAGCAACTATGTTAACTCCTAGAATCAAGTACAGCCATAAACACAACATGCTCGGTCTCAGAATTATTTACCTCGCTGGGCATCCTTTGAAACCTTCCATGACTCGAAATTGGGAAAGGTCTCAATATTGGGGGTAGCCTCATCCATCAAACGAAGGAACCCCTCCATATCTATCTCGTAATCGACCCCGTCGTCAGGTAGTGGGTTGATCTCCTGAGGTGACGAGAAGGCCACGTCAGCCCTGACCTCCAGCGGCGCTGTGAAAAGCAAATCCAATAGCACAATGTTAGGTGATCATAAGGGCTGAATCAATTTGAAGCAAGCAGGCGAATATAGCGCTTACTCAGAGCCGGTTCCGCCTCAATATGTTCCAGCAACGGGTCCCCGAGAGGACTCGTCGGCCTCCCTGGCTCTGTTCTCTACCCGGGGCCACTTCTGTCGGGGCTGGAGGGCCCCGTCACCATCCCCAGAAGATGTCCCCGTGGAGGGGTGATCCATGTCCGCCGCAAAGCCTACCAATAAACACAACCACATAAAATGCCTCAGTCATGTACCGCAGAAAATAACAAAGTGGGGGCAACAGGCTAACGAAGAGGTCTCACCTGAAGCCGCAATGGGGGTCAGAGGCAGAGGAACCAACTACTCCGGCTTCAAGGCCATGTCCCATGCAGCCTTTGCGACCGCCTCCTTCACGTCCCTCAGGGTGTAGGCACACTCGATGAGGGACACAAGCTCCACGGGTCCAGCTGACCCGATCGCATGGGCGATATGACGCCTCCAGTAAATGATCGTCGTGTCTGCGAAGCTCCCATCAGGAAGCACACGGTCCAGTGGGCCCTTCTTCTTGAACCCACAGTCAGCTAGGAACTAGGTCTACAAAGTCCTCGATGCCTCCGATCGAGGCGCCCCGGCTCTAGTACCTCCAAGCGCCGGTCGCGCCTGCCTGAGGGGCTTTAGTGCCCCGTTGCCGCTCCGTCCTGCAGATAGTGTGCCCCGACTACCCTGAGGCACCTACTGTGCCAGCCGCTCTACCTCCTGGTGGATCCGGGAGAAGCGAGTCCGCAGGTACTCGTCGTCTAGCACAATGGGAGGCAGATCCTCCCTCAAGAGACTAGCCTCCTAAGCTTTTCGGATCGTCGAGGCCTTTTGCCGGTACAGGTGACTATGCTCGAACCACCACCTGGCATAATGGACGTCGAACCGTCCCCTGCATCCCGACCCAGGCATCGGCAGTCGCTCCGGCTCCCGACGATAGTAGAAGTCCCACCACGCCGCAGCTAGCAAGTGTGTATCCCAGCCTCTATACTGTCGACCTGCTAGAGGGAACTCCTGGTTTGGCGGGATCCCCTGGTCCTACCCAAAGTTTTGAGCAAACCTGTGCGGGTAATATGGCTTCAGAAAGCTCGTCACGGACCGGTGTAGAGTCAGCACCACCGGCCGGGTACTTATCACCCACTCTGTATACAATGCCGCATCCGGCTCTTGCTGATAAGGAAGGGCGCAGGCTGCCCCGCCACTCGAATGCACCAGAATCAGGTGGGAGTCTCTGGTGGCGCCATCAAAGGGAAGCCCCTTCTTGCCCCTACCGGGCAAGTAGCACAAAACTCTCCTAGCTCCTTCCAACTGTGCGACTGCGTCTCCATCTGTCTGCCCAGTGAAGCTGAATAACAGTGGTGCTACCTAGTTCACCACGGACCCGTGAGACACCAACCCCGAAAATAGCAGACCAGCCCACACATTGAGGTAGTGGGTCGACAGAAGCAAACTCCACTCACGTGACGCCGGGTGCGCCGCTAGCACCCCCAGTCCCTGGTAAATGTTGGCCAGAGCCGCCAGAGCTAAGGCCAGCCTTCGTCCCTCTGCCAGTAGGCACTCCGGCCACAACAACTCCACCCTCAGGTGGCCTTCTTCTTCGTGTGGGACCACAAACGTCGCCAACCAGTACGCTAAGAACGTCGCTAGATGGGTCACGTCCGGCAACCCATGGGGGTTCCACCCCTCCTGTGGCGCATAGATGTACCAGGTGTACGTCTGGAACCGTAGCTCCACCTCTGTATACTCCTCCCATGGATTCTGGTCTCTCACAAACTTTTGATAAAAGTAGAAAGGCCCATTGTAGAAGTGGCGGACCTACGCGTTCAGCGGCACCTTGGAGTCTACGCTGCTCTCTCTCTCCTGGCTAGGGCTAAATCCTTCCACGTCTTCAGCAAATACCGGTATCTGTAAGGAACACGATATCTTCCATGCCCGTCTTTGTGGCTGCGATGGAGGTCATCCAGCACTACCTCCTTGTACCCCTCGCCGCTGATCAACAACCCTGAAATCCTGTATAGAGACCACAAGTCTAATGAAGTCTCTCCCTCGGCCGTCGCCACGATGTTCCACCTGCAGTTGAAGCGCTCTGTCAACGCCTATAGAACCCCCGTGTAGCAGGGGTACCTATACAAAGCCATTGTCACATCATATCTGATGTCAGCCCGTTCCAGCAGCACCCGGTAGTGGTGCACTATGCCCATCAGCCACTCAGTAGCTCCCTGGCAGTATCTGTGCGAAGAAATCACTGCCCAGCGGCCATACCAGCTAACAACACTCTATCGCAGAATCCCGGACAGAAGGCTATGGTCGTCATAGCTCTCCCCGGCATACTCCAGCCCTGATGGCTCCAATGCTAACCCTGGACTGCCCTCTATCTCTGCCCGGTGGTGTCCGTGCAACCCATCACTCCAACGTGGACTACGAACTGGTCTGCCTTGTCGTAGAAGCCCAGGCACTCAGAACTGGGGAAATGACACTGTCTCCAATAGTCCCCGGAGAAACTTGGAAAGCCGCAGAGAACGATCCCGTGTAAACTGTCTCTACCCACCAAGATCGCCCGCTCCAATCGACGACGGGCTCCGACAACCCGAGAGTCCCCCTCCACCATGCCTGGGGGAACAAAGTGCCTGATGAACTCGAATAAGTGACGATCTAGAGGGAACTACACTGGGTAGCCGCCGCTACGATCGTAGGTGTAAAGCCCACCCGCCTCTGATGCTCGGGCCAACTCCACAGCCCCTACTCCGCTGTCGTGCTCGCCAACGGGGCCCTCTGCCACAGTCATGAGCCCCAAGTCAAACGGCGCCACATTAGCAATGGTGATGACCGGCGGGCCCAAGGGGGGCATGAGCCACTCGATCCTCCTCCCGGGCTACACGCCTCGGGACCCTCTCGTCTCTACCGAATCGTGCCATAACTGCAAGACATAGCACCAAAAATGGTCAGCACGCCAGAAATTCAACACATGCAATACAATAAAGCAAAAGCACATGAAGCGTCAAAATACAACTATAACAACTCAGAAGGAGAGGTTCACGGGCCGTACGCCTTCGTCTCCGCCTCCGACGCACGACCCGTGGGGGGCATTTGTTGTACTCTGACAATTTCCCCAGCAAAATACCAAGGAACAAGGGCTCAAAAACTTCCCCGAACACCTTTAAGGCATGGGCTACCCGGCCCCTCCTGCAACCCAGTGGGCCAGACCAATGGCCCCAACCCGCTAGCTGAGGTGTACGGTAGCATTAGCAATTAACCGAGATCACTCCTGACCCCTCAGCGGCGGACTTTCTCCGCGTTCTATGAAACCACCCGGGCCAACCCGCGGGTGCCTCCGACTACAAGCCACACCTCATGGCACTCAGTGAAAAGGCCGGGGACCTACCCCAGGATGCCTTCTCTCAACCCTCCAAGGTCAAAGGGAGACCCGATTAAGTCAACCATAGGCTTTGAAGGCCCGCAGTACTCACATACGGCTCACACGTGTATCAGATATTTCCCCGAACACCTTATGGGCGCATATGTCCTAGCCCTTCTACAACAAACCGTGGGCCGACCCATGGTCCCAACATACTACCCGGGTTCTACAACGACCCTCAAGGAAGTTGGGGCTATTCTCGACCCTCAGACACGTGGCCACGAGCCACTTATATTTAGCTCTCGGGCCAACCCAAGACTACCCTGCCAACCCGCCGTGCAACATGGCACGTAGCTCGAGGCATGGCCCATGACCCCAAAGTGCCTCTCCTTAGCTCCCACGAGCTCTCATCCTCAGCCCAAGGCTCATCCCGAGGCCCCTCAGCTAGTTACCCAAACCGCCCGACAACCCGGGGTGTGTCGGGCATTCACCCGAACACCTTGCGAGCGGCAACTACGACTCGACAATGTCAGCCCCCATAGGCTAACCTCAGCATCTCCAAACCCCGTGTCCCTCAAAGAACACCCTCAGACAATGAAATAAGACCCCTGAGGGCCATCCCCCGGGGTTGCGGCCTGCCTGGGGCCCATTCGCCACAGGGCGCGGCCGCGCCCCCAAGGGAGGGTGAACTCCCCGGGGGCCACACTCTCTCCCCAGCCCGAAGGCCCGACGGTCCTCCCCAGTCCCAGTTCATGCAAATTACCAGTGTCACTGTGCAAGGTTCGTGCAACGGTCCATGCACTGTACCCATACGTGGAAGAAGTCGCAAAGAACACCCACGACGAGGTCCTCAGTCAACGCGCTCGTGAAGCTCCACGTATCCTCCTCAGTCTTGTCCTTTTCTTGTTAGTCAACTTAGAAAGAAAATAACAAAAATCAGATTTTATAGTGGTGGGGCCGCCCCCCTCTCTCTCCCGCTACCCAATCCGCCTAAACCCCCCAAGGGGGGGTGGGGTTTAGGCGGACCAGCCTAACCCCTCAGGCTGGTCCGCCTAAACCCCATGACAATAAAAAAAAGTTTTTTTAATTAAAAAAAGCGCCCCAGCCGGTCCGCCCAAACACCCCCTGGGGGAGGGTTTAGGCGGAGCAGCCTAGACCCCTAGGCTGGTCCGCCTAAACCCCATCAAAATTTAAAAAAAATTAATAAAAAAAACCCTTCGAAGAGGGGTTTAGGCGGACCAGACCAGCCCATGGGGCTAGTCCGCCTAAACCCCCCCTGGGGGAGGCATTTAGGCGGACCAGACCAGCCCCTTGGGCTGGTCCGTCTAAACCCTATCTCCCCCACTCCGTTACACAAAGAAAAAAATAAAAAATATATATTTTTTGAGGGGTTTACCCGGACCAAGTTGAACCCTCAACTTGGTCTGCCTAAACCCTACCCCATGACCCTTCAACTTCCTATAAATTCCACCCCTTATAAGCTCAAGGGGCAACAAGTGAATACATGCACAAGTAGACTCCCGGACAGACGGACAAACACCCCCGACCTAATTGCCGCACCCTCGGACTCCAGAGGCTTTGGGCAAGGGTTGGGAACGCGAGAAGATAAGTGCGCGCGCGGTTGGCTTGCTAGTCGACTCACACACGCCGATGGTATGTCCGTGTACGCTAACTTACGGTGAGAAAATGCACTCTATGATGCTGCACCTAATTCAGACATGGAATCGTGTGTCTACTGCTCACCCCCCAGTCGGCCGTTGGCCACTCGGATTACTAACTCGAGTCTAGTCGGACCTCTGGCCTAGGAATCATAGTCCCGGGGCCGACCCCGACTCCCCAGCATGACGATACTCGCCGTCCTTAACCTGGACCAGACCGCACACCTCGAGCCGTGTCTGACCTCCACCAGGCGCCAGTCCACGTCTGCCCCAGCCACCAAGGCAGTCGGGCCCTCATCAATCCCTTTGTAAAGCATTTCTATAAAACACGCGGATATCTGCTTTATTACGCAATGACCCGGGGACCGACCCACGTGTCGGAGTTGTCCCGTGGCTTGCCCTAGTTGTACTTGGGCCCCCTCAGCCTATTTATAAGGCCCACGTGGCCCTCATATAGCATAAAACCAGTGGAATACAAGAACCCGCATTCGGGTCCCCAGCTTTCTACCTACACCACTCGGCATACGTGCCTAACATCCTAACTCCAGTAAACACCCCTCAGTCGAAAGCGCACCCATAGCTGCGGAATGCTCCCGACCCTCTACCCACGGCTTCAGATATATATATAGCTTCTCTTCAGCATGGAATGATGGTGTTCGGATTCAATCCAATATAAATAAACACCGGTTGCTTGCGGCCGGTGGGGAAAGACGTCTAGTACACGACTCCCACAATTGCCTGCGCACTCGCACCCGTGGAACCCCTTCTGTCCACGTGTCGCCCGATCGCTTGAGCCCTCGTGTCGCATCCTGGTGACGCTTCCCCAGTCAACCCTTGGTTCCATGGGTGATTGTCGAGAAATTGACTGGCATGCCCGCACCCTGTCCGGTTAACCCATACCCTTACATTTCTGTGCCATTCGACCTTTTTTGACTTTCCGTAAGTGGAGAGTGCGTGATACTGCCGTGAGAGGCATGCAACCGTAAGGAGGATACCCGAGATATATCAAACTCCCGTGTCTTCCTTTCCCACTGTATCCCTTCCTTCACCCCGATCATCGGCATAAAAACCCACGTAACAGCTACATTACATCTGGCTGAAGACGTAAAACTTAGCACTTTTTGGGGGGCAGCCCAAAGTTTTAGTAATTTTTGTGTTGACTTCTTGGGAGGCAACCCAAGTTTTTATTGTGATTTTATTTTTATTTTACAGGTTTGTATAAAGCTTCAGTTGGGGGGAGAAAGAGATGATTGCGTGCACCTTTGCCCAGATTTTAAAATCCAAGCCCATCAAAGTTCACTTCCATCAGGTTGTACCTTTTCTTCACAAAATTCATGTCTACATTGTTCTATTATTCCATATTATTCATGCCATTGAGGACAATGTCATTGGATCACGCATGACCTCTGTGGCCTAAAAGCATGTTTTTAGGGTTTCGTGAGTAAGGTGGCGACCGTGGTGGAGGCTGGCGGGGTTTCCCAGCCGGTAGTGGGCCTCCGGTCTGCGATCAGCATTGTTCGGGTTGGCAGATCTTTCGCTCAAGTCTTGGCTGCCTCATCAGAGACCACGCAAGTGAATATAAAGGTTCATAAACCTGCGTCTACTGATCGAGGGGAGCCAGCATGTTTTTTCTCCAAGGAAGAGATTGATGCTTCCTTGGAGCCTTTCATGTTTGCAATAGTAGCTAAAACAGCCTATGGCTGGCCAACTTTTCCAGATATTCGTTCACATCTGACGCAACGCTATGGTTTGAAGGACTCTTTTGTTATTAGTGCTATGGACAACATACATTTATTGCTTAGGTTTAAGACGCAGGATGATTATCTTAGAGTGCTATTGTGTGATGCTATTTATGTGTAAGGTAAACTATTTAGATTCTTTAAATGGACTCCGCTCTTTCGGCCGGATGAGGAGCCATCAGTGTGTCCGGTGTGGATTGAGTTCTCTAATCTCCCTGTTAATCTGTATCAAAAGAAATTCTTAATGTCCATTGCTGCTAACGATGGACCAGTGCTTCAAGTAGCTCACGCATCTGAGTTTCTGGTGAACACCAAGGCGGCTAGGGTTTGTGTTGAACTGCAACTTCTTAACAGCAAGCCGGAACGGATATGAATTGGCATGGGGCCCGAGTATGGAGGTTTTTGGCAAGAAATCAAGTATCTTAATGTGCCTTCATATTGTTTATCCTGTAAGCGGCAAGGCCATGATTAGGAAATAGGTAGATCCAAGTCCAAGTCAGACTCTAAGGCTACGGGGAATCCTAAGACTGGGTGGGTAGCGAAGGATACGGAAGTTAATAATTCAATGTCTCCCGCAGTCCAGCCTGGTGGACGAGGGTCTCTCCAAGATCCAGGGATTGCTTCTGGGATCCAGTCTTCTAAAGATAAAGGTCTCTTGGAGTTGGATACTAGCCGTCAACATGCGATGCAAGTTACTTCATCTACTGCAGTCGAGGAGGAGTTGGTCTCTGGGTAATAGTTAGCCACACATCAAATACAGCCCCATGAAGATGGCAACGGAATATCTTCTCAGCTGCTTTCGTAGGGTCAACAACAATCTGACCCAGCTTTCTTCCCCGGCCGGTTCACAGGATGTTAATGGATCCCATCAATCAGAGATGCCTACCTTGCATGGCTCTATTTCGAATCCCAATGCGGATGTTTTACAACCACCCCTTGTTCCAACTAGCAACCAGGAATCTACAATGATGCATGGTCCTATTTTGGAGTCGACCTCCCTAGGTATGGCAACTGCAGCTCTTGCGGCTAAAGATAATGCTTTTATGCCGCTCTATAACCTCAACTGTGAGGCTTCCAATAAAGCTGCTACAGAATGTGTTATCACTAGAGCTCGTGCTCGCTCAGTAGATGGGGTAGTACCTAAATCTTCCTAATGGATTCGGCACTATTTTGGAATATTCATGGTATTGGAAACGGAGCATCTAGAAGATCCCTGAGGCGGATTATCTTGAAGCACCGGCCGGTTATTGTTGCGATTAGTGAACCAAAGATACCTTTATCAAAAGCTAGTTCTATAGCCAAATAACTTAAAATGGACAGGGTTGAAGGGAATAACGGTGAGGAGTCTAAGATCTGGGTTTTCTGGCAAAATTCAGTGTCTCTCTCGGTGGTGGCTTTCTCTGACCAATTTCTCACTCTTGGTTTACTGGTTGGGCGAGCTTATTCCATGTACTTTACTAGTATTTATGCTTCCTGTTCGATGCTCGAACGTTGTGAATTATTCACACAGTTCATGCACTTTGGTAATACGGTTGATCTTCCTTGGATCATAGGAGGAGATTTTAATTGTGTTACACATTCTTTTGAAAAGAGAGGAGGCCTACTGTGCAATATGGATGCCATGCTTCATTTTAATGCTTTTATTACTACTACTGGTCTATTTGACGTAGGATTTGTTGGTCCATCTTTCACTTGGACTAATAATCGCTCGGGGCTGGCGAACATTAGTGCAAGGTTGGACAGAGTTCTATTTAATCGGCCTTGGCTAGTCCAATTTCCTAATTTGCAAGTTAATCACTTGTGCAGGGGCCCTTCGGATCATGCTCCTCTGGCAATCTCCCTTGTCAATTCTGTCCGAGGCCCAAGTAGATTTATTTTCCAAGAAATGTGGACCCTACACAATGACTTTCTAACTGTTGTTAAGAATGCTTGAGAGGGCGTTGATGTGAACCACCCTAATGGCTTTGTGCGGTTTCATGCGAAGCTTAAAGGAACTAAAGCTAAGTTAGCTGATTGGATCAAAAATAATTTTGGTGATATTGGCCAGAATGTCAAAATTGCTGAACTGGATGTGGATTGGTGCCAATCCGTTTTTGATGGTGATCCATCTGAGCTTAATAGAACAACCCTCAACGTAGCTAATGCCAAACTCCAACAAGCTTTGCGATGTGAGGAGATATTTTGGCACCAGAAATCTAGAATTAAATGGCTGGAAGACGGGGACAGAAATACATCTTTTTATCATGCAGCAGTGCAATCTAACAGAAGGAGGAACTATATTCATAAATTGAAAGTAGGTGAGGCGAATACCTGGTGCTCAGACCAAGAGGTTCTCCAAGGGAAAGTTGTCAAATTCTACCAACAACTTTTGTCTTCTGAGTTGCATTGTCTTGATGAGGACTTATTACAGTGCATTCCAAGCCTTATTGATGATTCTCATAACCAAATGTTGTGCTGTATACCGTCACCTGCTGAGGTAAAGGAGGCAGTATTTGCTTTAAGGGGCTCTAGTGCCCCGGGGCCTGATGGCTTTACTGGGACCTTTTTCACTCACTGTTGGTCTATTATCTCGGCTGATGTGGTGGAGGCAATACAATGTTTTTTTGCAGGGTTTCCAATGCCAAGAGGCATTACTTATTCCATTATTGCCTTGATCCGAAAGGTGCCAGAGTCCAATGCTTGTGGAGATTTCCGGCCGATCAGTCTTTGTAACTTTGCTTACAAGATTGTTTCACAGATTATATGTACTCGACTGATGCCTCTTCTCCAGGTTATTATCTCAGAAGGACAAGGAGCTTTTGTTAAGGGAAGGTACATCTTGGACAATGTCTCCCTATCACGACACCTTATGCTGGATCTCAATAGGAAGGTAAGGGGTCACAATGTGTTGTTTAAACTGGATATGGCTAAAGCGTATGATAAGATGGAATGGGACTTCCTATTTCTGGTTTTGAAGAGGTTTGGGTTCAGCAGCAGATTCATATCTTATGTTGGAATGCACCTCTCCAATTGTTGGTTCTCTGTCTCTTTTAATGGCAGGCAGAACGACTTCTTCAAGTCCACCAGAGGACTTAGGCAAGCCGATCCGCTGGCTCCCCTTTTATTCATTATAGGATCGGAGGTTTTAAGTAGTGGTCTTAAAGAGCTATATCAGAATGGTAATATCCAATATTATCTTACTAAGCGTGGAGGTATTCCTATATCTCATCTTCTCTATGCGGATGACACCCTTATTTTTACCAATGCGGCTTCTGGAAATATTAAACTTTTGCTGCAATTCTTGAAGAGATATGAGAACTCTTCTGGCCAATAGATCAATGCTGCCAAGAGCTACTTCATGATGTCCTCTAAGGGGCCGAGGAGTGCTGTGCAAAGAGTTCAAACTAGTACTGGCTATAGGCACCATGTTGGCACTTTGCGATACTTGGGAATTCCTCTCAAAGTGGGTCACCTTGTAGCTGCAGAATTTGGTCCCCTCATTGATAGCTTTAACACCCGCCTTGCTGGTTGGCGTTCTGCCCTTCTGTCGCAGGCTGGCCGGGCTATTTTAATCAAATCTGTTCTTCGAAGTTTGCCAGTTTATCTTGCTTTTTCAATCAATATAATAGATGTGGTTTGCAAGCACTTAATCATCTATGCGCTAACTTTTTCTAGGGAAGCACAGAGGACATAGACAAGAGGCATTGGATCGCCTGGATAGATGTTCAGAAACCGATTGAAGAGGGGGGCTTGGGGCTCCGAAGCTTTCAGGATATTCAATTGTCACTTTCTGTTAAACAGATTTGGAATATCCTACATGGCCAGTCTTTGTGGTCGCAATTTGCTCTAAACCTTTTTGTCAAGCAGCATTTCTTGGAGGTGCAGAAGGTATTTCTTGTGGGCATTTCTAAGAAAATCTTTTTCCAAGCAAAAGATATTGTTATTCGCCATTCAAGATGGATAGTTGGTGATGGTAGTGGCACTGATTTCTTTCGTGACATTTGGATTGGTGATAGACCTCTAATCCATTTCCTGAAGCCGCACTTTACCATTGACAATTGTCCATGTGTAAGTGTTCGAGATATGCAATTGGATGCGCATAATCCTCATTGGCAGGACATTACTATTCCAGCTGAGGAGCTTCGCATAGACCTTAATAGTGAAACAAATATCTGTGTCTGGACAGGGAACAGCTCAGGCAAGTTCACCTCCTCTTCCGCCTTCCGGATGATTTCACACCAAGGTGTTCGTCGAAATGCTTGGAGAAAACTATGGCATACTGCCTTTTCTCCGAGAGTAGTGCTCTTCACCTTGAAGCTTATGCACCGAGCGGTTCTGATTGATAGCAGAGTTTTGGATTGTGGTATCCAACTTGCATCTAAAAGCTCCTGTTGCAGAAATCCAATGTCAGAGGATCTCAACCATCTTTTTATTCACAGTGAGCTTGCTGGAGGTTTATGGTCATGGTTATCACCGCATTTCAGTCCAAGGATTAATCTCAGTAGTAGCCAGATAACTATCCGCTGCTAGAGTTTTATTTCTGGTTCTCACCATCAGTCTGCAGTTCAATTTATCAGCTTATATGCTTTCATTTTGATGCTTTGGGAAATATGGAAAGCCCGCTGCGTAGCTAAATTTGAAGGAGCTTCTTATTCTATGAGGAGGATCCAGACATCCATTGCTAGCAGTCTAGAGATGGCTGTCAAGAGCATTAAATTCACAGGATCATTATCCCACAGAGATGCTCAAGTTTTTCACTTATTTAATCTTCAGCCACAGCTTCGTGTTAAGATTCCCACTATTGTTAAGTGGTGGCCGCCGCAGTCACGGTTTTGTCTAAACATCGATGGTGCTTCTAAAGGGAACCCGGGGGTTTGTGGAGGTGGTGGGTGTATTAGAGATCCCTCAGGTGATTTCAAAGTGGGCTTCTCTTTCTCTTACGGTGTTGGCACTAGCCTTGTGGCTGAGGCGAGGGCACTCCATGATGGACTTCATCTAGCTAAGGAGATGGGGTATAGTTTATCTGTCATCTACTCCGACTGTGTTGTACTGGTTAATGCGATACTCAAGCAGGACATCCCTCACTGGTCCATATTCCCATGGTGGCACGGAATCATGAAGATGTTGCGGGTCTTCAATTGCCCCATTGAGCACACCTTCAGGGAAGGCTACAAAGTGGCAGATTCCTTGGCTGTCGCTGCATGTTCTTTGGGTGGCAACCACATTTTCTTGACCATGAGGGACATCCCTCTCTCTGCTCGAGGAGCTATTCTGCTAGACAAGGTGGGCCTTCCTAGTCTTCGCCTGTGTTAACAAGTGTTGATAAGGTCCCGCCTTTGGTTATTGTATGGCTTATCCACTGGCCAACCGGATGTTATTGTAACTTGGTCCTATTATGAGAAATGAAATAAAATATATATAGGCACCTAGGAATGGGCTGCTCTTTTGCTTAAAAAAATGACAATGTCATTTAAGTTGGGGGGAGGAAATCATGTTATCCTATACAACCTCATTTAAAACAAAAAAATACAACCTCATTTAAAATAAAAAAAACAACCAACTGAGTTTTCTTGCTTCATGCTCTCACCAAAGGGAATCCGGAATGGAAGAGGCTATGGAGAGGGATGATGGAGATTGTTTTCTAATCTAGCTAAGGAAAACTGACTTAGAATCTTCTCAAAGTCCATTAACACTGACAAAAAGAAAATCACTTACACACTAATGAAGTAAGCAGGACAAACCTTCTGTTATTTAAGTGTGGTGTCTGATAGTTTAAAGTTTTCAATGAAGAAAACTTTTTGGAAAAAGCTACCTGCCAAATCAAGTGTGAAAATCACACCATGAAAAAAAACCATGGAAAATGCCCTGGATCTTATTAACCGGGTCTGCTTCTCCTAAGACAATAGATGAGGTTCACGTAAAATGGTGAAGGGATACGCAACATCATGTGTTTGAAAAAGAAAAAAAATGAAATAAGGCAGAGTGAAAGCTACTATGCTCAATGTTCCGAACTAAAAATTGTAGAGTTGAATGACACCTATCTAGAATAACAATATGAGGAATGCAATTACCTAGCTGTGGATTTAGAATGCACGAGCACAAGTGCTATTGAACTTTGGGTGCATTCTCAGTTATGTCTATTAATATCTCATTTGCGGCTAGCACGCTTAACTGATCCAGAAATCCTACTCCTAAGTCAACTCTATAAAAGATGATCTGGAAATGAGACCTGGATATTTTAAACTCTTGTTGGTCCTAAACCTTAAGAAATTGTCTGCATTCCTAAGAGACTAGCAATGAGTAAGTTGGGGGGTGTGATGAGTGTGCATTATTACATGTGAATTTATGTTATACATATTTTTATGAGCTTTAATATTCATCAATATGCACTTGTCACACTTAATCTTAATTTCATATCAAAATGTTTAATTGTTAGATTTAATTAAATTATGATACTATTTTGCAAGCACAAAGAAGAAGACAACAAGAAGGATGAAAAGAAAAAAATAAAAAAAGAGAAAAGAAACAGTTGGCTTTCAATATATATATATATATATATATAACGCACACGGTAGACGGCTTCACGCTTGTGGGTCAGCGCGGGCACGGGCGACGAGAAGGCCAAGGCGGGAGGCTCACACGTGTGGTCAAAGCGGCTAAGCCGCGTGTCTCACGCGGAGGAGCGACGTGGCGGAGAAGCCAGCAGTGAGCATGGCGACGTGGCAGCTGGGCATGGCGCAGTCGATAAGGCAGAATGGCAGTGGGCGAATGAGCGTGTTGGCGTGGGCGAATGGCCGATGCAGTTGGCCAGCCGATGCACGGGCAACGAGGGCGAATGGGTCCACGGATTCAAGCGGTCAACGGTACGTTGGCGAAGACGCGGTGAATGGTGAATGGTGAATTGGCAACGTGGGCGGCCCATGCACGTAGCGATCTTCACGGCAGTGGATGCCCTTCACACGGCTTCTTCACGTGGAGAAAGAAGATGGTGGGCTTTCAACCAAAACGGCAAAGAAATGAAGGAGGTGTTCACATGAGAAACAAGGGGCTAACTTGGGCCTATAAAAGGAGGGCATGGGGAGGCTCTTTTCCTCCCCTCTCTTCCTCTCATACGTAGATTGCAAGTTCTCATTTTCTTAGTGTAAGAGTAAGCTCTCCCTCTCTATCTCCCCATCTCTTGTCCCATCTCTTATTGTAATTTGTTTTATTATTGTTGTTGTAATTCTCATGCATTATAAGTTTGTTTTAGTTTATGTTTAAGTATAGTGGTGTTATTCTTCATTTTTATGTTGCACAATCTTTTTTTATCCCTCTCTAATTTTTCTTCCAAAATTATGTTTCTATCATCTTCTAAACTTCTTCCAAAGACGGTCAAGAGAAGCAGTTCCGATCCAGTCGAGTGTACGTGGTTGTCCCCGACAACGCATAAATCAAAGGCTCGAGGAGACGACGCCGTTATCATACCACCGCTATCCCACTTCATCTATTTTTATTTAGCATTCAATTTTGTTGGATTAAAATTCTCCCTCTCTAGATTTCCAAATTTCTATTTCTTAACCCTCCATATTTCTTTAGACTTACTTCATGTTCTTTTTAAAATTCAAAAAACCAAAAAGAAAACATTCATTTATTCTTTCTCTAAAATAAAATCTAAGTTTTCAATTTCAACCTCAACCTCTCTGTGGATTCGACCCGTGCTCGTCAGTGTACTACGTATTTTTATTCTGTTGCGAGTTTGGTATTTTGATAGATTGCCGCGTGTTTTTAACGACGAACAAAATGACATGTCATGGCCTTAGTAGGGGCACCGTGAACCAAGGGCAGCCGACTATAGGGCGTCACCTTAAATCCACGCCTACTTTGGGCAATTCTTAGCGAAAGGGGAAGGAACACGGATCCCTAGCCAGTGTTTTAAATTACCCCTGGTGTTGTAATTAGCAATGTCTAAACTAAAATACAAAAAAATCTAAATATCTGCAAAATCAAAAAAAAATTCTAAATATTTTTTAAAATCCACAAAAATTTGAATATTCTTTAAAATCCCTAAAAATTTACATATTATATTTCCACTAATATTTTTTTTGGTAAGTAATGATTTGGTATTTGTATTAAATGAGAAAAGTGGTGTACATCATAAGTCTGCAATGCATAGCTACTATACTTAGGACCACACAAGTTGTGGACTCAGAGTTTATTGAGAAAATAGAATGAATCTATCGAATATGTTTTCCTCCCTTCTTGTTAGTCTCTTCTGCCCTTGGAATTCAATGCAACTTCTTGTGTCTTCAAGGATTTGGATGAGGACATTCGATTTAGAGGTTGAAGAATCATCAAAGATTGTCGCACAGCGCTCCCTCTAGATCTTCCATATAGTAATACGAACCAGAATTCTAGCAAACTTCACTAATTGCCCGGATTTAGGAAACTGGGCTTGTAGCTGCTGTAGCTCATTGCATAAACCAGTGTTGGCTGTCTGTGGAGGTCAAATCGGGTGAGGATCTGTTTCCAAACCCACTTGGTGAATGAGCATTTGAAGAAGAGATGGTCTTGTGTATCAATGCCCTACTTGCATAAAGCACACATGCTAGGGAGGTAAAATCCCTTCTTTTGTAGATTTTCAGCTGTGGGCAGCTTGTTAAGAACCGCTTGCCAAGTGCAGAGGGATGCTATTTGACTAGTAGGATTCTTCAAGACCCACTCATGGTGGGCAAATGTGTGGTCTTTTTGTTAAATTTCTTGCCAAATGGTGCTTGCTTTCCTGATTTGTTCATTGCTTTTCCATTTGATGACATATCTTCCTTCATTATAAATTCGGATTTCCTTAACAAGATTCCACAGGTCTGCCATTTCCATGGAGAGTCTTACAGGGACAACTTCTGTAAAAAGGACCAAGAACATGGGATGAACCCTCTCTTTCAGTTACATCGACTTTTCTGATTCTTCCCTTTATTCCCAAATAATGAGATTCACTGTCAATTTCTCTGATTATTCCTACCATTTTGGACATCATCGCTTTGATCCTGATCATTTAAGTCCAAATCTTATAATCAACCAAGTTTGTCATCCTCATGCTTTAAACATAACAACAAACAATGATGCTTTGTATGTTTAACACTTTGATGCTATCCATATTATGTTTTTTTCATGCTATGCTTTAACTGACTTTTATTCATTGCTTGTTATATTTTATGATATCTTGGCTAACAAATTTTGAATGCAGAAAGAAGCTCTTTTGGTCCCACCATCCGGGCATCATCCAGGTCCCACGGTGATTGCATTGCACTGCATTTCTTAGTTCCTAACAGACTTATTGCCTTCACCATCTTCCTTGTATGCATTTTTATTATATCATATCTACGCTATTAGATTATATCAAGGACCTTGTGGCTTTGATAAATCTAAAATTTGAGTTCCCCTTCATCAAAAATGATAATGATTTTAGAGAAATCTTAGTCGCATGGATAGATCGTTGAGCCGTCCAAGACTGGGGACGATGATTCCCTTTTGTGAATTGGTGCGTGGATAAACGGGCTTCGACTTAGTATCAGTTCACAAAATTAGTATATTGACTTAGTCTGGGTAGCTTAACAATATTATCCTTGATTATTTTTTAATTTTAATTTGTTTTAATTTTTCCTTTACACCCAAGATCCATTCATATAGGAATTTGAATTAATCATGGAAAATCCCTCTTATAAGTTATTTTATCACTCAATTGATTATTAATATTCTTGATATCAGATATTCCATTCTGAATTGAGTCACCAATTCCTCTTGTTGCCATTTTGGGATGTTTCCTTAAAAACTCCTTTGTTTGGATCTCTATCCTCTTATTCAATTTTTTTCCTTAGATCCACCTTGGCTGCAGCACGTCCACATTAGTTGGTAACTACTCTCCAATGGTGAAACCTACAGGTTTACGACCTGGGGTACTTCCCCGACGCTGGAAGTTAATCGCCTTCTTTTTCTATCCATCGTGCCCGCGTGCACACTTATCTTTTTATATCTAAACAACTGATGATTTCATTGAACCTTCTCAAAATTGCTTCATTTTGAACTTTGGAGCAATTCTTATCCGGTGGTGTTGATCGCGTGTCTCATCACACCTTGGTATCTACTTTTTAGTTCGCTCTCACTTCACTATATTCCATTACACTTCATTTCATTCTGTTCCATTTCATTCCATTCTGTATCGCTCCCATGCAAAGCAGATGCCAAGACAGGGCAGTTGTAGACACGCCAAAATTAACATCATTGTCAATACATCTCATATCACATTATAATGCCCCAAATTGACCCTTAAATCTACTTATTTGAGTGATTTTCCTTATTTTCTTCATTATCCAACTTTCCCCTATTCTTCCCCATTTTTTCAGATTTTTTCAGGGTTTTTCTCTAATTTTTCGAGGCTTTTTTTGAATTCGCATCTGCCTCTTGGATGCCAATTTTCAAATTCACGTCAGCATCACAGACGCCAATTTCTAAAAAATCAAAAACAATTCTGCCCGGCCCGATCGCGGTCGCCTTGGCGACCGTGTTCATCAGGTCGTGGTCGCCAAGGTGACCATGTTCTCCAGAAGTTGCATCCATCCAGTTGACGCCAATTCCTTGATAAATCCATGCCCATCCAGAAAGACGCTAATTTTTAAATATGCATCCACTACATGGATGTGAATTTTGATTTTTCACTTTTCTCATGAAATTCGTGCCAAATTTCTATAATTTTGAATCTATAACTCTCTAGAAAGTCGCCAATTCTTAAATTGGCGTCTAGAGCAGTGAACGCGAATTCCGTTTCCATATTTTGATCATTTAATTCCTACCAAAATTCGTATTAATTCTTAATTCGCGTCTACCATGTGGACTCGAATTCTTTTCCAATTTTGGTAATTTCAAAACTTTCCAAAAATAATTTTAAATTGTTGTCTCTTTACGCTCACACGTATTTAATTAGTGTCCACTGTGGTGGATGCGAATTCTTCCAGCATTCCGATTCGAAAACCAGCCCTTCCCTTCCTCATTTTAACCTCCTTTTCCACTTGGGAAAGGGTTCCTATGGCTTTCTAAGGCAATAAGGACACTTGGAGGATGAATGCTCTTTTTAAAATCCCATTAGAACATTGTTTGATATTTTTAAGGGAATTAAACGTGTGAATTTCACCTCTATAAATAGGACCCTTCACCCTTGTGTGTTTATGGCTAATTTCTTTGGACCTTGGGGAAGCTCTGCTGGATTGAGGTGTCAAGGAGGAGTCTCCCATGTATTGCAAGCTATATCCATTGGAGATCTTCTTCCCTTGAAGACGTTGGAGCCCCTTTTGGAGGAACAATCTAATAAGCTTATCTTTCCTATATCTCTTCTTAATGTATTTTGTTTAGTTCATGCATCATACTTTTCTTTCATCATATTTTTATCATCTCAATCATATTGAGATTTCCTTTGTGCAACACTTGCACCCTCCCTCTCTTTTCATATCATACCATCATTTTTATCCACCCTTTGCATAGTGGTTTAAGGCCAAACACCAACAAGGTGTGTCCTATTTCATGCTTTATTGTTTATTCATATTAAGAATTCGATGCTACACACCTTATAATTCTAATCCACTTTCTTTGTTGGTTGTTCATTGTTTTGCAAGGGTAATTAAAGAGAAGCTCTCTTCATCGGCTGGCCGATTGGAAGATAAGGTAGCACTCACATCTCCCTGCTCATTAAAGATATTTATATCGCGATCACCTCCTTTTATTTATTGTTAATATCCTTTGAGGCACGTGTGTCTCTGGCGATCACAACTCCACTTATAGCATCTATATGCTCCCCTTTCCCCCCCTTAATATCTCTTTGTTTATTTTCTTTTTATTTTTATTCAAAAAAAATATTGGTGGATTTTTCATAATCGACACCCGCCATCTGCCTTGATGCCTCCCCATGGTGGTGAACTGACTGGGATTGGGAGCATTCCCCCCTCACAACCTGGGACTTCATCTGGTCGACGAGTATGCCCAACTTGACATTGAGGGCGTTGAAGGCTTCATGATCCACCGAGGCAGGGTGCATCCCCAGGATAGGCTATGGAGGGGGAGCATCATTTCCTGCATTTGGTGTGGTTCTAATCACGGAGTGAGAGGACGAAGGAACCTCATGCTCCTAGTTACTGATCGCCGGAGCCTTCCCCTTGTCACCATTCATCATCCTACTGTTGCTCTTGAGCACCATGTTCGCTTTTCGTTTAGGCTTCCCACAGACGGCATCAAATAAAGAGGCTCGATCTCATACCCAGATGGAGATTGTCGGATGCTGGAGGGAAAGCTGACGAGATGATCACGCTAAAGACTCCTCAAGAGTAGGCCTGTAAGGAAGACCAAGGATCAGGGGACCTGGGATGGAGATCCCAGAGAAAACCTTCTAATGCTTAAGTTAGCAAGGGGGCAAGAGCTGAAAGTAAGGCGTGATGTGTGGTCATAGGCAAATCTAGAGGGGGGGTGAATAGATCAGCCCCTATTTGCCCTTCTTTGCGGAAATAAAAACTAGATACAAAACTAAGACTACTAAGACAAGAGATAGTAGATAGCTAACAGGCTAGATGCACGGATGATGATCAGTGACGTTCCTACCAAGAATCAAGCGTCAATACCCAATGGAAGATAAACCACAAGACACAAGTTTTAAGGTGGTTCGGTCTCTATCCAGAATCCTACGTCCACCCCTCACACAACTCGGTGAGGCTTCACTAGTGCCAATGCACTACCGCTGATTCACAGCTTCCAATAGAGAGATACACACTCTCAACTCCGCTGCCGAACAGCTTGAGCGTACACAACCTTGAAACACACAGACCGGTGAACACACCGTCTGTCTTCCTACTCACAGGTAGGGAACAAAGTAAGAGTATTTGTTTTCAAAGAAAAACAAAGCTGTAAAAAGAACAACCAGACAGAGTATGACAAAGAAACTCTATAGGAGAAGAGAACTCTTGTCTGGAGAGGAATGGACGAAGCCTGGCTTCTCTTCGTCTTTCTCCTAGGTCTTCACAGCGACCGCAAGGGGAACGGTGGATAAGCTCCTCAACTTTCACTCCCACTAGATGAAGCTATAGGTAGATGCTGTCTCCCTTGCTTTGAGAGCTCCTGAGGTGGAAGAAGAAGATCTGCTTCGTTGCCCTTGCTTCAGCAACACCAGGAAGGAGAGATCTCTATTGGCTTGTCTTCCGACTGCTCTTCACCCTCTTCTTTTACTCTATGTTCAGCTCCTCTTATAACTGGAGCTCCTTCTCCTGCTATATCAGTGGCTCACGGCATCTCTTACGTTGTCTACTGCAGACGCCACACCCAGAATGTCACATCCTGATGGGAATCGACTCTGAGCACTAGCTATTTTTCCCAATTCTATCTTTTTCCTCCTAGTAGTCTGCCTTCTGTGTAGATCTTGTTACATCAAGCTAGTTCTTCCTTTGTTCGACCCCCTTCCCAATTTCTGATTGAGTCCAAATTTGGACTGGGTGTTCTTCCCACCAAATCCCACCTCCACAAATTTTCCCTCGATTTTAGGAGTTCTTTTTCCCCTCTGAAAAATTAAAACTCAGGCCAAAAGTTTGTTCTATCTTGTGCAGTCCAGATCCGACCCTTGACCAGTGAAAAATATATTTCCCCTGTCAAACCACTCTAGAAAATCCACAAAAAATATTGCCGTCTTCCTTACTTCCCCCTCGCCAACTTTCATAAAGAGCCCAACTCCCAGATCTGACGTTTTCCCTACGGTCAACGTCCATTCTCAGGCAGATCCAAATCTATCCTGCCATATATGGTTCTGTGAACCAACAGTTTGTAAATTCAATCAAGGCTAGTACAGGCATAGAAAAAATTCTTTCTCTAGCCATAGGTCGTAGCTCTCTGAGTCAGCTTTCCAACGGATCCAGTCTCGCATCAATCAGCTGTCGGGGTTGTTCGCAGCTGCCGTTCTCGCCGGGTCGCGCACTATAGAACAGAAGTACCAGCCCGTGGACAACAAGCCGCACCGACCGCCCGGCCGGCGACTCGCCTTCCACAAGGTGAACCAGTACGTCACATTCCCAGGGAATGTCCTTCCAGGAGCCACCGTGGCAGCAGTACCATTCCCGGCCCACTCGGCCCACCAGCCAGCACGTGGGCCCCACAACCTACAGTACGTGTCATCAGACGGTACCGACGGAGCTATCCAAGTTGCTGCCCGTCAACCAAAGATCAGTCCTCCCGGGCCCACATTGTAGCCCTTTACGTCCCTGCGTGGAGTAGGCAGCAAATTAACTTCTGTAATTATTATAATATTTTACCGGGAGTTACCGTACTTGGCCGGGGTCGTCTTCCCCACGCCCGATGCGTGGAGGTATGGTGTCCACTCCCCATCTCGGCATTTGCTTTACTCGTATTTATTTGTATATGCCGCTGCGAGTGATAGGATTGTTAGCCCGATATATTATTATCACCGCTGCGAGAGAGTGAGTGTGATCCGTCCCGTGACTCAATCTGAGTACACGTGGAAGAGCCGAATACCCGAGACTCACTATCGGTTCCTCAACCGCGCACGATCCCGCGTTTCCCTCGCTTAGGGACGAGTTGCGAGCTAGAGTCCCAGGTTCGCATGTCCGTCCCGCATCAAATTGGTATAAGAGCGGAAGGTTGAGTCTAGGGTAGTCATTAGTCATTGCTTAACAAAAACATAAAAAAGAGTCATTTAAGTCTAGGAGTCTAAGTCTAAGTCGGTCGTTGCATTTGCATACCATTATTCGGTATATTAAAAGGTGTTGCCCGAACGTTAGGTTACGCCTATCGGGAAGGTCGCACACTTGCGAGAGAGTATCTTCGGATCCCGTAACTCCGTCACGTACCGTCTATTGGTTGAGTCTAGGTGTTTTAGTTTGCATAAGATTTTGCATATAACAACAAAAACCATAAAAAATGCCATTGCATGCCCATTCCTAGGGGATCCAAACCCATCTTTGCAACTATGGCCAACCCATACATCAGACCCGACCAAGGCAATCAATCCGTATTCGAGTACGTTAGGGACTTCGAAGTGTACCGATCAAGATGTGGAGTCGGGAAGGAGAGCATCGAAGCCGGAACTCAGTTCTGGAAAGGTTTGCGGCTTTGCTTCCAATTTGAATTATTTTGCCACCACGTGAAAACTTTGGGGCACTCCTATCAGGTCACTCTAGAGGTCGAGCCATTTGAGCCATGGTTTGATGCTGCTCTACGGCAAGCAGATGTTGCCCTACGGCGCGCATCTACGCATCAACAGAGCGCTCAGCCGGTCGGCCAAGCACATGGACCTACGAGGCAGGACGCTCTTGCCCCACGGCCTCACCCACCTCAGCCAGAGCTACCCGTACCTCTAATGGGGAAGCTACACATTGCCGAGCCATTTCTTAGTTGGCTCAGACAGGCTTGGTCCCTAGACCGTCTTGCTGTCCCTCCGTGGACCCAGCCCTCCCAATAGTCCCCATTAACTCCTTTCACACCACTTTTAGGTCCTTTTGCTTCATAGAGAGTGTAAAGGATCTACTAAGGAGTTTAGAAAGTCAATGGGAGCTGACATATACATTGGCCTTAGGGTCTGACCAACCCTATACGCATATCTTCATGCTCCCAGCTTTGGGGTCTGTCACCTCGGTGTACACCTTGGGTCCTATCACCACCGAGGTCCTATTGTTCTTCCCTGTTCCCGATGAGCTGGATTTCACCCCCTCCTACGGTATTGCCATAGCAAGGGAGGAACCTTACCTCTTACATGAGATCCATGTCCCACCTATCACGATGAATGAAGGTGACCACCTACACCTTCAAGAACCCCACACGTGGGTCCATGTCATGGGGGAGTCCATCTCATTGGGTCATACCTTCTTTGACCCTTTTGACCCCTTCACTAGTGAACCTCCTGAGCTATCATTCTCACTCCACTTCTTCCAAGGAGTCCACTATCACACCCCTTCCCCACGGGCCGAATCATCTACACCCACCAAACCCGTTCACTGCGAGATACACATAGGGGTGATGCGAATGATGCATTCAACTCTCTTGGCTCACCCAAACCTCCCAAATCTAAAGGGCCGTCCATGCATGAGTGGTGCATTTCGGGATGTCTAGGAGTCCATGATTCTATCGACCTTTGGTTGCATCTAGTGCATGCATGTCACACATTCGGATGTCCTAGTCCACCTTTGCATGTTTATGGGTCGAACTAACAGTAGGTTTTGTCTAGGGTCTTGTGTGAGTCCATGTTTTTCTTTCTTGTTTAGTGCATAGTGAGTCTGCATGCATCAAGTCGAGTCAAGCTTCATGTCAGCTCACGATGTTAGTCCCTTTCGAGTGTGAGACAAGTTGGATCTATTACGTACGTTGTAGACTTGCTGGAATTTGGGATCGGCTCGACCATTCTCTATCTCGGATCTAGTCACATAAAGGGACCCAGTAGTGATTCCTAGTTAGTCTTCGAGCCGCCTTCTCCCCTTTGAGAGTGACCCCACCCCGGAGTGTCCACCTCTAGCCTTATTCCCCAGCAGCGTGAGCATATCGAATCTATACGGGATGAGCAGGTGTCGATTACTTGTAGTGGAATGTACTCCGCGTTTCAGGTTCGGTGACGGATCCGTCGGAGCTACTCGAGCAGCTGCACCCGTTACTCGATGGGGTCGAGTTCTTTCCACCCGAGGAGAATTGATGGGAATCGACTCCGAGCACTAGCTTTTTAGTTTGCATTTGTGTCCTTTTATTTACATTTATATCCATGGGAAAACATGTTTGTAATTGTAAGGCTTTATAAGCCAAAATGTGAGACTTTAGGTTTTAGTGGGTTTATGTGCGAAAGTCCAGTAAGTCCAGCAAGGGGCCCCCACCTTCTTCCCCATTGGTCCACCTAGGCTCTAGGGCCCATGTGGGGCTAGTCAAATGTCAAGGTGGGCTTCTAGAAGACTTGACCATTCAAGGGGGCAAATGGGTTAAAAAGTCCATATTCCCTCCCTTAAGGTCAAGGGGGCGCCCCCTCCACTTAATGTATTTTAATTTTTATTTTTTGACCACATGGGATTAAATGTGATGTCCCTTGTATACCCCTCCCCTAACCTAGATCTAAGGATAGTTAGGATCATTTTGTATTTCATATAAATAGCTTGTATTTCCCATTTTAGAAGAATTAATGAAGAAAATTAAGTGAATTTGCTTGAGGCAAGAAGGGTGCGCCCTTGTCTCTCTCTCTCTCCCCCTTGCAGATGGATTTCTGCCCTTCTTCTGAGGTGTGAAGCCTCCCTCCTATCCCCCTTCCTGAGTGTGAAGCTCAGCACCGCCGCCGCCGTCGCCGTCATCGCACCGCCGCTACCATCGTCGGAGTTCTGTCCACATAAGGATAGAGCCTCAAAGCTCAATTTTTATCTCTTCATCGGGAGCTCAGGTAGAGCCCAAAATTTGAGGGTGAGTCCCCCACATCCACCCTAGCCTCCACAAAAAAATCTGGTTATTTACCCTTCGTTAGCTATTTTTCCCAATTCTATCTTTTTCCTCCTAGCAGTCTGCCTTCTGTAAAGATCTTGTTATAGCAAGCTAGTTCTTCCTTTATTTGACCCCCTTCCCAATTTCTGATTGAGTCCAAATTTGGAATTGGTGTTCATCCCACCAAATCCCACCTTCACAATTTTTTCCTCGATTTTAGGAGTTCTTTTTCCCCTCTGAAAAATTAAAACTCAGGCCAAAAGTCTGTTCTGTCCTGTGCAGTCCAGATCCGACCCTTGACCAGTGAAAAATATATTTCCTCTGTCAAATCACCTCTAGAAAATCAACAAAAAATATTGCCGTCTTCCTTACTTCTCCCTCTCCAACTTTCATAAAGAGCTCAACTCCCAGATCCGACGTTTTCCCTCCAGTCAACCTCCATTCTCAGGCAGATCCAAATCTGTCCTACCAGATCTGGTTCTGTGAACCAGCAGTTTGTAAATTCGATCAAGGCTAGTATAGGAATAGACAAAATTCTTTCTCTGGTCATAGGTCGTAGCTCTCTTATTCAGCTTTCCAACGGCGCTAGTCTCGCATCAATCAGAGGTCGGGGTTGTTCGCAGCAGCCGTTCTCGCCGGGTCGCGCACTGTAGAACAGAAGTACCAGTCCGTGGACAGCAAGCCGCACCGACCGCCCGACCGGCCGACTCACCTTCCACAAGGTGAACCAGTATGTCACCTTCCCAGGGAACGTCCCTCCAGGAGCCACCGTGGCAGCAGTACCATTCTTGGCCCACTCTGCCCACTAGCCAGCACGTAGGCCCCACAACCAATAGCACGCGTCATCCGGGCGGCACCGACGGAGCTATCCAAGTTGCTGCCCGTCAACCCAAGATCGGTCCTCCTGTGCCCACATTGTAGCCCTTTACCTCCCTGCGTGGAGTGGGCAGCAAATTAACTTCTGTAATTATTGTAATAATTTACCGGGAGTTATCGTACTTGGCCGAGGTCGTCTTCCCCACGCCCGGCGTGTGGAGGTATCATGTCCACTCCCCATCTCGACAGTTGCTTTACTCGTATTTATTTGTATATGCCGCTGCGAGTGATAGGATTATTAGCCTGATATATTGTTATCACGGCTGCGAGAGAGTGAGTGTGACTCGTCCCGTGACTCAATCCGAGTACAAACAGAAGAGCTGAATACCCGAGACTCACTGCCGGTTCCTCAACCGCGCACTATCCCGCGTTTCCCTCGCTTAGGGATGAGTTACGCGCTAGAGTCCCAGGTTTGCGTGTCCGTCCCGCATCACATCCCCATTATTTGATAGCTTCCTTAGCATAGTTGACCTTTCTCTGTCGGCATGCTAGTACATGGGTAGGTAGGGGACCAAAAATGTAACGGTACCAGCAACTCAGAGGATGTCTCTGCCAGATAATAAACTCTCCTGACAAAGTGAGCTTCCTGATGGCTTTTCAAGTGCGGGCGGATCCTCCAAGACCGGTTGCGGATCTTGGAAAGTGGACGCTTTCGATTTCAGATCCGTTCTGGGTGATCATGAACGTGTCGACACTTTACACATAGGGTGTCAACACATCCCATTACGATCTTGAAGAACCGTGGCTTCCAAGCAAAACAGGTCGACACTTCGACGAACAAGTGTCGACACGCACGCCATACTCGCGTGCGGATCGTGCCGCCATGCCGAGACTTCATAAGGCGGTGTCGGGACATATGCACTAATCAAAGATGAAGCCCGTTGCACTGGTGCCAAGGTGTCGACACTTTTTCCACAGGGTGTCGACACTTGGTGTAAAACCGAAGCTAGCCAGAGACGGTTGAACCACACTTTTCTTCTACGCGTGTCGACACGTTGTTGGAAGTGTTGACACCTTGCTCACTCCAGAGCTCATCCCGAACTGGTTCTAACTTGGTTTCTTCATGAAGTGTCGACACATCCAGATGACAAGTCGACACTTGAGTGTCCTTTACTTGAGCTTTCCAAAACACTACTTAAGCAAAATCATTAATCACACCACAACATTCAACAATGAACTGTGGTTTGTTATCATCAAAACCAGGGGACATAACATTCTCCCCCTTTTTGATGATGACAACCATGGTTCATTATTTACAAGCATTCATAAGCATTTCCAAAGCAAAATTTTCATTCACAAAAAATGGTTTCATACAAGGTCATGAATTAGGCTAAATGTTTTCCATTGATATACAAAAAGGATTTCATATACATCCATCAAGGACTATATGCATGACCTAACTAGATTCCTAAATCTAGATGCTTGTAACAGACTGGACTTGTCTCCCCCTTTGGCATCAGCAAGGAGGGGGTGAAGGAGGTGGTTGCTGTGGTGGAGGCAATGTGCTGGAGCTGGTGCTGTCTAGATACTGAAGTTTCTGGGCTTCAGAGGACTGATGTCAACGTTGCATAACTGTGGCAGCAAGAGAGTCAACTTTTTGAGTAAGTACCTCATCTCTATGTTTAACAAACTTGTGAAGGTCTTGATTTTCTCATTGATGTCAAGCAGCCAGGTGTGTAACATGTCACAGATGTACTCTGTCTGTGCTCTCTGTTGGGTTCCTTGCAGTGAGGGACGAGAGGATGTTGCTTCTGTGAGAGGAGGAGGACACCATTCATCACATGTGTCTGCCAAGGTTGGTTGGAGTTGGGCTTTATGTAGACGAATCAGTTCCAGAATTTCAGTACCAACCATATCAAGTTTGTTGTACACAACATTCATTTTGGCTTCAACTTTGGTGGTGCTGTTCATTATGATTGTTGTATCAGTATAGACTTTTTCTGCAAGCTTTGAGGAGGCATTAAGGAGCTTGTTGGAGTCAGCGTACACCTTTCCTTTCATCCGATTGGTTGCATCAAGTAGCCGTGTAGTATTGGCATGAACTGTCCTTTCCAGATTAGCTGAGGCATTGACAAGTTGAGTGGTCCCTGCGGCCACTTGTTCTCTGATTGATAAGGTCCCTGTTGCCACTTGTTCTGCAAGGTGAGTTGAGGTGTCCATCAGCCTTGCATATTTAATGTTTAGATTGCTTTGATCTTCACGGATGTCATAAGCATGCATGACCATTTCACTTGTTTTTTCTTGAGTTTCAGCATGAATTTCTCGTAGTCTTTTAATGACTCGCCCTACTCTTTCACACACATTTATCCGGGAGTGCATAAATGTAGATAGTTTACCATTAGACTTGTGTTTGTTTGCGATAAATTTCTCCCATCTGTTGGTCTGGACTTGCTCATAGTGAATCTGTTTTGCTTCCATCCTTTCCACTTGTAGACTGAGCTGTAAAAAGGATGAGTTCATGCTACCAAATTGTGCAGTCAGAAATTTGATTAAAGTTGGGTGAATGCCCATTGGACCTTCTGTGGCAGCAGATGGAGGCCCTCTTAATGATGAGGCTTCAGTGTGGAATTGAGAAGGAGCCGCTTCTTCATTATGAACTGTAGGGTTAGATGGAGGAGTCCGAGGGGGAAGAGTTCCAAATGGTATGATGGGACCAACATATGTGTCCTGTGGTACATCCTGCTGCTGCTACTATTGTTCCTGGTCAAAGTGAGCATCTACATGGAATTGTTCTTCATGCTATGCCAAATGCTTATCTAAAGCTGGCTGGTCCGGCTGATCTTGTGTAGGCTGTTCCTATTGAACTGGCTGTACTGGTGGTTCAGGTAAATGCCCGGGTAGATTTCTGATAATTTTGTCACCTTCTTTCTTAAAGTGCATGTAATTCTCAATGAATCTCATGCAATAGACATTGCTCCTGGGGATTTCTTTTGACTTTTCATTGTCTAGAGGAATTCCAACCCTCTGAAATATTGTTGTTAGCTGTGCAGCATAGGGCATACTTCTCCTGCTCTGTATACAACTATCCATAATCTGTAGAATAATCTCTGGAAGACAGATCTGATGATTGTTGAACAGGCAGAAGAAAATGAACCGCTAGGTTTCTGTTAATCGACTTATGTCACCCCCTTGTGGGGTAATCATGGTTGTACACATGTGGTGCAGGAGACGCTGTAAGGGAGGAAACCTGTTGGTGTCAAAGTATTTGACAAGAGTTTGGGTTTCATCCTGAGGGTTCCTGGGCTTGCCTGTCAGGATGGTGTAGGTAGCAGACAAATCAATGTCAAATTCAGATTCTATAAGCCCATCTCGGGGAATATGTAAAGCTCTGTGAAGAAGCTTTGTTGAAAGTTTGATTTTGACCCCTTTCACCTCAGTCCGAAGGGCTTTGTGGTTCTGGTCATAGACTAGATTTTTGTAGAACTGCTGCACCAGGAATGGGTACTACACCCTATGTTCGGACAAAAACCTCTTCCACCCTTGAAATTTGAGGAGGGGCAGTAGTTCAGGAAAATTATCAAGCATGTGACGGTCACTAAAATCCACAAACATAGGAAATAGTATTCTTGTGGGGTCACTCTCCTCTTCCCTGATAGTGGAAGCAGCACTGGGCTGCTGAGATGCTGGCTGTACCTTTCCTTTCCCTTTTTTTGTTGCAGACAGGTGTTTCCTCTTGGCCGGTTGTTCTTGCGGCGTTCCCTTGTCGCTGTTAGAACCTTGGGCTTTTGCGACTCTCCTTTTGGCTAGTTCAGCAGCTGTTCTGTCCTCAATGCTCTTTGAGGGCCCTTTCTTGTGTGCTTCCTTTGCTACAGGAGCTTGAGCAGCGGCCTTTTTGGATGTGGCCGCATCCTTCCTCTTGCCGCGAGTGACCGGAGGAGCCATGGCGAGGGCGGAAGAAAGGAGTAGTGGGTTGCTGGAGCATCACAGCAGAGAAACAGAGCTAGCTGGTGGGCTAGGATCCAGTATAGAGATAGAGGGAGGAAGGTGTCGACCTCCGCGTTGAGAGGTGCAGACGCTCCAGAGAAGGGTTTTGCGATAGAAATAGGGTTTGAAATGGTAAAGTGAAAACGAGATGATCACCGTCAAGTTAAAAAGGTAAAGTTGAGAATTTTTCTTTTCAAAAAGAGCACCTTTTAGATAAGAATTGCTGAATTACCCTTGTCGTTATTTTAAATGGTTTAAGGCATATAAGCTCAATTTAGAGGAATAAAGGATTAAGAAAAACCATGTTTTGCAACAAATAATAAGATGAAAATATTGAAGTGGAGTCTGAGGTGTCAACCAAGCCTATTAATCCTACTCATTAAGTTCATTGGGCAAGATTGGGAGAAAAAGAAGCAAGTATTGAAGATAAACAAAAATACCCCTCTTATTTGAAGTAAAGTATAGAGTCAGCCCCAAACCAATTTTTTTTGATTAAATTAAAATAGTCTGATATAGCATTCACTTTTTGACGCAAGAAGTTCAGACGCTAGAGTCCCTGCTTACTCAATGTAGTTTATCTTTCTGTTCTCTTTTGATCAGAGTTAGCAGTCTTCATCATGACTAGATTTATCTGCATTTCATTGATGCAAGGTCTAATTTCTCTGAAGATGATGCCATTGCTCTGAGATTATTGCACTATAGTGTTAGAAGGCGTATTCTCTAGATGGCTTCACATTAGGGAATTTGTTTAGGGACAATACATGCTAGCATTTCTTAAACAAAAGAGCCTTTTTACAATCAATTTTTAGACGCTTAGGCTATGGTTATTTACAAAGACTTGATAAATGTTTTAACCCTATTATGAGTGCAAATTTGATGCAACTAAATGCAATTATCAGCCAAATTGAGGGTCATAAATAATAAACCATTTTCATAACCAGAGGTAGTCCAGAATAACTTAGCCAAGGTTGTCAGAAGTATTAAAAACATTCTCAACTCCCCCTAAATTAATGACCGGTGATCAAGCAATGATTGGAAGCAATGGTTCAGAGGCAAGAGATGTGATGAGGAAACCAAGAAGGTAGTGATAAGCTAGGGTGAATAGATCAGAATGACTCTCCATTGATCACATACCCATGAGTGGCTGAGTGACAGTGTCGACACTTCTTGTGAGGGCGTCGACCTGCATGTGTCGGCACCGACCTTGACAAACTTGCACAGACCTTCATTAAGGTATCAGCCTGACCTTGACAAACCTGCACAGGCCTTCATTAAGGTATCAGCCTGCAAGTGTCGACATGTTGCTATAGTGTGTCGACCTGTTCAACTGTTTTTACACAGCCAGAGTTTCTGATTCTGTCTGTCTTTGATTGCTCCATTTCTGAGATACTTCTGCCAATTTCTGACACAAGTGCCTCTGACTTTCTGATTTCAACCAGTCCACCATGAGAATTTTCCTTCTTGCTACCAGTGAGAAGTGCTTTATTTGATGCTAAAGCTTTAAACATGCTCATGCACTCAAGATTAACTAAACAGATCTTAATATGCATTTCTGACTCACCATACTTGGCGGAGGTCAATCCTCATGCATGGTAAGAGTTTCCTGACAAGTGTAGCCTGACTTTCCACAACTCATCATTTGAGATACCATGTAGTCAATGTGAGCGACGTCACGCGGTTCGGGGAGCGAAGAAGACGCGGAGCGCGCGGGCTCCTGTTTGTTTGCTGCAACACAGAAATAAGAGACAAGAGAAGGGGCCACCACAGGAGATTGCTCCGGCGGGGCGAGCGGGACACATGTAATATAGCAAGATATGGGGGTTAAATGGCCATAGCGGGAAGTGACTCGCCGTGGCCTCGAGGGGACGGGAATGGTGCAGAAATCAAATAGCAAGAATTAAAACGGCCATTGGGGAAGTGACTCGCCGCGGCCTCAAGAATATGAGCAGATAAGAATATAACTGAATATAAAGAGAATATAAGAACGGGAATTTAAACGGCCATTGGGGAAGTGACTCGCCGCGGTCTCGAGAATATGAATAGATAAGAATATAACAAAATATAAAGAGAATATAAGAACGGAATTTAAACGGCCATTGGGGAAGTGACTCGCCGCGGCCTCGAGAATATGAGCAGATAAGAATATAACAGAATATAAAGATAATATAAGAACGGGAATTTAAACGGCCATTGGGGAAGTGACTTGCCGCGGCCTCGAGAACATGATGTGATCGCCAGGGCCAAAAGACCCCAAAATAAAGAAAGTGATCGCACCTACCTCAAGAGCGGGAGATGGTGGGTTGCTTCTTCCTCCCCCTTCGGCCGGCCGACGGAGAGGGCTTTCCTTGGGTACTCTTGCAAAACAACGACAAACAAGTAACGAGTGGATTAGAAAGATAAAGGTATAGTATTCAAATCCTTGCGATAAAAATAACGAAAAGATGGCAAGACACACACCTGGTTGGTGTTGTCTTTTAAACCCCTCTCGGATACGAGTAGGAGGAAAATACTTATGATGAATGGCGATTATGCCGACGTAGGAATAGAAAAAAGACTCCCTTATAAGGGGGATGGAGGATGCGATATGATGAATGCAAGATAACTATGAAAGAAAAGGAGAGAGTGGCTTATTGGATGGCCGATAGTGAGATCCGGCGGAGCTTCGGTAGCGTAGGGACGATGTGGAACTACGGTGGACGAGGACAACCTTCCTCCTGCGAGCGCAGGCACCCGGGAAGCCGGCAGAACCTCCACCTACAAAAGACCCCACGGGTTAGAAATGACAAATGACTCCGGTAGCCTCTGGGCTCCGGCAGCCTATCGAATCTCTTAGAAGCTCCCCCAGAACTGAGGGGGTGGGCCTCTATTTATAGGGCTCCGGAGGGTGGAGGCGTCCAGGACCCTGGACACCTCCATCAGGGCAAAAAAAATATTTTACTCTATTTTTATTCATTTTTTCCGAATATTTTCATGGAGGTGTCCAGGGTCCCGGACGCCTCTATAAGTCCCACCGAACTCCACCGAAAGTCGCACGCGGTTTAACACAACGCGTGGTTTTGGAGCGGCGACCCGTGATTTGGAAATGAGCTCATCCAGACGGCTGGACGTCTGCACAATTTGGATTCTTTCACACACGACAAACCGTCGATCGGTGGACGGGGCCCCGTGAGTGAGTTGATGGAGGCGTCTAGGGGCCTGGACGTCTCCAAGAAAATATTTTATTATTTTTTTGTTTTGTTTTTTATGCCAACTGGCATTTTATATTTTATATTTTTGTTTTAATGGAGGCGTCCAGGGGCCTGGATGCCTCCATTAATATATATATATATATATATATATATATATATTCATTTTTTATGTTTGAAAAATAAATAAATAAAAGTGGGGCGTCCAGGATCCTGGACGCCCCCATGAAGACCCGCCTGGGTCCTCAGACAAGGCGTTGGCAGCCGCCCAGCAGACACCCTTCCTGGTTTCGGAACCTTCCGATGCGTCTGACTGGTGTTGATGCCGTCCGAATGCTGCGATGAGACGATTCCGGATGCCAAAAAAGGCAGAAGAAGACCCAAGAAAAGGAAGCACTCAAGTGATTCAAAATGCGAAACCCGCCTGCGGGGCGTTGTATAGTGATATGAAATTATTCAGGAGACGTTAGGAATGGCGTGTCTACAGCTGTGCCGCCTTGGTGTCTGCTTTGCAAAGGAGCGACACATAGTGGAATGGTATCGAAGTGGAGTGAAATGAAGTGGGAGCGGACTGATAAGTTGATGCCAAGGTGTGATGAGACACGCTTTTAACGTTACTATTTGGAATCTTTCCTGAAGTTTCAATGAGGCGACCTTGAAGAAGGTCTTTCAAATATTGACGATTGCTTGGACGGAGATCAAATAAGGGAAGGTGAGATGTGTGCTCAGGCACGAAAAATAAAGGACACCAACTTCTCGGTGTGGAAGTATCTAGGTCATAAACCCGCAGGTTTCACCTTTGGTGAGCGGTTACCAGCCAATGTGGAAGTGCTGCGGCCAAGGTGGGTCAAACAAGATAAAAAGTAAAGAAATATCTGAGAGTATATCCAATCAAGGGTCTCCTTTGGAAGAGCAGCGTAGGGCCGTTTCAAGGAAACTCAGTATTTCATTTGGAGTGGAATATCTCATATTTGTAAGAATTGAAGCACAGCGGCTTTCGTAATCGAATCACTTGAATGATCTTCCGCAATAAATCAAAGTCCTATATGAATGCATGCTGGGCTTTAAGAAAAATTTAAAACAAACTAAAATAGAAAATAGCCAAGGATAATATTGTCAACTTGTTAAGAACGGTCAGGATACCGATCCGGTGAGCCGATACTAGGCTGGGGCCCGTTTATCCGCTCACCAACTCACTGAATGGAACCGTCGTCCCCACGCTACCACAAATTAACAGCCTATCCGTACAACCCAAATTCTTCTGGGATCATCACCGTTTTTGTTGAAGGGGAACTCAAATCCCAGATTCGTTCGGGCCGCAAGGTCCTTGACATATTCTAGTAGCGTAGGTATCATATACTATGATACATGACATGGTGGGACCAACCATTGAAAGGTGGGACAGGAGATAGGACAAAGACGTCCGTTAGTAAAACCTGCACAGGCCAGCATGGATTAATAACATCAAAAAGTAATAGAATCGTAACAGAATCTCACCACAATGGAAAGGAGATCTAGCCAAAATCCTGACATTGACTGCTGATGTGACACGTTCTGTCCTGTAGCGATCTTCCCTTCCTATAAGAACTCCCCTTAGGCTAGTTCATTCAAATGCACCAAGGTGGGTTTTGGAAGCTCAGGAGAGGGGAATCTAGAGATCTCAGGATGGAAGGAGAGTCTTCCCGCGTTATGAAGAGGAGCAGGCATGGCAGCGAGATTAGGCGACTCTCCGACCTCGAGGGTCATCTTAGCGGGTTGATCATGTCGCATATGGTAAGCTGATTCATTTCAACTTTTCTCCTCTTGAACCTTCTTCTCACTTGCTCTCTTCCTCCTTCTTTCTTTTCCTTTTTCAGGCATATCCACTCTTCCCGGGCCCAAGGAAGTTTTCCAAATTGCCATGGCTTTCAAAGTTAACTACCAACATATCCATCGGCATGAGGGCCATACTCTCGAAGTGGCATCTGCAGGGGCTCCTTATTCACGCCAAACACTACGAGAAGATTCGTATGGACTGGGCAGCTATGGGCGCACTAGTGGAGATCTGGCATCCCCAGACCCATACTTTCATCTTCCCGACCTTCGAGGCGACCATCCTCCTCGAGGAGGTGGAACTTCTGCTCGGATTGAAGAAATTCAAGAGTGATGGGAAGGTGAAGGCTATGCGGATGCTGACACGGGGGACTTCTGAAAGCGTCCTTGGAAGTTTCATGCCGCCCGACGCAGCCAGAAAGGTCCGTACTCAAAAGGGGATCGATCTCCAAAAGCTCGCGGAATGGGTCATGGACGCCCTGAGAGGGTCACCAGACGATGACTATTTGGAGGGAATCATGAAGGGGTTCACCATTTGTCTGGCGGGTGCTCTCTTGTTCCCTCATACCGACAACATAGTGGAGGAGGACCAACTAAGTGCCATTCGTGGGATCTGGAGTGGAAAGAGGGTGGGACCCGCCATCCTTGCCTATCTTTACAGCGGCCTTACTGCCTCGAGCATGGGTAAGCCTCCATTTGGTTGCGCACTTGTCTTGAATTGTTGGCTTGATTTGCATTTCAAATTCGACCACCGCGAGGGAATGCTAACGGCTTCGAAGCTTTTCCAACAAAGCCCACTTCATCACATAGCCGACGTGTTAGGCTTTGGTGGCACTGTAGCGAACCGTGTTCCGTGGCTGAAGAAACGTGAAGACTGGCGGTCCCACTTTCGAACCATGACACAAAGCTTCTTTACTTGCGCACCGGCATGTCTACTTTCACTCGAGCTCCTCATGAGGCCTTCCTCTGAAGTTGATCTCCAACTGATCGGCGCAACCGAGTTCGTGCTTTATAACGCGCATCGATGCTGCCTCCAGGTCGGCATTCCACGCCATTCATTCCCAATACCGACTGGCATCGTTCCTATGAAGAAGAGAGAGTTGGGCACTGAAGCGGATGCGAAGGAAGCGAAGGCCGTCAAAGCACCCTGGAAGACAAGTGTTGCGGGAAAGGCCTTAGCGCATGTGGGGGAAGAATGTGAGCTGTGGAGAGCTTATGTAACCGAACTGGGGAAGTTAAGGCCTAAGGCGCCTAAGCCCCTGATATAGCTGGTTCTACTTTTCTGATGGAATAAAATATGGCATTTGGATGTTTTGGACCCCTGTCCCTTAATTATTATTTTTTTGGTGATTTTTATTTTTCTTTGTGCGTTTGTTTGGATTATATACATACTCTTATCTTTATTATTATTATTATTATTATTTTAAAAAAATTTATTATGGGGGCGTCCAGAGGCCTGGATGCCCCTAAATTTTTATTTTTATTTTTTTGAAAATTTTTTTTTTGGGGGGGGGGGCGTCCGGGGACCTGGACGCCCCTAATTTTAATTTTTGAATTTTTATTTTTTGGGGGCGTCCGGTGTCCTAGACGCCCCTAATTTTTAATTTTTAATTTTTTTGGTTTTCGTTGTGGGGGCGTCCAGGCGCCTGGACGCCCCAAATAGGGTAAATTCTATATATATAGGGGCCTCCCCCTTTTGCTCACTTATACTGTTCATTCAGACGACCCAGTCAATCCAGACGACCCATTCTTAGTCTTAATGGAGCAAGGAGGCCCGAGCCAGGGTGGAGAGAAGCGGAAACAACGGGCTCATCGATCGAGGAGGTCGAGAGATCACGCCGAGGAGGCTGCAGTGGCAGAGGAGATAGCCGCGGAGGAGGAGGCTCCTCTTTTGGCCGTGGAGGCTGCTGCGGGTGCTGACGACGCGGGGGAGGGCGAGCACGATCCGGTAAGCCCGTTATACTTTTGATTCTGTGGTTCAATATGCTAAACGGGCGGACGAGAGGCTGTGTGGAGAAGGCCGGTGAATGGGAGAAGGAGGCGTCCAGGGGCCTAGACGCCTCCACATTTTCTTTTTTCTTTTTATCTATTTATTTATAAAATAAGATTAAAAATAAGGAGGCGTCCAAGGCCTGGGACGCCTCCATGATAATATATATTATTTTATTTATTTTTGTTTTTATTTTTTGGTTTTTTCTAAAAGTAAAATAAAGAAAATAAATACGAGGCGTCCAAGGTGTTGGACGCCTCTAAAAAAAACATAAATATTTTTTAAAATAAAATAAAATAAATAAGTAGCATATACAGTGTTATTGTTTATTACTATCCATGCTGCTAATGCGTTCTTTTGTTTGTTTTTTGTGGTGTGCAGGGCGTGATGAAGAGCCGGATTAGCTGGTCCCTAGTGGTGGCAGCGTACCATGGACTGCCGGACTTCTAGAGGGCGCGTGTGGACGCCATGGGCTTTGGAGCGTTTCTCAGGATTGAGCCCTTCCCGCTCGACCTTCCTCTTATCCAGGCGTTGCAGGAGCAGTGGCACGCGCCGAGCAGGGCATTTCTGATGCCCTGGGGGCACATGGTGCCGACACTAGAGGACGTGGCTTGGATCACCGGGCTGCGGGTTGACGGAGAGGCAGTCAGCGGGGTTACTTACCCCGACTACCGAGAGAGTGCCCTGGACCTGCTGTGGTTAGAGACGAGCGTGACTGATAGAGACAGTAGGGCAGTCGGCCGAGTGGAGATTATGGAGGCGCTCGGATTTGGTGACCCGCGCCAGCGGGTTAGCGAGACTGGAGCGGAGTTTCTGGCACGACTCGAGGGAGACGCTCGTGCAGCTTTCACCCAGGACCCGAGCGAGCGGGAGCTGGTGGATCTAGACCTCCAGAGGTTTCTTTTCTTCTTCCTGGGCCGCCTTCTGTTGGGGATGAAGGGGGACAGCATCCACTGCCGCTTCCTTGGGATCTTGGCGGACCTGGACAGAGTGGGGAAGTATGCGTGGGGAGCGGCTCTGCTTGCTCATCTGATCGCTGATCTCTCCCAGACTTCACAGAAGGAGACGACAGTCAGTGGCTTCGCACCTTTTCTCCAGGTAAACATTTTATTTATGCATTCTACGGTAGTTAAATATGCAATTACTCGTGCTAATGATGTATGATGGATGCAGGTGTGGAGCTATTACTATTTCCCGATGGGGAGGGCCGAGCATAGGAACAGGAGAGCTGTGCCTTTGGCGCGGTGGTGGAGGCCGATTATGGTCGCGGCACCCCACGGTTACCAGCTGGCGTCTCTTCGTCGGGAGCTGAGCGAGTATCCCGAGGCCATGGTATGATGGTTTGATTTTTTTGTGTTTTTATGCATGCGACTCATTTAACCTAACATGATGCATGTGTTGCGATGCAGGTGGTATGGAGGCCCTACCTGGGCATGGGCGATGCTGACCAGCCCTGGGTTGTAGCGGGTCTTCCTCATTTCGGGCGGGACGTGTGGGTCCATTACCTAAACGAGATCGAGCCGTTGCGGCTCAGGCTAGTGATGAGGACGTTGGGGCTAGCCCAGGAGTGGGTCGATGTAGACGAGCCGGTCCGCATCGGGCGGAAGACCAAGGAGAAGGCGAAGATCGTGGACTGGCGTACGCGCTTCCTGGCACAGTACCAGGACTGGCAGCAGGGCGGGGTCCCAGTGGTGTCCCATGTACAGGACAGTACTGATTACCTGAGACGGTACCGGGCTACGTACGGGGACCGCCTCTTCCTTGGTGGTATGGCAGGGGTAAGTGAAATGAAAATGCTTCACCCTTCTATATGTATATGCATGTGGCACTAACTTATGTGCAATGCAGGATGCTCGTGACAACATGATCGCCGAGCTGAGGGCCCAGCTGGCAGACGCCAGGCGGCAGTTAGTGGCCATTCGATAGGAGTTGGAGATCCTGGTGAGTTTATGCGATGCATTTTTTGTTACCCTGGATTTTTGGTATTCAGCGTCTGATCATCATTTACCCTGAGTTTCTGCGGTCCCACCAGGCTACAACAGCTGGGGCGGATGGTGGAGCGGGTCCCAGTTCGTGGGGGCCTCCTCCGGAGGTTTCTGCGCTTCAGGAGCAGCTGGCCTACGCGGTGGCCCGGGCTGAGGAGGCCGAGCGCGATCGTGAAGCTCGAGTGAGTCCTTGCTTGGCCCTGACCCTCCTCTAGTTACTCTTTCATCCTTCACCTCTCTCTTACGATGCATGCGTACTTTGACAGGTGGCCGAGATTCGAGAGGCCCTGGCGCGTGCTGTTCGTGCCGAGCAGGAGCACGACGCTCGGGTGGCGGAGCGTGACGCCCGGATTGTGGAGCTGGAGGAGGAGCGTCGACGGGAGGCTGAGGAGCTCCCTCGTGACGTGCTAGATTTACGGATCGCCCTCGAACTGTCGAGGAGGGAGGCGACGCGGGAGAGAGAGGAGAGGGAGAGGGAGAGAGAGGACAGAGAGAGAGAGAGAGAGAGAGGACAGAGAGAGAGAGAGAGAGGATAGGAGGGCGGAGCGACTGCGAGACTGGGACGAGAGGAGGGCTCTGGAGGCCCAGCTGATGGAGCTCTGATTGAGTCTCGGCACGGCGGAGGGGAGGCTTCGAGAGAGCGAGGAGCGGTACTAGAGGGCAAAGGAACGCGGGGCGCGACTTCGTCAGTCTGGTTCTTTTTCCATGGGCAGCTATCTGGTTTCATCGGCCGAGGAGCGTCGTCGTGCCTTAAAGGCTGGGGTGGCACCGCAGGGCGAGGCTGTAGACACGCCAAAAATGACGCTATGTTGATCAAATCTCATGTCACTATGATGACGCCCCAAAGTGAACTTCAATATATTCATAATATGAAGTTTTTCTATTTTCTTGTGTGTGGTTTTGATTCATTTTTGCATTTTTTTGTGATTCGCGACCTGAAGAGGGGCGTTATTTAAATAGCGACCTTATCGAGGGCGTTTTCTCAAGAAAGGACGACTAAACGTAAGGGCATCAATTCCTGGTATTATCCAGTTTTAAAGTAAATTCAAAATCAATTTAATTATTGGTTAACGTCCTTCCTCAGGGCGTGTTTTAAATTAACGCCTCTATCATAGGCGTGTTATCATAATTTTCAAATAAAGTAAGTTTTATTGCTAAAATTAAATCCAAGAAGTGACGCCCTTGGTAGAGGTCGTGTTTTGAGTAACGTCTTGATGAAAGTCGTCAATTCTTGATTTGACGCCCTTCGCAAGGTCGTGTTTCACCTTTCGTGTCCTGCTTGAACTCCTCTTTCCTGTATAGAGTCCTGCCTCCAATGGTCTCCTTGCTCGAATTGGAGGTAGAGTCCTGCCTTCTTTGAACATTGCCTATCCTTATCTTACCAAATTTGAGCTTATCTCCCACTGAAATCCTATAAAAACATGATCTGGGCGATCGAAGTGGAGGTTGACGATTTCAGAGGTTGAAGAGATTAGAACGTTCAAGACGTTGAGAGGATCTTCGGCTTCCTCTGCTTCCTTACTGTTGTGGGCTCGATTGAAGGATTTCGGCTTCCTCTGCACCTTCTTCATCCGATCAACCGCGTCTTATTGGTTCCCTTTACTGTCGACAGGGACAGCAGGGCTTTCTTGTTGATTCGTATTCATCCACTATTTTCTCCTTCTTCGTCTGCATCAATTCCATCGTCAGTTTTTTTTTCTCCTTTTCACTTTGCACTAGTTTTATCACATATCTCCCCTCTCCCTAATTCCTCTTTAGGGGTTTTAAAACCAAAACAACAAGGTGCGCATGTTGATTTCCTTTTATCATCACCTGTTTTATTTGGATTGATACTACTTGCATTGGCTGAATCCCTCTTTGCTTTGTTATTTCATTGTCTTTTTTTGCAAGGTAATCAAAAGGAGAACCCTTCTCATCAGCCGGCCGATTGAAGAAGGAGGAAGGAACTTCACATCATCCCGCGTTTCAATCTTCACCAGGTATTCGCGATCTCTCTTTTTTTTGAGGTAACCCCTCTGGCGATCACATCTCCATATTTGCACCACGTGCAAGTTTTTCTTCCCCTTATTTATGCATTAATCATCATTATCTCCTCCATGTTTTATCACATCATTATTCTCTTGTGATTTTGTGTGGGATTTATGCCCATCCACAAATTGGCGATCACGGTGGGACTTCCACTATTTTCTTTTTGATTACCATCTCCATTGGCACCCTCGCGTGCCCTCTCCCCTTGGCACCCTCGTGTGCCCTTTCCCCTTTGGCACCCACGCGTGCCCTCTCCCCTTTGGTACCCTCGGTACCCTTTCCTTTGTGTCCTTCGGGCACCCTCCACTATGCACACTGCACACTCCGGGATCAGCCAGCTTGTGTTTGCATACTCCTCTGAATTAACGCCTTCCACGAGGGTGCTTTTCGGTTTAACGCCCTTCACAGGGGCGTGTTTTAGTTTATTAACGCCTCTTCCCAGGGCATCTTTTAGCATATCTGCTACTTTGTTTCCATTCATTATACTGTCTGAGAATTAACGCCCACCTCCAGGGCGTGTTATCATTTTCTAACGCCTTCATTCAGGGCGTCTTCTTTTTATGTTACGTCTGCCGTTACATCATTTTACTGCTTTAATCATTCTGCCTGTGAATTCACGCCCTGCCCCAGGGCGTTCTTTATTACATAGCGCCTCTCCACAAGGCGCTTCCTCAGATTTGACGCCCTCACTTCGAGGCGTCCCTTTCAGATTTCGCGCCTCTACCAGAGGCGTGTTTTTGTTTCTCACTGCTATCTCATAGCCTCTCGCAGTTACTCACGACAGTGACCCTGTCGTTGCTTTGGTTGATAGCGACCTGCCCCAGGTCGTCTCTTTCCTACGTTTTATAGAACCTTGCTTCCTGCTGCTGTCTGTGATAGTTTGTTTGATGGTCATATTGCTTGCCTATATTGCTTTGATTTGATCATATTACCTTGCATATTGTGGCATTTGGTTGAGAGACCTCCTCTCTCTACACTAGGATTCCACACACCCTTCTTGGAATCGGGACGACCCTCCATTGAGCATTCCGTCTCTTTGGACCGGAGATCCCTTTTCCAAGACCTCCATAAGTCCCCGCACCCATGGATTCCCTCACGGACGTCGGGCTGGTTGTACCCTCGAAGTACCCGGAGTTTAGAGATCCTATTCGTTGGTAGAGAGAGAAAAAAAACCTAGTTGACCTGGAGATCGCACTCGGATCAAATTAGGTTTCATTTGGCAAAAGGAGTGAACTATTCACAAATAACCCACTTTAAATCTCAAACATCAAACATTAAAATCTTCCGTTCTTTCCAACATTGTTTGCATAAACTTGGTTGGGTTGACTTGATTGAAGTGTTTTGATTAAGTGCTTTTTGTGGAAATTCCTTCATTAAACATCCTCTCTCTTAAGTATGAAACTCCGTTCAGGTAAAATCCTCAACATGTCAGGCAACGGGTACTCCTATGATGATGAGGATGAGAACATATTTGGTCAATATGAGGGCCCTCTCCAGGATTCCGTCTATTATGAGGGAAACTACCTCCCTCCTCACCCTCACTATTCACAAGTTCATGTGGTTGATACCGCTACTCACGAGGCGGACCCCTCGTCTCAAGTTCCATCTTCCAATACTTTGGGGAACCCCTCCCCATCCATCAACGTTACAGATTTAATCCAAGCTCTTTCTCAATTGGATGACTCCCAGCGGCAAGCCATTCAGGCCGCTCTGAAGGGGAATTCTGTTCCCTCTTCGTCTTCCAACCCCCCTCCGGCCGAGAGTGGCCATCACCCCGTTAACGACCAGGCGGTCTTGCATAAACCCCCCTCGCGTCCACCAACGCCTGTCACGGCGATACCGGCCCAGCAGGCGAGCTATTCTGCGGTTAGGCACCAATTCCCCCAACATCCTCAGATTCTACGGTCGCCTATACCACATTCTTTTGTTCAGGCCCCAGTTGAGTCCGACCCTAATGCTTTGCTACTTCAGAAGATGGCCCACATGGAAGAACAGCTTAAGAAAGTCACTACGGCCAAGAATGCACCAGAAATCTCGCTCCCCACTCTGCCAATTTTCCATCTTCCTCCGTCTGAGATGCCGAACTTTCGGCGGTACAATGGAACTGGCAATCCGATTATTCATTTGAAGGATTTTAGGTACGAGACCTCCTTCTGGCAAGGCAACAAGGCTTCTCTGGCCTATTTATTCAGAAGATCTCTGGAGGGGCCAGCCCTCGAATGGTTTTATTCCTTGGAACCAGCTGATGCCAGTGACTTTGATGTTGTCCAAAGGAAATTCTTGCAAAAATATAGAGACCGTGTTGGACCCTCTCTGTCCGTTACAGATTTAGTTGCAGAGAAAATGAAGTCTGAGGAGGATTTCATCATATTTGCTGACAGATGGCGGTCGATGGCCGAGAAGCTGAAAGACACCTTGTCGGAACAGGAGCAAGTAAAGATGGTTATTTCTAATGCAACTCCTCAATTCCGCCATATTTTGGCCATGAACCGGCTGACTACTATGGAAGAGCTCTATGAGAGGGCTCGTTACATCCAGACACAGATGAAGGATTCGCCCATTATGGGCATGTTTGAGCCGAAGCCTCGGCTGTTTAAGAAAACCACCAATGTTAACAGCGGGCCCACAACTGAGGGCACCGTCACAAATGAGCAAGTCGGCGCAGTTGGTAACCCCCACCACCAAGCTAACCCACGTCCACCACCGCCTCCACGACAGAACTCTCATTTTAACCCCACTCCACAACCCCAATTCGCACCTCAACACTCTTTCGCTCCACCGCAAAACCAAGCCCACCGCGTAGACCCTCCAGCTCCACCACAATAACATCAAATGCCCCCACCTGCCAACTACGGCCAACAACAACGGAGACCACCACTTGGCCCCAAAAGGGACCACTATCCTCCACTTCCCGAAAGTCTCCCCGATATTTTAATGCCCTGATGGCCGCCAACTTGCTCGCCTTGCCAAGGGAAAGAACCGTGTGGCCCGCTAATGTTGACACATCCCGTTATTGTGCTTTTCATCGCAGCCCTGGTCACAATCTTGATCATTGTTTCCACTTTAGAGATTACATCTACGATCTAAATGACCAGGGTGACATCAATTGGGATGAGATGAGACAATTTATAGCCGCTATGAAAGAAAGAAAGGCTTCTCGGCAACAGCAAAATCAACAACCTCAGCAATCTGCTCCACAACAAGTTCAACCACAGCAAGCTCCAACACACCAGCAAGATATGGGAATTGTCCGTAATCCATTGCCGGAGCACGCCCCTAATCAGCATGTGAACCCCGTCACGTCCCTCTACGAAGTGCAGAGAGGACAGGGATGGCACGAAGAAAATGCCTATGTCGGGGCATTTCATCATGAGCCGAATCAAAATCAACCTCCGCGCCTTTTGCGCACCCTTCCTTCTTCTTCTACTCTCCTATCGGGACGTCCTCTTCTACGCCCCGTCAACCCACCTACATCCACCAGTTCTATGGCCTTATCGGCCCGCTCTCTTCTTACCCATTTGCCACCTCCACAACCTACCGCACGACAAACCCCACCTTCCACCACCAACCCTATACCTCCGCCGTCCAGGCCACTCCTACTTCGCTCACCGCTAGCACCCGCTACACCCCCTACCACTCCTACACCGGCAAGGGTTCCTCCGCCATCAGTTCCCCCACCTCTCATACCCAGATCTCTTCTTGTTAGACCACCCGCCAATGCTCCTCGCATTCGGGTATCCCTTTCTAATCCCACGCCCCCTGACGGGGCATCTTCGTCAAACCACTCTCCTATGCCTCCCACGGGGGCATCTTTGCTAAACATTACTCCCACGCCTCTTACGGGGCACCCCTGTTGTTGAACACTGCCAACGGCATTCCCTCTTCTTCTTCTTCTAATCCTCCTCCCACACTTGCCCCGACAGAGGCACTACAAGGCGTGGCGCCGCTCCGCAGTGGACGGATTTTCCACCGTATTTTTTCACAAAGAGAGCTAGAGCCCGTGCAGGGGCCGCAAGAGCAAGAACAAGAACAAGGGTCTGTACCGGGCACTGAATATGATTTGTTAAAGCATTTGGACCGGACTCCGGCAAGAATTTCGATCCTGGAATTGATCAAACGGTCCACCACTCATCAGCTGGCTCTAAAGGAATATCTGCAGAAGGTAATGGTTAATGAAGACATTCCAGTTGAGCAGATAGTCACAGTGTTAACACCTGCTAGCAGTCAGCCGGCAATTACTTTTCATGAGCACGAACTGGCACCAATCTCAGCAAGAAAATATGCCTTATGTATCACAGTCGACATCAATAAGGTGGCTGTTAAGCAATGTCTGGTAGATACGGGGGCATCCATCAATGTTTTGCCACCAAGCACTTTGAAGTTATGTGGCATACCAGAAAGCCAGATTCGGCCGTCCACCATAACGGTCACTGCATATGACAACACAAAGAAGCCTCCTCTAGGCATGATCACATTGAAAGTTAGCTTGGGCCCTGCCACCATCACAATAGATTTTCACATCCTGGACATGGATCCAACATTTAATGGCATTCTCGGCCGCCCATACATCCAGCAGCTTGATGCGGTGCCCTCTACAAATCACCAGTGTCTCAAATTCCCACACAAGGGCCGTATTATCAAGGTGACCAGCATGCCGATTCTGCCAGAGGAAGATATTCATGCGGCTTCGTCAGTCCCTTCTATTTGGCCTGCCAATAAGCCACTGTTATCTGTGCTGGACGTCCCCCGTCCACGGCCAATGCCATCTGAAACTGTTACCACGGTTGCTATGACACCCCTGCCTTCTAAGGGGAAGAAGAAAAAGAACATGATTAATACCCCCGGCTGGAACATTCTGTTAAAAATGGGGTATCAAGATGGCAAAGGCCTGGGTGCCAACTGTTAGGGTAGGATTAGGCCCATTAAGCCGCAAAAATTGCTGGTACGAGGCGGTTTAGGCTATAAAGGGCCGAGCAAAAATAAAGAAGAGACATGGGCATTTATGACTTCTACTTTGAAGACTGGTCGCCAGCCACTCTCCTGGACACTGAAGACACATTTTGTTACTAGTGGCGCTCAGAATAATGAGCAGACTACCATAATTACTTCATTGCTTGACTATCAAGATGTTCACGCTAGACAGTTTGCCCGTCACATCGCCCCACTGGCTACCTACAAAGCCCTGGAGTCTTTAAGGCCGGACAAAAGAAGGAAAATGGGCGATCCAGAATGCGACTGGTACAAGTGGTTCGACATGAATGACATTACTATTTCTTTGAGCCGCCTCTTCATGCCGACAGATCCGGAATGGCCTCCATTAATACAGAATTAATTGAAATGCCAGCAGTGATCACAGACAAGAGGCAGCTGCTGAGTGACTACACAGATACTGGGGAGCCAGATGTCCCCTTTGAAGAAGGTTTTACTGTGGATAGGCTGTGGGCCGGCCTCTTTTCTCTCACTTCGCTACATCCATCTGTGCTTGCTTCTCTACATTCTCATTGGTTTGGTCGTGTGCCAAGACCGCCTCCGATTACAATCAGTTTTACTCCAAATTCAATCCGAGTTTCTCTCCCGATTCCTCCTTCGCTCCTCGAGCGATTTTCTGAACTCTCCATCACGCCCCCAAGCGGGCCATCACTGATCCAATCTTTTTTCCAATCTTGTAATTTCCACTCCTCCTGCTATTCTCCCATCACACTGCTTTCTCCTTGAAAAAGAAAATAAAAATGAAGATAAAGATAAAAAAGAAAAAAAATGCCGATTTTCCAACTTTCCAATCCTCCATCTCTATTGAGGAGACCTCCATTTCTTTCCCGAGTATGTCCCAACCCAGGGGCCGCTCTTTCAAGATTCCTTGATAGATCTCTTTTCCCCCTCTGGCGAGGGGTCTTCTTCTGTATCACCTTTTGTATCCACTTTTTCACCCCCTTCTTTTCCTTCTGATCAAGCTAGTTGCTCCTCCTCTTCTTCATCTTCTGCTAATAAAATTCATGGGGTAGATTCACATAAGAAATTCAAGGGTAAGGAGATTCTTCGCAGATTTTTGTTAGAATTGGCTATCAGATGCCAAGCTTGTTTAGCAATCCCTGGGTTTGTGGAAAATCCAATTATCCTGCCAGAGTTAGAATATGAAGATGCTGTTGCTTCTTATGAGGGTTTGGGCGTTTACGAAATTATGAATGATGAAGACCCTATTGAAGAGGGGGATGAAAGTTACGAAGAATATGAGGACGAGGCCGATGCCTTTGCTAGTGGTATGAGAAGATTTGATGAACCATCAGCCTCCGTAGAAGAACCTACCAAAGAAATTAATCTGGGTACCGAGGAAGACCCGAGGATTGTCCTCATTAGCCAGAATTTGCCGCCCTCCGAGGAGGAGGCGCTCATTTTAGTTCTTCAAGAATACAAGGACACGTTTGCATGGAGTTATGAAGATATGCCGGGATTAGACCCTGCGCTCGTTGAACATCGTCTTACACTTAAGCCAGGGGCTGTCCCGGTCAAACAACGGTTGAGGCGTTTCCACCCTAGCATGGCTTTGAAAATGAAAGAAGAGGTCGACAAACTCCACAAGGCTAGATTTGTTAGAGTTGTCCTCTATCCCAATTGGGTGGCTAACATTGTCCCGGTTATGAAGAAAGATGGGAAAGTTCAGATTTGCATAGACTTCCGGGACCTCAACCGAGCGTGTCCTAAAGATGACTTCCCCCTCCCTCATATTGATGTTCTAATTGATAACACCGCAGGATTTGAGACTCTCTCATTTATGGATGGCTTTTTAGGTTACAATCAAATTCGTCTGTCTGAAGAGGATCAAGAGAAAACATCATTCACTACACCATGGGGGACTTATTGTTATGTGGTCATGCCTTTTGGACTTAAGAATGCTGGAGCCATCTACCAGAGGGCTATGATGGCGATTTTTCATGACATGATTCATATTTATATTGAGGTGTATGTGGATGACCTGGTTGTAAAATCAAGGACAAGGATTGAGCATCCTGGGGTTCTGGCTAAGGTTTTACAGAGATCACGAGAATATCATTTGAAAATGAACCCCAAGAAGTGCGTATTTAGCGTTTCTTCAGGGAAATTACTTGGTTTCATTGTTAGCAAGAGGGGAATTGAAGTTGATCCCAACAAGGCAAAGGCCATTAGAGATATGCCTCCTCCCAAGAATTTAAAGGAAGTTCGAGGATTAATCGGGAGGTTGCAATTTATTCGCCGCTTCGTCTCTCAGCATTCACAAAGATGTAGGCCGTTCTACGAGCTTACTAAGCCGGGAGTCAAGTTTAATTGGGACGACAAGTGTCAGGCAGCCTTTGACGGATTGAAGGATTATTTGGCCAATCCTCCTGTCCTGAGGCCGCCAATTCCAGGCAAACCACTTATTCTCTATGTTTCGGTCCTGGATGACTCCGTAGGTGCTGTCTTAGCTCAAGTGGATGAAGAAAGTAAGGAGAGGGCAGCATACTACTTGTCTAAGCTTCTTAACCCCTGTGAGCAGAGGTACTCAGCCATGGAGAAGACTTGTGCAGCTTTGGTTTGGGTAGTTCAGAAGTTAAAATATTATTTTTTAGCTCATGAGGTTCACCTCATTGCTCGCATGAATCCGATTAAATTCCTCCTTGAAAAATCTGTCCTCACTGATCGATTAGCACGCTGGCAAAGCTTCCTTTCTCAATTCGACATCACTTACATTCAGCAAAAAGCCATCAAAGGCTATGCCATTACCGAACATCTTGCTCACCACCCTCTCCCCCGTTTTGATCCGGTCAATTCGGAGTTCCCAGATGAAGAATTAATGTCCATTAATCAACCCCATGATCCTATGTGGACATTACATTTTGATGGAGCTCTAAATTCTCAAGGAAGAGGGGTCGGTATGGTTCTTTTAACACCTGAAGGGGTCACCATTCCATTTGCTGCTCGGCTCACTTTCCCCGTCACCAATAATATAGCTGAGTATGAAGCTCTTTTGGCCGGTCTTCAAACCGCTCATCGATATGGTGTCACCCATTTGAGGATTGTCGGTGATAGTCAGCTCATTTTGCGCCAGGTGTTGGTCAAGTGCCGCACCATCAATCCTAAGCTCAAGCCTTACCAGGAACTCGCTTCAGCTTATGCCAAACTCTTCAATAAATTGATCTTCGTCCATGTCCCACGTAGTCAGAACATCTTGGCTGACGCTCTTGCTTCTTTAGCTTCCGCTTTAGTTTTCCCTCCTGAGCGTGATTTTCATGTTCCCCTGATTCATCAGCGTGACACCCCAGCTATTAAGGATCGCGCATTCCTTGATATTAGGGATCAAGTGCTTGAGAAGGTTAAGCTGAAGGAAGCTCTTAAAGGTAAGGAAGTCATGCTTTTGGATTGGCAAGAAGATCTGGCTGACGAAGAGAAGCCTTGGTATTATGAGATTGCCAGATATTGCAATGATCAGTCCTATCCCGAAGAAGCCACTGCAGAAGAGAAGAAAGTAATTAGAAGAGTGGCTCAACGTTATGTTTTGGTTGGAGGTGTGCTCTACAGGAGAGGGCTTGCCGGTGTTTTATTAAGATGCCTCGACGATGATGAATCTTGGAAAGTTGTGGAAGAGGCGCATTCTGGAGTGTGTGGTGGTCATGTGAATAGCCAGATGCTAGCTAAGAAGATCCTTAGGCTAGGATTCTATTGGCCCACTCTAGAAGAGGATTGTTCCATCTATGTTCGAAGGTGTGTTAAGTGCCAACTGCACGCCGACAAAATTCATTCTCCTGCTTCTTCACTCCATCCTACGTCCTCCCCATGGCCTTTTTCCATGTGGGCTTTTGATATCATTGGACCTCTTGGTGACTCGAATCTCCTGACCAAACAAAAGTCGTTCATCCTCACGGCAACGAAATACTTCACCAAGTGGGCGGAAGCAGAAGCTTACGTGGAGATTAAAGCGTCAACAGTATGCAAATTCATAATGAAGAACATCATCACGAGGTTCGGCATCCCGAGCACCATCGTCACCGACAATGGACCTCAATTTATCTCTCAGGAAATCAAGGATCTCTGCAACAGGTATAACATTGCATTGCATCATTCTTCACCCTATTATCCACAGGGCAACGGCCAGGCAGAGGCCACTAACAAAACTTTGATAAAAATTATTAAGAAGACGTGTGAGGCTAATAAATTTTCGGATTGGCCAGACAAGCTAATAGAAGCTCTCTGGGCCTATCGCACTTCCATTCGCACACCCACTGGGCAAACTCCTTTTGCCCTCACTTATGGAATGGAGGCAGTAGTCCCTTATGAGATTCTTATTCCCTCTCTGCGAGTACAGTTGGATAAGGAGCTCTCTATTAATGAACGTCGTGATTCACTCCTGGCCCAATTGCAACTCCTCGATGAGAAGCGTCTGGTCGCCGCTGAGCATGCGCGCGTTTATCAAAACAGGCTCTCACGTTTTTATCAAAAGAAAGTAATTGAGAGAAAATTTAAAATCGGTGAAATGGTAATCAAAAGAATTTTTGTAAAGCCGGGTGGCCCCCGCTCAAAACTCCAACCCAATTGGGAAGGGTCGTTCGTTATAAAAGATGTTTATCCTGGAAATGCTTATAAACTGGTTAATGCTGAAGGGGAAGAGTTAACTCATCCTTGGAATGGTTTGTATCTTAAGAAATACTACCCTTGATTCAAAAATCAAAAAAAAATATAAATATATGTCTTCAAAAAATCCAAACAAAAAGGAATATCTCCGAAAACCAAAAATAATAATAGAAACTCCAAAAAGCAAACAAAAATAGAAATTCTTCAAAAATCAAAAAAAAAGATTCTCCAAAATTGGTGCCATGGCACACGAAGGATCAAGGTCCGAAAGGTCAAAATTCAGAATTCATTCATTAGTCTTGCTAACTTAAAAGGGGGTTGACTCCCACACACACTACACGCTTTATTCTTGAGGTCAAGCAGTGCGAAATCTGACAGAAAGTCAAAAACCTGACTAAAAGTGAAAGACAATACCCGTTCTTTTCTTCTTCGGCCCATAAGGGAGGAAGGGAGATCTCGAGGTAGACACGCCAAGCCTATCCGCCGCCCTAGTAGGTGGAAGTCAAGGCCCAAAAGGGAGCAAATGCCACAAAAGCCCCAAGTGCAATTAGGTTTTTATTCATCAATGCAAATCAATTCCAAAGTGAAAGTCAAGTTATGAAAAGAAAAGTATGTCAAGAGGGCAAAGTTCCCGCAAGAAAAACCTTGGGTGTATGCGTGCAATATAAATGGGCAAAAAGGTAACAAATTTCCCTACGCCAAAGACCGAACCCCAACAGGCATAGGGTAGGGGAGGTAACTTTGCCTTGAGCATCTCGGAATCCCTTATGGGCTTCCCTTATATTTTCTTCCATCCTTTCTATGTGGTAAGTCACGAACTTGCAGAATGGTCAAGACGGACTAAAGAAATTGCACTGTGCGAAATCTCGAATACAAGTCAATTATGATCACGTCGACCCCCTTTTAACTACTCAAGAAAGGTTAATGAATTTTAGATGATGACTATGTAAGACTCATGGTCTTGATAGCCTTGAAGCCCTTTTGCAGAATAATTTAATTAACGCCTTCGGCTAAGGCGCTTTTTATAGAATTAACGTCCTAGATTAGGTCGTCTCTTTCAGAATAACGTCTTTGAGCAGGTCGTTTCTTTTTCAAAAATCAAATTCTTTTTCGAATTCACGCCGTCCTGTAGGGCATCTTTATAAGAATCACGACCCACTCTAAGGCGCGTTTTTTAAGAAAAATAACAAAAAAATATATAAATGAGAGAAAAAGAAAAAAAATGCATTTCTTCACGATGTATGCTTGCATTCTTTTGCATGGGCATCTTTTATTTATGGTTTGCATATGCGTGCTTTGCATGATGCATCTCCCCGCTATTAGTCATTTTATTTACCTTATTTGATTAAAGGCTTGGCCCCTTGACCCCTCATTAAGGTCAAAATATTGCCACCCCTTGCTTATTGGCAAGGGGCCAAGTCAAACAGATGAATTAACCTGTTTATTCAAGTGTGAACAGCAGTTGCAGAAACATGGCACAGTAAAGTAAACATGAAGAACACGAAGAGCAGAAAGTACACAAACACGAGGCCACAGTCACACAAAGTGCTCAGGTAACAAAAATCTCGATCTATATATATATCTCTCATGGTTATCATGTACAGGTGTGAGGGTGGAGGAGTACAAGTAAGTCTCTCAGCTCTCGCCTCCACCCTCCTCTCTCCTACTCTCAACCTCCTCCTCGCCGTCCCGAGCTGGTGCTGGTGGAGGAGGCATGGGCCCCCGTGAAGAAGCCGGAACCCGAACGTGTCCCCCTGCCTTGCTCCTCTCTCGGAGGGAAGAGCCCGCCACGAAGGTGGAGCTGGTGAAGGAGTACCCCGCAGCCCGCGCCCGCTCGCGTCCTCGCTGGAGACGCTCCTCGGACACCTGCAGCCGCTCCTGGGAAAGGATCAACTGGGTCCTCAAATCTGTCAACTCTCGCTCACGTGCCGCCAGCTGCTCCTGGAACCGGGCACGCTCCGCCTGGTGCTCCTCACGCTCACGAGCACGCTCCTCGCGCTCCCGGGCACGCTCCCATCTCTCCAGCTCAAGCGCCACGCGTAGCTCGACCACGTCCTGAGGAAGCTCCTCCCGACGCCTCAGGGACCTCTCAAGCTCTGAGATCCGCCGATCGCGGATCACCAACTCGGTACGTACTGCCTGAAGCTGTGTCACCTGCAAACAGGTAATCAAGTCATCAATTCCACAATTAAATTCAATAATCTAGCAATTCAAGCAATGTATAATTGAACCACTCACTTGTGCGCTCGTCGCGCGGTAGCCCTCGTCAACGCAGGTAAGAGCGGCTCGAAGCTCCTCAGTCTGTAAAATGAATTTCATCAGTGCACAATTATATAATCAATATTTGAATGGATCGGTGTTTTGGAATTTACCCGTGAAGCGAGGTCGCGCTCCGCTGCCTCGGCTCGTGCCACTGCTCCCGCTAGCCGCTCTGCCAGTGCAGTCACCTCTGCACTGGGCCCTCTCGAGCTGGAGGCCTCCCCTGGGTCTCTCCTCACTGCTCCCTGCTGGGCACGCTGCATTCATTGAGATCGTCAATGGCTAATCATCAATAATTCAACAAAAACAAAATACATTTGCATATAGAAATAATTTAAACACTCACCAGGGTCTCTAGGTCTGCCCGTGTGGCAGCTAGCTGGTCCTCCAGGCTGTGTAGGTGGGCCTGGGCATCTATCGCTACTATGTCCCGCGCATCCTGCATCCATTACATATTAGTCGCATGATAGTCACATAAGCATTTGCATTTAATTTAGAAATAAGTGCATTCATACATACCCCTAAGACCCTCATCTGGGGTCGGCCGGCGTATACCTCCCAGTAGCGCCGGAGGTACTCGGAGCTGTCAGTCGCCCGAGAGGTGACTCTGGTCCCGCCACGCTGCCAGTCGACATACTGCTCCTCGAATCGTACCCGCCAGTCGGTCGCCTTTGTACGACCGCGCGTCTTCTTCCCGATGCCCCACGGCTCACCTACCTCAATCCACTCCTAGTGGAGGCCCAGTGTCCTCATCACCAACCTAAGCCGTAACGGCTCAATCTCGCTCAAGTAGTGAACCCAAAGCTCACGCTCAAAGCGAGGTCGGCCCGCTACGACCCAAGGCTGGCCCTCGTCTGTCATCCCCTCGTAGGGTCTCCACTGCACCTGCATTCATAAACATACATATCATCATTTCATCGTCATCATCATAAATTCAAATTAAAAAGCAAAAGAAAGATGCATAGCATTCATACATACTAGCGAGGGAGGGAAGTCGCGGAGCTCTCTCCGTAGAACCCACAACTCGTAGCCGAGCGGGGCGCCGAAGACGATCGGCACCCAGCGCCGTGCTAGAGGGAAAGCTCCCTCATTCCCAGGCCGTGGGTCAACGCGCCCCATCGGCATGTAGAGGTGACTCCAAACCTGCATCCATGCATTGCATTAGTTAGGCATTCGCACGCACATAAAAATACACATAAAAGAAAGAAAAAATGAAAAATGCATACTTGAAGAAAAGGTGAGAAGCCGCTGACGGTCGTCTCTCGACCTGTCCCCGTGGACAGGTCGGCCATCATGTGCGCCAGCAGTGCCGCTCCCCAGGCGTAGCTGCCAACTGCCTCCAAATCCTCGAGTATCCCCAGGAATCGGCAGTTGATGACGTCGCCCTTTGTCCCGAGCAACAGTCTCCCCAGTAGCAGTAGCAAGAACCTCCTCAAGTCTAGGTCCGCTCTCTCCCTATCTGCCGGGTCCTGGCAGTACACTGCCCTAGCCCCGTCTATCAGCCTCTGTGAGAACTGCTCTAGGGTCTCTCCTGACCTGTGCCTATCATTCCCAAAACCCATCACTATGGTGAGGTCGGTGCGGAAGATCGTCCTGCACTCGCTAGGCGTCTCATAAACCATCTCCAATCCTAGCAACCTCTCGGCAAACTCGGTGTAGTCTGGGTAGGTGATCCCACTCACAGCCTCTCCATCTACCCTCAACCCTGTAATCCTGGCCACGTCCTCCAGGGTAGGAATCATGTGTCCCCAAGGCATCAGGAATGCCCGGCTGGTCCTATCCCATCTCTCCCGTAGAACCTGAATGAGTGGTAGGTCTGGCCTAACTGGCTCTATGCTGAGGAAGGCCCCGAACCCCATCGCATCTACCCTCTCTCTCTGGAACTCGGGGAGGCCGTAGTAAGCTGCCCGGACCATGACCCATGAAATGCACGTCCTCATCAGCCCCTGCATGCATAAAATAAGAATTGTTGGTTTAATTATTGTGATTATTCATGCTTATTTCATTTTGATTGCCCCAGGTTGAATGTTGACCTTCCTCAGGTCATTTTTTGTTGAAGTCGCCCCCTTAAGGAGGGCGTGGTTCTGTTTGAGCTTATAGATAACGACCTACCCTAGGTCATTTTTCATCTATGAAACGCCTCTGTGTTGGGCGTGTGTTTGTGGTTAATTTCTAAAAATCCTAAAGGTTTTTCAATTCACGCCCTTGAGTAGGGCGTTTTCTATTTGGGTTCGTTAATTAATCAAATAATTAATGAATGGGCGACCGCTGGTTTGGTCGTCTGTTTTGAATTAACGCCCTGGTGTGAGGCGTGGTTTCCAGTTTTTTAGAAAATGGAATAAAAATAACATCATGCGAAAATTAACAGCATAATATGTAAATTAAATTGGGCGACATGCTTTAGGGCGTGTTCTCATGGGGTTAATTGTTTTTTCATGAAAATAATATAATTAACGCCCTTGGGTTGGGCGTGTATTTTGAGATCGCGACGCCCATGAGGGCGCCTTCTTTCTGGGTTGCAGGGTTTATACCCGAGGGCTATGGAAAATCAGGAAAAATGAAATTAAAAGAAATAAAAATGGGAAAAGGGTTTGAGGCTTACCTTCTTGTGCTTGGGTTCCTGAGGCTGAGGTCGTGGCTGCCGTGGCCGCCGGAGTTGGCCGGCACGGGGAGGGGGCGCCGCCGCGGGCGGTGGTTCATCACCACCGTCTCCTTCTCTTTCTCTTTCTTCTTCTCCTTCTTCTTCTGCTTCTCCCTCTTCATTTTCTTCATCTTCACCTTCCTCATCTCCTTCTCCCACGGCCTCGTTGCCGTGTTCATCCTCGCCGCCGGCCGCCGCCGCGGGAACTTCTTCAACCGCCACGGGAGGAGCTTCCTCCATGGCATGGTCTTCCTCGCCCAGGTCGACGACCTCCGGTGCGGCCACCCTCTGCCGTTTGACTGAGCCACCTCTGGCCATGGCTAAGGCTAGGGCTAGGGGGAGAGAGAGATAGAGAAGAGAGGAGGGGGGAGCTTCGGTTAGGGTTGCAGAGAAGAGAGAATGGAACGGAGGAAGAAGAAGAAAGGGGGAAAGCCCTTTAGCATTCGAAAAGAAGAGACGCCCTGAGAAGAGGCGTTTTTTGTGGAAGTCACGACTGTGAGATGGGCGTGTTTATAAATTAGACGACGTTTCTCGAGGCGTCAATTTTATTTGCATGGGGAATGATAACCGTCGTCAGACGCATTCAATGGGCGTTGATTGATGTGATCGAAGTAATTATTATGATTCTTACTCACGCCTGGGCTAGAGGCGTTACCTGTTTGAAACGTGACTTTCCTGAGGGCGTTACTTTTGGAATTTCAACGAATATATTTTGGGAATTTGAATCGATTAACACCCTGTTTTAGGTCGTTATTTAAGTAACGCCTACTGGTGAAGGCGTCAAATGTGTGAACAGGAATATTGGAAGCGACCTATCATGAAGGCGTCCTTTTATAAATTCACGCCTTTGCTTGAGGCGTTATTCGCAACAGAACGACAGGTTATTTAAGGATTTGATCTGAAGCACAGCAGTAAGGCTTAATCAGAAAACAATCATTTTTATTACTTTAAAAAGAGAGATTACAATGCTTAATGAGCCACCTTGGGTCTTAGCTTTCTCAAAGCTGTTACATAATTTTTCCACTGATCTTTGTCTTCGTCTAAGTTTTCTACAGGTTGATGAGGTTTGCTAATCTTCCATAGGGCTTGGATTGTGATAGCCTCTTCTCCATCTTCATTGCTGCCTAGGTCTCTTGATTTGATTGGAGGGAGATGAGAGACGTCTTCTAGGTGTTGCCTTGGAAGTCCGATTTGAGGAAGGCATCTGTGAGAGTTGTACAAGACGAAGTCCGAAGCACCGATGAGACGAAGGTCCGTGCCGGTAGAGAATCGTGCATGAAGTTCCTGCATCTTGAGTACACCCGGGGCACATGTAAAGAGGTTCTTTGGCATTACCTTTAGGTGCTCTCTCCAATCCCCTCTCTTCTTTACTTGAGGAATCCGGTTCATCACCCTATTGCTTATTCCTAACGAACCGGTCATATAAGAGAGTGGGCTTTTTGAAAAGATTCTTGAGGATTGTTGGGCCTCGCCACATGGATCGAATTTGAAATGGAGATCAACCCAACTAGAGAGTGCTAGCATGCTCCCGTATATGGGCCTTCCCATCGCCGCCGAGGTAAGCCCGCTATAGAGGTAGGCTAGGATAGCCGGTCCGGCTCTTTCCTCTTCCCATAAGCTCATCACCGCGCTCAATTGGGCCTCCTCTAGAAAGTCCTCCGTGGATGGAAACAAGAGTGCGCCTGCTAAGCACACCACGAAGGCCTTTGCTATCTTTTCTATCTCTTCCTCTTCCTTTGCTTGATCCGCTCTCTTGTACACCCATGAGGCGAGCTTCAAGAGGTTGATTCCTTTAGTGACCTTGATTTGGTTCACTATGTTTGGGCTAGATATCAATGAGGTTAGCAATTCATGAGAGGAGATTGGCCTTGGCATGATGGCCATCTTTTCTTCTTCTCCTTGTTTCATTTTTTTCAAGCCTAAGATCAACTCTAGTTCTTCCAATAGGATGGTGGCTTCAAATGTCGAGAAGAGAAAGGTATGAGTGGAAGGATGCCAAAGTTCAATCAATGCTCCTATGGCAGCCCAATCTAAGTGAATTTGATCATAGTGCTTGGCATGGGTTACTAGGCCCAAAAGATGCCATCTTGCTAGGTATACTCTCATGTCAGAGGAGAACTTGGAGAGAATAAGGGGCAACCACTTCACTTTTGTAAATCTCCTAGCACCAGGGACATTTGGGTAGTCCTGTGGAAAGAAAAATATGAATAGTGCCAATAGTGCCAGACATGAGCATATGTAAGAAGTAGTTTAACAGAAGGATTCAATAAAAAGAAAAGAAAGAAGATATAAGCAGAGGGAAAGCAAAGGAATTCACTAACCTGATGTTGAGCAACTCGGCTGCAGATGTGCCCTTGGATTTCAGTCAACCTAGGGGTGGAAGACCTAGGTCTCTTAATCATCCTCTCCATTGTTTTTGGCTTTGCAGAAGAAGCTCGGACGAGTGCCTGCAGGAGAAGAACAAACAGAGAACAGAGAATTGAGCCGGCTACGGAGGTTCAGAGAAGAGTTGCTTTAGGTCGAGGAAAGCAGCCTTTCTTTTATAAAGATTTGAAGAGGGCTTAAGGTTGTTCGGAGTTAACAGGTTGATGGCTATTAGGATTTTGTTTTGCTTTCGACCTGGAAACGAAGCGCTGGATTGATTAATGCCTTTTGTTAGGGCGTCAATTTCTGAATTGACGACCTTTCTGAGGTCGTGTTTTGTGTAACGCCCTCTAGTAGGTCGTTTACTCTTTGGCCTCTCGATGGGTTTCACGCCTTGCTGAAGGGCGTGTTTCATGTTTTAACGACTACATGTTAAGGCGCTTTTCATGATTTGACACCGTTCGGTGCAGGCGTGTTTTTATGAGCTTATGAATTTAGGTATTCATGTGTGTTAATGAACTTAAGTGCTATTATTTCGTTGAATTATTTTTTTTAATTGAGCACTTATGATCATATCATGATTTAAATGGGAAATTATGTTTGATTATCTTGAAAACTGATGAATTTTTAAAGTGCAGAAGTTTGCAGGATTAGAGGCGCCTGGGTTGCTCATGGAAATAACATCGCACTTGTCATCTTGTATTTGTTCAGTGTAAGCATTGTTACTATATGATATCTACATTATTATAGCATATCAAGGACCTTGTGGTTCTGATGAATTTGGAATTTGAGTTCCCCTTCATCAAAAATGATGATGGTTCCAGGAGAGTCTTGATCACACGGATAGGCCGTTGAGTCATTCAAGGTCTGAGACGATGGTTCCACTTTCTGAGTTGATGCGCGGACAAACGGGCTTCGGCTTAGTGTTAGCTCAGAAATTTGGATTCTTGACCAAATCTAGATGGCTTAGCAATATTATCCTTGATTATTTTCTATTTTTAGTTTGTTTTATTCTTTTCTTTTAGCCCAGCATGCATCATGTAGGACTTTGAGTTTCGTGCTGAAAATTTTCATATTATGGCGATAATGAAGGTCACTCGTTCTTGATTGAGTTGACATGAGATATTCCACTCCAAATCAAGTACTTTGTTCTATCTGAAGCCGCTCAGGCTGGTTCCTTGAAAAATGTCCCTTTGTTGGATCTCCATCTCAATTCTCTTTATTTTTTTCTTGCAAAATTTACCTTGGTTGTAGCACGTCCACGTTGGCTGGTAACCGCTCTCCAATGGTCTTTCCCTATCGTGCCCGCGCGCACACCTTTTGCCTTACATTTTACTTGTTTAGTATAATCTCCTTTATCCAGCAAATCGATGCTTCCTTGGAATCACTCGGAGTTGTTTCATTCAGAATCTTGGAAAGATTTCTATTACTTAGTGTCTGAGGCGTGTCACATCACACCTTGGCATCTACTTATCAGTTCGCTCCACTTCATTCTATTTGTTGCACTTTCATTCCATTTTCGTCTCACTCCCTTCCAAAGCAGACGCCAAGGCGGGGCAGCTGTAGACACGCCAAAAATGATGCTATGTTGATCAAATCTCATGTCACTATGATGACGCCCCAAAGTGAACTTCAATATATTCATAATATGAAGTTTTTCTATTTTCTTGTGTGTGGTTTTGATTCATTTTTGCATTTTTTTGTGATTCGCGACCTGAAGAGGGGCGTTATTTAAATAGCGACCTTATCGAGGGCGTTTTCTCAAGAAATGACGACTAAACGTAAGGGCGTCAATTCCTGGTATTATCCGGTTTTAAAGTAAATTCAAAATCAATTTAATTATTGGTTAACGTCCTTCCTCAGGGCGTGTTTTAAATTAACGCCTCTATCATAGGTGTGTTATCATAATTTTCAAATAAAGTAAGTTTTATTGCTAAAATTAAATCCAAGAAGTGACGCCCTTGGTAGAGGTCGTATTTTGAGTAACGTCTTGATGAAAGTCGTCAATTCTTGATTTGACGCCCTTCGCAAGGTCGTGTTTCACCTTTCGTGTCCTGCTTGAACTCCTCTTTCCTGTATAGAGTCCTGCCTCCAATGGTCTCCTTGCTCGAATTGGAGGTAGAGTCCTGCCTTCTTTGAACATTGCCTATCCTTATCTTACCAAATTCGGGCTTATCTCCCACTGAAATCCTATAAAAACATGATCTGGGCGATCGAAGCGGAGGTTGACGATTTTAGAGGTTGAAGAGATTAGAACGTTCAAGACGTTGAGAGGATCTTCGGCTTCCTCTGCTTCCTTACTGTTGTGGGCTCGATTGAAGGATTTCGGCTTCCTCTGCACCTTCTTCATCCGATCAACCGTGTCTTATTGGTTCCCTTTACTGTCGACAGGGACAGCAGGGCTTTCTTGTTGATTCGTATTCATCCACTATTTTCTCCTTCTTCGTCTGCATCAATTCCATCGTCAGTTTTTTTTTCTCCTTTTCACTTTGCACTAGTTTTATTACATATCTCCCCTCTCCCTAATTCCTCTTTAGGGGTTTTAAAACCAAAACAACAAGGTGCGCATGTTGATTTCCTTTTATCATCACCTGTTTTATTTGGATTGATACTACTTGCATTGGCTGAATCCCTCTTTGCTTTGTTGTTTCATTGTCTTTTTTTGCAAGGTAATCAAAAGGAGAACCCTTCTCATCGGCCGGCCGATTGAAGAAGGAGGAAGGAACTTCACATCATCCCGCGTTTCAATCTTCACCAGGTATTCGCGATCTCTCTTTTTTTTGAGGTAACCCCTCTGGTGATCACATCTCCATATTTGCACCACGTGCAAGCTTTTCTTCCCCTTATTTATGCATTAATCATCATTATCTCCTCCATGTTTTATCACATCATTATTCTCTTGTGATTTTGTGTGGGATTTATGCCCATCCACAGAGGCGAGCACGGCTTCTCAGGGTTCGCAGAGGTCGCAGAGGCCCCCTAGGGATCCCCGTCAAGGGAGGGAGGAGAGAGATGACCAGGAGGGTGATGGCGAGAGTTAGAGAGTTGCTTGTACACTCCACCCTCCTTACTGCATGATGTACTTTCGACTATTATATGAAATGAAAATGGCTTTCTTGTGTTGTGTGTACCTTTCCTCTCTCACTTTTCTGCTGCACCGAGTTGTTTCGAGGCATGCCTTACGAGACTTTGCCCTGAACAGCGGGGAACTGCGCTTTGCACGGGGGGATTCTGTTTCCTTTCTCCCTTTTTTGGGCGCGTCCAGGCGCGAGGACGCGTCTTAATCCTTGAATTCAAATTTAAAGCGCTGGGTGGCCTTTCTTCTCCCGTGCCTTACCCGCAAACGAGCCCGCCTTCCGTCGAAACTTGCTAGCCCGTCTTTGTCTTCTTCCCCTCGATCGATGGAGTTCAGCGGTCCGGACCACGGCGAAGGTGGAGAGGGACGCGGGACCCCTCGCCTGAGGAGGGACGCGCCAGAGCACGGAACGGCATCCATGGAGGAGGAAGGGCCGCTTCGGGCCCCCGAGGGACCCGAGGGGCACAATGGCGCGGAAGGAAGTGAACACGGCTCGGTGAGTGCTTCGGTTTCCCCTTCTTTGATCTATTTTGAGTTTTGAAGCGAGACGTGCGAGGGGGAAAGGGTTCGGCGAGTGTTGCACTCAAATGATGGACGCATCCTAGACAAGGGACGCGTTCTTTGTTATGATGCGAGGCCCTTCTTTCTTGGTGCAGGACATGGCGAGGACCCTGGGCCTGGCCGATGAGTGGGCGAGTGCAGACGAGCCGAGCCGCGTCAGGAAGGAGAGTCGCGGCAAGGCGAAGCTTGAAGACTGGCGCATACGTCTCCCTGGACAGCAAGGGGGCGTACTAGTGCAGGATAGCGTCGACTTCCTGCGGCAACAGAGAGAGAGTTACGTGGGTCTTCCCCGAGCCGGGGATACGCGCGACGTCAACGGCTCTTGTGCCCAATTAGCCGAGGTCAGGCGGCAGCTGGCCGCCACTCAACAGGAACTGTCACTCCTGGTAAGCTAAGTGCTGTATTTTTTATTTTTAAATGTGGAGCTTAGCTGACTGCTGTTGTTTGTTCGTTCCAGCGTGCCCAGCAGACAGCGATGGTGGGAGTGGCTGGCGGCGCATCTTCCAGTTCCTTGGCCCCTCTTCTTGAGATTGCCTCCCTCCGGGAGCAACTTACCGGTGCAGTGGCTCGGGCTACCCGGGCGGAAGAGGAGCGTGATGCCTGGGTGGCGACTGTAGCAGAGCTACGACATCGCAGTAAGGAGAGACCTTCTCCAGACATCCTGGAGTTAAGGGTTCTTCTGTAGATGATGAGGAGAGAGGCAGAGAGAGAGAAAGCCGAGAGAAGGGCCGAGCGTCAGTGGGATCAGACCGAGAGGAGGGCCTTGGAGGCCCAAGTGAGGGAGCTCCAGCTGGGCCTTCAGGCCGTCGTGCAGAGGCTAGGAGGGATGGAGATGTGCTACGAGAGAGCACGAGAGTTTGGGGAGCGACTGCGCTAGTCTGGTCACTTTGCCGTTAGTGGCTTCTTCGCCACGCCAGGGGAGGAGCAGCGAGTCATTGCTGTGGAGCCGGCGCCACGAGGCGAGGCGGGTGCCACTGCACGGGGATCCAGGAGGCTTCTGAGGGACCCTCACCTCAGGGGAGAGGAGAGGGACGCCTAGAGGGACGAGCATGAAGATAATGGCAAGAGTTGGCGAGCTAGTGGACCCGCCTTCTCTCTATGATTATGATGTTTATGACAGCTTATATAGAATTATGAATGGAGTGATTTGATTTTCCGCTGCTTGTTTGTTCTCTTGTACGTTCCTTCTTCCTTACACTTCTTCTCCTTTGCACTGTTCCCATGTGATTGGTCTGCCGAGACTCCACCCCAAGCGGAGAATCGCGTCTTGTTGTGACCATTTTCCACGGGAATCTACCGTCGAAGTCAATAATGACGGCCCTAGTTCCTTCTCCCGGATGTTGTGTCAAGTTTTGCGTACGTCCTCCAAAACATGATAGGGTATCCCTAGACAACATAGGGGGCTAGTCGTCATATTCTTCGTCCAATCAATCACCCTGTGCGAGCGGTGAAGTGACACATGGGACCGCATGGTAGGTGCCTCATCACGAGGGCTATCATTAAAGGTGATGGAGGCAATCTTGGCCTGCACTCCTTCCATTTCTATAAATTCTTGTCCCTTTTATCCTCCCAAGTATATCGAGAGCTAACTCGAGGAGCACAAGTTCTCACGGGAGAGGAGGAGTTCAAAATTCCGAGAGTTGGATGGAGGGCGAATCTTCCCACTCCTCGAAGAGAAGCAGGTCCAGTGGTAGTAGTTCCAGGAGGCTTTCGGACCTCAAAGGGCACTTCAGCGAAAGGGCCCAATCACAACTCGTAACCTGAGCTTTCCTGCCCTTTTCTCATTCTTTCTTCCTTCCTCTTGACAACACCCTTTTCCATTTCTTATGCACGCACAGAGTGTGATGAAATCACACATTTCATGGGAGTTAGCAGTGGCCGCATATAGGGGTCTCCCGAATTTTCAGAAGGCCAGACTAGACATGATGGGATTTGGCACCTTTCTTCGGATCGAGCCGCTCGAGCTCGACCTGGTTATGATCCAAGCATTGTGTGAGAGATGGGACCCAGTGAGTCAGGCATTCCTGATGCCCTAGGGGCACATGGTGCCCAGCTTGGAGGATGTGGTCCGGATCACAAGCCTGAAGGTGGAGGGCGAGGCAGTGACTGGGGTCACTTATGCGGATTACCGAGAAGGTGCTCGGAAGCTACTGGGTTTGGACCTAGATGGTCGGAAAAATAGGTCGGTAGCTAGGGCGTCCCTCATGGATGCATTAGGGCTCACCGACACTCATCGGCGGGACGATGAATCCTCAGAAGTGTTTGTGAAAAGGATGGAAATAGGATGCCGTGTCGTGTACTGCACAGATTTCGGCAACTGGGAAAGATGCAACATAGATTTAAGGAGATTTCTCCTCTTCCTTTTGGGGAGATTGGTACTGAGCTCGAAAAGGGACGGTATCTAATGTCGCTTCCTGGAGCTGCTATCAAACCTTGAAAGAGTAGGATACTATGCCTGGGGAGCTGCCATGCTGGCACACTTATTTGCAAGCCTATTCCAAGAAGCGGATTGTGAGATGGCTGTGAGTGGTTTCACACCATTCATCCAGGTATTTTTGGTTTTGCTTGTTTTGTATTTTTTTTGTGTTTTTGCAAGGTACTGATGACCTGCGCCGAGCAACTGTGGAGCTATTATTACCTCCCCATGGGGAGAGCTTGGCATTGGCGACCTGCGATGGTGCCGCTAGCCAGGCGGTGGGAACCCATCATGAGTGCGGCACCCCTAACCTACCAACTGATGGTGCTAAGGCGGGAGCTACAAGAGTTCCCTGCATCGATGGTAAACTGGAGACCCTACTCAGACATGGTCGATGCCGACCAGCCGTGGGTTCTAGCAAGTCGTGCTCGGTTCGGACGGGAATTATGGATGCACTGCCTGAATGAAATCGAGCCGCTTCGGCTATGATTGGTTATGAGGACTTTGGGACTGGCTCAGGAATGGGTGGATTCAGCTGCGCCACCTCGCGTTGGGAGAGAGACGCGAGGACCGGCGACCTGCATTGACCGACGTGTGCGATTCCCCGAACAGTACGAAGACTGACAAAGGGGTGGCATAATCGTGGGATCGCAGGCACGGGATAGCGAGAATTACCTGCATCTATACAACACAAGGTACGCAGAGCGGTTCCAACCCCGGGGACTTGGGGAGGTAGGTCTCCCCTTTTTCTCTTTTCTTCTTTCTCCCTTTTTTAGTTTTCTGGTGGAAATGCTGACTCGTATGGCTGCAGGATATCCGTGATACGATGATAGCGACTTTATGAACCTGCTTGGTAGAGATGGAGCAACGGTTGGGCGATGCCCGCAGAGCTATGAGCGCCTTGGTAGGTGTACAGTGCGTTCCTAATTAAAATCCCAGATTCCAGATGTTGGCTGCTAATTCACGCGGTCGTAGCATGCCCAGATTGGCGTGGCTTCCCCAGCGATGGGAGTAGGTGGTGCCTCTTCCAGCTTGTGGATTCCAACCTCAGAACTTGACTTGCTTCATGAGCAACTTGCTCACACCACGCAGCGTGCTGCGGAGGCCGAAGGGATGCTCTGTATACAGGTAAAAGTTTCAGTGTTGAGTTCTCTTTGTTTACGCCTTATCGCGTATCTGAGATGGTATACTCGGCAGGAAAAGGAGACGGAAGAAGCGCTTGCCCAAGCTGCGCAGAGGGAGGCTGGGATAGCAGAACTGGAGAGGGAACTGCGGCGTCGTCCTGATGACGACTCCTCTAGGGATGCTGTGGAATTGAGGATCACTCTCCAGTTGGAGAGGGAAGACCGTGAGAGAGAACGGGCAGAGAGAGAAAGAGACGCAGAGAGAGAAAGAGCCAACAGATTGATTGAAAGGGAGGAACGAAGGGCCATGGAGGCCCAGTTGTTCGAACTCTGAACCAGCCTTGGTCTTGCTGAACAGTGGCTGAGAGATGGTGAGGAGTGCTACCGAAGAGCACGAGAGCGTGGCTTTCGTGTTGGCAGCTTCTCTGCTGCTTCCGTGGATCAACACCGGGGTGTGGGAATAGGAAGGGGAGTACAGAGCGGTAGGAGTACCGCTTTTCGTAGTTGGGTAGCACCCTTGAGAGCGTTTTGCCCGGAAAGTAGTGGGACGAGTAATGCAGAGAGAGAGGGCGGAACTTGATGTAATTTTTTTTGATTTTTGGAATAAAATACAAGGTTCGGTTTGTTTGATTTTCACCTTTGCTTCTGTTGCCTGAATCCCTGCACACATCACTGAAACAAACAAATCAGAATTTCTGTTCTGACTTGGCCCCTTGCTCAATAAGCAAATGGTCACTGTGACTGTCCTTGATAACTGGTCAAGGGGCCAAGCCTTTATTTAAGGGAGGCGGGAGAAAGATGCAGTGATGATAAATGCGACAGGCAAGCACACGAATGCAAGCGGTATTAAAAGTGAGATGCTGCACGTAAATGCAATCATGTAGAATTGATTTGTTTTTCTTTTTATATTTGGCATTTTTTGTTTTGTTGTAAAAAAGATTTTTTTTTGTTTGCAAATATGTACATTTTTACTTTTTCCCTTTTGTGTTGTTTTTATCATTTCAATTTTTTGTTGCTAACGCCTGGCAAGCACCCAAATGGCACCTATCCTACGTGAGAACAGGGGTTTCTTACTAACCTCCCAGGTATCCTAAGTGCACATCTAGGTTGATTTGGGCCTCTAGACCCCTCGAATGATGATCCCGCCGGCTAAGACTTACCCTGATGACAATACCGTCATGCCATGCTTAGGCTCCCAGTCGCTTCCGACCACAAGGATTCACCCAAAAGGTGTTTGAGGTAAGAGATTTGCCCGACCCGGGTCTGTTTCCTCACAACTCTAGATGGTATATGATGGAACACCCTGGAACCCCAATGACCAACCGCGCGACGCTGACCCGGAATCAGACGCCGTCGCACCCATAGGTGATGCACTTGCATTGGCCTAAGCCCGAGGTTAAACAAGAAGACATCAAGGTGGTAAATAGGGGTCTTGACCAGCAAGAAACACGGAGACTCCTTCGCAGCGATAGCTTTTGCTTTTCAAAGTAGGCAACCAAATGTGTATATTAAAATAAGGTTGCAGACCCTGGGCAGTTTTCACCCTTCAGAAACTCCATCGAACCTTCATCTTTAGAGGGAGAAGGAAGAGTGTAGGGGATAAACCTCCTGAGAGGACCGGCAAAGCCGTTAACCTGGCGAGCGAATAAGGGCCCATTAACTCTTTCCTTTCGGACAACTTCAGACCAAATCTCGAGCATTTACATTCCATAGCCCCCCCCCTTTTATGGATTCAAACTTTTGCTTTGAGGGGTTCCATTTATCGCATCAGGCACGGTCACGACCAGGCTCTTGATTTTGATTTTGTATTTCTTTTTGTGAGGGAGATATAGTCGTTTGACGTTTGTGGCTCCCTTTTGTATGCCTGCGGGGACACTGCCCTCTTCTCGTGCTCTGATCGATGCTCGAGGAAATGGATCCTACTCTTGCCCTCTGGGGTTCGAGTTTTGGTTTCTCATGCTCAGCGTTTTAAGGGCGCCGGCTATCTCATTTGGTCGAAGAGAAAAGAATAAAGATTACGGCTTTCGGAGATCTTCTGGGTGGGGCCCCACCGTAGGTGATGCTACCGACTCTTTTTTTTAATAAAATACTTAAGTGAGCACATGTTAGCTTCCTTCGAGCGAGCATAGGCTTACGTGGCCGGACAGGGATCTCCACGGTTTTGGCAAACCAAGACCCGGTGCCTACCAAGCCTTAATGGGCCCTATCCTAACATGAAGGTTAGATGCAGTGACTTGACTACATGGTGACCACCAGGCATTGGCATTTTAAATTTTTCATATTTTTAGTGGTTTTCAATATTTCTTTATTTTTGATGTTTTCTATCTTTTCATCATTTTTTTGTTTTGTGCTAAGGGTAGTATTTCTTAAGATGAAGCCCATTCCAAGGGTGGGATAACTCGGTCCCTTCGGCGTTGACTAGCTTGTAGGCGTTGCCAGGGTACACGGCTTGAATTACAAATGGTCCTTCCCAATTGGGTTGGAGCTTAGAACGCGGCCCTCCAGGTTTGACAAAAATTCTTTTTAAGACCATCTCACCGACTTTGAATTTTCTCTCAACGACTTTCTTTTGGTAAAAGCGAGCGAGTCTATTTTGATACACACGCGCGTGTTCGGCAGCGGCCAGTCACTTCTCATCCAAGAGTTCCAACTAGGCGAGGAGTGAATTACGACGATCATCGAGGGGAAATTCCTCGTCCAATTGTACCCTGAGAGAAGGGATCAGAGTCTCGTACGGGACTACCGCTTCCATACCATAAGTAAGGGCAAATGGAGTCTGCCCGGTGGGAGTACGGATTGAAGTGCGATAGGCCCATAGGGCTTCGATAAGTTTTTCTGGCCAGTCTGAAAACTTACTAGACTCGCAGTTTTTTTGATGATTTTGAGCAATATTTTATTGGTGGCCTCCGCTTGGCCATTACCTTGTGGGTAATAAGGCGATGAATGATGCAATGCAATTGCGTACCTTTTGCAGAGGTCGCATAGGTCCTGAGAAATGAACTGTGGCCCATTGTCGGTGACGATTGTGCTTGGGACGCCGAATCTGGCGAGGATGTTCTTCATGACGAACTTGCAGACTGTTGACGCCTTGATTTTCGCGTAAGCTTCGGCTTCGGCCCATTTGGTGAAGTATTCCGTCGCAGTAAGGATGAAAGATTTCTACTTGGTGAGGGAATTGGGATCACCTAGGGGACCAATGATGTCGAATGCCCACATGGAGAAAGGCCACGGGGAGGATATTGGATGAAGTGAGGAAGATGGTGAATGGATTTTATCGGCGTGAAGTTGACACTTGACACACCTACGGACATAGACAGCACAATCCTCTTCCATAGTGGGCCAGTAAAAGCCTTGGCGAATGATCTTCTTGGCGAGCATCTGACTATTCACGTGGCCACCGCACACACCCGAGTGCGTCTCCTCTACACATTTCCAAACCTCATCGTCACCAAGACATCTTAACAGAATACCAGTAAGGCTCCTCCTATAGAGTAGACCTCCAACCAATGTGTATTTCTGAGCCACCCTTCTTATGGCTTTCTTGTCCTCTGTGGTGGCCCCTTCAGGATAAGACTGATCTTGGCAGTATTTGACGATTTCATAGAACCATGGTTTCTCTTCATCAGCCAGTTCTTCTTCAGCCTCTGCCAACATGATTTCCCTCTTCTCAAGGATATCTTCCTGCAGGATCTTCCTTGCTATCATGTCTTTGATATTTACGTAGGATGCATCATCGATTGCAGGGGCGTGAAGTTTGTAGATGGAAATGGACTCAAACCATCTTCCTAGCGGGAACCTTATGGATGATGCCAACGAGGCGAGGGTATCGGCGAGAATATTCTGATGATGAGGGACATGAACAAAGATCAGTTTGGTGAATAGTTTGGCAAAGGCAGCAGTGAGTTCTTGGTATGGCTTGAGTTTGGGATCGCGAGTGCGATATTTAGTGAGCACCTGACGAAGGATGAGTTGACTATCACCTACGACTCGCAACTCAGTGATACGAAAAGAATGAGCGAGTTCTAAGCCAGCTAGAAGAGCTTCATATTCGGCTATATTGTTGATAACTGGAAATTTGAGCTGGTATGCCAATGGGAATGTGAGGCCTTCAGGCGACAGGAGGGCGACGCCGATTCCTCTCCCTTGAGAATTCAGAGCTCCATCAAAATATAGCGTCCACATTGGCTCATCTGATTGGTTGACGGACATTAGTTCCTCATCTGGAAACTCTGATTGGACGGGATCGAACTTGGGAAGAGGATGGTGAGCGAGATGCTCGACTATAGCATAGCCTTTAATCGTCTTTTGCTGGATGTAGGTGATGTCGAACTGAGAGAGAAAACTTTGCCAACGTGCTAGCCTATCCGTAAGGACGGATTTCTCTAGAAGGAATTTGATAGGATTCATTTGAGCAATCAAGTGGACCTCATGAGCCAAGAAGTAGTGCTTCAATTTCTGCACTACCCAAACGAGGACAGCACAGGTTTTCTCCATGACGGTGTACTTCTGCTCACAGGGATTGATAAGTTTGGACAAGTAATAGGTTGCCCGTTCCTTGCCTTCTTCATCAGCTTGTGCGAGGACGGCTCCCACGGAGTCATCCAAGACTGAGACGTAAAGGATCAGAGGTTTTTCTGGTTTGGGTGGAATGAGAACGGGTGGACTAGCCAGATATTCCTTCAACCCTTCAAAAGCTTTCTGACATTTAGAATTCAGTGGAATTCTACTCCTGGCTTGGTCAACTCGTAGAGAGGTCTACACCTTTGTGAATGTTGGGACACAAACCGACGAATAAACTGCAACCTCCCGATTAAACCTCGAACTTCCCTCAAATTCTTGGGAGGCGGCATATCCCTGATGGCCTTAGCTTTGTCGGGATCTATCTCGATCCCTCTTTTACTCACAATGAACCCCAACAATTTACCCGACGACACACCAAACACACACTTTTTCGGTTCATTTTCAATTGGAACTCCCTTGACCTCTGCAAGACCTTAGCCAAAACTTCTGGATGTTCCATCCTGGTCCTTGATTTCACCAATAAGTCATCCACATACACTTCCAGATATATGTGCATCATGTCATGAAATATGGCCATCATCGCTCTTTGGTAAGTAGCTCCAGCATTCTTTAATCCGAACGGCATGACCACGTAACAATATGTTCCCCAAGGGGTAGTGAATGACGTCTTTTCCTGATCCTCTTCTGCCAAACGAATTTGATTGTATCCTGAAAATCCATCCATGAATGAGAGGGTCTCATAACCTGCCGTGTTATCGATCAACACATCAATGTGAGGTAAGGGAAAATCATCCTTTGGACACGCGCGGTTAAGGTCCCGGAAGTCGATGCAAATCCTGACTTTCCCATCTTTCTTCATGACCGGGACAATGTTCGCTACCCATTGAGGATAAAGGACGACTCTAATGAACCTGGCTTTGTGGAGCTTATCGACCTCTTCTTTCATTTTCAAAGCCATCTAAGGGTGGAAACGCCTTAACCTTTATTTTACCGAGACGGACCCTGGTTTTAGGGTTAAACGGTGTTCGACCAAGGTTGAATCCAGACCCGGCATATCCTCGTAGCTCCATGCAAACGTGTTCTTATTTTCCTTGAGAACCTCAATTAATGCCTCTTCTTCAGAGGGTGGTAGGTTGTCACTTATGAGGATGATCCTAGGGTCTCCTCAGTTCCCAAGTTGACTTCTTTGGTGGATTCTTCTACGGCGGTTGACGGCTCGTCGAATCTCCTCATTCCACTAGCATATGCGCCAGCCGCTTCCTCATATTCCTCACCCTCATCTTCTGTAGGGTATTCTTCATCCGTGATCTCGTAGACTCCGTACCCCTCATCAATTGCACAGTTGCCCTCACATTCTATTTCCGGTAGCCGGATGGGATTTTCTAACAACTGGGGGATGGCAAGGAGGGCTTGACACCTGGCGGCTAAATCCAGAAGGAATCGACGAGGGATCTGCCTACCCTTGGATTTCTTCCTAGGTACTACCCTTGACCTATCATTCCTAGATTGACTGACAATATTTACAGAAGAAGAGGAAGACGAAGAGGATGGTGTAGAATGTACAGGAGAAGACCCCTCAGAGGAGGGGTAGAAAAGGTCACTCATCAGACCTTGGACGGGTGGTCCGCAAGGGGGGACGCACCCGTGGGAGATGTAGGTGGTTTCCTCAACGAAGATGTGTTGTTGGGGAGTTTGAAAATTGACGTTTTTTTTTCGTTTTATTTTTGATGACAAAACAGTGAAAAGAGATTGGAGGAGAGATAAAATTGGTTATGGCTAGAGGATTGCGGGGCTCATAGAGCAGATCATGGTTGAAGACCTGGCGTGGGTTGAAAAGCCCGCATAGGTATGTAAGCAAAGAAGGGGACCTGGGAAGATCATCAGACAACTGTCTGGCCTAGGAAGAAAATATCAGCAAAGGCTGAGACGAGTGGATGGAGAAGATGGCGGCTAATGAGCCGTCGACGGTAATGTTGAGGACGGATGAAGATCCGTCGATGATAGAGTCCTTCTGGCGAGGACGAGGATAGTTTGGAACCTTGGCAAGAGTGTAATATTTTCTGGTATTCCGGAGATCAATGGTGGTCCTTCAAGCTGCGGAGATGAGAACATCCTTTCCAGTGCAACGGAAATGTCCCGTATGTCGAACCACTTGTTCCACTCGCATTCCGGATCTTTGATCTTGCCTCTTTTGGTGATCCTCGGACATTTTTCAGCCAAATATACAGCATGTGATCCCCCACATACTTCTCGTGGGTAATCTCTCATCTGAACAACGGGCCCTCTATTGAAGTGGTTTGATAGAGTCCATGTGAGGGGCTTCCAATCCGCCTGAACGGTCCTTTGAAGCCTAGGCCAAACCTGCGGTTCGGCCTAATTTCCTTTGGCAGTTTGAGCCGACCCTGTAACTGTGCGCCCAGACCTTTACCCTGTTGGTAGCCGATGTTCCTCATAATCTCCCAACCTTTGGAGTGAAAAGGGAGATATGATGTTGCGGTTGCCCTGACCGGCTCCTTTGGTGCTAGTGGAACGTGAGATAGATCACGCACGTCCAGCAATGACAATATGGGCCGATGAGATGGCCAAACAGAGGGCAGAGAGGTGTTGATAGCATCCACTGTGTGAAGGACAGGTGTACTGACCACTTTAATAATCCTCCCATTGTAAGGAAACTTCAGGCACTGATGGTTGGTGGAAGGCACAGTGTCCTTGGCTTCGATGTAAGGGCGACCCAGTATAGCCTTGAATGTGGGGTCAATGTCGAGGACATGGAATTTCGTGGGAATTGACATGGGGCCTAGTTCTGCCTTCAGAATAATCATCCCCTGCGGCAGTCTTTTGCTATTATCATAAGCCGTGACTGTGATCGAGGAAGGTCTTATTTGTTCCTCGTCGACCCCACACAACTGAAGAGTGCTCATGGAGATCACAGTTATGGACGCACCCGTGTCTACAAGGCACTGGTTTATGGATACCCCATTAATTTTTATTGAAATGCACAGTGCATATTTTCGAGCTTCCTTGGGAGCGAGCTCGTAGTTTTGGAACATGATGGCCGGTTGTGTGTCCGTTGGGGTCAGGACGGTAGAGATCTTTTCTACAGGGAGGTCCTCATTCACCATGACCCTTTGAAGGTACTCCATTAAGGCTGCCTGGTGGGATGTGGATCTTTGAAGTAGCTCCAGGATGGAGATCCGAGCAGGCATCTTGTCCAAGTGTTTCAATAGATCATATTGTGTTCCAGGGATAGCTCTTTCCAGTTGTTCTCCATCATCCTTCTCTGGCTGAGATTGCTCAGGATTCTGACTGTTGTGGGGAAAAACCCTGTGGAAAATCCTTCCACTCCGGAGCACCATTGCCTACGGCTTTTGTACCTCTGTGGGGGTAGCAGTGGGTTTTAGCAGAGGTTTGAGGCGTAGTGGTGGAGGAATGGTCGATGAAGTAGGGGTGATGATGGGAGTAGAGATTCTGATGAGAGGTTTGTTAGGTGGAGGCATGGTGGAGGTAGAGGGGATATCACACGGATTATGGAGGATAAGGGGTCTGGAAGGTGGAGGTGGAGATGAAGTAGAAGTGGGTAGGGCTTGAAGCGGGCAATGATTTTGAGGTGGGTGATGGGTAATGAGTGGTTTTGAAGGCATTAGTGGTGATATGGTGAAAAAGACGGGGTTATGTATGGTTGACAGATGATAAGGGGTTTAGAAGGCGTAGGGGTAAATGTGGTAGAGGTGGATGGTAAAGTGGGGGAGTGAGAGAAGATGAGAGGGTGTGAAGGCATAGTGGAGAGTGTCGGTTGATAGGAGATCGGGGTGCGGATGAGAGGGCGTAATGGTAGTGAAAATGGTGAAGGCGATACTGACGCGGGTTGATGAGAGAGAGGTGCTACCCGGGCAAGGCAAGGGTGTTGCGTGATGATAGGATTGGCGCCAGAAAGAATGGAGGTACTTTCCGGGTGCCACACCTGCTCTCTCCCGACTTCCGGGAAGGAGGAGATGGGGTTAACCTAATGATTGGGCTGTTGGTGCTCCGGTAATGGATTCTGGATTATGCCCATATTGGGCTGTTGTTGTGGGGCCTGCTGAGGCTGCTGTTGTTGTTATGGTTGTTACTACTGCTGCTGTTGTAACTGCTGCTGTGGCCTATGAGGAGGCCTCCTAGCCTTGAGAGCGGCGACGTATCGTCTCATTTCATCCCAATCTATTTGATGTTCATCATTCATATCGTGGATGTAATCTTTGAAGTGAAAGCAGTAATCTACTGTGTGTCCTGGCTGCCTGTGGTAGACGCAGTATTTGGAGGTATCAACATTCGGGGGCCACACGGGCCTTTCCCTGGGTAGCACAAGTATGTTTGAGGCCATGAGGGCGTTGAAAATATCCGCCAGAGTTTCTGGTAATGGTGGATAGTAGGCTCTCTTGGGACCGATCGGCCTCCTTTGTTGCTGTTGGGGACCATAATTCTCCGGGGGTGGAACTTGGTTGTACTGAAGTGGTGGTTGTTGTTGCTGAGGTTGTGGTTGTTGTTGCTGGGGTTGACGTAATGGAGGCATATTATCTTGGGGTGGATTATTTTGGGGTGGAGGACGAAGAGGGAAAGGACCTGGTTGGAGGGGAAGTCGGGGCATTTGTGGAGGCCTTGGGTTGACTGCATAGTTGGCATTGTTGACCGCACCCACTTGCTCATTTGTCACTACCCCTTCTGTAGCTCTGCCCGAGACACCAGCGCCTGTCTTTCTGACCACTTTGGGCTTCGGCGACTTAAACATTTTCATAATGGGGGAGTCTTTTAACTGGGTTTGGATGTACCGGGCCCTTTCATAGAGTTCCTCCATTGTAGTAAGTTTATTCATGGCCAGGACGTGTCTGAACTGTGGGGTTGCATTAGACACAATCATCTTCACTTGTTCGGGCTCGGAGAGGGTATCCCTTATTCTTTCCCCAGAGACCTCCATCTATCAGCATAGCGGACAAAATCCTTGTCGGACTTCATCTTTTCGGCCACTAGGTCGGTAATGGAGAGTGAGGGACCGACCCTATCCCTGTATTTCTGCAAGAACCTTCTCTGGACTATTTCAAAATTCTCGGCCTCGCGGGGCTCTAAAGAATAGAACCACTCTAGCGCGGGACCATCCAATGATCTCCGAAAGAGGTATGCCAGGGACCTCTGATCATTTTGCCAATAGGAGGACTCATACATGAAATCCTTGAGGTGAATGAAGGGGTTGCCGGTACCGTTGTATCTGCGGTACGTGGGCATTTCGGAGGGAGGAAGATGAATGACGGGAAGGATTGGCAAAGCAACCTCCAGGGTGGCTTTCACGTCCACCATTCTTCTCAGATTTTGAAACTGCTCGTCCATGTGATTGAACCTATTGAGCAGCGATTGGGCGAGCTCCTCTGGAGGTGAAGGTGGCACTTGCCACTGGGGGAGAAACTGTCTCCCGGAGACTTGAGGGGGGAACCCCGAATGAGAGGGAGCTGCCGGACCGCCGACAGTCGGCCCCGGATGAAGCGGTATGTGGGGAACAACGGGAGTTTGAGATTGTGACGGGAACTGGAATGAGGGTGGTTATTGGCTCGCTTGTCCTTGAAGCAAGGGAGACTGGATGACTTGCGCCAATGAAGGAGATGGAATATCCTGCACGGACTCTTGGAGAGGTGCGATGGCCGGAGTTGATTCCTGGGGCGTGGGGGAAACAGATTTCCCCTTCAGAATGGCCTGGAAGGCCCGGAGCTGTTCAGAGGTAAGCTCCGTGTTGGCGAGGATGCCCAGTAAGGAAGAGATATCCTGTGGTGGGGATGTGTCCCCGGCAATAACCTGCACCTCATGCAAGGGCTCATGAGAAGGACCCGAGTCCATAGCATAGACTCGCGGGTCGGCTGACAAACCACGACTAGGGTGGTTCTCCTCAAAAGACTCGTGAGCCATGCTCACAGTTTTCCCAGAATGCAAAAACATACACTAGCAAGCAGGTAGCAGAGATTATCAAACAATGGATGCCTTTACGCCTTTTTTGTGTTTTGATTTTGATGATTTTTTTTGTTTTTAGCGAGATCCGAAGTTCACACAAAATAGGGACCCTAGTTTATTTCTGTTTCACCGCCGTGTCAGCTAGGGTCTCTCGTCTCACCACGAATGGGATGACTAACTCCGGGGAACTTCAATGGTACAACCAGCCTAGTGAACGAAGAGGAGATTCTTCGATATCGGGGACTTACGGAGGTCCCAATGGAGGAGATTCTAGTCCGTTGAGAGGAATTCTCAAACGGAGGGTCCTTCCTTCATCGGGAAAGGGTGATCCGTAGAAAAAATGGAAAAGGATATAAAAAGAGGGATAGATTTATGCAATGGAATGCTGACAGAGATATAGAGTAAGAAAACAACAGAAATAACAAACATATAATGAACACCCAACCAATCACAACTGACAGTGCTGCCGTGAGCACAACGGGGGCGCGCGAGGGCGCCAAGGTGGAGAGGCACGGACGGTGCCGAACTTACAAGGGTAGCCAAAAGGAAGCAGTAGAGGTCCCACCGTGATCGCCAATCTGTGAGCGACGTCACGCGGTTCGGGGAGCGAAGAAGACGCGGAGCGCGCAGGTTCCTCTTTGTTTGCTGCAACATAGAAATAAGAGAAAAGAGAAGGGGCCACCACAGGAGATTGCTCCGGCGGGGCGAGCGGGACACATGTAATATAGCAAGATATGGGGGTTAAACGGCCATAGCGGGAAGTGACTCGCCGCGGCCTCGAGGGGACGGGAATGGTGCAGAAATCAAATAGCAAGAATTGAAACGGCCATTGGGGAAGTGACTAGCCGCGGCCTCGAGAATATGAGCAGATAAGAATATAACCGAATATAAAGATAATATAAGAACGGGAATTTAAATGGCCATTGGGGAAGTGACTCGCCACGGCCTCGAGAATATGAATAGATAAGAATATAACAAAATATAAAGAGAATATAAGAACAGAAATTTAAACGGCCATTGGGGAAGTGACTCGCCGCGGCCTCGAGAATATGAGCAGATAAGAATATAACAGAATATAAAGAGAATATAAGAACGGGAATTTAAACGGCCATTGGGGAAGTGACTCGCCGTGGCCTCGAGAATATGAACAGATAAGAATATAACAGAATATAAAGAGAATATAAGAACGGAAATTTAAACGGCCATTGGGGAAGTGACTCACCGTGGCCTCGAGAACATGATGTGATCGCCAGGGGCCAAAAGACCCCAAAATAAAGAAAGTGATCACGCCTACCTCAAGAGCGGGAGATGGTGGGTTGCTTCTTCCTCCCCCTTCGGCCGGCCGACGGAGAGGGCTTTCCTTGGGTACCCTTGCAAAACAACGACAAACAAGTAACGAGTGGATTAGAAAGATGAAGGTGTAGTATTCAAATCCTTGCGATAAAAATAACGAAATGATGGCAAGACACACACCTGGTTGGTGTTGTCTTTTAAACCCCTCTCGGATACGAGTAGGAGGAAAATACTTATGATGAATGGCGATTATGCCGACGTAGGAATAGAAAAAAGACTCCCTTATAAGGGGGATGGAGGATGCGATATGATAAATGCAAGATAACTATGAAAGAAAAGGAGAGAGTGGCTTATTGGATGGCCGATAGTGAGATCCGGCGGAGCTTCGGTAGCGTAGGGATGACGTGGAAGTACGGTAGATGAGGACAGCCTTCCTCCTGCGAGCGCGGGGACCCGAGAAGCCGGCAGAACCTCCACCTACAAAAGACCCCACGGGTTAGAAATGACTCCGGTAGCCTCTGGGCTCCGGCAGCCTATCGGATCTCTTAGAAGCTCCCCCAGAACTGAGGGGGTGGGCCTCTATTTATAGGGCTCCGGAGGGTGGAGGCGTCCAGGACCTTGGACACCTCCATCAGGGCAAAAAAGATATTTTGTTCTATTTTTATTCATTTTTTCTGAATATTTTCATGGAGGCGTCTAGGGTCCCGTGTTGGAGTTAGATGGAAGGCTCTATCACCACAGGATGTGGATCTAGAGGGGGGGTGAATAGATCAACTGGCTATTTAAAAAATTATGCCTAGAATCAAATGCGGAATTAGAAGAGCAGTAGACGACCACAACCAATGCGCTGAAAAAAACACACAAGAGGCACAAGGCTTTTAGGTGGTTCGGTCAATCCGACCTACGTCCACCCCACATTCAACTCGAATGTGGATTACTGCTGATACACAGCTTCAAACCGCTGGGCTTTACAGCTTGCCAACAACGGCTGGGGCTTACAGCTTATCCCGACCAGAGGAACACCCTCTGCAACAGCTGAGCATCACAGCTTGCTCTGCTGGGCATTAAAGCTTAGCCGACCAGAGGTACACCTCTGCAACAGCTGAGCATCACAGCTTGCTCTGCTGGGCATTACAGCTTAGCCGACCAGAGGAACGCCTCTGTAACCCGCTGCCTCACAGCTTGAAACTGCTGACTAACAGCTTGATCGAACAAGAGTTTTCAAAGGAAAATAACAAAGACTGAAAAGCAAACGAAACATACAATCGAATGGAAGAAAACCAAAAACGACTGTAGCTCAAGGTTGAGCAGTATCAGCTCTGGTAACTGGACCAAGAGACTGATTCACAAACTCTCACGATAACTCTCTCAACTCATCTCTCTTCTTCTTCTTCTCTCCTTTTCTTCTTCTCTGCTTTTCTTCCTCTCACAGTGGATCTCGGTGGCTACTTGTTTCAGACTGGATGTATATACTTCGCCAACTTCGATCAGCCTCTATAGAAGATGAAGACTAATATTTATAACAGCAGCAGCTGGATAAGGGCGCGTGGCTTCCACGTTTTCCCGCCCAAGGAATTCTCCAGACTCGAGATGCTTCCATCCACGTGGCAGCATCTGGTCACCTTGTCCTCCTGGGATCACGAGCCATGTCAGCAATCTCAGTAGAGAGTCACTGTCAAAACAGAGTATCGGATGATCAGGTTGAAGAACAACTCTGTATAGACTTTATCAGAAGCACTGCGTTGTATAGACTTCATATAAGTGAAAGCTATGTACAGACTTGACCAAAAGCCTGAGACACTAACGAAGACACTGGACTGACACCAACTCGAAGACGAAAGACAACACTGACACGAAGTGTAGTTACAAAATAAGAAGGACACGAGGTCTTAAGAAAAACAACACGAAGACAGAAATAGAAATGAAGACTCAGACGCAGAGACAGCACGAAGTGAAACGAGAACGACACGAAGTGCAGTAGTGACAGAAACACACACTACACAGAGAACGACACGAAGTGGCACAGAAAGCAACACGAGGTGCTGCGATGTCCTGCACGCAATAGAACAAAAATGACATGAAGATGATGAAACAACACGGAGACGAAACAGTAACCGACACGAGTTGAAAACAACACGAAGATGAAAACTGAAATCGACACGAGTGTGGTCAAAGCGAGAAAGACACGAAGTCTAAAGCGAGAAACCAACACGAAGACAGAATAGAAACCGTCACGAGTTGAAAACAACACGAAGATGAAACAGTGATTGACACGGGTTGAAAACAACACGAAGATGAAAACTGAAATCGACACGGAGTGAAAACAACACGAAGATGAAACAGTAATTGACACGAAGTCAAGGAGAAAAACATCACGAAGACAATGTATGCAACAGTGCAATGTCTAGACTTTAAGTCCAATGCAAACGGCTGTACAGACTTGAATATGTGAAGCCAATGTGCAGACTTACTATAACAGACTGATGTGCAGACTTTGAAGAACAGTCCAATGTATGGACTTGCACTGCAAACAACAATGTATAGACCTCATGTAAAAGCCCAATGTATGGACATTGAAATCGAAGACCAAAGTACAGACTTTGGCGAAGCAAAAGGCTGTATAGACTTTGCCTAAGACAATGCATGAACTGACGTTGTATATACTTAGCCTATGCAGACCAATGTACAGACTTTGAAGAACATAGCGTTCAGCAGTGTATAGACTTAGCCAATGCATTATGGATGTATGGACTTTGAGACTTTGAGTATGTGTTCAGTGTGAAGACAAGATAAAATGCATATAACACACAGACAATCTGATAAAGTGATATCATCAAAACATAAACAGTGTTGCCAATTCATCAAAACAATGTGTTGCCATATGAAGTATAGTTACATGTCAACATCATCAACATATAGGAGTCACAATAATCTCCCTCTTTTTGATGATGGCAACCCCCTATTATGTAGATTAGCAACATCCTGTCATACAGATGCATTTTTGATGAAAGACATGATTTATTATTCAGATTGTTATGCAGATGCATGTAGATGCTATGAA